>CM070676.1:13916399-14516399 GCA_036346265.1 Melocanna baccifera | reverse complement strand
ATTGCATATGTATATCAATATGAAGGTCTATGCAATGCAAGTACTCCCTAATAAGTACTATCATTGGTCACTTCGCTAATCTTATTGCACGTTATACACTTATGAATATACACTTATCCTTTTAAATTTAGTGGTATTATTAGGAGTGGCCATCTCTAGCTATAGCTGCTATTTGTCATTATCTGTAATCTGATAACATATCACACACATATATACATATCAATATATATATATGGGTAGGAGAGACAAACTATACATAGATAAACTATGAAATCACTAGCTAAAGACAAAGGCACATGGAATTCTTCGTCTTCAACAACACATGGAATTGGGATAGTCACAGCCTTGTTAATCCCATAAGAAAGGTAACTAAGTTATGATATCCAACCCCTTTGAAAACCTAATTTGCTACTCCTGATTTTAATTTGTTAATCCCATAAGTGAGGTAACTAAGTTATGATATTCAAGTATACATATACATATATATGTTCATTAGCAACATATATATACATATACATACCATGCTACTCCTGATTTTAACACTTCAAATGTATTTATTTGTTCGTTACTTCTTTCTATTTGTACACAAATTTCTGAAATTTCTTTATAAATTATAGCTACTGTAATAGCATAATACACAGAGCAAATCTTTACAAATTTCTAAAATGGCAAAAGCATTCTGAAAACTTCAGTAACAAAATACACCATCATCTGAATGAACCATGTTAAATCTCATACAACTTCTACATTATAACAATAAATTGATCCAGTTCTGTGGATGAACCATCGGTCAAATTTGTGGACAAGCAATGAAAAAATTTGTTCATGAACCATCTGGCATTAATCATGCTAGCACCGAGACATACTCAATACTCACGCTATCCATACAAAAATCCCAGATCTGTGCAAATCCAAAATAGGACCGAATCTTAACAAATCACAACCAAAATACTTCATAATATCAAACACATTTTCCTCTAATTAGTATATCCACTACGCATCTAAACAATACAAACCAAAAGAGGAGGGAGGACAAGGGCGGTGGCGAGCTCTTACTTCCATAGCTCCTGGGGAAGAAGCGGTGAGGGGGACGGAGGTGGCCAACGGGCTCGAGCGTCGATGGAGGCGGACGGCGATGAGCCCGAGGGAGGAGGAGGGCGACGGGCTTAGGGGACAGCGACGGGCTCTGGGGCTCGACGGAGGTGGCCGGCGATGGGCTCGGGGACCGGAGGTAGCCGGCGACGGGCTCAGGGGACAGCGGCGACGATGGGCTCAATCGGGAGAGCGACTAAATCTCTGTATTTATATTGCTAATAATGCAGTGTACGCGCAAAACCCTAGCTGGGGGTTAT
Source organism: Melocanna baccifera (assembly GCA_036346265.1). Lineage (NCBI taxonomy): Eukaryota > Viridiplantae > Streptophyta > Magnoliopsida > Poales > Poaceae > Melocanna > Melocanna baccifera. Next base: position 14,515,047 of record CM070676.1, on the reverse strand, counting down.
ATCTAAACTTAGAACCATCTGTAATAAGACTTTCCCCCAGCTGTAGTTATTAATATAACTACACCAACTAAAATTCAATAAGACCTCACAGAGTGTATTTCTTTACAAACAGCTGGGTGTATTTCTTTACAACAGCCCAATGAACATTTGTATGACTCATTCTCAAAATTTACCTATATATCACACATTTTCACATATACATAAATCCAAATTCACAAATACATCACACACATGCATTGTTGTATACATAAATGCCAATTCACATATACATCACATACATGCATTGTTATATACATAAATGCAAATGCCCACATATATATCGCATATTCTTATTCCACTTGCTTATTTCCTTTAAAAATTAGCCTTTTATGATGATCAATGCATACGTAACTAGTTTCGTCACGTTGTTCGTCGTCGACCCTTATATCATTTCTAAAAGGCGGTAACTCATCAAATTGATTGTATTCTTCCTCATCCACTACATTCTCTACTCTGACAATTCTCTTTTTTCCATGAAGAACTGCATGGCGCTTCTTATTTGTCGGGTCGGTTACATAGAAAACTTGAACAACTTGGTTGGCGAGTATGAATGGTTCATCCTTGTACCCGATGCGTTGGAGGTCCACGGTAGTGACACCGTACTTGTCAACTTTGACCTGTGGGAGATGCACCCAACGACAGTGAAATAAGGGGATCTTGAAAACCACGTAGTCAAGCTCCCAAATCTCTTCTATGAACCCAAAGTACGAGGTTCTCAACCCATCGGTACTAAACGCATCTATGCGGACACCGCTGTTCTGGTTAGTGCTCTTTACATTCTGAGCCTGTGTATAGAATGTGTACATATTTATGTCATATCCTTGCTATGTCACAACTGTAAAATGTTGGCCCTTTTGCTAACCATGTCAGCATCTCACTTGATAAGCTCCTAGCGATTTGCTCCTTCAACCATTGGTTGAACCGACTGTTGTGTTGTCTCGTGATCCAAATGGGCTTGAGCATACACGTCCATATCTGGAGTGATTGCTTTCCTTTCGATAGTTCCGATACCCTTGAACCTCCGCTCATGACGAGATTGAGGTACACCTATCGGTTGAATCTAAGCCATATAATCGACACAAAACTCAATGACCTCTTCGCTTGCATAACTTTCGACGATGCTGCCCTCCGGCCGAGATCGATTCTGTACATAGGACTTGAAAATTCCCATGAACCTCTCAAACAGGTATATGCTACGTAGGAATACGGGCCCGCATATTTTTATCTCGCACACAACGTGAACAATGAGATGAACCATGATATCGAAAAACGAAGGAGGAAAATACATCACAAGATGACATAGAGTCATCGCCACCTCGTCCTGTAGAGCATCTAATCCTTCGGGATCGATGACTTTTTGAGCAATTGCGTTAAAGAAATAACATAGCCTCATGATTGTCTCTCGGACTTTGACCAGCAAAATATTTCTAATTGCAATAGGGAACATCTGTGTCATCAGCACATGACAATCATGAGACTACATGTCATTTAACTTTGCCAGAGTAATGTAACATCCTGATTTTTTGGGATTTTTTAAAACCTTGAATTTAAAAATAAATTTCTAGAATTTTTCTGAATTTAAATCAAGTTCAAACTGAATTTTCAAAATTTTAAATAATTTAATATGATTAAATTAAACCTCAACATTAGCTGAAAACAATTTAATTGAGTTCCTTGTGTCATAAGAAATTTTCTGGCATTTTCTGAAATTAAATTAAGCTTCAAATGAGTTTCTGAATTTTAAAATGACTTAATCTGAGTAAAATAAACATTAACATGAGTTGGAAATATTTTATTTGAGTTCTTCAGGTCTCAAGGAATTTTCTGGTATTTGTGGTGATTTTTTGGGATTTATTTGCTATTTTCTATAGCACTATTTTGTTTATTCGAATTTCTGGAAAAAGAAATTAAAATTTATAAACCGCCGGGCCGCTCCCAACCGCCTGATCTGCCCCTCTCCGCGTGGCGCCATTCCGGCCGCCCACGCCGCCTCGCCCGCCGCGCGCCGCTGCCGCCTCCCGCCACGACGCTGCGTGTCCCGCCCGCCCGTTCGCGCCCGCCGGACTCACCGCGAGCCGTCCGATCCCGCCCGTGAGCCACGCGTCGCACTGCTCGTGCCCGGCCGCGCGTGTCCACAAACCCTAACCCGCCACCACTCCCGCACCGTCCGATCCAAGCCGTCCAAGCCACGCGCTCGCGCGCCGAAACCCTAACCCTAATCGCCTCGCGCCCGCTCCGTTCCCCGCCGTTGGATCGCCCGCATTCTATCCTGGCCGTCCGCGCCAAACCGAGTTTGCGCCCGCGCTGCCCCGTCCACGGATCGGATCGTCTCGGTTTGCGTGCCTTTTAAAAACCCTCGTCCTCGGTTCGCGTGCTACCGCATCGCCGCCGCCCTCGCCGCCGCTTCCTCGCCTTGCGCCGCTGCTCGGAGCCGCACCGCCGCCGACACCGGAGTCCCGCCGCCCCGCCGGGCGCCGCCTCGCTGCCGCCGGTGAGACTCGCGTCGATCTCACCTCCCGCCGCCGCCTCGGGCCGGACGCCTGCGCAGACGCTGCCGCGCGCCCGCACCGCGCACTCGCCGCGCACCGCGCCGCGCGCCCGCGACGCCGCGCGCCGCGCCAACACACGCCGGCGATCCGCCCGCCGCCCGCGACCGACCGCCTCATCCCCGCCGTCGATCCGGATCTGGGCCGACGGCCCAGATCATGCCGTGTGTCGCACTCCCCGCCGTCGGATCAAGCCGCCGCCGCCCGCGCCCGAGCCCCTCCACGTCAGCCCTACCCACGTGGCACGCCACGTCAGCCCTAGGGCCATGTGGCATGACACGTGGCAGCCACGTCAGCCAAAACCGCTCCCCCGAGCCACGTGGCAGCCACGTCAGCTGCCACGTCACCCCCGTGCCACGTGGTGGCATATGCGTGCGCCACATCAGCCCGCCTCGCCGCGTCAGCACCCTCTCGCCCGCGTACACTGTTCCATGCGCCGGGTCTACAGTGGACCGAGTATCCCGTGGACTGGATTCACAGCACAGTGTTATTTTTTGATTTTTCCCGAATTTCCTTTAGGACTTATTTTCCGAGAGCCTGTTCTCCTCCGTTTTAGCTCCGATTGACCCCGTTCTTTTTTCTAAATTCATCTAAAATCGAGCTCTAGTTTTTGGTTCTAGTTTTGTGAATTTTTGGAGTCCATTTGCTTATCATTTTATGTGTTTCTTTGGTTTCGGTCGTTTTCTCTCTCGCTAGATTCGGATTCTGGAGGAGCAGGTTCCGCGCCCGAAGACCAGGAGTACCTCGCTGAGCATAACCAAGGCAAGTCGTGTCCTTTGATCATGTTGAACCCAGTTTGTAATCTATGATTTAATTATTTTGTTTTAAAATACATTGCATCGCTATTTTTATTCAACCGTTGTAATTGGTAGTTATCATCCCTTTTGAATTCATCCCTCCTTGATAACTTTGAACACCATGATACCCTTGTCACCATAGGTTGGGAAACATACTAGTGATGTTATGATATTTGTCACGAGGGTTGGTACGATTAGATGCTTAGCCTTGCTTACATTTACGAAAAGGGTTTATCATTACATGTGAATTAATAATTTGATTTAATGATATATGGAACTGTGGTTGGTGCCACGTTTATTAACATTTGTGCCATGACGTTGGTGCGTCATTGGCGGTGGTTATACAAACCTGGTTTTGCACTCGGGCGAGTGATCGTGCAGTAAAGGGGGAAGTGCAGGTGCACTTTGGGGGATGTGGTAGTCTCGTCCGGGTAATGATAAGGACTTAACTTTGTGCGCCATTGATCTGAACTTTACCGTGCAAACCACATGTCTGGTATGGGACGGACCTGGTTGACTAATTTGGGAGGTTTCAACTTTAATCTTGCCATTGAGATGAACATGGTTGCTGATTTCCATGTGGCACAAGGGGGGTGTGATACGAAACCCTAGCGGGCGGATTAAGTTGTAACTGAACTTTGTAAAGGCCTTGTTGTGATTACCTTAGGCCGAGGCTAATCACATCGTGTGGGTACAGTTGTGCAACTTCTGTAGAGTGTAAAACTATTCAAATAGCTGCGTTCTCGGTCATGGACAATGCTCGGTGATTTCAGGTAGTTATTTCTGAAAATGTGTGGATTGTGGTTAGACAGTGAATGGATAATTCGCTGTTGGTTTAGCTTATGGATGGGAGGTCCATAAGCGGTTGTTTTAGCTTGTAGATGGGAGGTCTGCAAGTGGTTATGTCAATTCCTTTGATTATGTATTTACTATTGTTTTACTTAAAGTTCGCTTTCAATCTATTTACTGTATTTACCTTCAACTGTCATTTATGCAAATTAACCTTTCAGCCATCATTTCGTAAGCCCTGCATATTATATTGCATTCATTTGTTACAAACGACTTGCTGAGTACCAATGTACTCACGGCTTTATGCCCAATGTTGCTCAGTTGAGGAAGAGTAGTTTCACCAGCAGGAGGTTCCAGAAGGAGAGTATTTCGACGACTTCGCTGTTTAGGTTTCGTTCTCCACTCGATAGCCTGTGGCCTTTTCGATTGGCCACTACGCTTTATTTTGGATTTCCGTTGCTACTTTTGTTAAGCCTTCGGGCCAGTTTTGTGTAAGCTTGACCATAAGGTCGTACCTTTTGAGATCTATTGATATGTGAGCTTTTCCTTTATTTAAACGTGTATATGGTTGTGATGACATCTATGTTTGACTGTGTGCACTAGCATGATCCTGGGACTAGTGCAGAATACACAGGGAGTCCGGATTTGCGTATTCGGGTCTCGACAAGTAACTAGACGGAACTTTGACACCATGCAAACACTGGCACAGTTCTATTTTCTCAACTTTGGACAGAGTGTAACACGTAGGGGGAAGGTACGTTCATCCATTATCTGTTTTTGTCGGTGCTAACTCAATTCTGATGTCCATATCAGCCAAGTCAAGCCATACGTTAACGCCGTCCTTTGTTTTATCACGAATGTTTAGTAAGAGACCAATCAAGCTGTCACATACATTATTTTCTACGTGCATGACGTCGATGCAATGTCAAACATCTTGGTACTCCCAATAAGGTAAGTCTCAAAATATTGATCGCTTCTTTCAGATGTTCTTTTCACGAGCCCTCAATTTACGTCCCTTTCTGAGGACAATATCTAAATCTTTAACCATATTATAAACTTCTTTTCCACTTAAATGCCTTGGAGGTGAACCGTCCTCTTTCTCTCCGTCAAATTGTTTCTTCATCTTGCGGTACGGGTGAGCCCTCCGAAGGAACCGGCAGTGACGCATATATACGGTTTTACATGAGTGTTTCAGCCACACACTCTCATTACCATCTAAGCAGTGAATACAAACTTTGGCACCTTTTGTATTCTGGTCCAACAGGTTAGTAAGGGCAGGATAATCATTTATGGTGCAAAACAATAAGGAGCGCAAAGTGAAGTTCTCTCGTTTGTATGCATCCCATACCTGTACCCCTTTGTTCCACAGTACTTTTAGATCTTCCACCAACGGTGCTAAGTACACATCAATATCATTCCCAGGTTACTTTGGCCCTTGGATAAGTATCGACAGCAAATATACTTTCGCTTCATACACAACCAAAGAGGAAGGTTATAGATGTAGAGAGTCACGGGCTAAGTGCTATGTCAGCTGCTCATGCTACTGAAAGGATTCATTCCATTTGTACTATATCCAATCCTTATATTCTTCAGTTCTGCACCAAAATCTGCAAAACTCCTATCGATATTTCTCCACTAGGCGGAATCAACATGGTGTCTCAGCATTCCATCCTTCTTGCGCTCCTCCGAGTGCCAACACAGCAGTTTTACCTTCTTTAGATTCGCAAAAAACTGCTTCAAACAAGGAATTATAGGAAGATACCATGCCACCTTTGTAGGAGATCCTTTCTTCTCCTCTGTTCCCTCGCCATCATCATCTGATTGATTGTTACGTTTGTATCGGGATGCGTTGCACACCGGACAGGCATGCATATTTGCATACTCTTTACGGTAGAGGATACAGTCATTCGAATATGCATGTATTCTTTCTGCTTCCATTCCCAATGGACAAAGAACTTTCTTGGCTTTATACATGGTTTTAGGAACCTTTTTTTCCTCTGGAAGCATGTCCGCTAAAAGACCTAGCAGCGCCGTGAAACTCTTGTTGGACTAACCGTTGTTTGCCTTCAATTTCAACAGTTCAAGCACAGCTGACAACTTCGTATACTTTGACCTGCAGCATGTGAACAAAGGTTTCTCCGAGTCCTCCATTAAGCCTCGGAATTTAATATACTCTCTCTCATCATAGTTCTCTTCTACATTATGAAGTATCTGATCTAGATTTTCATCGTGCAGCCTATCCAAATCCGAATCATAATCATCATCCAGCGTATATCATTGACTTCACCGGCGATGTCATCCGCGGCATATCATTGACTCCACCGCGAAGTTATCCGGCGGTATATCATTGAATTCACCGGTGATGTCATCCGGTGGCATATCATTGACTTCGTCATAACTGGTCTAACACGTATACCTCCTTTTGAAACCCCTCCGAATCAAGTGCGCTTCAATCTGCTCTCGATTTTTAAACATCTTTAAATTCTCACATTCAGTGCATGGACAATACATAAGTTAACCCCCTTATTCAACATATCCTCCTCGGCAGCTCTTGCAAAAGCAAAATGCCATTAATGTATTCTTCACTCACATGATTTGCGGTATACATCCAGCTTCGGTCCTATATTATGCACATATATAACAACTTAGTATTAAAATTAATTTAATTAATTATTACTACATATATACCACATGCATTGAGGCTGGCTAAACTAAATTAGCTAGATCTTCAAAGTATATATATAACAGTCACCAAAAATTAATTAACTAGCTAGATCTAAATTTTGATATTACAACAAAAAATAAATTTCATTACTAACCATATCTAGGGCAACCAAGAACTCAATAAATCTTCAAAGCTCTCCTGCCAAATAAGCCTCCTTCCACCAAATTAAATGACCTGAAAGCCTTACCGCCTCCAGCTGCAGCACCGGCTAGATCTGGATCGAAATGAAGACAGATGCGGTCTGAGCGACACAATAAATACATAGCAGGATTATCACAGACGGTTGTTACCAAAAAACCGTCTGTGATACTGGAATATCACAGATGATTTTTAGTCAAAAACCGTCTGTGATATTCTGAAATATCACCGACGATTTTTAGTTAAAAACCGTCTGTGATATTCCAGTATCACAGACGGTTGTTAGGTAAAAGCCATCTGTGATAATCTCGAATTATCACAGACGGTTTTTAACTAAAAACCGTCTGTGATATTCTAGTATCATAGATGGTTCATCAGTAAGAATCGTCTGTGATACTCCTTCAACAACACAGACGGTCTCCAAACTAAAAACCGTCTGTGATAGTGTACATACAGACGGTTTCACAAAATCGTCTGTGATTTGGCATCTAGTATTAGGCTATCTGTAGTAGTGTGCGAATGAACTGAATACCGATAAACCGATAAGCCACTTTAAAAATGTTGTTCTAATACGTCGCTTCGAAAAGACAACAGAGAAGCTACCCTGTTTGTTTGTTCATAGGAAGCTATAATTTATAAGTTATAAACTGAAAAGAAGGAGACCATATATTGCTAGTTTGGGCTTAGTATATTGACAGTTACCATTACAGAGAGATCATGTGATAAAAATGTGCATTAAATATTTTATTGTAGAAGCATTTTTTTAGAGTATAAGACAGACGTACACAATCAACACATATCACACTTATATCACCCACCCATGCACACACTTGTATGTGTGTCCCTTACACACACTTAGAATTTATCACGGCTGTAAAAGAACACTAAAGGAGATTGTTGATGAACTTGCTCACCGAAATTCAGGCGCAAGGTCTCTATATAAAGCACTGGATAAAAGCCAGACAGAAAATAGTTCATCCGACAATATCAAAAATTGTACAATGGACAATACAACAAATCAGGATTTGATACTATCTCTAATGTATGTTTTTATCTCTAACCAACTATACAAGGAAGTTAGAGATAGAGGAGCATACATTTCGTTTAACATCCCCTCTCAATCACAACTGATCAAGATTGAGATTGTGACAAAACACATCAAGTTGATGCGCTGGTAGAGCTTTTATGAACCCATCTGCTACTTTATCACCAGAAGGTATAAACTGAATGTCTAGTACCTTCTGCGCAACCCTTTCTCCAACAAAGAGATAATCCACTTCTATATACTTGGTTCTTGCATGAAACACATGATTGGCAGATAGATACGTAGCACCAAGATTATCACATCACAAACATACCGTTCTTGATTGATAGATTCCAAGCTCACCCAAAAGTGATTGTTCCTAGATAATTTTTGCGGTTGCATTTTATAAAGCCTTGTATTCTGCTTCAGTGCATTTTATAAAGCTCACCCAAAACTATAGCTTGTTTTTGTGCACTCCATGAGATAAGACTTGAACCAAAGAACGTTGTAAAGCCTCCTGTGGACCTTCAATTATCTAGACACCCTGCCCAATCTATATCAGAAAAGCACTTACAAGTGTCGACATTGACTTATTAATCCTCAAGCCAAATGTGATAGTATTTTTCAGATATCTCAATATTATTTTTGCAACCGACCAATATTGTGTTGTCAGAGAATGCAAATACTAACACACTTTATGTACTGAATACAAAATATCTGGACGAGTTAATGTGAGATATTGTAAGGCACCAACAATACTTCGATACCTTGTAGCATATCGGTGCTAAGAGCTTCTCCACCAGTTAAGGACAAATTTTTCTAATGTACTCATTGGAGTTGTGATTGGCATACAGTTCTGCATCCCAACTCGGCCTAATATATCTGTCACATACTTGGACTATGAGAGAACAATCCCATCAGCTACCTTGTTTACCTCAATTCGTAAGAAATAGTGCAATTCACCCAAATCTGTAAATCTTGAAGAAATTCTGAAATGACAATGCTCGATGAGCCTATAATAATAATATCATCTACATAAATAAGAATGAGTACTACTGTACCACCGTTATTGTAAATGAATAGTGATGCGTTGACTCAAGGTGGTGTGAACCGAAATTCCTGAAGTTTGGAACTGAGTCTTGAATACCACACCCTTGGTGCTTGTTTCAGTCCATATAATTAATGCTTTATCCAGCTTGCAAACATAGTGTGGATAGCGTTAATCTTCATAGCCTGGTAGTTGTCTTAGGAACACTTCCTCTTCAAAAACACCATGAAGAAACACGTCCTACACATCAAGTTGTCGTAGACTCCAACCTCTTGAAATAACAATTGACAGAACAAGACAGATAGTAGCTAGTTTAACTACAGGACTAAACGTGTCATCATAATCAATTCCATACCTGTCAATGTTGCTGTCAGCTCTTCTTTCGATTTTATATACCCACTTGCAGTCAATTACATTCTGCCCTTACTGAGATGGAGCAAAATGCCAGGTTTTATTCTTCATTAGGGCCGAATACTCCTCATCCATTGTGTTTCTCCAATTTGCATCATTTAAGGCTACCTGAATTGATGTCAGTTCATGAAGCAAACATGTATATGCATAGCGTACAGTTCCATTTGTAAACTCCATGGGCTTCATAATGTTGTTTTGTAGTCATGTCTTGGCCGAGATGGTTGGGCGCCGTGGGCACACCAGGGACAGCATCATCGGTATTAGTAGTTTCAAACTTTGTTGTCGAGAGTGGCACAGGCTCTTCGCTGTCGCCAACAACAGTATGACGGTGACTAGCTGCTGGCGCCTCTGTTGTCGATAGTGCTGTAGATTCTTTAGATTGGTCGACAGATTTAGACTGGGCAAGATCTTGCATAGTGTCTGAAAAATACTGAACATGAACACCACTAGATAAAACAACATCAGTAGGAAAAGCATTAGACAATGGATCATTACTATCACCCCCTTGATCGGAATTTTGATTAAGAGCAGAAGGTAAAGATGGGAGAAGGAGCTACTCAATAGGAAGCCAGTGGCCAACAGATGGACTAAGGCTAGCAAAAGGAAAAACATCCTCATCGAACACCATGTCCCGAGAAATATAGATGCGACCCGTAGGAATATGGCCATGGAGGCACTTATATCCCTTGTGAAGAGAATTGTAGCCAAGAAAGGCATAGTGTTTGGAACAAAAACTGAAGATTATGATCATTGTATGGTCTTAAGTTTGGTTAACACTCACAACCAAAGACCTTTAAGAAGGAGTCTGGTTTTCTCCCTAGCGGACGCTCTATTGGAGTGGAAGGTAAATAACTTTGCTAGGCAACCTATTCCTAAGAAAGCTGGCTATAAGGAACACTTCATCCCAAAACTTAAGAGGCATGGAGGAATGAGCAAGAAGGGCCAAGCCAACTTCAATAATATGGTGATGTTTTCGCTTGGTTGACCTATTTTGTTGATGCATGTGAGGACAGGAGACTTGATGGGCAATACCAATTTTTTGAAAAAGGTATTTAACTTTTGATATTCACCTCCCCAATCTGTTTGCATGCAAACTATTTTTTTTTATTAAGCAATCATTCAACATGTTGTTGAAAGCGCATAAGTTTGAAAGACTTCTGCTCTAGTTTTTAGGAGATAGATCCATGTGAATTTGCTAAAGTCATTGATAAAACTCAAATAATATTTGTATCCTCCAACTAAGGTGGGAGCAAGCCCCCAATCCCCCAATCCCCCATACATTAGAAAATACAAGCTCTAAAGGGATAGAAGAGACACTATTTGAGCGAGAATAAAGAAATTGATGACTTTTGGCTTGTTGACAAACATCGCAGACTGATGCATTATTTGATAAACTAAAGCAAGGAAGACTATTGGAACTAAGAACTTTCTGGCGACGTGCCCAACCTTCCCGCACACTTGGCAGGTTGGTTTGCTATTTCCTCCTGTCATGTTCTGCCTTCTGGATGCATCTCCATATCCTCGGCCTCCATTGCGACCACGATTGCGTCCTTGGCCTCATCCCTTGTACCCTCATGAAGCAGAGTTTGCAGAGGAGTTGGGGAAGTGCGCCATGAAATATTGGAGGGCCAGCCTCATCTCAAATGCCAAGAGATGAGCATATAGGTCGTTTAGACTAATTGGATCGATCCTTGTGGCCATAGAAGTAACCAGGGGATTGCAATCCGAGTCAAGTCTGGCAAGGATGTTGGAGATGAGTTCTTCATCTTGCAATGAATATCTGGCCGACACCATGTTATCTGCCAATGCCTCCATCTTGGTGAAGTACTCGACAATAGTAAGCTCCTTCTTGTGTGTATTTGCATGTTGCATGCATACTTGCATGATTCTTGCCTGGGACTGCGATGAGAACATTTGTTCCAACGCATTCTACACCTCGGTAGTGCTTGTTAGGAACAAAACTTGACTTAGCACTTCCGAAGAGTGAGATGATAGGAGAGTGCTGAGAACAATTTGATCCTTTTGAAGCCATATCGCGTAATCAGGATTCTCCATCTGCGAGGCTCCTTCATCAGTGGTCTTCATGACTATTTTTGCCGGAGGAACAGCCAAGCCATCAACAAAACCGAGGAGCTATTGCCCTCGAAGATAGGGCATGATCTACGCCTTCCAGAGGAGGTAATTTTCCTAAGTCAACTTGAGACTAATTAGATGACTGAAAGATGGTGTCGGAAGAAGCCCCGCGGCAGTAGAGTTCATCGAACCGAAAGCAGCAGAGACGCTGGAAGATTGGCTAGATTGGAGAGACATGACGTGGAAAGAAGGGGTGCTCTAATACCATGTAAAAGAACACTAAAGGGTATTGTTTGATGAACTTGCTCACCCAAAATCAGGGTGAAAGGTCTATATATAAAGCGTTGGACAAATGCCAGATAGGGAACAGTACATTCGACAATATCGGGAAATGGTACAACCGGCAATACAACAAATGAGGATTTGATACTATGTGTAATGTATGTTTCTTTCTCTAACCAACTATACAAGGAAATTAGAGATAGAGGAGGATACGTTTCGTTAACAAAGGCATCTAAGATTCTACAGAGTGCGGACATATGATTTTTCACTGAATGTGCATTCATGTATACTCTTAAAATCGATGGACACTAGTGCCGAGTTTAAGATTTGAACCCCACTGAACAAAATACACGCCCCATACGCCTAGCCATTTGGCCATAGGCCGGCTTCTTTGTAGCAAGCTAGGCTGATCTGGTTACACCGTTACAGGGATCACAGCCAATTAATTAACGTTGTCCAAGTACGGAACTTCTTTTCCCTAACCATTCTACAGGATAGTTATATTTGTCTTTGTGTAGCTGTTCTGAACCGTAGATTCTGCGATCGGACAGCTACAAATAGATGCATGTTTAGTCGTAGTTTCGCCTAGAGTGGACTTCTTTTTTTTTCCACATCCATTTGCACTTCTTTTTTGTCCCGGGAAAAATATAATGGACACGTTTTATATATACTAGGTGATTGAGCGCGCCGCCACGCTGCGCTGAAGTCATGTGCACGATTGGTTAATGTGCCAAATACAAACACGTGGATGGGCTAATGCAAAGTCACAAGTCGAGAAATGCACATTTGCAGATAATTTCATCTCCATAATTATCAATGAATACTTTTGAATAAGAATTATGTTCAGAATTTGCGTGTACAACATTTTTCTCCACAAATCATATATAGCATTCAAAAAATATGAATATGCTGCAGTCCTAACAGTAAACCAGCCCGCCTTTTTTGCTGCCCATGCAAATCTTCTTCTCTGATCTTGAGTGAAACAAAACCAAAAACAAAAATTTGCAAAGAATTTGAATTTTTTTGATTGATTTGGTTTCCTATGAATCCCAGCCCAAATTTGCACCAAACCTAGCTGATCACGGCGAGAATCCAACGCCGAGCCGTCCACGCCGTCCAATCACCGCACGCGCACTATTCACCGTCAGAAAATATCCCGCCGCCACACCTTCCCGTTCCATCGCCCGCCGCTGCCACACCCTTGTCACCTATCAATCGTCGCATGCCTCACCTGCAGAGCCCCTGACAGCTTTTGACCACCACCCCGCCCACACATCAGGCCCCTTCGACCGCCGCCATCCAAATTCGTCTCGTGGCCGACCTCCCTCTCTCACAGCCGACCTAACACTCTTCTACACATTTGACCACCGCAAAACCATATATGAGGCAGCCCATACCTTCCCCTCAACCGACTGTGCCGCATCTCCATGAGCCTTCCCGAAGTCAGCCACCCCTTCTTGCCACCCAGATCAGGGCACGGCACCAAACTTCCATCCCGCCCTATTTAAGGCCCCGGACCCCTCCATAGGAATGCATTGGTGTCCAGCAAGCCCTGTCCACTCCCATTTGCAGAGAAGCCCAAAGCACCGCCAAAGATCGCCGAAAAACTCAAAGTAAGCCTTCTTTTCCAATCATGCGATTTAGCCAATTGCCTTTTGATTGCATTCATTTGTAGCCCCTACAAGCTCCCAGAAACACCCTCAAAGCGTCACTTTAACCTCCCGAACCCTCTGCTGCCCTGGCGACTAGCGCCGCCGCCTAGCCAAAGGAGGCCGCCGTGGACAACCCAAACTGGCAATCCCCTGCCCGAGCCGTCACTTCCTAGAGCCTCCCCTACCCCTAAGGGTACTCAAACCCTAATACTATTGTCCCGAAAGCCCTTAAATTTCTCCTGTGCCATTCAAAAGTCCCGCAAAGAAAAAGCACCACCGCCGGTGATCGCTGGACCTCCAGCTGCCCCCGACCCCAAAAATGGAACCCTTAGGTCACCAGCAACCTGTCTATGGTCTTAGAACCAGTTGCAAACCACGACAGCACCGTCAGTCACCGTCACCGCATTCATCTGTTTCCCAACGCCACCGCAAAGGGAAAAGGAAGAAGAATAGTAGCTAACCGACGATGAACAGTAGAAACCCGCAATGAACAGTAAACCCTACCCATTACTGTTCACCAAACCCGAAAATGCATATTTTGACAGTTTCGAGCCTGTCTACCCATTTCTGAGCTCCATTTTTTCGTACCAAACCTTTTTAAATCCTAAACCTACTTATTGCATTTTTCTAAATTTTATTTGCTTTCTTTTTAATCCTAGCTCATTCTTTCGAGCGCGGATTTAAATTGTTTTCTGCTTGCGCTAGCTTTCTACGTCGCCGATCATCTAGCCCAAGAAGGAGAAGCTCAAGTTCAAGCCCAAAGACCCATGGAATACAAACTTATAGAATACATTGATCTGCAAGGCAAGTCACATATTTTTGATCATCTTGAGCCTACATTCCCTTAATTATTTATTTACCAATATTTTCATTATGTTATTTATGCACTATTATTTCTTGTATAATAAATGTTTAGAATGACATACTAATACTTATGTCCTACCACCCGATAAAGCTCAGTTCAATTTGATGGCCATATTCACCTTGACAAAACTTAGTATTATTATAAATACTACTCAATTAATCATGGCATATTAGGAAAACAATTGTTTTAGACTACTAAGAGATTTCGCACTTTGCCAGTAGAATTTGAAAAGTAGTTCTAGGATAAGGAGGCATCATGAGGAGCCACAAGATGGCAGAGTTCCATGATTTTATCATAGGGTGGAGGCTTGAGCAGAAGGGTGGTAGTGCCATCGAGCACTGGGAATCTAGATGTGGTTGGTAGCCTCAAATGAAAAGTAAGGACTAAAGACTTATGTCAAGTAAAGAACATAGTACCGCTCAACCACAAGCGTTGACTTGTCAAACCTGGTCTAGTAGCTGCTCAAATCGATTGAATATCTACAGGAAAGAAGAAGTGGTTGGGGGCATGGTATGGAAACGGTATCATCTTCATGAACGGTAGATCCTCACAAATCGTGCAAGTGTGTTCTGACTTGGCTCGTTGGATACCCGAGTTTGTGTAGGCCAAGAGTCTATCGAGTAGAGGTTATACAAAGCTCTGAGTAGTGAAAAGCTTAGTTTTCTTAACTGTCATGGGAGTTAAGAGATCTTGTGGATAAAATTGAGTAGCTCTGTAGAGTCAATCATAAATGGTATTCAAATACGCTATGCTCCCGGTTAACGAAACTATGTTTAATGGGTAATTCCAATAGTAAAGCATAAATAGATTGAGTTCTGTTAATCAAGTTTTGAAGCCCCAATGCTATAAGAAGTTATTGTTCTTTTATTTTAGAAAATATTTACAAATAAACTATATCCACTTAAAATATTGGAACCATTATAATCCCATTCCTTGGAAATCCTTGTATGTAATTAAATAATGATTCCCTATGTGACTTGTTGAGTACGGTTGTTTGTACTCATGCTTACTAAAAACATTAATAGAAAACACTCTCCAAGAAAATGAAGAAATATGTGAAGATGAAGTTGAGGATCCGTACAACATAGAAGATGTTTGGTATTAAGGTTGTTCTACACTCAGGCATGTCTATGGTGTTCTTTTGTATTGTAATATCTAAAGACCGCTCGTCCCGCTATAAAACCAGGCTGTTAAGCCGCTATCTTGTAATAAAGTTTGGCTTTTGAGTTTCAGCTGTCTATAGTGCCTCACAGCTGAATAGTTCTGGGCAGTTGTGAGAGGAATAGGATGCCCTTAGAAATAGGGGCGTTACAATTTATTTGTCCTTTTCCACCTGTCATTCATAGAGCATAATCTGAAATATACGGAAAAAATGACCATGAGAAAATAACAAGAACAAACTGAATGGCCAAGATCAGCTTCTTAATTAAATGCATATCGACCAGAACAAGTAATTTAGATTCCTGGCTCCCGGACAATCTATGTCCGTCCATCTTTGGTTCATTACACTCTCATCACTTGATGTGTGGCATTAATTTGCACAGGCACGTTTTATCTTCTGTATTCAGTTTGTCCACATCTTAGCTTCGGCAAACCCCAATAGAACCTATTATACTCTGATATAGCTTCGTATGCGTAACTATTTTCAGATTGGAACAGTATTTGTAAGATATAGTATAAGCGTGCATAATATTAAAAATAAAGATAATGAATCTTATAAAGAGAACCAAAATAACAATATTAAAGCAACCACGATAAAAGAGAGAAGATTTGATGAAGTCAACCATAAATTTGTTGCACAACCTCAAAAGAATACAATAAATTATCACTGTCTCATAACTCTCTCAAATCTTTTAGAACTATCGAATCCTTGTCATATACAAGAATATAGTACCAAAGAATAAGCTATCCTCTAATCCTCTCGTGCATATGTATCTTTGGATGAGTGCTTTTTTTTACTTTGTTACTTGAGTTCTGTTTGACCATCTCTCATAACTTTATATAATCTCCTTAATGTTGGACCGGATAATAACAGATGAAGCCAGCCGCACACATCACACACCCTTGCACGACTGTCTTCAGGCCCAGCCCCCGTCTTGCCCTTCCGACCTATGTCCTGTCTTGCGATGCCCTCCTTCTGCCTTGCACCTTCTCTGCTTGCTCATGGCCATATATACTCTGCTCAACGCTACCCTGCCCAGTCATGACGCTCTGGTCTTGTGCAAGCTTTGTGGTCTTGTCATGCATGCTTTTTTTATACTGTATGACATGAATGGAATTTCATGTGATTAGGACAATCAACCATGCAACGCACGGCAGACAAACTAGTGAGCCCCAAGCAATGAAAATTTCAAGTGGTCGTAGGAGTGGACCATCAACCCTACCAAAGATTCACTTAGTATGTCAGTAATAAGGAACAGGCTCGACTCTCCCTTGTATCTTTTTTCCTCTTCCTTTGGAGCGAGGAGCTCAAAATGGGATATTTTTATCATCATTTTTGGTAGATAGCTACTTTTGTAGAGTTTATGTATAGCGGTGACCTCTTATGCATAAAGCTCAGTGGTAGCTTGTGTCATGCAAAGTTGATCTTTGAAGGATCGTCGATAGCAATCAGAAAGGGTGAATAATTATAATTTATAGCAAAAGTTTTTTCTGAAATTCACTATTTTCTGATTTTTGATCTATGCACAAAAACTAAAAACAAAACAAAACAAAAAGAAAAAGCAAAAATGATAATTTCCTACAAAAGTAGATCAGAGGAAATCACACAACAATAGTACTACTCATGAAGCATCTAATTAGCACTCCCTTAAACCTAATTAATTTCTCACCTAATCTCCTTTTGCTAATCAAAATATGCATGCAAGCACTTTTTCTAGTAGTCTTCATGCACGTACGCAACCTTTTCTAGTAGTCTTCATGCATGCACGTAACTTTTTCTAGTAGCCTTTACTAATTATGACTTGACAGATATCAAGAAAACTATGGCTCAACTCTGATGCAATGTTTTGCTTCACTTGGTCCAAAGCAATAAAGTGATGATGCTTGCTGTGTCCAACCGAATCAAATCTAGCTTTTGACTTGCAGGTCTGCACGAATCAAAGCAAAAAAATAAGACGGACAATTACGAACCAAAACGGATCGAGGCGCCCCGAAGACCGTATGAACCGAAGACGTGGCGTTGCTGCTGATGCCGTTTGACCAACGGGGACAGAGCGACGAACGTGGTCACGTGCGAGGCCAAGGTCGTCGTGCGATGACGATGGAAACCAGCGGAAGACTTCACGTGCTGGTGGTCATCTGAAAGCCCATGCATGCAGTACTCAGGAGAAGCAATCAAGAGCCAACAAACTGCCGTGCCAATCGCCAAAAGTCACAGCAGCCCCTTTTTTTAGATCGAAACTCTGTATTTGTTACATTGGCCGGTCGCCAGATTTTTATAGCGCTTCCGAACTCAACTAACACACTCGTATTCGGACTCCTACACCAACTGGTATATAACTCGTATATATATACCATACATACAACATAAACTTTACATACACAACTGGATAACATAAGCCCCAACTAAATTTTGAACTCCCCAAAATTATTACGTATCATAGCCTCCGAACCACACCTTCATAGTTTCAAAACGCATCATGTGTTTTTGATCTCCATATGCCCAGCATGAGTCTGATCGTCTTGTGACATCCTCGACCACCTGAACCTCGGATCTCCCCATCTTAGTTCCGGTCCACCTTGTCATCGACCACGATCGTCTCCATACTCAACCTGCATATGCAAGGATCAAAGAATATTTTTTCGGTAAAGTTCTTCCTAACTTAACCGATATCAATCCACACACTCACGACACTCCTTTATAAACAACGTTATCAATTATTCATCATCAAAATATTCTAGTCAGAGTCATATGGTCTAAATATCTTTATTATACTTGAGCTGATCACACGATGATCGTCAGTATATATTGGATGGATCATGGAGATCGATTCCTTGTTGTCTTTCAACCGTTTTCTTGTGCGGATGGAGTGCTGTATCCTGTCAAACTTTTGAGATCATCTGCGACTGTGCGCTGTGCATTATGAATCTCTTCTTTTAGTTTCTAAAAGCTATTTTTTAGTTTTTTTATAGTAATTAGCTTTCAAACGGAGTATCTTTTTAAGATAGAGTCTATAAACTAATTATAGTATACACTATAGCGACTTCATTTATATTGGCCAAAATCGTACATGAATTTCTGTTACTCCATATTCTCTCTTACGAATAATCCAAAAGTTATAAACCGTAGCCAAAAGTCAAAGAGTCTGTTCTTTTTGGCTGCGGCTTATGGCTTTTGGCTGAAATTTTTGAATTTTAGCTGTTTGCGACAGAGATTATGGAGAGAGATACTCGCTTGCGATTTTGGATGGTACAGATATTGGGTTTTTAACGTGTACTATAATTAACTTATAAACTCTATCTTAAAAAAATATTCCGTTTGAAAGTTAAATACTGTAGCAAAAATCAAAAACCGTTTTAAAAAGCTAAAAAGAATAGACCTAATCAAAACAAAAAAGAATAGGCAAGCAAGACTTGATGGTAGTACAGAGATGTTCATGTCTTTTCGCTTGGCATGATCACTAAGACAAACTAGTGGACAATATATTCCCAGAGAGAAACCAGGAGTTAGGCCAAAAGATTTGGGAAATATATATAGGGTCTGTTCTTTTCGGCTGTGGTTGATGGGTTTTGGCTGTGGTTGATGGCTTTTTAGCTGTTTGCGACAGAGATTACGGAAAGAGAGATACTCGCTTACAATTTTTTATGATACAGATATTAGTTTTTTAACGTGTACTACAATTAACTTGTAGACCCCATCTTAAAAAAATACTCCATTTAAAAGTTAGTTACTGTAGCAAAAGCTCAAAACTGCTTTTAGAAGCCGCAAAGAACAGGGCCATAATTTGTTTTGTTTCATGTTTTTATCCCTGTAAATATTACCTAGCTTGTTTTTTTGCTGGCTCCTTCGGTTAAAGAGTGAGCAAATTTATAAATTCCACGTGCACGCACATAAGAGTACCCACGACGTAGTGTTTTTATAGCCTCAAAGCGTCGATTCCATACACTGCAATTCAGGGTATCTAAGCAATTTTCCTTGCTAGTGTAACACTGTAACATCCTATTTTTCAAAGTTATTTAAAGCTTTTAAAAATAAAATTCACCATTTAGGTTTTTCTAGAATTAATTCAAGCTTAAAATAAATTTTTATTATTTTAAAAAATTTAATATAATTAAATTAAATATTAACATTTACTAAGAGTATTTTATTTGGGTTTCTTGTGCTTCAAGAAATTGTTTAGAATTTTCTGTGATTTTTCTGGATTTATTTGCTATTTTCTAGAACTCATTTTATTTTATTCTAATTTCTGAAAAATGAAAAATCCAAAAAATCCAAAAAGGGTAAATGAGTTGAAACCAAGTAAATCCTTCGGCCCATTAAGCCTCAGTCGCTCGATCCTTATCCTGCTACATGTCGGTCATCCAAGCCATGTTCCGCTTTAGCTGCCCAATCTTGCCATGGGACACTACCGAGCATCGGAGGTCACATGCACTATTCATCCGTGCCATTAGCCACGGACCGTCCGATCTTTCGTGAAGCCACATGTCGTACATCCAAGCAACCGGGCATTGTTCACCGTCGTCTTCAGGATGGACTCGCGCCGCCATCCGCATCCAACATAGCCTCAGCATCTGTGTCGTGCACGCCGTGGTCACCTCAGCGTATGCGCTATAAAGCTGTGCCATCCCCTTGTTCTCCGCACCCCATAACAAAGCTCGTTGTGCGCCCTCGATGTCCATGTCGTGTGTTGCCTTGCTCCACCGTCACCGCTCGAGCCACTAGTGTCTTCCGTGACATCGCTTCCGTATTCATCTCCGACGCCGTTGACATCACCTCCGCTGTCGCCGGGGAGCGCCTCCGCCTTGCTTGGCTGTCCCACCTCACCTTGTTCTAGCCAGCACCACACCACCCCGCCCCCTCGGTTCATGAGCCCACCACTCCGTTGTGCGCCCGTTTGCTTGCTCGAAGGGTCACCTCAAGATTTGCGTTGCCACATGTCACCATCTCGCCTGTCTGAGCTGACCTATTAATGCGATGGTACAGATTCAACCATGTGGCCTTTGGCCAACCGTCGGATCCTGATGACATCACCGCACCGAGCCGGCCGACTGTTTGACTTCCCTGTGAACTCCGTCCACTATGAGCCAAGCCTCTGACTCGTGGACCTAGCCAAGTCATCGAGCCACGTTAGAGCCACACAAGCCCTAGGTGCCATGTGTATGCCATGTCAGCCTACCTAGTTGTCCTAAGTGCCACGCAGCTGCCACGTGTCACGCCACATCACTCAGCCACAACAACCCTTGGAGCCAGCTGTCAGCCACGTCAACCTTAGAACCCAGTCAATTGCCACGTAAGTTGATGATGTCATAAAACCTATTATTCTTTAGAAAAATAATTCAGCCAAAAAATAAAAATAGATGCTGACATCATAATTAGGATTTTCCTTTAGAAAAATAAATTCAGTAAATCCTATTTTCCTTTTTCTTTAAATTTAAATGTTCTGAGAGCCCGTTCTTCTCCGTCCTACCTCCGATTGACCCGATTCTTTTTTCTAAATTAATCTAAAAGTAAGCTATATTTTTGCTCTAGTTTTGAAGTTTTTTAGTTTATTTAAATTTAAATTTGATTTTATTTGTGTCTTATTTTGAAGTTTTTGGAGTTCATTTGAATTTTGTTTTCTTTTTATTTGTGCCTCATTTCCCTTTCTCTATCCTTAGATAATGTTTTCGAATGAGCTAAAACAAGATCTAAAGATTAAGAACTATTAACTATGAAAGGCCAAACCCAAGGCAAATAGGGTCCTTTGATCATGTTAATCCTAGTTTTCAAATTTATTTATTATTTTATTTTAAATTATTGTGTATTGCTATTTTATTACAAACCTTTACACCTAGTAGTTATTATCCTAATTGATTAAATCTCTTATTTGATAATTTGAATGTCATGATTCCATTGTTATCATATGATGAAAAATTATCTAGTGATATAATATTAGTTATCACATGGGTTGTACGCCTAGTATACTTAGCCATGCTTATAGTTACGTTAGGTTTATCATCACATATGATCAATTAATTAATTTTGACTTAATAAGATATTGAATTGTGGTTGTAGCCATAGTTATAAAAATTATTGTCATGATATTGCTGTGTCATTGGTGTTAGTTATATAAAATGGTTTTCACTTAGATGAGTGATCGTGCTATAAAGGGGGAAGTGTGCTTAGCACTTCGAGAGATGTGAATGTCTCATCGGGTAATGTCTAAATACTTAATTTTATACGCCATTAACCTACTCGATAGCGAAACCTTAGCGGGCGACATTGAGTTTGAGGTTGAGCATGTGATTTTCTTTTACGTAGAAATAATCACATCATGTGGGAACCTCTGCAGAATGTAAAACTATTCGAATAATTGTGTGCTCGATTATAGACAATGCTTGGTGATTTCACATAAAGGGTAGATATTTTATAAAACCTAGTTGGGTTAAGTTTAGAAAGTGAATGATTAGTTCATTGGTGGTTCAATTCATGAATGATTAGTTCACGAGTGGTTCATTAGGTGAATGGTCAATTCACTTGTTATTCAAGTCTTTTGATTATTTACTTATTTAATTATTTTTTTTAAAGGTTCACTTTCAATCTATTTATTGTATTTACTTTAAATTACTGCTTCCCATAAAATAACCTCTTAGCTATCATTGGTAAGCCTTGCATACTATATTGTACTTTTGTTATAAACAACTTACCGAGTACTCTATATACTTATGGCTTTATACCTACTGTTGCTTAGTTGAAGAAGAATAATAATAATATCAACTGGAGGTACCTAAAGGAGGATACTCCAATGACTTCTCAAAATAGGGTCTCACTCTCCAGTCAATTGCCTATGGACATGTCGAATGACCACTCATTTTGTTATGTTTTCTTCTGCTAGTTTCTTAAGCCCTTCAGACTATTAATTGTAAGCTTGGTTATAAGGTTGAAACTCTGATAATTAATAATATTTGAATTTTTCTTGGTTAATCATGAATATGGTCGGTATTCTATCTATGTTTCCACTGTATACACTAGCGTGATCTTAGACTAATGCAAAATATATGAAGAGTCTGAATTTTCATATTCAGGTCTCAATAAACACCCCAGCCCTTTACTAGAGTTGATACTTTACTTAAGTTAGCTCACAAATTGGATGTAGTTTTGGGTCTAAATGCTATCTCCCCCTGGGAAGCTTAGTGGGGCGGGGCGGAGGTACGACTAGCGGGGGGCGGGGCGGGGCCACGGTGACTTCCCCCGTGACCCCTGCCCCGTTACCATCCCTAGTCCCAGTTGCATCCGGTGCCGGATGACAACGTAGCTTTTAAAACCGTCGAGCCCCACCTGGTCTCCTCCGGTGCTTCCGTTTCGAGTACCGTGTAAACCCCTTCGTGATTTTCCTCAGTTTAGTGCCTCCTCCCTTCCCATTTCCTCAGTAAGGGAGCGTTCGTGGGATGCTCCAGCGAGGTGCACATCTGAAGCAAATTTGGTGGCTAGCTCCAATTACCAGTGTTCCAAGTAGTAGTTAATCTTATGTTGAATTGCTGCTCTTGGTGCTGCCTTTTGGTTGGTGCGGCCCTCACCTCCTTTCCTTTCATTCCGTAGTCTGTCTCCCCAGTCCGTCTGCTATCTTGTCCCGTTGATTGTTCTCACCAGTATGGTCGATGGGTTGTGGCTGTCGCGATGCCTGTAGCGACAACAGCCCTATGGCCATTTTCCTTGCCTCGATGAAGGTGTCGAGACCGAATATGTAAATTCGACTCTCTGTGTATTCAACACTAGTCCAAGATCACGCTAGTATGTACAGTCAAACATAAATGACATAACAACTATATACACGCTAATTAAAGAGAAACTCGAATAATAATAAATCTCAAAGGTACGACCTTATAATCAAACTTACAATATCACTAGCCTAAAGGGCTTAACAAAATATTAGCAGCGGAAATCCAGAAATAAAGCGTTGCAGCCAATCGACATGTCTATAAGCTATCGAGTGGAGAACGAAATCCTATTCGGCGAAGTCGTTGAAGTACTCTCCCTTTGGAACCGCCTGCTGATAATACTCCTCCTCAACTGAGCAACATAGGCATAAAATCGTGAGTACATTGGTACTCAGTAAGTTGTTTGTAACAAAGGAATGCAATATAAT
Source organism: Melocanna baccifera (assembly GCA_036346265.1). NCBI lineage: Eukaryota > Viridiplantae > Streptophyta > Magnoliopsida > Poales > Poaceae > Melocanna > Melocanna baccifera. Next base: position 14,491,371 of record CM070676.1, on the reverse strand, counting down.
ATGTAATGTTTACTAATGGATGGTGAAAGGTTAATTTGTATAAAGGACATTTTATAATAAATACGAATATTAGATTGAAAGTGAAATTTAATGAAAACAATAAGTAATCAACATAATTGAAATAAACCACTTGTGAACATCCCATCCATAAGCTAAACCAACAGTGAACTATCTGTTCACTTTCTAACCATAAACCACAAGTTTCTCATGAAAACACTACACCTCGTGTGAAATCACCGAGCATTGTCAATAACCGGGACACGGTATTCGAATAGGTTTACACTTTATAGAGGTTGCATAACTGTACCCACACGATGTGATTAGCCTCAAGCTAAGAAAATCACAACAAGGCCTTTATAATGTTCAATTCCAACTCAATCCCGCCCGTTAGGGATTCGCATCACACCCCCCTTGCGCCACATGGAAATCAGCAACTATGTTCATCACAATGGCGAGATTGAAGTTGTCATATCCCAAATTAATCAGCCAAGTCTATCCCATACTAGACATGTGGTTTGCACAATAAAGCTTAGATCAATGGCGCACAAAGTTCAGTCCTTAATGATACGGGCGAGCCTATCACATCCCATGAAGTGAACACACACTTCCTCCTTTACTGCACGATCACTTTGTCCAAGTGAAAAACCAAGTTTGTATAACCACGCCAATGACACACTAATGTCATGGCATAAATTTTAATAATTGTGGCACTAACCATGGTTCCATATTTTATTAAGTCAAATTAATTAATCACATGCGATGATAAACCCATTCGTAAAATTAGTAAGGCTAAGCAGTCTAATCCTACAACAAATGTGATATCTAGCATAGCATCACTAGTAAATTTTCCAACCTATGGTGACAATGGCATCATGGCATTCAAATTATCAAGGTGGGGTACTTCAATATGGGATGGTAACTACCATATACAAAGTTTGTACTTAAATAGCGATGCAATGTAATTTAAAATAAAATAATTAAATAATAGATTACAAATTAGATTTAACATGATCAAAGGACATGACCTGCCTTGGTTATGCTCAGCGAGGTATTAGGTGTCTTCTGGCATCGCTCCGGCTCCTCCGGAATCGGAATCTAACGAGGGAGAAAACAACTAAAATGACAAAAATAAATACAATAATAAGCAAATGAGCTCCAAAAATCTTGAAACTAGAACCAAAAGCTAGAGCTTGATTTTAGATGAATTTAGAAAAAAGAATAGGGTCAATCGGAGCTAGGACGGAGGAGAACGGACTCTCGGAAAATAAATTCTAAAGAAAATTCCGAAAAATCGAAAAAGCTACTATGCTGTGAACCCGGTGCACGGAAAAGCAAGTCCACAATGGACCCGGTCCACGGAACAGTGTCATGCCGACGCGGTAGGTGTGGCTGACATGGCAAGCTCTGGTGTTGACACGTGGCTAGGGCTGAAGTGGCATGCTAACACGACAGTGGGGGTGGATTTTTCCTGACGTGACGCTAACGTGGTATGACACGTGGCGCTGATGTGGCACTAAGGCTGACATGACATGACATGTAGTGCTGATGTGGCACTAGGGCTGACGTGGGCGGGTTGCGCGAGCTGCGGCGGCGGGAATCGGATGGCTGAGGAGCGGCCACGTGGCGCTATCAGAGCCATCGGTTTAGATTTGGATGTGCGGATGGGATCGGGTGGTCGAACCATCTGATGGGTGACACGTGGCGGCGGCTTGCACGCGGCGTCGCGGCGCGGACGCGAGGTGGGCTGAGCGCGGGCACGGCGACCGAGGCAGCGACGGTGGAGAGGAGGCGGACAGCGACGACGGCGATGGGATCCTTTGACGGCGGCGGGGGTGGGTTGCACGGCAGCGAAGAACGGGAGGATGGAGCACCCGGCGACGACGGCGGCAAGGAACGACGACGGCGGTTGGTGGGAGGAGGCGACGGGAACGGCGGCGCTTTATAGCACGCACCCCGAGGTTGCCCACTCGGCGTGGGTTGCAGTGGCGGCAGCGGAATCCGGGTCGGGCACGAAGCACAGTGCCCGGCCCAGTGGATGCTTGACACGTGTCAAGCGGGGAATCGGGCGGTGGGCATGGTGCGGGGTGGAGTGGGCCGGGGGAGATTCGGCCCAAGGGGGTTTAGGATTTTCCAAAGATTTCTTTTTGTGAAAATTCAACTAATTCCCGAAAGCTCTAGAAAATAGTAAATAAATCCCAAAAATTCACCAAAAATACCAGAAAATTTCTTAAGACCTGAGGAACACAAATAAAATATTTTTAGCTTATTTTAAGGTTTATTTTAATAATATTAAATTATTTTCATTTTTAAAAATTTATTTTAAGCGTGATTAAATTCTAGAAAATTTCAATAATTCATTTTTAAAATAAAGACTTTAAAAACTCAATAAAATCAGAATGTTACAGAAGGCTAATCACCCCTTTCGTGGCTGCTTTTGTGTTGTATCGATATAAGTTTTTCTGTCAGAATTTCATTGGTTGTCCTGTCAGAATTTACAGTTGTCGGTATCATCAATTTTGTGCTCGGATTGCTCTGTCGCCCTATGGTCATGTTTTTTGCACGCGGAATAATGTCGTACTGTAATTTCAGAATCGGATTTGCGATGCAACTTGTTTTGGTAGATTTTTTAGCAAGGTGGAGACAGGTGGGTTTGTTGCTGGATCATAACCATTATCTGCTTAAGGAGCTTGCTAATAATTCTTCTTTGACTTTGCTCTTTTTCTGCTTGTTGTCGCAGTTTATGTTTACGACTACTCAAAGTCGTTCACTACGGCCACTTAGCCGGTTACGACCACTCTGCTGGTTACGATCACGCTGATAGTTCCACTATGTTGCTTGTTCTCGTAATGAAGTTACAACCACTCCGGTTTATGAATACTCGAGACTTCGACTGTAGCCTCAGTGCCTCCGACCGCGTTCACCTCCGCCCGTAAACTTCGAACACTTCTTGAATACTTTGTACTCGATCCTTCGAGCACGTCCAGCGCTTGACACCCCGAGCACTCGTATTTCCAATCCGCAGCTCCTCTGCTTCTTTTGACTTCGAGTATGACGGCGATAACACGAAAGATAAGCCAAGAACATAAGTCGATATTCCAGGGCACAAAAGCACTCCACTTTTCTACTCTTATTTGTCTCCCTCAACTTCTCGATCACAACCGATCGCTCTCGTTCGCTTGTCTCGACTTGTTCTTTACGAGCCTATCTCCCTCTACTTACATACTCAGTACATTGACTAAGACACGGAGACAACTAAGACACAAAGACAAACTCGTCTCGTACAAGCACACGTACGGACTCGTATACGTATACGGACTTGACTCGCACACGGACTCGTATATGTCTAAGCAACAAAGGAAACAAAATTATTTCTAACACTGCTAAAGTCTGACTTCTATATAGAATCATGAACATTTTTCTGGTGGAAGATCTGCTGAACAGAAATTTTTTTAACTATCGGTTTTTAGTTTCCATACGGGCAAGTATGGTCTTCCATATCTTATATTGAAATTTCATACTTTATGGCATCTATCATCTTTAACTTCGACTTACGTTTCCATTGTAAACAAACTGCAGAGGCCTGGGATGCAACTTTGCTGCCCTCTAGTTTTGTTTTTTCCATTGTGCCACAGGTAAGTCATTGACTTACCATTTATCGCATTTTCATATTCCAACGCATTTACCATGTTGATCTTTCCCTTGAATTATTTAATATAATGAATAAAATGAACAACTATCCATTCACTGTTGATCAGCCCTACCATTTTTAATTTGAGGTATGTATCGCGGGGATCCATCTTTTACATCGACTATTCGCAAGCTATCTACTAAAAGCAAATGGTTTAGCGATTTTCAGTTGAAAATTTTAGCAGCAGCACGCGGGGTATCTTCAAGTAAGAGCACAGCTGCCTGCGTTCCCTGCGCGATCGACGTGAGCTGGCTTATAGGGCAGCTAGCTGCTCCTGTTCGATTGGCGCCAACAGGATGCAAGCTAGAGCTAAAGCTGGACAACATTGTCCACACCCCTCAAAATCTGCCGCCTCAGGATGTCGAAGACTACGGCGGCGGTCTAGCTAGTAGTACACATGGCGTGGATAATTAACTTGTGAAAACGTTTATGTAACACAGTACCTAGTTTTCTTGCTTTTGCTTACTATGGTCTGTGGTGGTACTTAGCAGTTTTGGCTTTCAGCTCTCTTAACTGCTCTCTATTCGTCAGCAGTCACTTGTCAGGGGCACTGTAGCTTGTCCGACAAATTTCTGAACTCTGTAACCTCAACCTCATTCATCCGTTTCCTTTCTGATCTATCTTTCAATAAAAGCTGAGCGATGATGCCTTTCCACTAGAAATGTGTCACCGTACAAGTCTGCACTGTTTCTTTTCTTTCTGGTTTTATAACTGATTGTTCTATACTTAATCAGCAAAGAATTTAAGAGAGGGGAAATATCTTATATGCCACTTCGAGTTTGCTAAATGGGAAATATCTTATATGCCACTTCGAGTTTGCTAAATGTTACGATGATTGGGCTTGTCTAGATTTAAATACTGAAAGTGGCTTAGATATTGAAACACCCCACGTCCCTAATTAGCCTTAGCTACTAATTACATGACAAATTCAATCTCTTAAAAATATGCAACAGTTCAAATCGAAGCAAAGGAGCAATTAAGTAAAAAGATACAACCACAAACACCATTTCTCTGAAATATGCCACAGAGCTCATAAATTACAAATTTCATACAGTTCGCAAACATAGCACTGATCACCAATATTATACATTCTTGTGCATACATACAAATGAATACAATGTATACAATTACAATTGACCAAATTCTTTGAGACCCTTAGCTTTGGGCACTACCGAGGTAATTGAAATTTAATACCTACGGGAAGAACCGATAATAAGATACAAAAAAAGACCAAATAAACCAAATGAACAAAGTCAAAATTACCATCAGAACTCTCTTTAGAATAACATAATGGGCAATTCACTTATCGAGATAACAGACCGTCCGAGGCTAGTCGGCACCTCTCACAGCCATAGAGTTTCATCATTCAACATTAGAAACAAACTTGGATTATTTTCAAACTCCTTTTTACATTGCCAGCCAACCTAATAAAAATGGTTTACTAAAGTACCAAAGCAAACACTAATGCGGTAAAAGCTCCCACCGCATAGCTCACACGGTGTAATACCCCAGGACCCACATTACCCTGGGATGCCACTAAACCACTCTACAATTAGCCAATTTACAAGATAAAATAAACTGCAACAACTTCTAAATCATGATAAGCTAAATAGAAGTATAACAAAACAAAAGATAATGGTAAATATTAAATAGGAACAACCACTAATAGTTTTAACTAATTAAAACGAACCACAGTCTAGCATCATTAATAAAAAAAATGATCAACAATGAGTGAAATTACAACATGAATCATGATAAGGTGTGTGAAAGTGTTGTGCCGTTCTACCCTTCCGATGCATACTCGAGAATCACCAGGAAGGGGAAAACAAGAGTGAGATAAAAATCTCAGTAAGCAAACTATTTAACAAGCTAATTAAACTACAATAGCTAAGCATCAACATTTATTTTCCACAATGACCATAATTTATAGACTTAACCACACTTACTACCAACAACAATAAAACATTAGCAATTAGGACTCAAATGCCTACTTCTTAATCACAACCAACACTACTATCAACATCAGTAAAGTATTAACTTATTTTCCTCACTAATCTTATTCTTTCCCACAACCACAACCGCTAACAACAGTTACCACAAGAGATATTTCTCCTACCACAACCACATCCCCTACCATACCATAAGGTGGGAGAACCCCACTCCACGACCACGGCCACAACCCTCATACCACAATGGACTCTCATGAGCTAATTTCACAAAATAGTTAAGAAATTGTATTTATTTGCAAATAATTCATCCATCACTCATTGCATAAGTATGCAAATGATCCATCCACAATGAAAATGCATATGAATACGTATGATCCACTGCATCCTTGCCCAACAAGGTAAGAGTGTGCATCGTACTACGGTAATGTACGATGCTGTACCGGTATGGTCGCGGCGATATGCGGCGACATCTACAATACAAATTGACATGTCATGATATGAATGATATGATTCACATGATTCACAATAATATAACCACAAAGATCAGCAATATATTCATCAAGTATTCTACCTCATCATCCACACATGTTTCATCAAGAACACCACCACTATTCACAAGTAATCCATCAAAGTATAAATAAATGATTATTAAATTGCTATCACATAGATCACATTAAGAAATCATGTAGCAACAGCAAAGCATCTCAAATTAAGAGAAATATTTAATGTGAAGGTAGTATGATTAACGAGTTAAACGGTAGTACATCTGCTACGTTTACTTGCCTCTACCGTTGAAGCAAAGCGATCACGCGCAGTCAGGAGCGAAGCCACATGTCCAAAATTACCTCTCAATACACGACTACAACAAGGTAATTGCGACTTATGAAAATAAAGATGTCGCTATACCCAAACTCGACAATAACCTCTCTGCTCATTGATCCCTCAAGATCACTCTTCTTCTTTTCTCCCCTCCTCCATTCTCTTCCTTCTCTTCTCCCTTCTCTTCTTTGGTCTCTTCTTTGCAGCAAGCAGCAGGGAGGAGGCATTGTGGGAGGTGTGGAGGTGCAAGGGGAAGGGGGGTGGCAGCCAAGAAAGGGAACAAGGGGGTGGTGGCCAAGGGAGGGGGTTTTATAAGGGAGCGCTAGGGTTTGGGAGGGGTGCAGCCCCCTTTGGGCCGACTGGCCCAAAGTGGTTGGCCCACCCCTCTGGTCAGCCCAAAATTCTCATTTTAATTATTTAATTTTTTTTTAAATTTTAGACAATTTTGTAATTTTATTCCCGCCTCAGCGATTCACCGAAAAAAAATCGAGAAACTCCGCGATTCCGCTAAATATTCCCAAAGACGACGTAAAGACGTTCAGGGCATTACACACGGTGCACAGGTAAAAGGAGATAAGGCTAAGCGATTGATTGACACAGAGAAACTAGTATTCACCCATAGCTACAACAGCAACCAGAGCAAGCAAACCCACTGCCAGATCTATCCACATTTTTCCCAAATCCCAAATCCCCAATCCATTGACACGAAGGAGAAAAGGGGATGGAGTGAGCCAAGACAACTGGGCCAGAGGAAGGTGGTCGACCCAGAAGAGGGGGAAGCCCAGATGAGGACAGTGATGTTCCTTTGTTAGACCAACTACTCATCTATCGGGAGTTGGTGAGAAGGGCAACAGCATCTCACCAAGAAGCCGACCACTTGTCAATTGGGAACCGAACATGAGAGAAGGGGAGCGATAGGAAGCAAGTGGGGCGCAGGGCCCTTTCTTGTCGGCTAGGTGTAGTAAAGTGTAGAGGGATACACGTGCGTGTATGGATACCAAGGTTATTGGAGTATGTATAGGTACATATATACATGTATAACTACATAATAGTTAATTAGATAGTATCTAACCTATGAAAACTATGTATTGACTATCCTGAAATACTGGACCAGAATATTCTAACATCAGTAAAACAACAACAAACAATGGGTATAAGATATAATTTAATTATAAATACCATAATCAGTTATTTGACCAAAGAATCAACATAGTATATCTTATATGTCTGTAAATTAAGCATAGCCTACACAATAAATGCAGGCAATGAACCTGGTCTGGAGAAAGGATTGCACCCAAGCACACCTAAGACTAGGACCTACTACCAAATCCCAGGCAAGCGTACCTTTGGAACCTAATGAGAATGAATATGTGGGAAATGAGATACTTGTGAATTAATATGAAAAGTTGATACAATGTTTTATGTTATTTATTATTTTATTATGTACTTACTGAGTCGTGGACTCACTTTTGCTTCATTGTTATTTGTAGGTGATCATTGATAATGATATGCATAGGCGAGAAGTAGCTCAAGATTGTTATTGTACTCTATAGTTCTTTCTTTCACTTAGTCATCAATTATTCACTGTTAGAAATAAATCATACTATTCATGAAATTCTTAGATGAATAATGATTCTCTATAGTACTTGATGGTTTTGTGTTATCGCTACTTGTCAATTCCCCTTGGTTAAAGTTATTATTGATTGATCTTATAGTCAATTGTTTCATCTTAATGTCAATTACTAACTACCGTATTGCTGAAATTTCTATGTTCATAATTATGTTATGTTGTAGAATTATATTTGAAACCTATCTATTGGTATTATGTATTTAGTGGTTTAAATTGATAGCAATTGTAGTTGTGGATGGCATTGTGGGTTTTTGTTAAACCAGGGTGTTACATGTCATGTGACGAACGATGATGGCTCAGACAGACGAGAATGGCTAGGAATCATATTCTACAAAAGAACTAGAGAAATTTATATGTACTCGATCGCAGTAATTTGTCATGAACGCATGCATGTTTTTTTCCTTTTTGCGAGGAGGGCGATTCTGTATCTACGGGAAAAAGATAAAAGTTGATATGATACATGCAAACAGAAACAGTAATTGAGAAATTGCAATGAATGTGATTATAGATTCAACGCAACAGCGCTTTGGGGCATCATCTCTTCATGACTCCACTGCATTGAATTCTCTTCATCTCTAAGTATCATATCACAGAGAGAAATGATTAATGTAAAAGTAGGATCAATAAGGCGACATGCCGATCGAATCAATCGGCACGGTTGTTGAACGACTCGGACTTCTGCAGCCTGAACTGCACATAGAACTTTGCAATGAACTCCTCGGCCTGCATGTCGATCGCATGGGGACAGCCAACATCACCACCCTCCGTTGGAGCACTCTCCTCTTCGTCCTCCTGGCCGTTGTCCAGCTGATGCAGGTCCTGCGCGGACGCGTAGCGGCTGGTCATGCCCTTGGACCGCGCCGGCGACGGCGGCGGGAGGAGGACGTCGTGGTACACGTCGTGCCCCAGTGGCGGCGGCGGCGGGTAGTACTCCAGCTGGCCGTGGAGGCGGAGCGGGCGCATGCCATCGACGAGGTTCTTCCACATCGCGTCGTTTGACGCTGCCGTGGCCGCCGGCTTGTCACCGGCCTTCTTGTGGTCGCTCATGGCATCCGTCTTCTTCATGCTGCCGTTCTTTCTGAAGGACATGAACATCGCCCTGAAAAGGCCGAACGCGCCGCGCTTCTTGGCTTGCCGGCGGTCATGAGAGGAAGCTCTCCTGGAGATCGGGGTGTTGGGCTCCATCTTGTCGTCGCCATTGGTAGATTCCGTGCTCATCTCCTCTTTGTTTAGGACAGCGGTGATCATTGTAACCTCGTTTGTCGCTGCAGCTCCACTGTTACGTTGCTCCTTCTCTTCTATGCTTATACTAGGGAACACATTGTCGGTGGCGATGGCGCTGTCGCCATTGATGCCGGCCACCTTTGTGGTGATAGGGAAAACCTGTTCTACCTCCATGAGAGGAGAAGAACCGGGATAGGGGGGAAGGCTCGCGGCCTTCAAGGGCTAAAGCTCTCCTCCAAATCAAGGAGGATGCAGAAGAAGGGGCTTTTATGGACGGCATAGGTAGGTAGTTGCAGTGTAGTTTGCACCGGTTATTTTTAGCCATTTTGTGGCCAGTGACATCTGTTTGGAAGAGAGAATTTTACGGTGCATTTTGAATAGTTCTCCATGGCTTTCTGTGTTTCTCTCCCTACAGAGGTTTCTTTCACTCTGAACTCTGATAGTACAAATTTTGTGTCCGTGAGTTGTGACGGAATTTTAAAAAAAAGTCTTTTGAAGCGATGCCTAAGATTGAAAGTACTAGGAATTTAAAAAAAGGCTTTTCAATACCAGGATCTCTTCTCTGTGCAGGAACTTTTTTGGAATATAGAGGCAAGAATGCCAGGTATTCAAGCGTCAGTCATTTGGCGCGCGCGTACGAAGGTTAGTGTTCACTCACAGCCTGTCACCTATGTATAGCCCATATGCACACACATGTAATGTTCGTACCCAACATTGTTCAACAGCGCAACAAGGGCTCTCCCAGTGCAGACGTTGCGGGCACGTCCCAGTGCAGAAGTTGCACAACAATTAATGTCTACAGCTCGCTACCTCACGGAGACCTAAGGCTAGGTACACTACTACAAAAATCATCATCACAAACGGTTTTCTGAACCGTCTGAATTTATAGGTCAGTATAATCGAAGGTTATCACACATAGTTTTCGAACCGTCTGTGGTGCAAATATCACAGATAGTTTTTAAGTAAAACCCGTCTGTGATAGCTGATAATCACAGACGGTTTTTAACTAAAAACCGTCTGTGATAGCTGATAATCACAGACGATTTTTAGTTAAAAACCGTCTGTGATATTCTTTTCTACCTCTAAATCCATTTCTATTTATTGGTTAGCCTCAGGAAACGCTAGCCATGCCCTCTGAAACAAGCAGATCAACATGTACCCTCTAAAATATTAGCTATGCCGTTTGAAAATAAGCAAATACGACAACAAACAAAGCAGAGAACATTCTATTTATATTACAATCCACCATTACAACATCACAGAATTACAATCCATCATTACAATAGTAGAGAACATTCTATTTCCATTACAATTCGAGCAACAGAGAAGAAAGAAAATAGAAGAATCAGAATCAAATACTACAAACAATGGAGAAATAGAGAACAACAGAGAAGATCATCCCTGATACAACTCGGGTAGACCTTCTTAGTGCCTGCTTCACTGTAAGCTCCTGTGCAGCAATGGAGGCTACGATGGAGACATAAACCTCACAGAATCAAATATTAGATGAAATAATGGAGGAGAAACTTAAGACGCATCTGAAGGGAGTGGGCGAATAGGTTCGGGTGAGTATTTATAGAGGAGAGAGAATGTAACATCCTGATTTTCTGGAGTTTTAAAAGCTTTTATTTTAAAAATAAATTATTGGAATTTTTCTAGAATTAATACAGCTTAAATTAATATTTTAGAAACTAAAATAATTAAATATGATTAAAAATAAACTTCAACATAAGCTAAAAATATTTTATTTTGGTTCCTCATGTCTCAAGGAATTTTCTGGTATTTTTGGTGATTTTTTGGAATTTATCTGCTATTTTCTAGAGCCCTTTGATTTTAATCAGATTTTTGGAAAAAAAAGCGGAGAGAAAATCCTAAAGCCTCTTGGGCCGAATCCTCTCGGCCGGCCCATCTCCCCTCGCCCGCATTCCCTCAGCCACGCGTCGGCCTCTCGGCCCTCCTCCCCGCGCGCCTTTCCCTCCAGCCCGCTTCCCGCGCGCTGCCTCCCCCTGGCCCACCGACGCGCCACGCGTTGGCCCGCCTCATCCCAACCGTCCGTTGCGCCACACGTCGGCGTGCCCGTCTTCGTCTCGGATGCGGATGCCACGCTGTCTCCTTCCCAAACCCATCCTGGGACCGCTTAAAAGCCACCGCCACCTCCTTTCGCCGCGCGTCGCGTGCACACCGCCGCCGAGTGCCGTCTCCCGCACGCACCGTCTCGGAACACGCTCGCCTTAGAGCCGCCGCCACCAAATCCCCGCTCCGCGCTCGGATCCTCTCGCGACGCGACGAGACAAACCCGCCCCTCATCGCGCGCGCGCGCGCCTCGCTCCTCGAGCCACGACGCGCACGTCGCGCCCACGCTCCCACCTCGGTTAGCGTGCCAAACCCACGCCGCATCCGCCCGTGTCCCCGCTTTGCATCCGTGCGATCCCAGCCGCTCATCCAGATCTAAATCGACGCGTCAGATCGTGCCACATGGCAAAACCCTGACCGCCGGATCTAGTCGCGCCGCCGCCGCACCTGCGCCGCCACGTCAGCCCTAGCCACGTTAGCTCTACCTTGCCACATTAGTGCCACATCAGCAAAAGCTGTCCCCTGAGCGCCACGTCAGCCGTGCCACGTGTCAGCACCACGTGATGCCACATCAGCCCTAGGCCGCCGCGTGAGCACCGCCCCTCCGCGCGCACTGTTTTGTGGATCAGGTCCACCGTGGATTTGTTCTATCGTGCACCGGGTTCATAGCACAGTGCAATTTCCGAATTTCAACCTTTTTCTTTATATTTAATTTTCCGAGGGCTGTTCTCCGTCCTAGCTCCGATTGATCCCGTTCTTTTTTTTAAATTCATCTAAAATCGAGCTTTAGTTTTTGGTTCTAGTTTCAAGGTTTTTGGAGTTCATCTGCTTATCATGTTATGTGTTTTTTGTATTTTTGATCGTTTTCTCTCTCGTTAGATTCTGATTCCGGAGGAGCAGGAGCAACGCCATAAGACCCTAAGTATCTCGCTGAGCATAACCAAGGTAAGTCGTGTCTTTTGATCATGTTGAACCTAGTTTACAGTCTATTATTTAATTATTTTATTTTCAATTATCTTGCATCGCTATTTAATTACAATTCTTGTACTTGGTAGTTACTATCCCAATTGATTAATCCCTCCTTGATAATTTGGAATACCATGATGCCATTGTCACCTTAGGTTGGGAATTTAATTAGTGATGCTATGTTAGATATAACATGGGTTGTACGATTAGAATGCTTAGCCTTGCTTATTTTACAAAAGGGTTCATCATCGCATGTGATTAATTAATTTGACTTAATGAGATACTGAATCATGGTTGGAGCCACAGAGGATCGTGGTTGGAGCCACAGAGAATCGTGGTTGGTGCCACAGTTATAAAATTTGTGCCATGACATTTGTGTGTCATTGGCGTAGTTATACAAAACTAGTTTTCACTTGGACGAGTGATCGTGCAATAAAGGGGGAAGTGTGGATTCACTTCTTGGGATGTGAAAATCTCACTGGGTAATGTCAAGGACTTAACTTTGTGCGCCATTGATCTGAGCTTTATCGTGCAAACCATATGTCTAGTATGGGATAGACATGGCTGACTAATTTGAGATACTTCAATTTTAATCTCGCCACTGTGATGAATATGGTTGCGGATTTCCATGAGGCGCAGGGGGGTGTGATGTGAAACCCTAGCGGGCAGGATTGACTTGAGATTGAACTTTGTAAAGGCCTTATTGTGATTTCCTTAGCGTGAGGCTAATCACATCGTATGGGTACAGTTGTGCAACCTCTGCAGAGTGTAAAATTATTCGAATAGCCACGTCCTCAGTCATGGACAATGCTCGGTGATTTCATACGTGGTATAGTGATTTCATGAAAACTTGTGGTTTATGGTTGGAAGTGAACAGGTAGTTCACTGTTAGTTTAGCTTGTGGATGGGAGGTTCACAAGTGTCTTATTCAATTCCTTTGCTTACTTATTTACTTTTGTTATATTTAAAGTTCACCTTCAATCTACTTAATTCATTTATCTTTAAATATCATTTTATGCAAATTAACCTTTCAGCCATTATTGGTAAGCCTTGTATACTATATTGCATTCGTTTGTTACAAATGACTTGCTGAGTACCAATGTACTCACGGCTTTACGTCTATATTGCTTAGTTGAGGAGGAGGAGTACTACCAGCAGGAGGTACCAGAGGGGGAGTACTTCAACGAGTTCACGGATTAGGACTTCGTTCTCCACACGATAGCCTATGGGCAAGTCGATTGGCCGCTACACTTTATTTTAGATTTTCGCTGCTAGTTTTGTTAAGCTCTCGGGTTAGTGCTATTGTAAGTTTGACCATAAGGTTGTACCTTTGGATATTTATCGATATTTGAGGTTTTCTTTTATTTTAGCGTGTATATGATTGTGATTACATCTATGTTTGACAGTGTGCACTAGCGTGATCTTGGACTAGTGCAGTTTACACAGGGAGTCCGAATTTGCATATTCGGGTCTCGATAGAGAGCTACGATCCATGGGGTGTGGGTTAGTCGGTTTCTATTGGCTGGAATCCTACTCAAAATTAGACAAAAAATTATGAAATTTTAGGGGTGTGTGAGGCGGGAAATATATCACAAACGGTTCTTAATTAAGAACAACCATCTGTGATAGTATCATAGATGGTTCTTATTAAGAACCGTCTGTGATTGCGTTTAATATAGGCGGTTTTTATGAACCATCTGTGATGAGGCGTCTAATATTAATTTTTTTGTAGTAGTGGTACTATGTTCTCAATGCATGTTATCTAGCAATCACCTCCACTGAATTAATTTCTTCCCTCTTGCCTCATCTCCTCTCTCTCCTTTCTACAATCCTCATCCAGTAACTTTCTTGGTCCTCTCGTGTAATAACCTATTTTTCATAGTTATTTGAAGCCTTTAAAAGAAAATTCACTATTTGAATTTTTCTAGATGTAATACAAACTTAAATTAAAATTTTAATAATTAAAAGGATTTAATATAATTAAAATAAATATTAACATTTTCTAAAAAAATTATTTGGGTTCCTTATGTCTCAAGGAAATTTTTAGAAATTTTTGTGATTTTTTAGATTTATTTGCTATTTTCTAGAGCTTATTTGATTTTATTTGAATTTCTAAAATTAGAAAATTGTAGAAAACCCACTAAAGCTTCTAGACTAAGCCCACACTGTTTATCCCGGCTCATTCATCCTCAGCTGTTGGATTTCTTCCTTGCAACGTGTCAACCATCCAAGCCATCCCTTGCCTTAGCCGTCAGATCGAGATCTGTACATGTGTCAAGCATCGATCGGCCTGGTTACTGTTCATCTGTGCCTTATGCGATGACCGTCCGATCTTCGTAGGTGCCACATGTTAGTGATCTGCCTCCCTGAGTAATGTTCATCTTCCTCACGTCTCCGCCGCTGTGTTCATTCCGGTCTCAAAGTCCGTGTCGACCACAACACGGAGACCTCAATGTTCGTGCTTAAATAGCGACTGTTGCCCTCGTCATTTGCACCCCACCGACGAGCTCGCCTGTGCTCCATCGATGTCCGCGCTAACCACCGTCTCCCTCGTCCTCTCTGTCGCTGTAGCTGCCGCTGCCCTCTGTGCCGAGTCATCATATCTGAACAAGTCTCCGCGTCACCCTGCCCCACTGTACCGTCTTGCTGGCCAAACCCTGCCATCTCACTTGGCTCCGTATAGACTTGTGTCGCGCCTGCTCACTGCCTTTTGTCTCCTCGGTTCATGTGCGCAGACACTCGGCCACTGCCGACACTTCGACTATCAGCATCCAATCGTCATGCGATGCGCATCACAGCCTCGGCCGTTCGATTACCCCATCAAGCCCCCAATCGCATCTATGTCGTTACAAAGATCCTATGGTCTAGATACCTCCACGTGGACCTTTGACAACCGTTGGATCCTCGTGATGTCAGCTGCTCTGAGTCGGCTGACCCTTCGGCTTCTCAGTGGACTGAGTCTATGGTGTACCAAGCCACATTAGCATGCCACCTCAGCCCTAGTCCTACGTGGCTGCCACATATCAGGCCACGTAGATGCCATGTCAGCCTCCTGAAGTGTATGAGTGCCACATGGCAGTGCCACGTTAGCATGCCATGTGTCCGTCCACGTGTTGTGCCCATGCCATCAACCACGTCAACCCGAATAGCCAAGTCAGCTGCCACGTCAACCCAATCTGCCATGTCAGCAAGCCAGCCATCTGAGCACTATTTTATTAGCCAAGTCCACCGTAGACCAGCTATCTCATGAGTTGAGTCCACAGTACAATAGCTTTTTCTAATTTTCCAATATTTTCTTTAGATTAAAATTTTCAAGAGCCCGTTCTCCTTCGTCCTAGCCCCGATTGACCCTACTCTTTTTTGTAAATTCATTTAAAATCAAGCTCTATCTTTTGGTTTTTGTTTTGAAGTTTTTGCGATTTATTTAAATTTTATTTGATTTTATTTTTTGCCTTACTTGTTTTCTCTCTCGTTAGATCACGTCTTCGAAGAAGAGGAAGCACAACTAGAAGATCAAGAATTCATAAATGAGTAAGACCAAAACAAGTCATATCCTTTGATTATGTTGAATATAATTTTTAATCTATTATTTATTTATTTTATTTTAAATTATCATGCATTATTATTTTGTTACAAACCCATGTACTTGGTAGTTATTGTCCAATTTGATTAATCCGTCACTTAATAATTTGAATACCATGATTTCATTGTCAATATAGAATGGAAAATTGATTAGTAATATAATACTAGTTGTCACATGGGTTGTGTGATTAATATGTTTAGCCACGCTTATAGTCATGTTGGGCTAATGAGATGTTGAATCGTGGTTGGTACCATAATTATAAAATTTATGTGCTATGACATTGGTGTTAGTTATACAAACTTAGTTTTCACTTGGGAGAGTGATTGTGCAGTAAAGGGGGAGTGTGGATTCACTTCGAGGGATGTGGAAGTCTCGCCTGGGTAATGTCTAAGGACTTAACTTTGTGCACCATTTATTTGAACCTTACCATGCAACCACATGTATAGTATGGGATAGGTCTGGCCAATTAATTTATGATATTTTAATTTTAATTTCATCATTGAGTTGAATATACTTACTGATTTCCATTAGGCGCAAGAGGGGGCAATTATCGACTAGGTTGTTAACCTACTCAATGGCGAAAACTTAGCGGGCAAAATTGCATTGGAGGTTGAGCATTGTAAAGGCATTGTTGTGATTTTCTTTAACGTGGAGATGATCACATCATGTGAAAAAAGTTGTGCAACCTTTGTAGAGTGTAAAACTATTTGAATAATCGTATCCCTAGTTATGGATAATGCTCAACGATTTCACACAAGGATAGATATTTCCTAAAAACTTGGCTGAGAGAGTTCTAGAAAGTGAATGGTTAGTTCACTGATGGTTTACTAAGTGAATAGGTAGTTCACTTATAGTTTACACAATTCTTTTGATTATTTGTTTACTATCATTTCCTTTAAAGTTCGCTCTCAATCTATTTATTGTATTTACTTTAAATTATTGCTTTATGCAAAATAACCTTCCAGCCATCCGTTGGTAAGCCTTACATACTATATTGCATCTTTATTACAAATGACTTACTGAGTACCAATGTACTTACGACTTTATACCTACTGTTGCTCAAGTGAAGAAAAGGAAACATATTAGCCGGAGGTACCATAAGGAGGATACTTCGATGATTTCATGGATTAGGACTTTGCTTCCCAATCGATTGTCTGTGGGCATGTTGAATGGCTACTACACTTAACTTTTGTTTTCTACTGCTTGTTTCTTAAAACTCTTCAGGCTATTATTTATAAGCTTTGTCATAAGGTCGTACTCTAACAATTAATAATATTTAAGTCTTTTCTTTTATTAATCATGTGTATAATTGATATTTCATTTATGTTTACAATGTGTGCACTAGCGTGATCTTGGAGTGGCCGCCTTTGTAAAATTTAAAAAATCTATTTTCTAAGTCAAACCAACCAAATTGGATATTAGTAATCTGTCTACTCTCTTTCCTTTTTCTTAAGGTTCTTGCTCTCTACCTTATTCAAAAATTTATTTTTCTAATTCCTTAAACTGACTTTTCCCTTTATAATGTCTTAGATGTCTCAAGCTTACTATAGCTAGATGCATAAAGGATGATGAGGACTTCTCTGAGTTTTGTTGTAGAGTCTTGGATTAAAGAGGTCGCCAGTTTACTTCATAAAGGATGAGAAGGAAAAGGGCCAACGCATTAGATGCATCACCAGGTTGTAATTCACCACAAGGATTGGCAGCCAAGTTGTACACCATAGTTTCAAGTGCACTGGTGCTTGTGGAGAGTGGTCTGTGCAAGGACCCACGCATAAGGTCGTTTGATGTCTCTGCAAGATATACAATATCAATATGTCCAAGCTCATTCAGAAGTTCAAAGAGCAATATGTAGCTACTCCTAGTGTAGCAGAGCCGGAGGAAGCCATGGAGGAACCTCAACCACAGCTGCCAGTAACTCTACCTTCGCCCACGCCACCAAGTCTAGAGGAGAGGCGATGCGTAGCAGGCAACCGTCAGGAGTACCTATGAGACTTCATACCAGTTGTTGCCAAGAAGCAGTCGTCGCAAGTCCGCAACTTGTGGGTGTTCTACAATGACTCAAAGGAGGAGTCGAGTGAGCCCTACCTGGCAGGACCCAAGTGGGAGCCTCTAGATTAGACCCTTGTGTAGTTTAAGGGTGAGTATAATGTGTTGGTTATATTTACAGTTCTGTGTGATATGAGCTGCAGTCTTACCTTTAAAAGCAATATGTTGTAGTAATGTCAAGACCTTTTATTTGAGTAATCTAATTGCTTCTTTTGTTAGCCTCTCGGCTAAGTATTTGCTTAGTTTAGGTTTGCCATTAAAGATGTCCTTAGACGAGTTTACCTCTGATCTATACTTTTCCCTCTTTTCTTTAGCTCGGTGGAGTTAGTTTTTTAGTAGTTGTCTTCCTTTTCAAAGAAGAGATGGTTGACACTCGGAACTCAACTGGTCGCAGTCAGATGGACCAAGACCTAAGAAGCAGCATCACAAATCCATCAACTTAAGGTACTGCAAGCAACCCCAGCAAGATTAGATCCAATTCTCAGCCAGCTCAGTTGATGCACACTATAATGCGGAACATGAATGCAATGGTGAACAGGCAAAATCAGGAAGCAGTTGTGCCTCAGCCAGCTCACCAGCAATCCAGGTTTATAGAATTCATAAGGACAAGACCACCCACCTATGCATGATCTTCTAAGGTTTTGAAGGCAGATGAATGGATCCGTTCAGTAGAGAAGAAGCTGAACCTCGCTTAGTACACCAATCGAGAGAAAGTGCTCTACACTGCCCATCAGTTGAAGGGAGCCACTGCAGAGTTGTGGAAGAATTACTGCACTACTCATGAGGATCAAGATAGCATCACTTGGGCAGAGTTCGTGACAGCATTTCTTCATGACCATATCTTGGATGGGGAGATCAAAATGAAGAAAGAGGAATTCTATGAATTGCAGCAGAAGAACATATCAGTTAGTGAATACCTCAGCAAATTCACTCAACTAGCTGCTATGCACCAGAGGATATTGCCACTGATGATGCCCATCAGAAGGGGTTTAAGAAAGGATTGAACCCAACGCTCAAAGTTCAAGTGGTGAAAATGACTATGCCAGTTTTCAGAGTATGGTGGACAAACCATTGCTCATTGAAGAAAGTCACTATGAGCTAGACGAGTCTCGCAAGAGGAGAAGGATACAGCAAGGATATCAGATGCATCAAACCCAAAAGGCTCGTTTCAGTACCTATCAGCCCGCTCATGTGCCACAGTAGTCAGGTTTTAGGATGTCAGCCCTAGTGCCGCGTCAGGACCCCGTCCTATTGGATCAAGCAATCAGCAACAGAGGAATGCAAACCCTACAACATCCATCACTTGTTTCAAGTGTTATGATTTAGGACACTATACCAGTAGGTGCCCTCAGAGGCAGCCCTGACACCAGTCCACTTTAATTTGGGAGCTACACCAAAGAAGACCTCTGCTTTAGGATCAGGATGTGTAGCACCCCAAGTGTCAGGCTAGGCTAGTCAAGCACCACCATCAGTTATGTGAGGATAAGTGAATCATGTCACCGCAGAGAAGGCCCAAGCAACGCTAGAGGTTGTGATTGGTAAGTTTCTAGTTAATATAGTTCCTGCTATAGTTTTGTTTGATTCTAGAGCTTCACATTCATTTGTTTCTCAGAGTTTTGCCTTAAAGCAATGGTTGAAAACTACTTTTCTTGGATCCATCCTTCTGGTTCAATCCCTAAGCTCTAACTTCAGTATAAACCTCGATTGTCCTAGAGTTAAGATAGCCATTCAAGAAGTGAAGTTCTTTACCAATCTTGTCATGTTGGATATCCAGTCTTCGGATATGATTTTGGGAATAGATTGGCTTAAAAAAACCAAACAGTGTTGGATTGTAAGTAGAGCTGTTACCTTGACTAGTTCAGATGGAAGAAAAGTGGAATTTGCAGCCAACATGAGTCAGCTAGAGAAGGTCATGGTATGTCAGAGCAAAGAGATCATGTTATAGGATATGCCAATTGCCAGAGAGTATCCCAATGTATTTCCAGATGATCTTCCCAGAATACCACCTAACCAAGAGGTTGAGTTTTCAATTGAGCTAGTATCTGGTACTTCGCCAATATTCAAGAGGTCATATTGGATGCCTACTAATAAGTTGGCAGAGTTGAAGAAGCAAATACAGGAGTTGTTGGACTAAGGATATGTCAGACTGAGTTCATCCTTGTGGAGAGCGCCAGTGTTGTTTGTCAAGAAGAAGGATGGTAGTCAGCGTATGTGTATGGATTACCGAGAATTCAATGAGGTTACTATAAAGAATAAGTATCATTTGCCTAGGATTGATGATTTGTTTGATTAGCTTAAAGGAGTCAAAGTTTTCTCTAAGATTGACTTGAGGTTAGAATATCACCAGATGAAGATTCACCAAGAGAATATACCTAAGACAGCTTTCTCGACTCGTTGTGGTATGTACGAGTTCACAGTGATGTCCTTTGGTTTAACTAATACCTTGGCTTATTCTATATACCTAATGAATAATGTGTTCATGTAATATTTGGATAAGTTTGTCGTTATATTCATTGATGATATTTTGATTTACTCCAATGATGAGAAAGAGCATGAGGAGCATTTGAGGTTAGTGTTGCAGAAGCTAAGAGAGCATAAGTTATATGCCAAGTTCAACAAGTGCGTGTTTTGGATGAAGGAAGTTGCTTTCCTAGGCTATGTCATGTCAATAGAAAGAGTTACAGTTGACCCCAGAAAAGTAATGGATGTGCTTGATTGGAAGTCCCTGTTGTCAGTGATGCAAGTCGAAAGTTTTCTTGGAATGACCGGTTATTATCATCATTTCATCGAAGGATTCTCCAGTGTTGCATGAACTCCACTTGCGCAGTTACTAAAGAAGGAAAACAAATTTGTTTGGATGCCAGAATGTGAGAAGAGTTTTCAAAAGATGAAGGAGTATTTGACTGTAACCCTAGTGCTAGTACTGCCAGACATTAATAAGGATTTTGAGATCTTTTGTGATGCTTCCTGCAAAGGTTTGAGATGTGTGCTGATGCAAGACAAAAGAGTGGCAGTTTATGCTTCGCGTTAGTTGTGGCCACATGAAGAGAATTATTCTACACATGATTTGGAGCTAGTAGTAGTAGTGTATGCCATGAAAATATGGCGTCATTATCTTATGGGTAATCGTTGTGAGATCTACACGGATCATAAGAGTTTGAAGTATATTTTCACCCAAGCCAACTTTAACCTTAGGCAAAGAAGGTGGTTGGAGTTAATAAAGGACTACAATATTGGAATTCACTACCACCTAGGAAAGGCCAATGTGGTAGTAGATGTTTTGAGCAGAAAGGTTTATTGCAATATAGTGATGATCAAAGAGAGTCAGCCTACCTTGCATGAGTAATTTCATAAGCTTAGCCTGGATTTGGTTGAGAAAGAATTCTTTGCCACAATGGAGCTGCAGCCGACTTTGGATGGTCAGATTTATCAAGCTCAAGCAGAGAATGAAAATATTCAACGGATCAAGACTAACATGAGTAAGGGTAAAGCATCATGTTTTACAGAGGGTCATAAAAGAATCTTATGGTTTAAGAAGCATTTGTGTGTGCCAAATAAAAAGGAGTTATTGCTCAAGGAAGCTCATAAGTCGTTGTATTCAATTTATCCGGGTAGTACCAAGATGTACTAGGATATCAAAGACAAATATTGGTGGGCAAGTATAAAGCGTGAGATAGTAGAGTATGTCACACTTTGTGATGTGTGTAAGAGAGTAAAAACTAAGTATCAAAGGCAAACAGGTTTACAACAATCGCTAAAAATTCAGCAAGTGGAAGTGGGAAGAAGTTGGCATTGACTTTATCATAGGATTACCTAAGACTAAGGGTGGTTTTCATTCTATTTGGGTAATCTGGATTGTTTGACGATGGTTGCTCATTTCATTCTGGTCAAGACAACCTATGCATGTGATAAGTTAGCAGAGCTATACATATCAAGGATTGTGAGTCTTCATGGAGTGCCTAAAAAGATAGTATTAGATCATGGATCGTAGTTTACTTCATGATTTTCGGAGGAGTTTTCATGAAGCAATGAGTACTCATCTGAATTTCAGTACATCATACCATCCTCAGACAATGGTCAGACTAAGCGTGTGAATCAGTTTCTTGAGGACATGCTAAGAGCTTGTGTGTTAGACCATGGAGCCAAGTAGGACAGTTGTTTGCCTTTCACAGAGTTCTCTTACAACAACAAGTACTAGGCCAGTTTGTAAATGTCACCGTTTGAAGCTTGGTATGGCAGAAAATGCGGAACCCCTCTCAATTAGAAAGAGACAGGGGA
This sequence comes from Melocanna baccifera, assembly GCA_036346265.1. Taxonomy (NCBI): domain Eukaryota; kingdom Viridiplantae; phylum Streptophyta; class Magnoliopsida; order Poales; family Poaceae; genus Melocanna; species Melocanna baccifera. Next base: position 14,469,115 of record CM070676.1, on the reverse strand, counting down.
AGGTCAAGTCTTTGGGTCAAGTCAGGATTACACTGTTCAAAAGTGTTAAGAGGTTTCAGATGAGGTGTCAAGAGGTCCAAGAGGTGTCAAGGTATGTTGGGTTGTTCAAGATCTTGAAGCGCAAAGGAGAAGTTTCTTATCAGTTGGAGCTACCGATGACCTTCTGTAGCTCACTACCACTACTGTCCACCTCGACCATATCCGTCGTCGTGATCCTCTTCACCGGTTAAACCCCGTCGTCGCTCGCCTTCACCGTTGGAGGTCTTCATCTTTCTTGTCACTGTTGTCAATCGTGCCGCTAGTGAGTCACTGGCTGAGTCCCGCTCATTGTTAGTCTTCGCCGTTGCTTCGCCGATGAGTCAATCCTAAGTGCCACACGTCATCGCCGTTTGGACCGTCCGAACATAATCAGCCCTTTGGACCATTCGATCGATGTTGGACTATCCGATCGACATCATGGTCGAACAGTCCAAATGTCTCCGACCTTCAGCCGTTCGATCACCGGATTGTTTGAACATCGTCGCTTCTCAGCTGTCTAATCATCGTGGCTATCGGATAGTCTGAATGTCCTCACCCATTAGGACCATTCGATTGTTTCTCAGACCATCTGATCGCTGCATCAACCTCTACCGAGTTAGCCCTAGCCGAGTCAGCGCCACCTCCGCCCTAGATCCGACGTGTCACCATGTGTCAGTGCCATGTTAGTACCACATCAGCTCCCGAACCATCCCAAGTGCCACGTGGTAGTGCCACATTAGCAGACATGTGTCAACCATGTCACCCTGCCAGCTCAGCTACCACGTTAACCCTAGTGCCAGTTGTAAGCCATGTTTCAGTCCACGTCACTGCCACGTCAACCCTAGCCGCTAGGTCAGCAAGCCCAGTCACCTGTGCACTGTTCCATGAGTTGAGTCCACCGTAAACCCACTATTCTGTATACTGAGTCATCAGCACAGTAGTTTTTCTGAATTTTCAGTATTTTCCTTTAGGGTTAATTTTTCAAGAGTGTGTTCTCTTTTGTCCTAGCTCCGATTGACCCCGTTCTTTTTCTAAATTCATATAAATTTGAGCTCTCTATTTTGGTTCTAGTTTTAAAGTTTATGGAGTTTATTTGAATTTATTTTTGTGTCTCGATTATTTTCTCTCTCGTTAGATCGCGTCTTTAAAGGAGCGAAAGCACAACCAAAAGATCAAGAATTCATAACTAAGCAAGACCAAGGCAAGTCATGTCCTTTGATCATGTTGAACCTAGTTTTCAATCTATTAGGTAGCTATTTTTTTAAATTATCACGCATCACTAATTTATTATAAACTCTTGTACTTAGTAGTTAATGTCCTAATTGATGATTCTCTCCTTTGATAAGTTGAATGGCATGTTACCATTGTCACCATAGGGTAAAAAATTATTTAGTGATGCAATATTAGTTGTCACATGGGTTGTTCATTAACATGCTTAGCCATGCTTATAGTCTCATTGGGTTCATCACCACATATAATCAAATAATTAATTTTGACTTAATGAGATATTGAATCGTTGTTGGTGCCACAATAATAAAATTTGTGTGTCACGACATTGGTGTGTCATTGGTGGTAGTTATACAAAATTGATTTTTACTTGGGCAAGTGATCGTGCTCTTGCCTAGGTAATATCTAAGGACTTAACTTGTACGCCATTGATCTGATCCTTATCGTGCAAACTACATGTCTAGTATGGGATAGACCTGACTAATTAATTTGTGATATTTCAATTTCAATTTCGCTATTGAGTTGAAAATGGTTGTTGATTTCCATAAAATGTAAGAGGGGGCAAAATTGTGTTGAGGTTGAGCATTGTAAAGACTTTGTTGTGATTTTAGTTAGCACAGGGATGATTAAATCGTGTGGGAACAGTTGTGCAAACTCTGCAGAGTGTAAAACCTTTTGAATAGTCGTGTCCCCGGTTGTGACAATGCTCGGCGATTTCACACAAGGAATAGCTGTGGAAAGTGAACTGGTGATTTGTTAAGTGGATTGATAGTTTGCTTATGATCTAATCAATTCCTTTGATTATATATTTTGTATCATTTTCTTTAAAGTTCGCTTTCAATCTATTTATTGTATTTACTTGAAATTATTGCTTTTTGTAAAATAACATTTCGGCCATCCATTGGTAAGCCTTGTATGTTATATTGCATCTTTATTACAAATGACTTGTTGAGTAACAATGTACTCATAGCTTTATGCCTATTATTGCTTAGTTGAAGAAGAGGAGTCATATCAGTAGGAGGTACCAAAAGGAGGATATTTTGATGACTTTGTGGATTAGGGCTTCGCTTTCCAATGTCTATCATACTTATTTTAGTTTTTTTGCTGCTAATTTCTTAAGCCCTTCAAGTTATTATTTGTAAGCTTGGCCATAAGGTCGTATTCTGATAATTAATAATACTTGAGTCTTTGTTTTCTTTATTAATCGTGCACATGGTCGATATTTTATCTATGTTTACACTATGTGTACTAGCAAGATCCTAAACTAGTGTGGTATACAGAGAGTCCGGATTTGCATATTCGGATCTCGACGTTTATCCGGCTCATTCATCCTCGGTTTGTTGGATTTCTTCCTTTACAACGTGTCAACCATCCAAGCCATCCCTTGCCTTGCCGTCGGATCGAGATCGTACATGTATCAAGCATCGATCGGCACAGTTCTTGTTCATCATGCCTTATCGCGATGACCGTCCGATCTTCGTAGGTGCCACATGTTAGTGATCGCCTCCCGAGTAATGTTCATCTTCCTCACGTCTCGCCCGCTATTTGTGTTCATTCCGGTCTCAAAGTCCGTGTAAACCACAACACGGAGACCTCAATGTTCGTGCTTAAATAGCGTTTGTTGCCCTCGTCATTTGCACCCAAGCGACGAGCTCACCTGTGCTCCATCGATGTCCATGCTAACCACCGTCTCCCTCGTCCTCTCTGTCGCTGTAGCTGCCGCTGCCCTCTGTGCCGAGTCATCATATCTGAACAAGTCTCCGCGTCACCCCCTTGCTGCAAGTCTTCTTGGCCAAACCACGCCATCTCACTTGGCTCCGTATAGACTTGTGTCGCGCCTGCTCACTGCCTTTTGTCTCCTCGGTTCATGTGCGCAGACACTCGGCCACTGCCGACGCCGACTATCGTATCCAATCGTCATGCGGTGCGCATCACGGCCTCGGCGTTCGATTACCCCATCAAGCCCCAATCGCATCTATGTCGTTACAAAGATCCTATGGTCTAGATACCTCCACGTGGACCTTTGACAACCGTTGGATCCTCGTGATGTCGGTGCTCGAGTCGGTGACCCTTGGCTTCTCGATGGGTGAGTCTATGGTGTACCAAGCCACATTAGCATGCCACCTCGGCCCTAGTCCTACGTGGCTGCCACATATCGAGCCACGTAGATGCCATGTCGACCTCTGAAGTGTATGAGTGCCACATGGCGGTGCCGCGTTAGCATGCCATGTGTCCAGTCCGTGTTGTGCCCATGCCATCAACCACGTCAACCCGAATAGCCAAGTCGGTGCCACGTCAACCCTATCGCCATGTCGACCAAGCCGACCATCGAGCACTATTTTATTAGCCAAGTCCACCGTAGACCAGCTATCTCATGAGTTGAGTCCACAGTACAATAGCTTTTTCTAATTTTCCAATATTTTCTTTAGATTAAAATTTTCAAGAGCCCGTTCTCCTTCGTCCTAGCCCCGATTGACCCTACTCTTTTTTGTAAATTCATTTAAAATCAAGCTCTATCTTTTGGTTTTTGTTTTGAAGTTTTTGCGATTTATTTAAATTTTATTTGATTTTATTTTTTGCCTTACTTGTTTTCTCTCTCGTTAGATCACGTCTTCGAAGAAGAGGAAGCACAACTAGAAGATCAAGAATTCATAAATGAGTAAGACCAAAACAAGTCATATCCTTTGATTATGTTGAATATAATTTTTAATCTATTATTTATTTATTTTATTTTAAATTATCATGCATTATTATTTTGTTACAAACCCATGTACTTGGTAGTTATTGTCCAATTTGATTAATCCGTCACTTAATAATTTGAATACCATGATTTCATTGTCAATATAGAATGGAAAATTGATTAGTAATATAATACTAGTTGTCACATGGGTTGTGTGATTAATATGTTTAGCCAGCTTATAGTCATGTTGGGCTAATGAGATGTTGAATCGTGGTTGGTACCATAATTATAAAATTTATGTGCTATGACATTGGTGTTAGTTATACAAACTTAGTTTTCACTTGGGAGAGTGATTGTGCGATAAGGGGAGTGTGGATTCACTTGAGGGATGTGGAAGTCTCGCTGGGTAATGTCTAAGGACTTAACTTTGTGCACCATTTATTTGAGCCTTACCATGCAACCACATGTATAGTATGAGATAGGTCTGGCCAATTAATTTATGATATTTTAATTTTAATTTCATCATTGAGTTGAATATACTTACTTGATTTCCATTAGGCGCAAGAGGGGCAATTATCGACTAGGTTGTTAACCTACTCAATGGCGAAAACTTAGCGGGCAAAATTGCATTGGAGGTTGAGCATTGTAAAGGCATTGTTGTGATTTTCTTTAACGTGGAGATGATCACATCATGTGAAAAAAGTTGTGCAACCTTTGTAGAGTGTAAAACTATTTGAATAATCGTATCCCTAGTTATGGATAATGCTCAGCGATTTCACACAAGGATAGATATTTCCTAAAAACTTGGCTGAGAGAGTTCTAGAAAGTGAATGGTTAGTTCACTGATGGTTTACTAAGTGAATAGGTAGTTCACTTATAGTTTACACAATTCTTTTGATTATTTGTTTACTATCATTTCCTTTAAAGTTCGCTCTCAATCTATTTATTGTATTTACTTTAAATTATTGCTTTATGCAAAATAACCTTCCAGCCATCCGTTGGTAAGCCTTACATACTATATTGCATCTTTATTACAAATGACTTACTGAGTACCAATGTACTTACGACTTTATACCTCTTTGTTGCTCAAGTGAAGAAAAGAAACATATTAGCCGGAGGTACCATAAGGAGGATACTTGATGATTTCATGGATTAGGACTTTGCTTCCCAATCGATTGTCTGTGGGCATGTTGAATGGCTACTACACTTAACTTTTGTTTTCTCTTTTGTTTCTTAAAACTCTTGAGCTATTATTTATAAGCTTTGTCATAAGGTCGTACTCTAACAATTAATAATATTTAAGTCTTTTCTTTTATTAATCATGTGTATAATTGATATTTCATTTATGTTTACAATGTGTACACACTAGCGTGATCTTGGAGTGGCCGCCTTTGTAAAATTTAAAAAATCTATTTTCTAAGTCAAACCAACCAAATTGGATATTAGTAATCTGTCTACTCTCTTTCCTTTTTCTTAAGGTTCTTGCTCTCTACCTTATTCAAAAATTTATTTTTCTAATTCCTTAAATGACTTTTCCCTTTATAATGTCTTAGATGTCTCAAGCTTACTATAGCTAGATGCATAAAGGATGATGAGGACTTCTCCGAGTTTTGTTGTAGAGTCTTGGATTAAAGAGGTCGTGATTTACTTCATAAAGGATGAGAAGGAAAAGGCCAACGCATTAGATGCATCACCAGGTTGTAATTCACCACAAGGATTGGCGGCCAAGTTGTACACCATAGTTTCAAGTGCCTGGTGCTTGTGGAGAGTGGTGCGTGCAAGGACCCACGATAAGGTCGTTTGATGTCTGCAAGATATACAATATCAATATGTCCAAGCTCATTCAGAAGTTCAAAGAGCAATATGTAGCTACTCCTAGTGTAGCGAGCCGGAGGAAGCCATGGAGGAACCTCAACCACACTGCCATAACTCTACCTTCGCCCACGCCACCAAGTCTAGAGGAGGCGTGCGTGAGCGAGCAACCGTCGGGAGTACCTTTGAGACTTCATACCAGTTGTTGCCAAGAAGCAGTCGTCGCAAGTCCGCAACTTGTGGGTGTTCTACAATGACTCAAAGGAGGAGTCGAGTGAGCCCTACCTGGCAGGACCCAAGTGGGAGCCTCTAGATTAGACCCTTGTGTAGTTTAAGGGTGAGTATAATGTGTTGGTTATATTTGATTACGTGTGATATGAGTGCATGATCTTACCTTTAAAAGCAATATGTTGCAGTAATGTCAAGACCTTTTATTTGAGTAATCTAATTGCTTCTTTTGTTAGCCTCTCGGCTAAGTATTTGCTTAGTTTAGGTTTGCCATTAAAGATGTCCTTAGACGAGTTTACCTCTGATCTATACTTTTCCCTCTTTTCTTTAGCTCGGTGGAGTTAGTTTTTTAGTAGTTGTCTTCCTTTTCAAAGAAGAGATGGTTGACACTCGGAACTCAACTGGTCGCAGTCAGATGGACCAAGACCTAAGAAGCAGCATCACAAATCCATCAACTTAAGGTACTGCAAGCAACCCCAGCAAGATTAGATCCAATTCTCAGCCAGCTCAGTTGATGCACACTATAATGCGGAACATGAATGCAATGGTGAACAGGCAAAATCAGGAAGCAGTTGTGCCTCGACCCACTCAAACAATCCGAGTTTATAGAATTCATAAGGACAAGACCACCCACCTATGCATGATCTTCTAAGGTTTTGAAGGCGGATGAATGGATCCGTTCGAGAGAAGAAGCTGAACCTCGCTTAGTACACCAATCAGAGAAAGTGCTCTACTTGCCCATCGGTTGAAGGGAGCCACTGCGAGTTGTGGAAGAATTACTGCACTACTCATGAGGATCAAGATAGCATCACTTGGGCAGAGTTCGTGACAGCATTTCTTCATGACCATATCTTGGATGGGGAGATCAAAATGAAGAAAGAGGAATTCTATGAATTGCAGCAGAAGAACATATCAGTTAGTGAATACCTCAGCAAATTCACTCAACTAGCTGCTATGCACCAGAGGATATTGCCACTGATGATGCCCATCAGAAGGGGTTTAAGAAAGGATTGAACCCAACGCTCAAAGTTCAAGTGGTGAAAATGACTATGCCAGTTTTCAGAGTATGGTGGACAAACCATTGCTCATTGAAGAAAGTCACTATGAGCTAGACGAGTCTCGCAAGAGGAGAAGGATACAGCAAGGATATCAGATGCATCAAACCCAAAAGGCTCGTTTCAGTACCTATCAGCCCGCTCATGTGCCACAGTAGTCAGGTTTTAGGATGTCAGCCCTAGTGCCGCGTCAGGACCCCGTCCTATTGGATCAAGCAATCAGCAACAGAGGAATGCAAACCCTACAACATCCATCACTTGTTTCAAGTGTTATGATTTAGGACACTATACCAGTAGGTGCCCTCAGAGGCAGCCCTGACACCAGTCCACTTTAATTTGGGAGCTACACCAAAGAAGACCTGCCTTTAGGATCGGATGTGTAGCACCCCAAGTGTCGAGCTAGGCTAGTCAAGCACCACCATCGATTATGTGAGGATAAGTGAATCATGTCACCGAGAGAAGGCCCAAGCAACGCTAGAGGTTGTGATTGGTAAGTTTCTAGTTAATATAGTTCCTGTTATAGTTTTGTTTGATTCTAGAGCTCCACATTCATTTGTTTCTCAGAGTTTTGCCTTAAAGCAATGGTTGAAAACTACTTTTCTTGGATCCATCCTTCGGTTCAATCCTAAGCTCTAACTTGATATAAACCTCGATTGTCCTAGAGTTAAGATAGCCATTCAAGAAGTGAAGTTCTTTACCAATCTTGTCATGTTGGATATCCAGTCTTCGGATATGATTTTGGGAATGGATTGGCTTAAAAAAACCAAACAGTGTTGGATTGTAAGTAGAGCTGTTACCTTGACTAGTTCAGATGGAAGAAAAGTGGAATTTGCAGCCAACATGAGTCAGCTAGAGAAGGTCATGGTATGTCAGAGCAAAGAGATCATGTTATAGGATATGCCAATTGCCAGAGAGTATCCCAATGTATTTCCAGATGATCTTCCCAGAATACCACCTAACCAAGAGGTTGAGTTTTCAATTGAGCTAGTATCTGGTACTTCGCCAATATTCAAGAGGTCATATTGGATGCCTACTAATAAGTTGGCAGAGTTGAAGAAGCAAATACAGGAGTTGTTGGACTAAGGATATGTCAGACTGAGTTCATCCCTGTGGAGAGCGCCAGTGTTGTTTGTCAAGAAGAAGGATGGTAGTCAGCGTATGTGTATGGATTACCGAGAATTCAATGAGGTTACTATAAAGAATAAGTATCATTTGCCTAGGATTGATGATTTGTTTGATTAGCTTAAAGGAGTCAAAGTTTTCTCTAAGATTGACTTGAGGTTAGAATATCACCAGATGAAGATTCACCAAGAGAATATACCTAAGACAGCTTTCTCGACTCGTTGTGGTATGTACGAGTTCACAGTGATGTCCTTTGGTTTAACTAATACCTTGGCTTATTCTATATACCTAATGAATAATGTGTTCATGTAATATTTGGATAAGTTTGTCGTTATATTCATTGATGATATTTTGATTTACTCCAATGATGAGAAAGAGCATGAGGAGCATTTGAGGTTAGTGTTGCAGAAGCTAAGAGAGCATAAGTTATATGCCAAGTTCAACAAGTGCGTGTTTTGGATGAAGGAAGTTGCTTTCCTAGGCTATGTCATGTCAATAGAAAGAGTTACGATTGACCCTTAAAAGTAATGGATGTGCTTGATTGGAAGTCCTCATTGTCGATGATGCAAGTCGAAAGTTTTCTTGGAATGACCGGTTATTATCATCGTTTCATCGAAGGATTCTCCAGTGTTGCATGAACTCCACTTGCGCAGTTACTAAAGAAGGAAAAGAAATTTGTTTGGATGCCAGAATGTGAGAAGAGTTTTCAAAAGATGAAGGAGTATTTGACTGTAACCCTAGTGCTAGTACTGCCAGACATTAATAAGGATTTTGAGATCTTTTGTGATGCTTCCTGCAAAGGTTTGAGATGTGTGCTGATGCAAGACAAAAGAGTGGCAGTTTATGCTTCGCGTTAGTTGTGGCCACATGAAGAGAATTATTCTACACATGATTTGGAGCTAGTAGTAGTAGTGCATGCCATGAAAATATGGCGTCATTATCTTATGGGTAATCGTTGTGAGATCTACACGGATCATAAGAGTTTGAAGTATATTTTCACCCAAGCCAACCTTAACCTTAGGCAATGAAGGTGGTTGGAGTTAATAAAGGACTACAATATTGGAATTCACTACCACCTAGGAAAGGCCAATGTGGTAGTAGATGTTTTGAGCAGAAAGGTTTATTGCAATATAGTGATGATCAAAGAGAGTCAGCCTACCTTGCATGAGTAATTTCATAAGCTTAGCCTGGATTTGGTTGAGAAAGAATTCTTTGCCACAATGGAGCTGCAACCGACTTTGGATGGTCAGATTTATCAAGCTCAAGCAGAGGATGAAAATATTCAACGGTCAAGACTAACATGAGTAAGGGTAAAGCATCATGTTTTACAGAGGGTCATAAAAGAATCTTATGGTTTAAGAAGCGTTTGTGTGTGCCAAATAAAAAGGAGTTATTGCTCAAGGAAGCTCATAAGTCGTTGTATTCAATTTATCCGGGTAGTACCAAGATGTACTAGGATATCAAAGACAAATATTGGTGGGCAAGTATAAAGCGTGAGATAGTAGAGTATGTCACACTTTGTGATGTGTGTAAGAGAGTAAAAACTAAGTATCAAAGGCAAACAGGTTTACAACAATCGCTAAAAATTCAGCAAGTGGAAGTGGGAAGAAGTTGGCATTGACTTTATCATAGGATTACCTAAGACTAAGGGTGGTTTTCATTCTATTTGGGTAATCTGGATTGTTTGACGATGGTTGCTCATTTCATTCTGGTCAAGACAACCTATGCATGTGATAAGTTAGCAGAGCTATACATATCAAGGATTGTGAGTCTCCATGGAGTGCGTAAAAAGATAGTATTAGATCATGGATCGTAGTTTACTTCATGATTTTCGGAGGAGTTTTCATGAAGCAATGAGTACTCATCTGAATTTCAGTACATCATACCATCCTCAGACAATGGTCAGACTGAGCGTGTGAATCAGATTCTTGAGGATATGCTAAGAGCTTGTGTGTTAGACCATGGAGCCAAGTAGGACAGTTGTTTGCCTTTCACAGAGTTCTCTTACAACAACAAGTACTAGGCCAGTTTGTAAATGTCATCGTTTGAAGCTCGGTATGGCAGAAAATGCGGAACCCCTCTCAATTAGAAAGAGACAGGGGAAGGTCAAATCTTTGGGTCAAGTCAGGATTACACTGTTCAAAAGTGTTAAGAGGTTTCAGATGAGGTGTCAAGAGGTCCAAGAGGTGTCAAGGTATGTTGGGTTGTTCAAGATCTTGAAGCGCAAAGGAGAAGTTTCTTATCAGTTGGAGCTACCGATGACCTTCTGTAGCTCACTACCACTACTGTCCACCTCGACCATATCCGTCGTCGTGATCCTCTTCACCGGTTAAACCCCGTCGTCGCTCGCCTTCACCGTTGGAGGTCTTCATCTTTCTTGTCACCGTCGTCAATCGTGCCGCTAGTGAGTCACTGGCTGAGTCCCGCCTCGCTGTTCGTCCTTCGCCGTTGCTTCGCCTTCAGTAGTCAATCCCTAAGTGCCACACGTCATCGCCGTTTGGACCGTCCGAACATAATCAGCCCTTTGGACCATTCGATCGATGTTGGACTATCCGATCAACATCATGGTCGAACAGTCCAAATGTCTCCGACCTTCAGCCGTTCGATCACCGGACTGTTTGAACATCGTCGCTTCTCAGCTGTCTAATCATCGTGGCTATCGGATAGTCTGAATGTCCTCACCCATTAGGACCATTCGATTGTTTCTCAGACCATCTGATCGCTGCATCAACCTCTACCGAGTTAGCCCTAGCCGAGTCAGCGCCACCTCCGCCCTAGATCCGACGTGTCACCATGTGTCGTTGCCATGTTAGTACCACATCGCCTCCCGAACCATCCCAAGTGCCACGTGGTAGTGCCACATTAGCAGACATGTGTCAACCATGTCACCCTGCCAGCTCAGTTACCACATTAACCCTAGTGCCAGTTGTAAGCCATGTTTCAGTCCACGTCACTGCCACGTCAACCCTAGCCGCTAGGTCAGCAAGCCCATCACCGTACCTGCTGCTCCATGAGTTGAGTCCACCGTAAACCCACTATTCTGTATACTGAGTCATCAGCACAGTAGTTTTTCTGAATTTCCAGTATTTTCCTTTAGGGTTAATTTTTCAAGAGTGTGTTCTCTTTTGTCCTAGCTCCGATTGACCCCGTTCTTTTTCTAAATTCATCTAAATTTGAGCTCTCTATTTTGGTTCTAGTTTTAAAGTTTATGGAGTTTATTTGAATTTATTTTTGTGTCTCGATTATTTTCTCTCTCGTTAGATCGCGTCTTTAAAGAAGCGAAAGCACAACCAAAAGATCAAGAATTCATAACTAAGCAAGACCAAGGCAAGTCATGTCCTTTGATCATGTTGAACCTAGTTTTCAATCTATTAGGTAGCTATTTTTTTAAATTATCACGCATCACTAATTTATTATAAACTCTTGTACTTAGTAGTTAATGTCCTAATTGATGATTCTCTCCTTTGATAAGTTGAATGGCATGTTACCATTGTCACCATAGGGTAAAAAATTATTTAGTGATGCAATATTAGTTGTCACATGGGTTGTTCATTAACATGCTTAGCCATGCTTATAGTCTCATTGGGTTCATCACCACATATGATCAAATAATTAATTTTGACTTAATGAGATATTGAATCGTGGTTGGTGCCACAATAATAAAATTTGTGTGTCACGACATTGGTGTGTCATTGGTGGTAGTTATACAAAATTGATTTTTACTTGGGCAAGTGATCGTGCTCTCGCCTAGGTAATATCTAAGGACTTAACTTGTACGCCATTGATCTGATCCTTATCGTGCAAACTACATGTCTAGTATGGGATAGACCTGACTAATTAATTTGTGATATTTCAATTTCAATTTCGCTATTGAGTTGAAAATGGTTGTTGATTTCCATAAAATGTAAGAGGGGGCAAAATTGTGTTGAGGTTGAGCATTGTAAAGACTTTGTTGTGATTTTAGTTAGCACAGGATGATTAAATCGTGGGAACAGTTGTGCAAACTCTGTAGAGTGTAAAACCTTTTGAATAGTCGTGTCCCCGGTTGTGACAATGCTCGGCGATTTCACACAAGGAATAGCTGTGGAAAGTGAACTGGTGATTTGTTAAGTGGATTGATAGTTTGCTTATGATCTAATCAATTCCTTTGATTATATATTTTGTATCATTTTCTTTAAAGTTCGCTTTCAATCTATTTATTGTATTTACTTGAAATTATTGCTTTTTGTAAAATAACCTTTCGGCCATCCATTGGTAAGCCTTGTATATTATATTGCATCTTTATTACAAATGACTTGTTGAGTAACAATGTACTCATAGCTTTATGCCTATTATTGCTTAGTTGAAGAAGAGGAGTCATATCAGTAGGAGGTACCAAAAGGAGGATATTTTGATGACTTTGTGGATTAGGGCTTCGCTTTCCAATGTCTATCATACTTATTTTAGTTTTTTTGCTGCTAATTTCTTAAGCCCTTCAAGTTATTATTTGTAAGCTTGGCCATAAGGTCGTATTCTGATAATTAATAATACTTGAGTCTTTGTTTTCTTTATTAATCGTGCACATGGTCGATATTTTATCTATGTTTACACTATGTGTACTAGCAAGATCCTAAACTAGTGTGGTATACACAGAGAGTCTGGATTTGCATATTCGGGTCTCGACACAACATCCCCTTGGTGGGAGAATTACCAAACTGTGCTTTCGAAGGGCCATGTCGTCACTTGGGCTGCCCTCAAGGATCTTCCACAATGCTCATGTCCCAACGGGTTTTATGGAGATCAAGACACAGGAACCTCCAGCAAGGGAGCATGTCCCTGATGGAGTTCCTCCATCCCTTCAACTATCTTGCTCGGTATGCTGCTACCAAAACACCGAATGAGAAGAGAAAGGTTGATCTCTTCTGAGAGTGCCTTAATGAGGAGATGAAGTGACCCCTCTCTTCCCATGACATCTCCAACTTCCAGTCCTTGGTGGACAAGGTGATCCAAGTGGAGGATAGAACTCGAGTGGTTGTGGAGAGCTGCAAGCGCAAATGGATGGCATAAAAATCAGCAAACAATGACTTGTAGAAACTACATATTTGGTAACCATCAAATGTCCATTCTTCAGCACCACCACCTCCAAAATACCAAGGGCAAGCCCTTCACCCATAGCAAGTCACGGTTCAGCCATATAAGCATGGCGAACAGCCGTCCAGAGGGTAAAATTGGGCTGCTTCTGTCACTTGTTTCGATTGCGGTGAGCACAGGCACTATGAAAGTGATTGCCCCGCAAAATAAGCCACCTATGCCTCATTCCCAACCCCAGAACATCCAGCCATGACCCTAAGGCCCTGCACAAGGTCAAGGAGGGCAGCAAGCCCCCAAGCCAATTCAAGGATTCGGACATGGTCACCTCAACCATACGACTGCTGAGGAGACCACCGAAGTAGCCGATGTGTTGTTGGGTACGTTTCTTACGTACTCAACACCTACATTGGTCTTATTTGATTATAGAGCTTCTCATTCATTCATATCTAAAAAGTTTGCCACGTTACAGATTTTAAAACCACACTCTTACATCATGCTAGTCCATTCACCTGGGTCGATTATAAAAGCCAAATATGGTCACTTAGGAGTTAGATGTGATTCTTGGGATAGATTGGCTATCCAAACATAAAAGATTCATAGATTGTGCCAACCGAACCATTTCCTTTGTCAATTTCAGCGAGAGCAAGTTGTCTTCTCCTCCGCTCATGTCATGTCCTCACTATAGCACACTCTCAAATTCTCCTCAGTTTTGGAGCTTAGTCAAGTGCCTATGGTGTGCGAATACCTCAACAAATTTCTGAATAAATTGCCAAGAATGTTGTTAGACCACAATATGGAATTTATCATTGATTAGAAGCCTGGGACAATACCTATTTCCAAAAGACTGTATCGCATGCCCCAGATGAGTTGGTTGAATTGAAGAAATAGCTCAAGGAGCAGCTGGCCAAAAGATTTACGTAACACCTCGGTCAAACAAAGACCTGGAATGTTACCAAACTAGAAGAGAAACAATGCTAACTAAATACGTCATATAAAATTTTGGCGGAGTTTCTTTTGTTTAACTATCCAAATCAGAGGTTTCACAAGATATAACAATTTTCGTAACCAGTCCTCAAGTAATGAGTTCAATGCTAAGCATTTAGATTAAAGAGTACTAAATCATTTATGGATAAAATACCTAGAGAAAAGACATGAGCATCATGAATAATCTAAACTCTTATTACAAATAAATTCCGCAACTAGCAAAATGATAAAAACTTTATTCCCCATTTTACCGGTGAATACAGAGTGTTGCACCACTTGGTACAGGGGACCAATTGCCCATACCCATCAACACGATGGGGACCTCGGCGCTTTCAACCCAAGCAAGCCGATCTCATAAAGGTACCTAAAAAATTACAACAACAACAAGAGTGAGTCCAACGACTCAACAAATTTAATGGATAGTAACAAGTACACTTATAAACATCATTTCACAAATGGGGAGCCTCCTGATTCGGCCATCTTCTACCCACAAGACCCATCAACCATATAGTCAAACCATGCTATGCCCAAACCAACCTACCAAACTCGACAAAAACTCCCGATCTGCAGAACAACCTTTACAAGAAAAATCATAACTTCGCTACAAAGGTCCGATCGATTGCTCTAGCACTTCATGGAAAGATAACGACGTCCTCTATGACTCTCTAGGAGAGGTCCGGAGGTCCAGACCTGAATCCCCACTAAACTAACCCAAAATAGCTGTTCAACTAAATCGGTCCAAAATGATAAAAATGACAACAGCCCCAATGCTTATATTGCATAATATGATCTAATCATTTATACCGATCACAAAAGCTTAACGTATTTCTTCACGCAACAAGATCTAAACCTAAGGTAAAGAAGATTTCTTAAATTGAGTGAAAGGTATGGCATGCTCCACCCACAAACAGAGACCAAACCGAGATGACAAATCAAATTTTGGAGGATATTATGCCCTAGAGGCAATCATAGAGATAAGGAATACGTATCCCAACAAGAACATCTCTTTTGTAGTATGAGGTTAGAGAAAAACAATTCTTTAGACCGGCTATTATTCAAGGAGCTCAAGAACAAGTTGACACGATAAGAAGCTGATTGAAGAAAGTGAAGTCTCATCAAAAGTGCCACGCCGACCATCGCTATCGTGAGCTGAGCTTCGAGATAGATGATTATGTTTGTCTCAAGGTCTCACTACTGTGCAGCATCCACCATTTCCATGTCCATTGAAAATTAGCACCTTGGTACATCAGGTTGTACCAAATCATTGCAAAAAAAAAAGCCCCTGCACCATATACATCATTTGCGCCATCGCTGCTCCAACACCTCTCCACCACTGTCAAGCCCCTTAGAACACTCCTAGTAGTTCCTAGATGCTCATGCACTAGCTTAGTTTTTAAATTCTCCACTATAACATGGTCCTCATCATAACCGTTGATGGCGCCACCGCTAAGCATGACGACATCGAAGCACCAAGCCAAGCCCCAAAACGCTACATGACCTCACCCTGAGCCGAATAGACTAGTCTTAGCATGAGAGCATGTCTCTCTTGGCCCCACTGTAGTTCACCAGAGATCCACCACCACCTCTCACCATCGCTCGGCCACCGCCATCCACTATTTTAACCACCATCACTGCCCAAAGGTGTGCAATGATGTAGCCATTCCATTTTGACCACGTCAACATCCAGCTATAGCTTTCCTCGCCATCAGTGAGCTCACTAGAGCGTCGCTCCACTCGGCTTTGCCTGTTAGGTTGATTAGATTAGCACTAAGGACATGTTTAAATCTAAAGTATGTATGACATGTGGACCTAGGCTAATTAATTAACTCAAATTATAATAAAAACCATGTTGAAAAATTGTGAGAATGACATGTAGGTCCCACATACAGATAAGGTTTTAAAACTTGTGAGTATGATATGTAGGACCCACCTATCAGAACGTTAATTAACTCTAATAATAGATTTGAACCTAATGAGTCGATGACAAGTAGGCCCGGTCCAAATTAATTAAGGAATTTTATTTAAACAGAAAACTAAAATATGAGTCACTAACACATGGGACCCACACAGTAAATAAATAATTAAAACGTGATTTGAAATTAAACTATGACATGCATGGCCCACATGTCAGTCTAATGATGCCATAAATCCAGATTTCTTTTAGAAAGAAAAATACAAATTAAAATCAAAATTTATGTACAATACTATTTCTCATTTTCTTAGTATTTATCAAACCAAATAAAATTCAAATGGCCATGACTTTTGTATATGAACACCAAATTCAGTGACTTTTATCTATAAATACATGTATAAATATATGCTATATATTTGTTTGAATAAGGAACCGCTACTGGATAATCAACCATTCTTTAGTTTGGTATAAAATAAAATAAAAAGATCTAGATTTAGATATGGGCTTGATTTAGACAGTAGTTATGTTATGGTCTAGATCATGTAATATGTTATCTCGCATGTAGATAGAGAAAGGTATAAAATAAAATAAAAGATCTAGATTTAGATATCGCCTCACAAATATGTCAATTGTTGTTGCTGCACATCTAAGCCTAAACGTATAACCACATGTGGTATATGGTTTCTGACTTTACCTAACTAAGTTGTCTAGGTCTAGCCTTACATTTTGGTGGGCCAAAGTAGTAAGGTCATTCCAAGAAGATTTGCTCGTAGAGGCTCCCTTCACCAAGGTGTTGGGACTAAAGATGGGTAATATAACGGTGAATGCTCACTTGGGGGATGGACCTAAGTGAGGTTTGGCATTCATCAGGCTGGTGCAAGATTAGGTCTAGGTAATGTAAAGGTTATATAATAATCAATTTCATCACACGTCAAAGGAAGCGTGAAATTGCCAATAGTGTATTTGATTATCTCATATGGGTAAAGTTGTACAATCTCTTAAGAGTGCTAAAAACTATTTAAATAGTCGTGCTTCTGGTCATGAGCATGCTTAGATGCAATCACAATAGGTATAGCTTTGTTTTTACAAAACTATTTCATCGAAAAAGTTGGATGGCATGTATGTGTCACGTGTGCCATGCCCATGTTTGGGAATTGTTCAATAATCACAGCCAAGGAAGGCTATGAATGAAAGTGATTTACTATTACTAAATGTTATATAAATTTTATTTCATTACTTATCAATTACTGTTTACAATTCCGTTGTAAATTACTACTTATCGATATGACAAATAAAATTTGCTTCATGCTAAAAATAACTGTATCATATAGCCTTACTTATTGTTTGCCTTGCATTTATTTATATGTTATGATACATTACAAGTTTTGCTGAATATATAATGTACTCAACCTTGCTTAAATAATTGTTGTTCAGATAATGAGGAAGATAGCACGCCTGACGACACGTACTTTGCCGCTGGCACCAGGGAAATTGACGATGAGTCTTTCTAGGGTCTAACTCTAGTCGGTTACTTCTGGGCTAGGGTGGCACACCGCTGGATACTTTTGCTTATTTACTTGCCTTTCGCTGTACTTTACTCTTGATATTTATATTTATTTGGCCGGTTGGCCCTACGTTGCAAATTTTAATTATGCATCGCTTATATATTTTGATAGAAAATATATGAAAATAGCCATAATGGCATATTTCAAAACCTGAACACTATAGAGTGGCATGATTCTAAACCATAATTTTATAATGGTATATTTTTAATATGACCACTTTATAATGGCATGAATCTAATTTTTTCAAAACTAAAAATCCAGTATTTACGGATGCGAACGGCAAAACTTGCATACTATGTTAGTATGTTTCTATGGTTGTACTAATCTTATGTTTAAATTCAGGATTTTACTGCCAATCCACATGCCTGGTGCGGAGCCAGCAGCACTCAACCACAGGCGGTAGCCCGAGGTTCGTCGCTGGCCGCACCCCCCTCCCCTCTCTTCCGCCTTGGCTGTACCGAGGCTCTGCTCTCTCTAGGAGGAAGAAGGCGCATGTGCTCGGCCTGACATCTAGCGGGATGGGTCCCTGCTTCGCTTCTTGGCCTGCTGACGACATGAGGAGCAGAGGAGGCCTGCTGGCACAGCCCACCAACGCTCAAGACACAATGCCCACACCAATTAGTCCCTCTCCAATAGGCACAAACCAGTCACCAAGCTTTAGCTCGCATCTGGAGGCGGCACGTGAGTGCACGATTGCATAGCAGTGTCGGTGACTACGAGCCAGCGCCTTGCAAGAGGGGCGGTGAACCGGTGGAGAGGGGCCACGTGCGACGGCTCATGGGTGTCATAGCACATCAGCTAGCTGACAGCAAACATGCTGAGGAACGGAGGCGACAGCGGGCGATGATCGGCTGTCCGGAGGTGAGATCTATGAGCTGGCCAAGCGAAGTAGACGAGCAGGTGTGGGCCGGGCTTGCGTTCGGCAAAATCTCTCTAGGTGTGGTTTGTGTGTAATTTGCCTATTTCGTTGTTCATTCGTGATTTATATGCTATAATTTTAAATTTTAAACTATATCTAATATTCTAATGTAGACTATCTGTTTGAAGATATGCCCATGCTTACATAGATTACTGATAGGAAATAGCTCTAGTCTGTACATGTGATAATTAGTCATAGAAGATCAAAGTCTGTACATATGATAATTGGTTATAGAAGGTCAAAGTCTATATATGTGATAATTGGTCATAGAATATCAAAGTCTGTATATGTAATAATTGGTCATAGACAGTAATCAACAATCATGACAGGTCAAAAGTGACTATTTGTATCTAAATTAGAAGGTGCAGACTAAACCCTAGCTACTGGTGGGTGGTGGAGTAGAGATGCAGAACAAGGATGGCAGCGTAGAATGGCGGAATTGGGGGCGCAGCGTCAAGCGATGCAGCAACATCGGTGCAGTCTTGCAGTGCGAAGGGGGGCTGGGGATTGGTCCATGCCTCCCTAAGTAAGATTTAGTTCTAGATCCATCATTGTATAATGGTAAACACGGTATACATGATATTGTGCCAATTTATGGAGTTACACTAGGAAAAAAATTGAATCTTGACAAATGACAACATGGATGACTTACAAGCTAAGCTAACAGCAGTGCGAGCATGTTGTCTGAAGAAGACGTTACCTTTTCTTTTCTTCTTTCAAAAAAGATAAACCGGTTACTTTATGGGTCGTTGTAAGTATTGGAGTAGTACACAATGATATTGGCTTTCTATGTGCATGTTGAGGATGTACTTTTAAGTTTATTTTGGCCGATCCACAGTGAACTGTTGTTTTCCTAGTACAATGATATCACTCATCACATAGTACACCATCCAGAGAGAGAAACGCCATGAATTTCCCGGAGACAATTTATAAAAAATTCTCATAACAATTAAGCCCTATGTTTAATCTGTAATTTTTAGTGAGTTAGATTGAGTTTTAATTCATTAGAACTTTGTTTAGCTTGCTGATTTGTGTTTCTTTCCATAGCTTGTTCTTTTTTTAATTTATCCTTTTGGTATCTGGTTTTTGTGGCGACAAAAAAAACATGTGCTGGTGTGTGGAACTAGCTAGCGCAATAAATCCTATGCTCTAGCTACGTTTGAGTAGTTTGTAGCTTTCCTTTGCTAGTAGATTACTTCTATCTATCCTTAATGAAATATTGTGCAATTCGTTTGTCAGACCCCGGAGCAACGACTCCAAGATCCTCTGTGTAAATCGCACTAGTAAAGGATCAAACTAGTGCACACAGTGGATAACAAATATTCATATCATGCACAATGACATTTATTCATTAACTAAATATGGGCCTGATAGCCAAAGTTTATATCAATTGTTCATAAACCAAAATTAAATATAAGCAGCGAAAGAAGAACCATAAAGCAGCAGCCCATCCTGCCTGCTTACAGGCGAATGATTGTAAGATGTGGTCTACTTGTCGTTATTCTCACCGAAGTTGATGAAGTTTTTCTCTAAAAATAGTGAATAAAGCAACATGAGTACATATAGTACTCCACAAGCTACACCAGGAGGTTTAACAGAATTCATGCATGCATAAAGATTGACAATGGAAGACATAATAGGTTATTTGTGTGTAAAAGTAGAATTATGGTAAATACAGTAAATAGATTCAAAACTGAATTTGATACAATAGAGAGAAATAATAATTTAACAAAATAATATCGTTAGTGTAGACTCCGATCAAACACTAACCTATTAGCAGGTATCACACCTGGTCTATCTTTTCTAAAAGATCTCACATGGATTTCATCCATTCATATGTTTTTTCATCTCCCATAGATTCCATCCATCCATGGATCTTTTCAGAAATCATTTTAAAAATTAAAGTCTACTCCATGAAAAACTTTACCCGGCTTGCCCATGACCGTGGGCACGACTATCTAGGATAGGTTATACACTCTACAGAAATTGTACAGCTTTACCCACAAGACATGATCATCCTATATTGCCACTAGATAAACACACTTCCTTTAGTGTGCGACGAGGAGATCGGCCACTAAAGTTTCACCACAATATGAATCCACAAGTTAGAGCCCCCTCTTGTGTCGTGTGAGACTTCTCATGGTCTACACCACGCTCACATTCAACCTATAGCGAGATCAAAGTTGGGATCTTACAAATTAGTCAGTTAGTACTGTCCCATACCAGTCTTGTGGTAGTACGATATGGCCTTACAATAGTAGCTCACAGACCGGTCCTTAACTTGACTTAGGCTCATTCCACATACCCCTTGTGCCTGATAATCAACATTATGTCACCGAACAACAATGCATGCCAGCACACACCACCTAACCATTAGGCTAGGTCCAAACCAAGTTTTTCTATTTTGCTTTGAAACATTCATATACCTTTTTAACTCACCGAAGTCAAGAATAAACTTTATTGTTCTGAAGTGAAACAAATATTCCCACTGAAATCATTCTAAGTATGGCTAAGCAATTCTATAAAGTTTGTAGTCAATACTATTATACTAACTAGGTTTTCATCTAAGGTGACAAGGCATAAGAAAGTTCAATATCGAATTTGGCTATACACAAAAAATTTGGGTATAACTAGAATTTAAATTGAATTTAAACTAGATTTGAATAAAAGTACGCATGCATAATAATTTAAAAATAATATAAATAATTTAAATTACTAGAAGCAACATGATCAAAGGTTTAACTTGTCTTACTTCGAAGTTTGCTGAGGTTCACCGAAGTTATACTCTCCGGATTAATCGTAGTCTACACGCGAAAAGCTAGAACAAGCTAAACTCAAATAAAATCCAAATGTATGAAATATATGCTGGAAGATAGAATATAACTTTAGATGAATTTAGGAAATTGAATGGGTACAAATGGAGTTACGACGAAGGAGAACGACTTTTGGTAGTTTGAATTTCAAAGAAATGAATAAAAGGAATTCTTGGAATTTTTTTCTTTATGAAGAAAAAGTGGTTGAAAGCTACAATATTTACGTATGATCGAAACCATGATCAAAAGTGTAGTCGAAGTCGTGGTCAAAACCATGCTCGAATCAACGGTTGAAGTTATGGAGGTCAAAGTTGAAGACAGAGACTCAAGTATGGGCGAAGTCGAAGTCCAAGTCAAAAATTCAGACGAAGACTCAGTCGAAACTGTATAGTGGTCGAAGAACACTATAGCAGTCGAGAACAAAGGGTAGTCGGAGTCGAGTGGTCGTAGAAGGAGTTCTGTGTATGGTTGGGACGGCAATGAATGACAGTGGTCGGAAGCGATAATGGTCAAAAGCGAAGATGGTTGGAGGCTTAGAGTGACAACGGTCGGAAGCGATTGCGATCAGAGGTAGATGGAGACGGCAGTGGTTGGAAGCGACTGTAGTCGTGAGCGACCATAGTCGGAAAAACAATAGTGATTGAATGGATTGGATTTTATATTATGGTCGAAGTAGTTATATTGGGTGGATCTTTAGGCGGTTGAAAGCAGTGGCCTAAGAAAAGGGAATGGCTTAGTAGAGGCCGTTAGATGGGAATCGGACAGTGATAATGCACGAAGAAGTTTGGACCATCTAAAAGTTTAGAGGAGTTTGGATAGTCTGATTGGTCTTGGGGAACGTTCGGACCATACAAACGGCGACGGGCAAGGACGACGATGCGGCGCACGAAGCCCATGGGCTCGCTAGCGGTGCGGGGCACGGCGGCGATTGGCGAGGTGCGAAAAAGAGAGAAGGGACTGTGAGGAGTGCGTTGGTGTTCTTGTGCATTACCGCAAGTGTCTGAAAAGTGGTTGGTGGCAAGGTGAAGCGGTGGCGCAACTCGGGCGGTGGTGGCGATAGTGTTCCAGCGATGAGGAGGCTCAGCCAATACCTGGTCAATAAAATCCAAAAATTGTAAAATATATACTGAGGGATAGATTATGAATTTAGAAACTCGAATCACTTGATTCGTAGTTCAGATGGAGGAGAACGAGCGATTAGAAAATTGGCGGATCAGAAAATTCTGAAAAAAGAAAAATTAGGAATATTCCTGCACAAAACTAACATAGAGTAGTTTTTGGCCAGGGTGCCGGTGAGAAAAGACATGAGAGGTGAAGTCAACTAGAAAAATGGGTTGCTAAGGACCCGAGGCACATGTAGGACGTGACGGCACGTCAAATGGAGCATGGTGACTCGTGTACTACGAAAATGATATAGGGTTGGAGAAAAGAATAATTTTCGAAAATGGGACATGGAGAAGTAAGGTGAACACGGCCTAGAACGCGGTGAGGCAAAGCTAGAAAAAATATCGGCTAAGCCAAAAACTCACTGGAGGCGACGCAATCGTCGTTTGAACGACAACGGTATCGAAAAACGAAAAACTCAATATCTTCGTGCTCAGTGAGGCGAATCCAAAACCGTCCATAGGGGAACTACCTGGGATGATTTGGCACATTGTGACGTGAACGAATTATTGAAAGCATTTCCAAACAGACGGAGACGTGAAGTGCCATTTGTGGCCATGGTTAGGTGTCGGACGCAAAAATTTATGGGAGGTTTTTGGACAAACGGAGGAGAGCGTGGCATAGAACGCGTCGAGACGAACTCAACGACATAGACGGCTCGGCCAACGGACTAGCGAAACACGGTGGACAAGACTTTAGGCAGCCGACAGGCTGACATCGGCGTTCCGAGCAAAAAGGGAGGAGAAAGCATGCGAGAATTGCGGCGAAACGAAGAGTAGAGCACGGAGAACATGATGCTCACCTTGGTTGTGGTCTAACATGCACGGTCGGCCAGTGGCGATGTGAGAAACGGCGAGGTGAAGCCAATGGTGTGGTCAAAAGTGGCAGGACTCCACTGTAGGTAACGCAATAAGCCGAAGAACGACGCTTGGAACACAAAAGTAAAACTTCAATTGCGTCTAAGAGGAAGGGAGTTAGGCTTAGGATTTTCAGGGGTGAGTGAGGATGAGGAGGGGCTCCCAGTGCTCCCTTTTATAGGGGCTAAGCAGGTTCGAGGAGGGAGATCGATGTGGCATGTCTATGAATGGTATGGGTTAATTTCTCGTGAAACAGCTCATGAATGAGGGGGAAACGGTGGGGAATGGAAAAGCCGTGACAAAATGCGTTGAATGCAATTTATTTCACGAAAAACCATTGAGAAAATCAAGAGTTATCAAAGCTTGAAGAGAGCTCTTATGGCTGTGCTGCGCACGGGCTTGATCTGGAGGAAGAAGAAAAAGGATGAGAGAGAAAAGGACAGAAAAGAAAAGGAAAGAGAAAAAAGAAAAGAAAAATTTAGAAAAATTTCAAGAAAATTTTATAAAGATCCTTGGAATCTAAAAAGATTAAATAAAATATTTTCAGAATTAATTGAACTTTATTTTAATTTTTAAAAATATTTATCTTTTCTAGCTTTAAAATAATACAATAACTTACAAATAAAGCTTAAAAATCTTAGAAAACTTCATAGAGATTTCTAAAGCTATTTTAAGCTTATAAAAATATTTCTAACTAAAATTTAGGTATTTTTCTTTATAAAATATGTTTTTAAAAGAAAGCCTTTTTTAAAAAAGCAGAAAATCAGGTCAGCTAAAATTTTAAAATTCAAGCAACCAAATAACTTTGATTTTTTTTGTTTTAAACTAAATTAATTATTATTTATTTCATTTTTATTTTTAAAAAAAACTTGGGTTGTTACATCGTTCTTCGCTTAAATCTTGGGCATACAATCTTTCTTGAGTTATCATCTTGCTAATCTTCACTTACATCCTTTAATACTTAAGACTAGCTATTGATATTGTTTTTAGGCTACTCTACTTAAGTTTTGCATAAAGTCTTGAATCTATTGCTTTTGGGTGTTTTAAAAGATTTATTGTGTGGCCTAATCAAACAAAGAAGTATAAGACAGCATAAGGAAAGAAAAGCTTCCATGCATCAAAAGAAAAAAAATAGAAACAGAAAGAAAGTTGTGGCCGAAACTATAGTGCTGAAATTACACCATCTTTTTGTTAAATTTAATTTTGTAATTTTGTCCTTGTGAGAAATCTTGTGCCCTAATATCCTATTTGTGCAATTAGCTAGCATCTTTGCTTTACTTGGTGCAATACAAGCTAGTTTTATCAAAATTTCAGATTGCTCTCAACTAGCTTATTCCTTTGTTTACATCGAGTACCACTTATCTTTGCATGTGTGTTGCTATATACATCATTTATACCTTGAAATCAGCAACTATGCTATTGTTTTCTAGCTTAAATTACTACTTAGTTTGATAAATAGTCTAGACTTCAGATTGCTTTATTTGATAAACCTACCAAGCTAAACATATATACTTGAGTTTAGTACTTGATTTCAGCATTGGTAATCTCTTCACGTATCTCTTACTACCTTTACCACACACGAACTTCCGTGGTAAGCATGTGCAATACTTGAAAAGAAGTAAGAACTTTGGAAGGTGAGGGTGAGTTGTGAGTGAACAAACATATTAGTTCATGATTTCTTGTTGTTTTCTTGTTTTCACTGACCATATCAGGAGCTTCACATCATGATAGCAACAATAGAGAGGAAGTAGAAGAGATACACTATGGTGTTGATCTTCCTCCAAACATTCATGCTAAATTTCTTGCATTGAATTAACACTTTATGAGGAGATGCGATGTGTTAAATCAAAATATCCAAGATTTCCAGTAGAATTGTGAAACCGTAGGAGAGTTACTGTGTGTAACGTACCAAGGCAATGACTCATTTACTGTTCATATCATATTGTGCCTGAGCTAGGCTAACAGTACCGTGCCATTACAGAAAGGGTCATCATAAATGGTTCAAAACCGTCATCACAGACGATTTCTGAACCATCTGAATTTATGTATCAGTGATAATAAGTGGTTATCACAAACGCCTCTCAAACCATCTCTGATAGGTTAAAACATAGACGGTTTTTCAATATAACCGTCTATGATATGTCGGTATCACAGATGATTTTTATATTAACCCTCTGTGATAGTGGACATATCACAAACGGTTTTTAAAGAAAAACCGCATGTGACAGTACAAATATCACAAACGATTTATTTTAAAAAATCGTGTGTGATATATATACATCATAGACGGTTGTTTTCCAAAACCGTTGTTCAAAACCGTCTGCGATAGCTATTTAAAAAATTGCATTATTTTCTATTTTCGACTAGTCTCAGAAAATGCTAGTCATGCCCTCTGAAGTAAACAGAAGATCTCACAAATATATAGCACAAGAAAATCATCGCACAGGTCTCACAAATGAAGTAAACAATGCAAGCAGATCATATGTATAATACATGACAATCGTTACACAGATCTTACAAATGAATTAAACAACTGAATGAATTGTTTGATTAAACACAATTGAGTTATTACAATTGTATTCAATGTTTCAATATTTAATTATCATCGCCGGGGTGGAACTCTCCAGTGTTATTTATAACCTCTGCAATCAAGAATTGGGAGAGCTTTCCTCGAATTTCGGCGAGTTTGTCAAGATTGATTGCACTTTTATCAAATTCCACACGCTATCACTAGTAGTGTTAAATCATTAGCATATATATATAATTAATAATTATGAAATAATTATTGACAGGTTGACAAACTTCTGGATCATTCGTAGACTTAGCGTCCATGATTTCCTCCATATAGCGGCAAATGTAGAATCCACATACGTTGCCCTGTAGCTGTTGGTGGCACTACAAAAATAGAATTACATATATAGGCATTATCAGTTCTAGAGGTATTATAATAAAGTGTTGTTGTGTTGTAGTGGGTACCAAAATCGCGTCATGTGTCGTAGTATGGTGCTAGATTCCTTGTATCTCCCTCCCTAGACAACATAAGTGCTGAATGACCTACGTGATTCCAAAAAGTTAGCCTCGGCCATTGCAAATGAACGAAACCACAATAGAGTTATGTATGGAGAAAATGAGTTTACCTGTCAATTGTTTGTCGCATACAAGTGAAGTCATGGTTGTTCCTGAGTAAGGAATCAAGGTATATTACTTTGCTCCACTTTGGTACAATCATAATCAGAATCAAGTGAGACCTAGTCATGTATGTTACCATAGTGATTAATCCTAAGTTCACGTTACGTATAAAGTACAAATGAAACTTGTATGACAACTAGTGAAGCACTTACCCTTGGTTGAATAGTACTATGATGTACTCCTTGTTACTGTGAGCAAGCAATCCCCTCGTTATATAATCTTGGATGAAGGATGCATTAGTGTTGATGGATTGCTTAGAGACCAAGTGTAGGTCAAGGAAATCCACCGGTTCTCACTGTCGCTGGACTTGTTGGATTATAGATCTATGACATTTATCGGTATTACGTGAATGTAGAACATGATTGTACAGTACATTTACAGTGTCCAGCATCGTAGAAGTGAAACGTCAAGTTCATTGAGGTTGAATAGTAAGAATAAGTCTTCGAAAGTCACAACAAAGTAGTTCGTGTCATGGAGGAAATGCACCTCCGTATATCTCATGGTGAATCCACTTTGACGCTTTGGCTTCATGTTAGACCTCTGCATGTACTAGGTTTGAAAAGTCCTACAAACTAGTCCAAGATTAGGTAATTATGACTCAGGGACCAACGACACTCCGAGAATGAACTTTCATTGCCCGAGAGGCGCCTTAATCATCTTTGATTTGGCCGTAGCGCCTCACTTGTGTACATTTTTGATGACGTCTCCACGGGAGTCGACACGACGGGCTTCTAAAGTGTAGGTTGAGGTGGAGCCACGGCAACTGATGTGACAAGTCCAAGGTGATGTCCCTCTTGGGCCACTGGATGTGGAGATCGTGGCATAGATAGGTCTAGGGTGATGTCGCTCTTAGGCCACTGGATGAATGTGTGGACGGCATCCCCTAATGTCATAATCTCTTTAATTGGGGGCTTCTCAAGAGGGACGGTCCTGAAAATATTATTAATCATATCCACCTGGACCTTCATGAAGCCAGTCTCTAGTTGGGCATCGTGCACTAACGTCCCTGATAGTCATGGATATGCCATCCCTAGCCCAGCGTCAATGGGAATGGAGCCAACAAGCCTGACCTTGATGATGCACGGTGTGGGCTCCTACATGACGATACACGATGAGCTAAGGCATCCACTAGGTCTATATATGTAACATTCTAGAGGGGTACATTACTTGAATGTCATTGATAGGTAAGTGGGCATCGCTATGTTAAGAAATTAACGTGGACACATGGTTACTCCGACGATGAGGGGGACTGGCTATCACATTAACAAGGGTGGGTTGTGATTACTTGTGGACTTATCTCAGTTCTTTCCTTAATGAATCTATCTTTTCTCAAAGTGAGACAGTTATCTTCTCTCGAAGTGAGGCAAATAGTTGTTTCTCAAGTTGTGCACGAAGCTCTTGTTTCATTTGTTCGTCGCGAAAGGCCTTGGATCTCTTCTTACTCCTATATGCCTCGGAGTCATTTGGGAATCTGTTCCTTGAAGGTACGTAATCCACCAGGCCTCACGTGCGACCTGAGTGCTCCTTATTTCCCAAGGTTTGTGATAGTATATCCCTCTTCCTGTCTTCTTCAAAGGAGCCTTGGGAAGATTCGGTCGTTAATGCTTATTGCAAGAGGCAATCATGTTTTTTTAGACCCCATGAAGTTCAAGAGCTATTAACTAGGTAGTTTAACATATCTTATCAGGCGTTGGGATACTTCCTTGTCTGCGGAGTTTCTGAAAGAGGAGACACCTAAAGAAGTGGTTGATGACCTCGCTCTTAACCGGTTTCGGGCACGCTTGTTTGCGATCTTGACAAATTGTAGGGAGGCCTCTGATCGGATTACGACCTCATCCTGCATCCTCCATTGCGGAATTTTACCCACACGCCCCCACGATGTCGAGTTTGTGAGGGTGAGTGTTTTGTGCTTGGAGAGCCTTGTGTGCCACACTTTGTTGTTGAAATTTGGTCGTCGTCTTTATCTGCACAAAGGCCTTCCATGTTTTCGACGACACAAAAGGATACCTTGTGTAGGGCATATGATCCTAGGCCACGTACTGCGTGACAAGCGTACTCTTGAAGTTCTTCACTGCTTTTTCCGTCGCGAGGAGTGCCTACCATTGCACAAGTCCCTAGACTTCTGCTGGAATCTCAAACGACTCTGTTATTTCCACCCCTAGCTGATTTTTTGAACCTTTGTCAAATCTTTTCATCTTGCTATGGTGATGAGGACCCTTTGCCTTCCAATTATCCCACATGTAGTCCAAAATGCTGCTGCTACTTTCTTCAATTGCAGAGGGACCCCATCTGGAGAGACCACCGTGATTGTCATAACTCCCAATGATACAATCATAGATTTAACAAGTTTGATAGCAAACCGAATTAACTAACAAGTGAAGCATATATCATGGAGTACTAAAGATACCACAAGATTGACAAATGACAGTAATAGTAACAATGTAAAGCTCAAGCTTGAATATCCAATTTCAGTATTAGACCAGAATCATCATCGAGCTAATATCCAAACTCACATATATCTCTTTGCAATTTTCAAGCAGCGACAAACCACAGATATCCCTCCTCACGTGCAGAGCCACCACATCTCTCATCTACCAAACTCACCATGATCTACTTCCAAAAGAATTGGGATTTAGAATTTATACCTTAGGGAGGAGAGGCGGCGTCGGAGGGAGAAGCAACATCAGGAGGAGAGCGTCAGAAGGAGAAGCGGCATTGGGAGGAGAGCGTCGGAGGGAGAGGCAATGTCTGGAGGGAGAGACAGTGTCGGAGGGAGAGGCGGCGTTGGAGGGAGAGGCGGCGTACTATATCTAGCAAAATCTAGCAGGGGAGGCACAGGCGGAGTGCGCGAGTGCGGAGTGAGGGAGAAAAACCTAGCAAGGCCTATTTATAGAAGCACTACCACAGATGGTTTCATTATAGAACCGTCTGTGATAATAATATTAGAGACGGTTCCATTATAGAACCGTCTGTGATATCCACATATCACAGATAGTTCTATTCTAGAATCATCTATGATATGCACATTTCACAGACGTTTCTATTATAAAATCATCTGTGATACCATTATCACAGACAGTTTTTACCGCTAAACCACCTATGATAGTCCTGTTTTCATAGGAAATGCTAGCCATACCTTATGAAAAAATGCAAGCATAATCATAAATATAATTATTTCTTAATTACTTAATCAATTACAATGAAATAGTTCCATAATTATATACCGAGTTTCTTAATTATGATTACATTGCAATAATTTCCAAATAGGTATACGCCGTGTGGGATCACTGATTACACTTGGCTATTTCCTTTAAATAAAGTCATTCACGATGATCGATACGTATATAGCATGCTTTATTGCCTTGTTCTTTCTCGAGTCTGATGTCATCTCCAAATGGAGATAACTCGTTAAATTGATTATACTCATTCTCATTCATGACATTCTCAACTCTGACAATCCTTCTTTTTCTATAAAGAACTACGTAGTACTTCTTATTTGCCAAGCCGGTTACATAAAACACTTGAACAACTTGCCTCACGAGTACGAATGGTTCATCTTTGATCCTACAAGTTCAAGGTCCACAGTAGTGATGTCGTACTTGTCAACCTTTATACCCCATGGAAGTTTGATCCAATGGCACCGAAATAGAGAGATCTTGAAAATTACATAATCAAACTCTCAAATCTCATCTACAAGCTCGTAGTATGAGTTTGGGCTAGCAATGCTGAAGTGCACATAAAATGCATCTATACGAACACCTCAGTTTTACATTGTGCTCTTTCTATATTGATCTGTTGTATAAAATGTGAGGAATATTGGGGAAAACAATACACCATATATACATTTTGAGAGATGGAGAGAGAGGGTGTGAAGGGTAGTCATCTTAAGCCTCACATGTCACATGTTTAAATCTCAAAAATGTTGGAGTTGAATCACTTAACTCCTATCTCTCTTGAAATCACTCGTTGATCTCCCTTCTCACTCTCTTCTTGTATGTCTCTCAATGTCTCTCAAAGAGATGAATACAGAACACGCATACATGCGCATGGGGAGGGTTTGGACTCACTCCAACCATCTGATGGCAACCACAGAAAAAGGCCCTCACAGCCCCCTGGTGGCTACATCTCTTGCATTCAACACTTCAACTATTTATACAAGAATGACCTAATATTGCACTTGTTAACTACTTGACTAATTCCACCGCTAACTCCACATCTCGTGCATGCTGATTCTTCAGGACCACACATGCCATGCTCTACAAATTCGCTCCATCCAACTCCACACCACACCTCCCCACCACATGAAGCAACAAACAACCGAACAAACTCAACTCATGCCACCATCCATGCAACTAACTTTGATGACTAATTAACTCTATCCTATCACCACATGTGCACAACTAACACATACATGCATGAATGCATACATACTTAGACTCAAGGATACAACATGACAAGATTAATTTCAATATTCTCCTCCTTAATCTTGTCATGCCGACTCATCGATGCGGATCAGCCACACCTCCATGCCACACACAATGATCGACTCCTTTGTGTGATGCCTTCACAACGTCGATCTTTGGTTGGACCTTCAGCGGCCTCGCACCACCATTGCCTTGTGGCAGTCTCCATCGGCTTCATGCAATCACGTTGACTCCTCCGCCATCGGCCTTGCTCCAAATCATCACCTAGTGGCTTTGCACCACTGTCTTCTTGTAGCTGCTTCACACCACCATTGTTGTCATAGCAGCATCACACCACCGTCACCGTCAGCATCACACCGACTTCTCCCCACAGTAGCATCACACCACCACCTCCATGAACACACCTGACAGCGCCATTCGTGGCCTCCGTTGCAAGTGAGCCATCACGGCAACCTCTCACTGCTAGCCTCCAGATTGCTATGTCACCGGTGTTGTCACTCCTCGTTGTAGCACCAGATGGCATCATCTTTACATCTTCATACGATTGAACTACGCTCTAATATCAATTGTTGGAGTTGAATTGCCCAACTCCTATCTCTCTTGGAAATCACTTGTTGATCTCTCTTCTCACTCTCTTCTTGTATCATTCTCAATGTCTCTCGCAAAGATGAATACAAAACACATGCATATATAATAAACACATATACACACGCATGGGAGGGATGAACTCACTCCAACCATCTGATAGCAGCCACGGAAAAAGGCCCACATAGCCCCCTACCGGCTACATCCATTGCATTCAACACTTCAACTATTTATACAAGAATGACCTATTATTGCACTTGTTAACTACTTAACTAATTCCACTGCTAACTACACACCTCGTGCATGTCGATTCTTTAGGACCTCATGCGCCATGCTCTGCACGTTCGCTGTATCCAACTCCATACCATGGCTCCACACCACATGAAGCAACAAACAACCAAACAAACTCAACTCATGCCACCATCCATGCTATTGACTTTGATGACTAATTAACTCTATCCTATCACCACATGTGCACAACTAACACATAGATGTGTGCATTCATACACACTTAGACTCAAGGATACAACATGACAAGATTAATTCCAACAGAAAAATTGTAATAAAAAATCCACAAAATAAGTGAACAATTCATCCAATCTGTAAGTGGAGCAAATCGAACTCTGTGTAACATGCCAGCAGTGTAATTAACACACCGTGCCTAGGAACTCTTCGTTCCATATAGCTGCTATTAGTGGGTATCGACCTTATTGGATGGTGGTGCTCATTTGAACTTAAAGCTCTGGTTTATGACTTATTTTGCACTATAATGAATGAAAATGTACTGTATCTACTGATAGATTTTTCAGCTAATTAAATTTTAAAAATAAAAATATTATATTATCACAGACAATACAAAGGAATAAAGCTAGAAAAAGAAAAAGGCAAAAACCAAAAACATCTATATCACCACAAAAAAGACGACAGTAAAAAGCTTGAAGCTCTAATGAGGAGGACCAACTCCAAGATGCAAAGTTTATGCTTTACCATGATCTGAAACGTAGTACGACAGGAGGAAGTAGCGGGGACCCGATCGAAAGAGGCTTTCCATTTGCAGAAACGTGTATCCCACTAAGCCTGCAAGAAAGATGAAAGATAAAACGAAAAAGTAGGTTCGCCAGGATTCTGAAGGGGGGAAACTGAATGGCTAGCTACATTTGCTTTTCCCTAGCTTCTTCCGTGTCTATCTACACTGCACTGTTCACTAGTCACTCCACATACAGTAGTAAATTTCACCGTTCGTGTTCAGACATTTTGACAGGGTTTCCGTTATGAGCAAAAGATGGTACTAGTTGGAAGTTTGAGATTATAGTGCAATTACTGTAGGTAGCTCTACTGTCGATAGATAACTATAGTACAATCAGCACACTACGGTGCCCCGCTTCAAACGGTTTTAAAAAGTAAAAACTAGAAGTAGAAATTAATTTTAAACCAACTTAAGCATAATCTTAGCAAACCATACGTACAGCTCCATTAACCTTCCTAGATAAGTGAAGAATCCAACCGACTGGATTCACGAATGAAGTGTGCGTGAACCGATTTGACATTCCGGCGCACTGTTTTGTCTTACCAGTAGCACATCTCTCACCGTCACTACCAGGAATAGTAAAAAATCACTATTGCATCATATTCTTTCTTGTCGAGGATTCCCGGCTGCCACTTCGTTTGCTGATCTGGATCACCCTCCAATCTCCATTGTGGTAAGTGGTAGGCATTCAGCGTCGACCTACTCCCTCCAGTCAAGTGAGGCACACGAACGCCGCCCTGGGATTGGGAAGCGAGGAGGCCGTCCTAAATGTGAAGAGGCCTATGTACCAGTGCACGGCAAAGGACAAGAGAACCATAATACAGTACATTTGGCGATGAGAGCGTATAACAACATAATTCTCATTTTTCCCTAGACTCATGGTAAAAATAGTTAGGATGATTAACTTGCAAGCTTTCATTCCCAATCTATTAAATAGATAGGACAATCAGCTTACACTTAACCTTAATTGATACTATCCACTATCACATTTGAGAGAAACTCATTAACCCCACCGTGATTTCTAATCTACTTGATCTTTCTCAACATCTCTGTTGGCCCAACTCCTGGAAAGAACTCGCACATTGTTTCCTCTCTAGAACACACACAAACACAGAGGAGACAAGTTGTTTTGTTCTGCTGCACGTCTCAATCCTGCAGCGTGATAGCTTCTTCCTTTTATACTTGCAAAGCAAGACCCGTTACATACATGCTATAAAACTCCATTACTCTAGCATTACACAACGGAAGCACTACAAGTAGCACTAATCACCATAACTCCAAGCTTTACATAACGTATGCATGCATGGCATAGTTATTACTAGCACAGGGGTTACCAACAATCACCCCTAATCCCTGTGCACGTTCTTGACGTCAATCAGAGCTCGTTGGTCTTCAGTTGTCAGTTCTGCAAGGAGTTGTACCAGCCACACTCCCTGGCAAGCTGCTGATGTCTTTCACTTCTTTATCGTCGGTGACACACCTTACCGACGACTTTGACTTCTTCTTCAGTTCCAATTGTCTTTCACCGATGACGCAACTTGACGGCGATGGAGACTCTCATCAGAGCATGCACACATGAGAACTTGGACACAACTACAAGGACTCACACATATATCATGCACTGACACACCTACGTACATAAGTATGACATGACTATGTGCACGTATGTAACACACCTCCTACGTGCACAAACAACTCATAAATGACACATGCAACACTCCTACTGTGTCATCTCTCTCACTCACACACTTCGATGATGCTGTCGTTGCTTTAGACATCACCGTGTTCACGACATCTTACACCAAGACACTGCTGATGGTGGAAGAACGTCGTTTGCCGTCGACGCCACTCCCGCCTTGCAGCCCACCTATGCCTGGTTGTCGCCACACCACGGCGATCACGTCGTCACCGTCAGTGTACACGTCACGTACGATTATGGCACACCGCTCTGGCATCGCCATGACTGCACGGACCTTCACCGCCGTGCTTCTGAGCACATGGTGCTGTAGCCGACTCGTCGTCAGCACCTGTACACCACCACCCGACGCGCACCGCTGTGCACACCATCACGCCGACCAACGAGTCATTGTTAGGGAGCTTCTCCTCGCACCTCGCTCTGATACCAATTGTTGGCCAACTCCTGGAAAGAACTCGCACATTGTTTCCTCTCTAGAACACACACAAACACAGAGGAGACAAGTTATTTTGTTCTGCTGCACGTCTCAATCCTGCAGCGTGATAGCTTCTTCCTTTTATACTTGCAAAGCAAGACCCGTTACATGCATACTATAAAACACCATTACTCTAGCATTACACAACGGAAGCACTACAAGTAGCACTAATCATCATAACTCCAAGTGTTACATAACGTATGCATGCATGGCATAGTTATTACTAGCACAGGGGTTACCAACAATCTCTGACCTAAACCGCTTTCCAAAGCACCGCGATTTCGATCCACATGATTTCCAATATTTGACAAACTTACCAAAATACTATTCTGTAACCCGTTGATGCGCACCAGCCCGGGAGAGCCAATGCACCGACTTGCCCGATCTCACGGCGTAGGATCAAGAATGATATTTTTTGGGGAATTTGTAACCCAACGAAGAGGAAGCCAACTGTAGCCTGCTTTCCGAGACAATCGTTAGTCCACAAACCTGAATACTAACTCACACAGCTACACTCGATGGCGTAGAAGCACAAGCTAGTTGTAATTCACGGGGAATCACAAGAACTGGGTAAGCAAGAACTCTCTCATTGTTCTGAGTAAATTAATCTTCCCAACCAAAAAAGTCCCCAGCTCTCTGGGCGCAACCCCATATATAGAACATGTCCCTTCCTCTCCCAAAATAAACGAAAATACAATAAAAGAAAAGGAAGGCATGCAGACTCTCCATCTCCCAAAGCAAACGAAAATAAAAATAAGAGAGGCATGCAGCCAAGCTGCACACTCATTGCTGTTTTTGCATGCATGCAGACTTAATTCCCTTTTAAGAGAGGCATGCAGCCAAGCCGCACACATTAATTTTATGGCTGTTTTTGCATACATGTAGACTTCTCCTTTATTCTCTCTAAACCAACCGTCCACTCCTTTGGCCTGATTGTGCATGCATGCGTGAGAGACAAAACAAGTGGGGGCAACCTTTCTTCCCTTGTGCATGTAGTAGCTTGCTTGATTGTGCATGCATGCATCTCACAAGTGGTGCAGTCTTTCTTTTATTCGTTGAAGTTTTCATGCATTGGCTCCTTGCCCATGTACCTAAGTAACACCAAAGAAGAACACATAGGTAGCACCGCTAAAACATTTAAGTCCAAAATTAGACTTAAGTTAGCTTTAACCTGTGATTGGATTTGTTTCGCGCGGCTGCGAGTGATTGGACCGTCGTATACATTCTCCTTTAGTTTAGCCGAAATAGAATCACCCTGTGTATGCGTAGATATTATTTGTGTAGGTGTGTATATACTTGGGATGTCCTCATCACCCAATCTTTATCTTCCTTTTAAGCAATCACCATGTTTACAATGCATCAGCAAGTTTGTCTCCGTTCCAGTTCTACTAGACTACACCTCACTTGATCAAGCCACATGGTGCAATCCATTGTCCGAACCTTCCCTTCAATATTTTCTACCTCTCTTGTGCCATGCTTGAACTCAACCATCTCACTCGGAATCCTTAAGCATTCTAAGCCTCGGCTCTTTCATGAGTATAGTCTCGATCCTCACCGATGATCATAGTTAACTCCAAACTTTCATATACATCCAAAGACAAAATAATTATTTTTTGAATATAAATTCTTTACAACTTGACTTATGCTAGTTAAAACATGATTCATACAACATAAATGCAGTAACCAAACATAATTCAAATCAACCAAACACCTATTCCCAAAATCACAAATCAACCTGAGAGACAAACCTCAGGGCCAGTCTGACCACCAACCACGGACCGGTCATACCAGTTGAGCTCAAAGCAAAACAACTCTCTCTAGAAAATGAAACTACTATTAAACCCCTAGTCATACCGCTCAGCTATCTGGCTGCCTTGGTCATACCGTTTGGTGGTCTAACCACGCGCCCCGGTCGGTCTGACCGATAACCCCTAGTGGTCTGACTGGCAACCCCCAAGCAGTCTGATCGTGTGCCCTGGCCAGTTTGACCAGCAACCCCTAGCAGTCTGACCGGTTTTATCTGAAAAATGCAAACTCTATAAAATTCAGAATCCAATTCCATAAATTTGGTAATGGTTTATCACACAACATTTTGGACCATCTCACATGGTCCCTCAATTTCCCTCTTGATAAATTCATTTGTAATTTCTTAAAAATATAAATAGGAGATAGTTTTAAAAGTAAAAAAGGAATTTTGCAAAGAGAAGTTTAAAATGATCATAAAAGGATTGGAATGACTGAAAATAGCCATGTAAGTTAGAAATAGAGTGAACCACCAAATAGAGCAAGTTTCCACGATAGGCTTCAACGCGACCAAAGAAATTAGAAAATCTTTAGGTCTATATCAAAAAATAGTTATTTTATTTGATTTTGATCATAAACAAGAAGATATCAAAAACCCAAAAAGTCATACAAAATCACAAAAGCTCCAACTCAGCGAGAATCGGCCTATATACCAGTGCACGGCAAAGAAGACAACAAAACCAAGACTACAGTCTCCAGCAGCACCAATTCACTCCGCTCAGAGAGGGAAGCTAGCTAGGCGCTAGCCATGGTCTTCGCTGACACAGCAGCAAGGAAGCTCCTTCATGGCGTCGCCGCCGACGCCGTCGGCATGAGCTTCGGCCTCGACGGCCTGTGGCAGCTTATCCGGCGCTTCTTCGCAAACCTCGTCACGACGCTCGCCAGCGCGGACCACAAGCTTGTCCCGCTCTCTGAGAAGCTCTGGCGGTGGCTCCAGACCGCCGCCCCCAATACGCTCCCTGTCGTCGTAGGCCTCGCCGCAGTCCTCTGCCTCGTGGCCCTTGTCTGGTTCTGCTCGCCGTTCTTGTGCACCGCAGCCGTGGTGATAGGCAAGGCGCTCGTCTACGTCGTCATCTACTGCGGGCATTGGTTGTACGTCGTCGCCCTGTGGGTCGGCGGGCTGCTCGCCTGCGTCCTCCCCAGCTGCTGTCAGTGCTGCGTCGTCGTCACCATGAATGCCCCGGGCGCCGCCGGCATGTTGATATCGCGCGCTGCGTTCGTGGCGCACCCGGGGCTCTACTTCCAGATCCTCCGCTCGGCTGGTGGCGTCGTGGCCTCTGCCGTGTTTTGCATGACCACCGTCGCCTCGGCGTTCGCGGCGCCGGTCGCCGCCCTTTTCCGCGCTTAATCAAGCCTACGTGTCGTTAATACTTTCTGCTGTGTAGTATGCGCCACTGTGTTATCGAGTCTGCTACGTTTTACTTTTGCTGCTGTATGTGTCGCGCTCGTGTGATTTCTCCATCTTATTTGCTTGTGTTGATGTACGTATACGCATCATCTAGTACACTAGCGCAGCGCCAGTATTAAAAATCCAAGTATTTACGGATGCGTAAGTCAACACTTGTATACTTTGTTAGTATGTTTCTATGGTTAACTAATCTTATGTTAAAATTCAGAATTTTATTGCCGATCCATGATGCTAACACCTTTATTACAAAGAAAATCATATTGAACATCTTATCAAAGACGATTATCTAAATCTATTAGTGTTGCAATTATCACAGAAGATTTATATGTATGATTGTCTATGTTAGTTGCAATGGATAGAACCGTCTACGATACACAATTTATCACAGATGGTTTGTATTAATAATCGTCTGTAAATTATCACAGATAGTTCTAATAAAGAACTGTCTGTGAAGTATCTCATTATCTTCACAGACGGTTCGTGTTAAAAACTATCTATGATAATTCATAGACAGTTCGTGGTTGGAAGTATTTGTGATACTTTGCGTTATTAAATGCCTCATCAAGCCAGTCTAGACAAATCTATATACTCTGCATTGCGCTGCTTTGAAGGAGGTGACTAGTTTGGGGGAGTTTGGTGAAAGCATGCAGATCTGCAAGTGTGCTTGTAGATCGATTTGTTTTTCGTGATTTGAGGTTAGTATTTGTTTCTAATGATATGCATTATAATAAAGAGAGATGATAGCTAAATTTATATTTACCTTGGTAGTTTGCTCTAATTTAAGAATAGGTCACTACTTCTAGTTTACTTCAATATATCTTTCTTGATATATATTGCTTCATGAATAGTACGTAGCTAGTTACTTTAGATGGGTAATTTATTAAAGTGAATGAAAATTATGTGTAAATATTAGGCTAACTAGCTATAGAAGCATTAATCTAATTTAACACAAATCGTAGACGGATCAGTGGTCCAAGAGGGACATCGCCCTAGACCTTGCAGTGCCACAATCTCCACACGACCATACCGTCAAGCAGAACTCTTTATGACTCCACTTCAACTTCCGATTCAGAAGGCCACTGTATCGATTCCCATAAAAGGACGATGCCAAATAAACAAAAAAAACATGAAGATGACACCGAACAAACAAAAAAATCATGCCACCGTATCTTGTTGCCTAAGTTCAGTACATACTCAACCATAAATTACATTCCCAAGTAATGAATGTCTTGGTGGCCTCAAATATTGTAATTTAGCTCAGTACATCCTCAAGTACTCAACCATAGAGGTAGTTTAGTTCATCCTCTTGTAGTCTTGGTGTGTGCACTATTTATGAGTAGCTAGTACTTCTTGTAGTCTTGGTGTGTGCACTATTTATGAGTAGCTAGTACTTCATTTACTTGCAGGATAGGAGTCTGGTGGACTGCTGCCTTACCACTTATTTGTTTGAGTACTATGATTATAGAAGGAAAGACTTATGTAATTTTTGTTAGCATTAAGATATGTCAGATTTCAAGTGCGCCAAATATTTTTTGTAGAAAATTCTTCTTTCAGGTATTAGTTGATTTATTCAGGCATTCAGCTATCCAATTTTCAGCTGTATGTTTTAGGAACTTTTTATTTGATTTAACCAAATGTGTTATTCAGATATTACAGAACTCATTGTCCAATGCTTCAGATATGCAAATGCAATACATATTTTAATTTGTATGGACTAATAATGACGAATCTTTTTTGTTGGTCACCTAGAGGTACTTAAGGCTCGTATACACACATTGCAAAGAAATTATCGGTTAACTCAGAAGAAAAAATAATATCATGTTTCGTTCAGGCGAATGGTGACGTCCTTAGTTTGAATGTCGGCTAGTCCATATAGTCTAATTTCACATTTCTATTCTGAATGGATTGATGTACGTGAGCTTGTATGCAGTGTCAATTGATGATTCATATTGATATATATGTGCGGATTACTTTGATTAAAGATGTGTGAATGGATTACTGTGATTTTTTTTTTGCAGTTTCATTTTTCCTGACGGTGTGCCATCTCGACAGCAAAATAACACATACCTTGACGGAAGTAACCGACAGGATTAATATCTACGACGGATGTTCTTACGGTTAGCCGTCACGGATATGTGACCGTCAGGGAATACCGTTGGAAATAATTTTTCTGACGGGTAACCATCAGCCAATTTCTTTTTTTGTGTCCTCATCTCCCTACAATTATTTCCCGAAATGGTTCTCCGACAGAAAATGTATTCCCAACGTTATTCTGTATTTTCCTGACGATTTTCCCGCGACGAAAGATGCCTAGCCCTGTAGTGAATGGGAACCTTGCGGCCACGGGGAGGCATTCGTAACTTGGTTCGGGCCCTCTTCGTCCTCCCTCTTCGTTGAGATTGCCCTATGGCACGATTACTGGAGTAATTGCCATCACCATTTCTCCTTTGGGCGGTATTAATTACCACTGGAGTCACCGCCATCACCATGGTCCTTCGGGAGCTCGATCTCCTCGCTAGCTAGTGTCTGTACCAACAGCACTACTTTGGGAGCCACGTCTTCTACCGTTGTGACAAAGGCCAGTCATCTCCTGCACTGTTACATTAAGATGTTAAATCAAGTGTGCCATCAGCTTGTATGAAATAGTGATTGCAGTTTTCAACAAAATAAAAAGTAGCAGATTACAGCACCATACGGCCTATTGCCAAGCACAAAGTAACGCAAAATATTACAACAAACACTTAAATTTCATTAGCAAAAAGTCAACAATCTGGATCATAAGATGGGGGTTCAAGCTCGTCATCTTCTTCTACTTCCCTCGAAAACAAATCTTCTACTTCATCCTCTTCATCACTGACTTGTTCATCTTCTTGATCATGAACAGTCTGCTTCTCAAGAAATTCCAAATCCTTTGGATTGGTAATCTCATCCGAGATCAATGAAGTTGTACTTTCTAAATCAATGCCTAAGTCGATGACAAATGTGCCTTCCAATCCATCCTCTTGGTAGAATGACAAGTCATGTGTTGGCCTAATGCTGGAATCAGCGTTGCGAACACTAGGAAGAACATATCCATGTGGAGCAACATGATATGCAACCTACCAATCCAATAAATCTGGCCTGGTCTTACATGGGCAGGGTAGATAATATACTTGGCTCACTTGACTAGCCAACACAAATGGATCAAAATTTAAGAGCCTAAATGTGTGCTTAATCTCTACTAAACCCAAATTTTATATTCGCCCAACTCCAACAGGTGTTGGATCA
Source organism: Melocanna baccifera (assembly GCA_036346265.1). NCBI lineage: Eukaryota > Viridiplantae > Streptophyta > Magnoliopsida > Poales > Poaceae > Melocanna > Melocanna baccifera. The sequence goes on along the minus strand of CM070676.1, from coordinate 14,427,815 downwards.
AACCAATGGAAGTTTTATATGTTAGTGATATGTCCTAGATGTGATCCTGGTGATGATTGTATTATTTCTATATTTACGATCTTTTGGATAATACGTTATTTCCCTTTGAATAAATGTCTTTTATATTGATCAATAAGTATGTGACTTATTCGTAGAACTCTTTATTCATACTTTGATATTATTCTAAATTATCCTTGATTTTATATTACTGTGTATCACAATTATGATTTATATATATCAACACATATATTGATTGATGATCATATTTCACGGATTATGGATATGAAGGATATCAAATCAATAATGTGGACACATGTTAGAAAACATAGTGTTGGATTGACCTACCACAAGACATTGCAAAAATTGTTATATTCTTAAGTGTTATTGTGTCATTTGTTGGTTTCATACATAGTATATGTAGGATTCTTAGACCTAAGATCTTCATAATTTTTTACATGTATAATAGTTTATTTAGATATTGCCAAACACTACTCCGTAGCTAGGTGGTTATAAAGGTAGCTTTTGGGTTTACTATGAAACATATAGAGAAATGTGGGTGATCAAGATGTAATTTGCCCCTCCTATATAACGGGAAAGATATCTTTAGACCCTTCAATGTGATTGGATTAAGAAAGTGCATAGCTAAATATAGTTAAGGAGTTAATCATAAACTGAGTAATCCACTATAGATTCGAGTAACAAATCAAGCTATCATAGGATGACACACTTCTCACATTAAATTTGTTCAGGTATCGTGAGACAAAGAGATCGGTACATAAACACTAGATAGGTTCATTCGATATGATGTTTATGTATATTTAGGAGTTGTTATATCCTGTTAAAGATTGCTTCCGACTTATGGACCAGAAAAGATATTTTGGCCCACGGCCGGATATATATGAACTTATAAGGTTACACACTTAACGGATTAGAACGATAAGGATCCGAATGATAGACTCCGAATGGCATACGATCTCTACTCGTATTGGATCTAGTCAGAGGCTCTCTAAGTGGATACGATCTTTATTTGCATTGGATAAAGATCTAGTCGGAAGCTTTCTGAGTTGGATATGATATCTAATCGTATCGGATAAAAATCCGATTGTAGGCTCTATAGAGAGGCGCAGGGTTTAGGCAGATATCTCGAGACACCCACCGGAATCTTAGCCGTCACCTCTCAAAACCCCTGTCGTGCACGTTGGTGCTAACACACCGGCGTATGGCATTCTATCTCTTGACATGTGGACTTCGGTAGAGATACTATTGCGGCTGCGACGCTCATCGGGACGATTCCGAGGAGGAAATGGTTGGCCAAAAGACGATAGACTATTTTCACTGCACCGACGTGCGCTACATTAAACCGGCCGCTTCAACTTTACTTTCACTACATTGCACGTCTAGTGGTAAAATTCTACAATGTATTAAAAATCTAGGAGGATACAGGTAGGCTACACTAGCGCGAATTAAAATTTTACCGCGTAAACTAGGAAGCCATGCGAGTAAAGAGATTATAGATCGTTACCACTAGACGCGTAGTGCAGCGGAAGTAGAGTTGAAGCAGCCGATTCAACGAAGAGTGCGTTGGTGTAGGTGAAGATAGTCGATCATCCTTCGGCCAACCGTCTCCTCCTTGCGATCGTCCCGATCAGCGCGCAGTCATAGCAGCGCTTCTACCGAGATCCACACGTCTAGAGAGGGAACACCGTGCATTGGTGTGCTAGCACCAGCGTGCACGGCAGGAGTTATGAGAGATGGTGGTTAGGGTTTTTAGGGTGTCACCCTCAGCCCCCGCACCTCTCATTATATAGTCTCCAATCGGATCCTTATCCGATACGAGTGGAGATCAAATCCTACTCGAAAACTATCATCCAGGCCTTTATCGTTCCAACCCATTAAGTGTGTGACCTTGTAGTTTCATGTACATTTGACCATGGGCCAAAAACTCCTTTTCGGTCCATAGGTCGGTAGCGGTCCCTAGCAGAATATAACGACCCCCAAATATACATAAAGATCATATCGAACGAATCTATATAATGCTTATGTATCGATCCCTTTGCCTCACGATACTAGATCGAACTCAAGACGAGAAGCGTGTCATCCTATGATAGCTCGATCTTTCACTCAAACCTGTGATGGATTACTCAGTTATGATTGACTTCTTAACCATATTCGGCATGGCCATGCACTTTCTTAATTCAACCACATCGAGGGGCCCAAAGATAACTTCCTGTTATATAGGAAGGGCAAATTCCATTTTTGATCACTCATATTCCTCGACATATTTTATAGTAAACCTGAAAGCTACCTTTATGACCACCTAGTCACGGAGTAGTGTTTGGTAACCCCTAAATAAACTATTACACATGTAGGAAACAATGACGATCTCAGATCTAAGGATCTTATATACACTATATATGAGACCAACTGATAACAGTTAATAATATAACAATTTTCGCTGTGTCTCATGATGGGTCAATCTAACATCATGTTCTATAACATGTGTCCACATTATTGATTTGATATCCCATATTCATGATCCGTGAAATATGATCATCAATCAATACATGTGTTGATCTGTAAATCATAATTGTCCCACATAATGATATAAAATCAGGGATAATTTAGAATAATATCAAAAACATAAATAAAGAGTTTCACGAACAAGTCACATACTTGTTGATCAGTATGAAAGACATTTATTCAAAGGACAAAATAATATATTATTCAAAAAATCATAAATATAGAAGTGATATAATCAACTTTATGATTATCTCTAGAGTATATCACTAACATAAATACCCCGGCTAGCGGCGGGAAGCGGGGAAGGGACCCCGAACAGGACGTGTACGTAGACGACCTCCACTCCCACAAGCGGTACCTCAGCGAGGTCTCTATTACACACACTCTGCGCTTGTTCTATCTGCGAGAGGGGGATCTTGATTCAGTGGTAATTTTGCCATTGGTGTGCTTGGTGTTCTTGGATCCGAACTATGTGGAAAGATGGCCCCTTTGTTCGTAATGCGCGGGGCGCAGCTGGGCGGCTAGGTGCCATGGAGTTGTTCGCTCGTGTAGGAGCTGAAATTTAACTAAGGAAATTGCTTCTCGTTGTTTTCATTTCCGCTTCTGTGGTCCGAGGTGCGAATGCGGTGGCTCCTCGGCGCTGTGATCCTGGGATTCTTGTGCTGTTCCGGAGCTGAATTATTTTCTCGTTTGATCGCCGGCTACGCTGATTTGTGACAGTTTGATCTCAGGTCGAATTGTTTCCTCGTTTAATACCGATTGCTAAGTTAAATTATTGTGCTAGATATGTGTATCATCAGAATTGGCTGAAGGGGCGCACAGGTGTATCTCTTTGATTTTTGTCATGGTGGTTGGTAAATTCCTGGGTCAGCGGGGGATGGGTGTCAAAACTTTAGTGGATTTCGACAGATAAATTTCTGTTTTTATTATTTAATTTAGTTCTTATCTTCTAGATTGAGAGCCTTGTGTCTTGCTTGTCTATTTTGAAGGAAGATAGAATTGGTGGAATTGGATGTATTGCATTGAGAGTCGATGCAGTCAAGCCACCAGGACCGAGGCGTGTGCCGGGTTTGCCAGACCCGGCAACGCGTCGGGGACGAAAGCACGCACCGGTGTTGCCAGTACCAGACGTACTAGGGAGAGGGCCCCAACCAGACGTGGTTGTGCTGGACGTAGAAGAAGCAGTGCGGGAGCGGACGCTTCTACCCGAAGGCGAGCAGTCCGGGTGGACGCTCTAGCTCGAAGGCGAGCAGTCCTGACGCAAGGTACGGCGGCGGCGGTAGCGCTCGATGTTGGTGAGGAAGGCCCGATCAGCATGACGAAGATCAGGTGTAGATAGGTGGCTCACAAGAGGTTGCGCAGCACAGTCGTCGATGCACAGGAGACGACGATGTAGATGCAACGACGAGGGGACAAACGTGCGACGATGCTGCGGCCTGAGGAGGCGACACAGCAGCAACCCTGTTGCTCGGAGAAGATGCTCGTAGTACTCGACGATGGACGTCACGGGAGCCGGGTGGATCGCGCATAATCGGCTAATCAGACCGAGTACGCGCGAGGCGGGACGACGATGGAAGAAGTCGGCGGAGGCGTCCCGATCTGTGGTGGCGAAGATGAACCGGCGATGAAGACGTGCAGACGGGATAACCGAGACGCAACGCGGGAAGGCGTCCCCTCGGCATCGCGTGCCCAGCCTGGCCGCATAGTCGAAGAGGTAGAGGCCGGTGCAGTCGACGCCGATGTCGGAGTAGATACGTGCGAGGTCGACGGGCGGTGGGCGACTCAACCCCGATCAGTGATCGGGAAAAATAAAAAGATACAACAGCAGCAGTGGATCCTCCTCCATGTGTAATTCACCGGGTACACCTAGCCTGATCCTCTATCCTCTCTTCTCTTTTTTTTTACTATTTAACTCTGAGATGGAATCTCAGATTGGATCTGAGGGAGCCGAGTGGCATCTACAGCCGCGGGAGGAGCAGAGCAGCGGGAAGCAGTACCAGCGAGCGGCGGGAGGACCAGAGGGCGTTGGGAGGCGGGTGCCGACGGCCAGCTGGCCGGTTGGGGGTGGCAGACCGGCGGCCAGGTGAGGCGGAGGCGGACCGGCGGCGGCGCACAGCACCGCGGCGAGGGCCTCCGGCGTGACGCGCGGCGGGAAGGCCGAGCCAGCTTTGGCGGGGTCGCCTCCACTGCTGGCCTCGCCGGTGCTCTCCGGCGAGATGCAGGTGCTGTCGTCGAAATCATCCCGAGAGCCTCCGTTGCTGCAGCTGGGTGCTAGGCAAAGTGGCGAGTGCACATGGCCGCCTCCTCGGCGCAGAGAAGGACGTGGCCGGCGGCGGCCTATTCCGTCGCAAAGGAAGAGAGCCCGAGGAGGTGACGGCCGTCGCATAGGAGCCCAGATCTACCGGCGGCGAGGCCATGGCTCGCTCGGACGCGATGACGGCTGCCTCCTCAGCGTCGACGAGCTCCGCCATCTGCGTCTTGAAGAAGTTGATGGAGCAGAGAAGCTTCTCCGACAGGGAGCTACGGATCGAGGTTGTCGCCGACGACGACGCGCCAGGGACGAGTTGCGACGGCGGCGGGGAGTCCCGTGGCGATCGGATCTGAGGCGCGGCGGCCAACTCGGGCAGCGTGGGCCGAGGTAGGCTGTGGGGACCTCGGCGCGGAGCAGAGGAGACCGGATCCGGCGGCGACAGCAGGGGAGTCCCAATCTACTGCGTGACGACGACAACGGTGGCGGCCGGACCAATAGGATCCGCCGCCTAAATGGTGGCACTGTCCCCGGCGGAGATAGATCTCCCCGGGGGCGCGCAGTGCGGAAGCTAGCAGTGGCTAGAGTTAGGATTTAAACCTAGACGCTCTGATACCATGAAGGAAGATAGAATTGGTGGAATTGGATGTATTGCATTGAGCCTCTCAGGCGGTATATATAGATGTACAAGACTTGGAGTTGTAATTGCGATTAAAGGAATACGCGTAGGCTACGGAAGCAGAAAACAAAACTTTTCTACCGCGCACCCAAGAACATCATGCTAAGGAAGGATCATGGATCGTTACCACTTAGACGCGCAGCGCAGCGAAGAAGAATTGAAACCGATCCAATCGCGCGCCGAGGTAGTAGTGGAAGTAGCCGATCGTCCCGAACAGATCGTCTCCTCCACGCACGCCGATCAGATCGCAACGAGCAGCGCCTCCACCGTATCCACACGCCCGTGGTCGAACGCCGATCGCGAGTGTACTAGCACTCGTGAGCGCCTAGGTTTGGCTCAGAGGTGGCGGCTAGGGTTTTGCTAGATGTTAACAGGACGAATCCTCAGCCCTCGCTCCATATATAGACCTCCTCACGTGGGCCTTGCGACCAAGGCCCATTAGGAGTCTATTCGGATCTTTATCCGAATTGAGCCCATATCCGAATCATATTCGAATCGGTGTTCCAACCCGTTAAGCGTGCGACCCAGAGGTTCACGATACTTGGTCGTGACCCTAAACGCCTTCCGGTCACCCGTTAATAGCGCCTCTAGTAAGACATATTAACCCCAAAGTATATGTAAAGATCATATCGGCTGAACTCGTAATGTTCTCTCATGTACGAATCCCTTTGCCTCACGATATAGATTGAGCTCAAGGCGAGACTGTGTCATCCTCTTAATAGCTCAATCACTCTCTCGATTCCGTGATGGATTATAAACTTGTGATTGACTCCTCAATCACCTTGGCATGGCCATGCACTTTCATAATCCATTACATCGAGGCCCGAGATATCTCTCCCATAAGGAGGGGCAAATTCTATCTTGATCATTCACATCTCACTACATGTTTCATGGCAAATCAAGACTACTTTTATGACTACCCAGCCACGGAGTAGTGTTTAGTAGTCCCAAAATAAGCTACTACTCATGTTGGGAACCATGATGATCTCAAGTCTAAGGATTCTACATAAACACTACTCGAGACCTAACAGCGATGTACTCTATCCTACCAAATATAGTATACAAAACTTGTACTCTAACATATTTCATCCTGTGCAATTTTGTGTTGATATCCTGCACTGAATGGTTGAAAATAAAAGGTTGCTTTTGTATCTAATATTTGGCCTGACATTGTGCTGATGCTTGAGACTTCGAATACTTTTAAGGCCTATTGAGGTGGTCATTGCTGCAAATGTGTATAATCATTGTTGGTTTCTCCCTGTGCGATATACTAGATGTTATTAGGTTGAACAAAGAGATGGAAAGCTACACTTGCTTGAATTTGTCAATAGAGTGTAATGCTATGCAGAATATACCGCATAATTGACATGTGTCCAAATAAACTTAGGTTATATACATTGATATGCTGCAATGTTACTAAAATTAACAATAGAGGACAAAATTAGGGAGCAGCATATGTCCGTATTTGCAAGACACTATCGTAGTGTCCCAAAATCTATATCTTGAGAGCTAATAGATGCTGACTGCTACTTACCTACCCCTGTATTTACTTGCAATGGACATGGATTTGTTTTCCCATTTCTCTTTATCAGTTTTTGTTCTTCATCAGGGGTTGACTGTTGAATGGGTTCTTGCAGATAATGGCATCCAGCTTGAATGCATTGTCTGTTGGAGATTCAATTGCTGACAATATCATGGTGTCTCCGGTGAGGCCGGAGAGTACCTCTGGCTTCAGGTTTGTGCACTTTAATGTTTTGTGCATCCTATCTCTCACACATCATCAACATAAGTTAATATAAGACAAGATACAATTTCGTAATTACCAACAATGAGGTTGTAAAAACCAAAGATGACCTTCCTAAAAAAACTCAAGATGTAAACGGAGAACATCACAGTATTTTACTTGACCCGTGTTCTCTACATCTATGTTGTCACGGCGACAAGGCGAGGCGAGGCGCTCCGGAGGTGCCAGAACACCTAGGTGCCTAGGCGGGCGTCTAGGTGATGATTAGACGATGGTAGAGAAAATAAGAAAACGGAACTCTGGAAGTCTAAATTAAAGTCTAAATCAAGATATTTCTAAAAAAAGAACCTAATTGTAATTTTATAGAACTCCGAGGACTAAATTTTAAAAATTCCAAATCCTTTTTATCCACACCCGTGCTTGATCTCTCTCGGTCTGTCCGCAGTCCCCTCCCGATCACCTCCTCTCCTCTCCTCCCCTCCGGATCCACCGCCTCCTCTCCTCCGAGCGCCGCCGCCTCTCCTCGGACACCTCCCCTCCGAGCGCCGCCGCCTCTCCTCCGCCGCCTCCCCTCCGAGCGCGCCGCCTCTCCTCCGACGCCTCCCCTCCGGATCGGCCGCCGCCTCCTCCACCCCGTCCCTCCACCCTGGCTCGGCCGCCGCCTCCCTCCACCTGGACGACGCCGCCGTCGCCGCCTCCACCCGGACGATGCCGGATCCGGCCTCCCCGCGCCGGATCGGGGTTCCTCACCACCGGATCCGGTCCCGCCGCCGCCGCCTCCACCCGGACGACGCCGGATCCGACCTCCCCACGCTGGATCGGGGCTCCTCGCCATCGGATCCGGTCCCGCTGCCGCCGCCTCCACCCGGACGACGCCGAATCTGGCCTCCCCACGCCGGATCGGGGCTCCTCGCCACCGGATCCGGTCCCACCACCGCCGCCTCCACCCGGACGACGCCGGATCCGGCCTCCCCGCGCTGGATCGGGGCTCCTCACCACCGGATCCGGTCCTGCGCCGCTTCCCGCCACCGTCTCCCCGACGCCTGGAAGCTCAGTCAACCGCCTAACTTCGACAAACTAGGCGACAGCCCCTGGCGTCCACCTTGAAGCGCCAGGACGCCTAGGCGACGCCTTGATAACATAGCTCTACATCTCATGAAAACTAACCAAACTAATAATTAATTTCATTTGCAAAAGGACGAGATTCAGGTCCGTATGCCAGGTCATGCATGTTATCATAAAAATTAATTTCACAAGCTTATATGACTACTAATGATCGACATGTCAATGAAAGACAAATTGTCGTCTTCAGTTTTCTTAAGGCAGTTTGGATGGGTTTGGAATGGTGGGATTCCAACCCAATCCACGTCAATTTGTTGAACTAAAATCTATGTGGATTGGGTCAAAATCCAACTATTCTGAATCCATTCAAACAAAGACTAAATTGTTTTTTCAGTAATGGGACATGCACCTGAGAAAACAAGCAACCAAGAATAAGCTTGTGCAGGTATAATAGTATCCCAGATCATGTTTGGTTTTGTTAGTCATATGCATCTTGTATTTGCATAATTGGTATTAGCTTCCACTCCTTTCATTAGCTCAAGCAAAACATTATTATACATTCTTTACAGTTGAGTGAAAAAAGAGCTTCACTCATATATATATTCTCTAAAGCTGAGTGCTGAAAATTTGGCTTAACTATTCTGCCACATCACTCAATTAGTAATAGCCATCCAATTAGCAGGTCACTCCCATAGTGCCGTTGAAATAATTGACCCAAGCCAAAGTTGATAGTGAATTTGACCTAAATGTAACTTTGGGGCTGGGCTTGGGCTGACTTGCTCTTTAGGCTGAGCTCGGGTGGGATTTGAGGTGGGCTGGGCCAAGTCATTGATGAAAGGTGAAGTTACTCTATTGGTCACCAAGTGATACTATAAACATTGGTATTTAGAGTAAGAAGCACTCAATCCAACATTACATTTTTTTAAAAGAATCTACATTTGGATCCAATCCTCCATAATCTTCCATATTATCACCTATAAATTTTCATAGATGTTGGCAATTAAATTTCATTGTCTTATAACAGCCAAAGTTTTTTAATCTACTTCCATGTTCATACTGGAATTGAAACAAAATATTCCATGTATTAAAACCCCACATAATTGCACCAAAACATTTATCTATCTTAAGCCTGTCTCAAGATACGAGGCTCATTCTAGTTATTATTAGATTCCACTCCTTTCATTAGCTCAAGTTACATTTAACATATAGAGTACATGTGCAGACTAAAATTGTGCAGTATATAGTCAAGTTCATTTTGTCATTTCTACAAATATTGCAATCCAATTGGATGTTGGCCACCAGTCAAAATAATCTGTGATTGTATCTCTTATCATGTCGATACCATTGATTGAAGCATGGATGATGTAATTTTCATGCCAATCGTTGTGATGGTTTTGCAATGAATATTGTTGCATGCTCACTGACCAACGTGGACCCAGTTTGTCATCAAGTATTGAATTTATTTACTGTTGGCTCAGAAGGCAGAATTGTAATTTCACAATTGGATCTCTGATCTAACAGTCAAAAATCTAGATGATTGTTTAGAAGAAAATATCCGGATGATGGCTAGATACTCCCTTTATTTAAACCATATCTGAGGCATGTTCCAGCATATATAAGTCTGACTGCTTTGGAAGTAGGTTTCTTATATACTACTATTGGACACTTAAAAGCCACAACATCTTTCAAAGTTGAATTGTTCAAGTTTTAAACTAATGTCCTTCCGCTTTCTAGAGATTTGAGTAATCTGAGGTGAATTACACCATCCAAATACATCCATTTTTTAGCTGCAGACATGTTCCAATGCTTGATGTCAATGCTAAACAGAGGATTAACTTGTCATTCGGATGTAACAACTTCCATTGAAATGAAACACGTTCTATTATTATTGCACGATATGGTTGTGTCTGTATTCTGTATTTTACAAAATTGCCCGGATTGTGTCTGTATTCTGTATTTTACAAAATTGCCAGGATAATCTCCAGGCAGAGGTACAAAACTGCTGGATCATCCAAGCAGAGGTACAAAACTGCTGGATTTTCTCCAGGCTAACAAATCTGCTGGATCATCCAAGCAGAGCTACAAACTAAAATTGCAGCATCTTCTCCAAGCTGATCGACAAAATTGCCGGGTCTTTTACTGGCAACCATAGAAGACAACCAGTATATATAGCCCATGCCCCTCGCTGGCCGGCCGGGAAAACTGCTCAGGCACTGTGGGCGGCGGTGGCGACATCAGCTGGATCCGGCGGCCGTCCATCATCCAAAATTGCCGGACTCACGATATCGCGCATCTACTGACTGACTGACGCTAGACCGTATTAGGAGAATGACAGAGTTGGCTGGAAGCAAGGTTTAGTAGTTACCCCATTGCGCATGCAACTGCGTGTCCCAGGATCCGAAGCGCATGCCTTCGGCCAGATCACTGAGGTAATGCAGCTGGTCGAGGCTGGTGTCGGGGCGCTGGAACTCGTCTGCCGATCTCTGCGTCTCGTAGCCGTGCACACTCATGAAGTTGCCGCCGCCAATGCCCGTGGGCGTGGCGTGGAAGCCGACTGGTGTGTTGATGAAGTCGCCGCCGGTGCTCGGGGCAGGGTGCGCAGATAGTGTGTCGTCGATGAAGTTGCCGCTGACGTCTAGGGAGGCAGGGTACCCAATTGGCACAGTCGCATTGCACGACTCGTCGGTGCTCCACATGGCAAGATTGGGCCAGCCGTCCTGGACGTTGCCATTGCTTGGCGCCTGCATCTGGTAGCCGTTCATGGCCACGTAGATGCCGCCGGTGCGTTGGAAGCCGTATCCAGGCTGCTGCATCATGCCGGCGTTGCGCGGCTGGAAGCCATCATCCCACGCGACGGGGCAGTACAGGTCGTTGTTGCCATCTCCCTGCATCATCTGCAGCTGGTGGCCGTCCACGATTACGCTGTTGCTGCCGATGTATTGGACGCCATGCCCAAACGGTACGACGGCGTTGGAAGCATCAGGTGCGGTCTGCTCGAGACGGCCGTCGCCGCCGTCGGCCGGCAAACCCAGCGCCTTTCGCCTCTCGCTTGTGGCCCGCAGCGCCGCATCGACGGTCTCGAGCAGCTCCCGCGCCTCGCCGAGCGTCATCTCGTTCAGCGCCGCGTCCCAGGGCGCGAGCGCAGCGGGGCCGTCCTGCAGCCTGCTGGCGAGCTTGGCCCTCTCCTTGCCCAGCTCGTCCTCGAGGTACCTCCGGTGCGTGTGCCCCGCGCGCGCCTCCGGCGGGAGGGCGCGGTACCTGTCGAGGACGCCCTCCTCCGACTCCCACACCTCCGCCGCGCAGCCGCCGCCGACGTCCGGGCCGCCGGCGCAGACGAGCGCGACTGGGACCCCGCAGAGCGTGGCGAGTTCCCGCGCCTTCTTCCTGAGCCCCTCCTTCCTCTTCGCGAAGGTCGCGGCGCGCGTCCGCGGGTTGCCGAGGAGGCTTATCGGGATCTTGCGGCGAGGCATGGCTAGCGGTGCTGTTCTTCCTGCTGCTCCTCCCTAGTACCCTGGACGCAACTCCGGCGGCGCCGCGGCGCGGTATATATAGAAGATGACGTAACCCTCTTTGCGCTGGACACGGACCCCGTCTGTGTCTCGAGTCTCGAACGCGCTGCGGCTAGGCACGTAGCTAGATCGTAGGCGCTAGGCATCTTACGCGTCCGTAATCTCGTATTAAACTGAAACAAATGACGCTGCTGCTAGCTGAGTAGTAGTACAAAATTAAACTTTAATTCCGTGTTCATGTGCGAATTACATAAACCAATCGATTTCGATCGAGCTTTGAGGAGAATCCGACTTATTTGCAATTAACGCGAGATCGTCGAATTATACAAGGAAGCTTCCTATCCGACTTTCCATTTGTTCTGCTGCTTCCTTATTTTGATGCGTTTGGTATTTTGGGAAGCCTCCAAATTTTGCAGGGAGCTCTGCAGCCTATACATGCAGGGCCATTTGGCTACTGCCATGTGTCGCATTAATTAAAAGTATGGATTTTCTAAATATAAGGCATCTGATTTTTTTTAAGGGTAATGATATTGTTCGTGCATCCGATTCGAATATATCCTGTCGGATGGCACATCCAACCTTCATTTTTAATCTAACGCACACACTGCGCAACACACTGAACCACCTTAACCACTAAACAGAGGCAAGCTCCTATCCTTATCTACCCACACCTGTGCATCCACTCTTTGTCTCTCTCTCTCTCCAGTTGTCACCATCCACACACTCTCTCTCTCCAGTCACCACACATATCATCAAGCTCCAACGAGCTACAGTGACCACATCGCTTAGGTACTCCAACCCACCACGGCAGCGAGGGAGGGGCATGGAGGCCTCCTGAGCTTAGGTGCAAGCAATAGTGGATCTCTATGCAAGCAAGGCAACAAGGCCTCTAAAATCCATGGAGAGGCACGGCAAGGCTTGCGAAGTTCCATGCATGGCAAGGTCCCCCCCCCCCCCAAAATTCCAGGCAAGTTTGTGGTGGTGTGGGTTGCAATAGGCTAAAGTTTGTGGTGGTGTCCTTCCTCTTCAATGGGTTGTTACATATGTTTTGGAAATTATTGTAGCCTCAGTCCCCCAGGTTGCTCTGAACAAGAAATTAAAAGATATGTGACACCATCTAGGCTCCTTGGATCGTGAAAAATAAATAACGGGACAAAAAGAAAATGTATGCCATTGTATGCTAATGGTCTCCTCCTATCAGTGTTTGAGCTCGGCTCTCATATAAAATTAGTTTGTTGTCATTATCGCAAATAAAACTACGGCAATATCCCGCAAAACAACCTTCCTCTTCAATGGGTTGTTACATATGACATTTCAATTTTTGTAAAAAAATGAAATAAGATGAATTGTGCATGCATAAGAAATTATTGCATTTCTGCCATATCAAATTTTGATTCTTCTCAAAGCACTGTTGACCGAGAATAAGCAACATTGCAAATCCATGTTTTCAAAGAGATAAATCAGGACACGAATGAATAAGTTTGTGCTATCAAATTTAATTGTGTTAAGATTAATCCCATACATGAGCTCTAGTTGTAGCAAGAGATATACAAACTAAATATATTGGACCCTTGACGAGGAAAACTATGTGAAAGATAATGTTAAATCAACTTAGTAGACTATATTTCATAGTTAGAAAGGTTTGCACATAAGCAGTTAATACCAAGTTATTCAAGCCTCAATTGCATCTTTCCTTGAAATGAGATAAAGCAGAGTAAATTTTTGGCAAGGAAGGCCACCTCACGATGTTTTCCTGCCCTCACAAATTTGATATACATTGAGCCAAATTACCGATGAGGAGTGGAATTGGCCAATTGGGGGTGAAGAATTCATAGTATATGATGGGATTAGCTTAATCCACACCGCGCATAGTCATGTAAAATATGCAAAGCAATAAGCACAATCGTATCAAACGTGGTAAATTGATGGCATATGTGACCTCGTCGAGATCCTCTTGTCACGCGCCAGATCCTCCGCGCCGTGGCGTGGCCTTCGGGTTCGGGCTTGTCGATGCCGCCGCTAGAGGCGAGGCTCTTGCCTCGCTCGACGGCGTAGAGCGCTTCTTTGGGGCTGGGTGTGCCGCGTCGGCGTCCTTGTCCTCGCCGAGCCTCTCTATCTCGTCCTTCCAGTGCGGCGCTGCCGCAGCATCGCTTTGCTCCCCTCTGGGACGCGGCCGTGAGGTAGCCCTCCTCGTCATCGTCGCCGCGTCCTCCGCATCGGCGTGCCGCCCATGTTGTCATCGGGTCGGGAGGTCAGCGCTACGGAGGGAGAGGGCGGTGAGCCTCTTCTTGGGGCTTAGGTTGGGTTCGGCTTGGCGTGGGTCGGGTTTGGGTTAGGGTTTGGATCCATGGCAGCGAGATCGGAGGTGAAGGAGATGATGTTGTGCTACCACTGGAGAAAGGGGACAACTCAAGTAGGAGAGGGGGAGGGAGAGGGCGGCGGAGGAGGAGGGAGAGGGATGAGGGTAGGAGGCGGCGGTGCGGGGGACGGAGAGGGGAGGCGGCGGCGCGTGGGTTGGGGGAGGGAGGAGGAGGCGCCGGGGCTGGAGGTGGGCGGCGGCGCTTGGGAGGGAGAGAGGAGGAGGCGGCGTCGCGGGGTGGAAGGAGGAGGAGGCGGCACGGGGTGGGGGAGGGGAGGAGGCGGGCGGCGGAGAGAGAGGCAGGGCGGCGGGTGGGGGGAAGGAGGTGGGGGGGCGGAGGGAGGCGAGGCGGGGGGGAGAGCGAGGGGAGGCGTGGGGCGGCGGGAGGAAGAGCGAGGAGGGCGTGGGGCGGCGGGGAAGAGCGAGGGGGTAGGCGTGGGGCGGAGGGGTGATGTTGGATTTTAGGGTTTAATCGGATCGTGTGGCTGAGAAGAGAGGAGAAAGATCGAATGGTTAAGAAGTGAGGGAGGGTGGACGTGACGGCAACCACCAACTCCTTCTTTTTAAATAGTAAAGATTGTTGCAAGAAGCATTTTGTTACGTTGTATTGTGCCTTCCCAAAATTGTTGTAGCAAGAGATATTCGCTGCAATAGTTTTGTTTGATTGTTGCATTACAGTTATTTCTTGTTGCAGTAGGATTGCCAATTGTTGCACATTTTTTTTCAAATTTGATATTTCATTTTGTTGCAAACATGTCCTTCCATTGTTGCATGAGTAACTGTAAAATGTTGCAACTATTATTTTCAAATGTTGAAGTGTTGTGTTATTCTAAATTTGTTTGTTTGTGATTTCTAAACTTTTAAACATCTGGCTAAGTTCATGGGTTCATCCAATTTTGGTGGGAAGATAATGTTTTTCTTTTCATATTTTTGTCGACATTCTCATTGTTATTGTGCATTTTATTGCATGTTGTTCACCGATATTGCCTTGGAGCGTATGATGGAAGACCTCCCATCGTACGTCCAGGCACTAGTCGGCCCCTTTTTGAAGAAAAAACAAGTCAAGTTTCTCAGCGCTGGATCCGTGTCAAGATTCTTGTTCCGACGGTAGCATTTTACTCTTCAGCGGTTGCAATGTCTTTTTGTCCATCTCCATTAGCGTCGGTAAGTATTTTGGGGTTCGAGTAACCCCAAACTTAAATCTTTACTACTTAGAAAGAACATAGTGGTAGTGATGGTAATGGTGGTAGGTTCTCCTCTCCCAGCAATCTACTGATAAACAAATTCCACCTCCCAAAAAATTCTCTAACAAGAAAAAAGAGAACTGAGTGCGCGGAAACGTGACACCACCTTTGTCAGAGCTCGGTTGAGAATGGAGACAAAGCCGAGGGCGTGGGCCGAGCAGGCTAATCTCGACGATATTAACTTCATGTGCTGGCATAATATAATATTTTTTATTCATAGCAAGATACGAACATTTAGCTAGTTACGATGAAGAATGGTGGGTTGCGATGGCTTCACCGACCATGGGAGAATAAGAGGGTGGTGGCAGTGGTGGTTCGTCAATGCAATCCAAAGGAGTTGAGTTAAACTTTGGGGCAGTAGGGAAAGTCGCAACAGTGGAATTGTCGAAGGCGAGGAAGAAGGGTAGCAACGGATAACAGCGATGCAACGGCGGCTTGTAACTGAGTCGTGCTGGTGCCCGGGCAACGGTCGGTAGAGGTGGCAGTAGCGGGTTGGGTGGGGCCATGGGGTTACGGATATGCTTTACCTAAGATCCACACGATTTTGATCCACGATTACAAACTTTGACTGATCTTTCGCAAAGGAATCATCTACTTGATACCTTGTAGACAGCACCAGTGGGGGATTTGACTGAACGTGGGAATTTTTCTCCATTAATGTGGAAATTAAAACATTACCCGTGAAATCCATGCAAACGCTTTCCGAACAGGTCCCAAAAGTAAAACCGATAAAAAGGGAGTCATAAGTTAAGTTGCTGATTACGCCTTCATATTGGAAGACTCCCATCCCTATGTAATAGAACAGAGATGCTATGATCCTAAAGAACAGGAAACTATTTTTTTTTTTTTTTTTGCGAGGAAAGAACAAGAACCTTTGTGACAACAGAAAAAGCTTACATGCATATCTCTTCGTGCCTTGATCCCCTAATAATTTTGCATGTTTCGATCCGACAAGATTGAACTTGTTTTAGAATTAAGCATGTGTTGTGGTTACAGACCAAACAGAGAGAAGTGTAGTGGGAAGTTAGGTGAGATGTCCCTCTCACCGTGGCTAGCGTCACATATATGTCTCCTTACGAGCGTCTTTACAAGGATGCCCTTCGGGGCCTTTACGTCCTTACACATCTAACAGGCTGGTTGGATTTGGTGGGGGTCACCCCTACAACAGGAGCCTCTCATGGTGAAGAGCTTCACAGGCCGAAGCCATGTCACCGAGCCCTTTGGCCCCCTCCGTCCCTACGGCCTATGCCCTACCGTAGATAGATAAAAGGGGCAGTTGGGTGATACAGACGCGCGTCGGTGAGACGTTGAAGTCGTCCGCAACCTGGGAGCCATCCTTCGCGGTGCCACAGTTGTCGATGGTGCCATGCCGCGGAGCCAAAGATGTCGAACGCGCGAGGAGTGGCGTCGAGACTCCGCTTGGCGCGGGGTGGACCAGGCCGTCCCGCGCAACGCTGTGTTGGTGA
Source organism: Melocanna baccifera (assembly GCA_036346265.1). NCBI lineage: Eukaryota > Viridiplantae > Streptophyta > Magnoliopsida > Poales > Poaceae > Melocanna > Melocanna baccifera. The sequence continues at coordinate 14,410,984 of CM070676.1, read as the reverse complement.
GGTGAGTCCTCGCTCGGTCCGGAGTTGTCACGCCCGACAGCGATGCACTTGGGAGATGATGTCTAAATTGTCGGCGTGAAGCGCGCGGAGTGCTGAAAAGACTGGGGCGGTCTGCTGCGATCGTACGCACGGTCCCGAGGGAGGAGTACACGCGGCGCCGCCTGGTTGATGCGTCGTGGGATATCAGCGGTCGCGAGACCGCGAGACCGCATCCGTATCCAAGAGAGTCGGGACACGTGGGGAGTCATCCTATGGACGGTTACCTCCCAACATGGGGAGGCGAATCGACGGGCTCCCGCCGGTTGCATTCCCGATCGTGGGGATGTGGAGGGTCTTCATAAGGGGTTATTTGCCAGCGTGCGAACGCGTCTCGGGCCCGTGCACGCTCGTCCGGTTGCTTTCTCCTGTTGCGCGAAATCCACCCGTCTCCCGCTCCATCAACCCGTCGCTTGAGAAGAAGGATGGCGAGCCACGAGGATTCTGGTCGCCGACTTAGTAGCAGTGCTTCGTCGAGTCAGCGCGGTGTGACGCCACCACCGGCGGAGGTTCCCCTGGTGGCTCGCAAGCCATCGCAGGCCCGCAAGTGGTACGACGCCATGCAGAGCTCGCAAGGGCATTGCTTCGGGGTGCTAGGGCAGAGCCATGCTACAGAGGAGACAGTCGAGGCCCTCCTGCGGGAGAAGAAGATAGAGGAGCGCGGAGGAGCTCGCCTACCTGTGCGCGACGAAGTAGAGTCTCATCCAGAGGAGTCAGAGGCGATTGTCTTCGTCGCCTTTTTTGAGTCTGGGTTGCGAATGCCCTCGACGCTTTTCGTTGGTCAGGTCTTGGAAGCTTACGGATTGGAGTTGGCGCAGCTGACCCCGAACGCGATAGTTCGCTTGGCAGTGTTTGCTTGCGCAGTCCGGGTGGAAGGTGCTCGTCCTCGTGCAGTTTGTTCGCCCTTCTTCATGATGCGCGCTGTCAGCCGAAGAAGGTTGAAGGAGGGGCACTGTCCAACTTTGGCAGCGTCTACTTCGTGGTGAGGTCGGGATGCGCGAAGCTGGTCCCCGCTTTGGCGACGCAGGAGAAGTGGGAGCCCGGCTGGATGCGGCAGTGGTTGTACTACCGCGTGACGCCTACCAGCAAGCTTCGGTGCCGGGGTCAGCCAATAGCTTTCAACTGCTGTCCGGGGTTGGAGCCTGGTGGGACTGCTTCCTTAGCACTTATTTGTTTGAGTACTATGATTATAGAAGGAAAGACTCATGTAATTTTTGTTAGCATTAAGATTGTCAGATTTCAAGTGCGCCAAATATTTTTTTGTAGAAAATTCTTCTTTCAGGTATTAGTTGATTTATTCAGGAATTCAGCTATCCAATTTTCAGCTGTATGTTTTAGGATATTTGATTTAACCAAATGTGTTATTCAGATATTACAGAACTCATTGTCCAATGCTTCAGATATGCAAATGCAATACATATTTTAATTTGTATGGACTAATAATGACGAATCTTTTTTGTTGGTCACCTAGAGGTACTTAAGGCTCGTATACACACATTGCAAAGAAATTATCAGTTAACTCAGAAAAAAATAATATCATGTTTCGTTCAGGTGAATGGTGACGTCCTTAATTTGAATGTCGGCTAGTCCATATAGTCTAATTTCACATTTCTATTCTGAATGGATTGATGTACGTGAGCTTGTATGCAGTGTCAATTGATGATTCATATTGATATGTGCGTATTACTTTGATTAAAGATGTGTGAATGGATTACTGTAATTTTTTTTTTTTGCAGCTTCATTTTTCCTGACGGTGTGCCATCTCGACAGCAAAATAACACATACCTTGACGGAAGTAACCGACAGGATTAATATCTACGACGGATGTTCTGACAGTTAGCCATCACGGATATGTGACCGTCAGGGAATACAGTTGGAAATAATTTTTCTGACGGGTAACCATCAGCCAATTTCTTTTTTCGCGTCTTCATCTCCTTACAATTATTTCCCGCTGGTTCTCCGACAGAAAATTTATTCCCAACGTTATTCTGTATTTTCCTGACGATTTTCCCGCGACGAAAGATGCCTAGCCCTGTAGTTAATGGGAACCTTGCGTCCACGGGGAGGCATTCGTAACTTGGTTCGGGCCCTCTTCGTCCTCCCTCTTCGCTGAGATTGCCCTATGGCACGATTACTGGAGTTATTGCCAGGCCATCACCATTTCTCCTTTGGGTGGTATTACTGTTAGGAAAATAAATAGTCCCATATAAATTGTAGGAGGGAAACAAGCACAACTATAAGTGTGAGAGGATCTCCACCCATTAGACTAGTCTTTGGGGGGAGAAAGCCCAATACCACTTATAAAGTTGTTGTTTGGAGGGCTTGCTAGTGGGCAGCCCGTGGGCTCAGTGCGTAGAGAACGCAAGCCCATCTAAGAAACAAGAGACCGAGGAATGGACCCGGTGGAACCAGAGTGGTCGCCGGTTCCAACATTTGATATCAGAGCCAGAGACCTAACATCTCCCAGGGTGCGGTGTGCACAAATCCATATGGAGGGGAGTTTCCCAGAAGTGCGGTGTGCACAATCCATATGTGAGGGGGAGATTGTTAGGAAAATAAATAGTCTCATATGGATTGTGGGAGGGAAACAAGCACAACTTATAAATGTGAGGGGATCTCCACCCATTAGACTAGTCTTTTAGGGGGAGAAAGCCCAATACCACTTATAAAGTTGTTGCTTGGAGGGCTTGCTAGTGGGCAGCCCGTGGGCTCAGTGTGTAGAGAACGCAAGCCCATCTAAGAAACAAGAGATCGAGGAATAGACCCGGTGGAATCAGAGTGGTCGCCGGTTCCAACAATTACCACTGGAGTCACCGCCATCACCATGGTCCTTCGGGAGCTATCCTCGCTGGTGTCTGTACCAACAGCACTACTTTGGGAGCCACGTCTTCTACCGTTGTGACATCTCCTGCACTGTTACATTAAGATGTCAAATCAAGTGTGCCATCAGCTTGTATGAAATAGTGATTGCAGTTTTCAACAAAATAAAGTGAGCATAACATAAAATGATATACAACAAACACTTAAATTTCATTAGCAAAAAGTCAACAATCTGGATCATAAGATGGGGGTTCAAGCTCGTCCCTCGAAAAAAAATCTTCTACTTCATCCTCTTCATCACTGACTTGTTCATCTTCTTGATCATGAACGGTCTGCTTCTCAAGAAATTCCAAATCCTTTGGATCGGTAATCTCATCCGAGATCAATGAAGTTGTATTTTCTAAATCAAGTCGATGACAAATGTGCCTTCCAATCCATCCTATTGGTAGAATGACAAGTCATGTGTTGGCCTATTAGGAGTGCTGGAATCAGCGTTGCGAACACTAGGAAGAACATATCCTTGTGGAGCAACATGATATGCAACCCACCAATCCAATAAATCTGGCCTGGTCTTACATGGGCAGGGTAGATAATATACTTGGCTCACTTGACTAGCCAACACAAATGGATCAAAATTTAAGAGCCTAAATGTGTGCTTAATCTCTACTAAACCCAAATTTTATATTCACCCAACTCCAACAGGTGCTGGATCAAACCAATGTAAGTTTTATGTGTTAGTGATATGTCCAAGATGTGATCATGATGATGATTGTATCATTTCTATATTTATGATCTTTTAAATAATATGTTATTTCCCTTGAATAAATATTTTTATATTGATCAACAAGTATGTAACTTATTCATGGAACTCTTTATTCATGTTTTGATATTATTCTAAATTATCCTTGATTTTATATTACTGTGTGTCAAAATTATGATTTATAGATCAACACATATATTGATTGATGATCATATTTCACAGATTATGGATATATGAGATATTAAATCAATAATGTGAACACATATTAGAAAACATGATGTTGGATTGACCTACCACAAGATATTACAAAAATTGTTATATTCTTAAGTATCATTGTGTCATTAGTTAGTCTCATACATAGTATATGTAGAATTCTTAGACATAAGATCGTCATAATTTTCTACATGTATGATAGTTTGTTTAGAGATTGTCAAACACTATTCCGTAGCTAGGTGGTTATAAAGGTAGCTTTTAGGTTTACTATGAAACATATGGAGGAATGTAAGTGATCAAGATATAATTTGCCCCTCCTATATAACGGGAGAGATATCTTTAGACCTTTCGATGTAATTAGATTAAGAAAGTGCATGGCTAAATATATTTAAGTAGTTAATCACAAACTGAATAATCCACTATAGATTCGAGTAACGAATCTAACTAACATAGGATGACAAACTTCTCACCTTAAATTTGCTCAAGTATCGTGAGACAAAGAGATCGGTACATAAACACTAGATAGGTTCGTTCGATATGATGTTTATGTATATTTAGGAGTCGTTATATCCTGTTAGAGATTGCTACCGACTTATAGACTAGAAAAGAGATTTTGGCCCACGGCCGAATATATATGAACTTATAAGATTACACACTTAATGGATTAGAACTCTCTAAGTGGATACGATCTGTATTTGTATTGGATAAAGATCTAGTTAGAAGCTTTCTGAGTTGGATGTGATATCTAATCGTATCGGATAAAGATTCGATTGTAGGCTCTATAAAGAGGCGCGGGGTTTAAGCGGATATCCCGAGACACCCATCGGAACCTTAGCCGTCACATCTCAAACCCCGCCGTGTGCGTTGATGCTAGCACACCGGCGTATAGCATTCCATCTCTGGATGTGTGGACTTTGGTAGAGATACTGTTGCGGCTACGACGCTGATCGAGACGATTCCGAGGAGGAAACGGTTGGCCAAAAGACGATACATTCTTCCACTGCACCGATGCACGCTACATTAAACCGGCCGTTTCAACTTTTACTTGTATAGCTTCCTAATTTTCGCGGTAGAAAATTTTAATCTGTATTAGTGTAGTCTATTCGTATCCTAACATTATATGTGTGGTGTATAGTATGAGTGTGATGTGCATGAGTGTTAGTCCTCCATTGTAACTAACAAAAAAAAGTGCACATGCAGATGACCGCTGGATATACACGAACAGGTTCGCGAATTTGGGATCTTGGTTCAACAAAGCGCTCCGGCCCGCGTCTTCTTCAGCAAGCACAAAGGAAAATGGCCAAGAAAGTTCACATAGCGAACACCCGGCATGATTCGTTGACCTCTTGCTCCCACTGTCTCTCTATCTCGTACGGTTCACGTCCGGACCACACGAGACGAGACCACATGATCGGATATTCACATGATCGGATGTGCATGGCTATTTGTAATACGAAATCATAGGTTATTGTAAATCTTCTTACATAACCACGTGAAGATTTACCTTGTAATAGAAAACCATAATTTTTTACTATAGCCCACTCTAACGTAACGTCTCTAGCTCCAAAGCATCAACACAGACGTCTACATGAATTTCTGATTGCTCAACGTGATGACTGTGCGACTAGAAGATTCCATATAAAATAGGCCTATATGTTACAATCCCTCATCCTAATTTATAGATCTATCCAACATAGTAATTCTTTAACATGTAGTCATTAAGTCGTACAACTGGTGATCCAAGTCAAGCGCCTATGTGTGGATGAATTCTAGTATGAGATGCTGCATTGTATTAGGCAAGGGCAAAAACTGTGCTTTTATGTTACAAAGAGCTTTCCATGTGGTTTTATGCAAAGATTTACTCAATAAACAAAGGATTTTTTTAATATACTTAAAAAAGAGAGAAATAAGCTAGGGGAGCTACAGCTCTGGTACTAGCATCACTCTAGATTGAGAGCTCTGTTTTTATTGTTTGATTTAGTTCTGATCTTCTAGATTGAGAGCCTTGTGTCTTGCTTGTCTATTTCATCCTGTGCAATTTTGTGTTGATATCCTGCACTGAATGGTTGAAAATAAAAGGTTGCTTTTGTATCTAATATTTGGCCTGACATTGCGCTGATGCTTGAGACTTCGAATACTTTTAAGGCCTATTGAGGTGGTCATTGCTGCAAATGTGTATAATCATTGTTGGTTTCTCCCTGTGCGATATACTAGATGTTATTAGGTTGAACAAAGAGATGGAAAGCTACACTTGCTTGAATTTGTCAATAGAGTGTAATGCTATGCAGAATATACCGCATAATTGACATGTGTCCAAATAAACTTAAGTTATATACATTGATATGCTGCAATGTTACTAAAATTAACAACAGAGGACAAAATTAGGGAGCAGCATATGTCCGTATTTGCAAGACACTATCGTAGTGTCCCAAAATCTAAATCTTGAGAGCTAATAGATGCTGACTGCTACTTACCTACACCTGTATTTACTTGCAATGGACATGGATTTGTTTTCCCATTTCTCTTTATCAGTTTTTGTTCTTCATCAGGGGTTGACTGTTGAATGGGTTCTTGCAGATAATGGCATCCAGCTTGAATGCATTGTCTGTTGGAGATTCAATTGCTGACAATATCATGGTGTCTCCAGTGAGGCCGGAGAGTACCTCTGGCTTCAGGTTTGTGCACTTTAATGTTTTGTGCATCCTATCTCTCACACATCATCAACATAAGTTAATATAAGACAAGATACAATTTCGTAATTACCAACAATGAGGTTGTAAAAACCAAAGATGACCTTCCTAAAAAAACTCAAGATGTAAACGTAGAACATCACAGTATTTTACTTGACCCGTGTTCTCTACATCTCACGAAAACTAACCAAACTAATAATTAATTTCATTTGCAAAAGGACGAGATTCAGGTCCGTATGCCAGGTCATGCATGTTATCATAAAAATTAATTTCACAAGCTTATATGACTACTAATGATCGACATGTCAATGAAAGACAAATTGTCTTCTTCAGTTTTCTTAAGGCAGTTTGGATGGGTTTGGAATGGTGGGATTCCAACCCAATCCACGTCAATTTGTTGAACTAAAATCTATGTGGATTGGGTCAAAATCCAACTATTCTGAATCCATTCAAGCAAAGACTAAATTGTTTGTTCAGTAATGGGACATGCACCTGAGATAACAAGCAGCCAAGAATAAGCTTGTGCAGGTATAATAGTATCCCAGATCATGTTTGGTTTTGTTAGTCATATGCATCTTGTATTTGCATAATTGGTATTAGCTTCCACTCCTTTCATTAGCTCAAGCAAAACATTATTATACATTCTTTACAGTTGAGTGAAAAAAGAGCTTCACTCATATTATATATATATACTCTAAAGCTGAGTGCTGAAAAATTAGCTTAATTATTCTGCCACATCACTCAATTAGTAATAGCCATCCAATTAGCAGGTCACTCCCATAGTGCCGTTGAAATAATTGACCCAAGCCAAAGTTGATAGTGAATTTGACCTAAGTGTAACTTTGGGGCTGGGCTTGGGCTGACTTGCTCTTTAGGCTGAGCTCGGGTGGGATTTGAGGTGGGCTGGGGCAAGTCATTGATGAAAGGTGAAGTTACTCTATTGGTCACCAAGTGATACTATAAACATTGGTATTTAGAGTAAGAAGCACTCAATCCCACATTACATTTTTTAAAAAGAATCTACATTTGGAGCCAATCCTCCATAATCTTCCATATTATCACCTATAAATTTTCATAGATGTTGGCAATTAAATTTCATTGTCTTATAACAGCCAAAGTTTTTTAATCTACTTTCATGTTCATACTGAAATTGGAAAAAATATTCCATGTACTAAAACCCCACATAATTGCGCCAAAACATTTATCTATCTTAAGCCTGTCTCAAGATACAAGCCTCATTCTAGTTATTATTAGATTCCACTCAAGTAAAAGTTACATTTAACATAGAGTACCTGTGCAGACTAAAATTGTGCAGTATGTAGTCAAGTTCATTTTGTCATTTCTACAAATATTGCAATCCAATTGGATGTTGACCACCAGTCAAAATAATATGTGATTGTATCTCTTATCATGTCGATACCATTGATTGAAGCATGGATGATGTAATTTTCATGCCAATCGTTGTGATGGTTTTGCAATGAATATTGTTGCATGCTCACTGACCAACGTGGACCCAGTTTGTCATCAAGTATTGAATTTATTTAAGGGAGTTGATAAACATCACCCGGAGGTTTTCTTCCAAACTATCATATCTCTTAAAAAAAATGGGTCGTTAGATCTCTGATCTAACAGTCAAAAATTTAGATGATTGTTTGGAAGAAGATATCCGGGTGATGGCTAGACACTCCCTTTATTTAAACCATATCTGAGGCATGTTCCAGCATATATAAGTCTGACTGCTTTGGAAGTAGGTTTCTTATATACTACTATTGGACACTTAAAAGCCACAACATCTTTCAAAGTTGAATTGTTCAAGTTTTAAACTAATGTCCTTCCGCTTTCTAGAGATTTGAGTAATCTGAGGTGAATTACACCATCCAAATACATCCATTTTTTAGCTGCAGGCATGTTCCAATGCTTGATGTCAATGCTAAACAGAGGATTAACTTGTCATTCGGATGTAACAACTTCCATTGAAATGAAACACATTCTATTATTATTGCACGATATGGTTGTGTCTGTATTCTGTATTTTACAAAATTGCCAGGATAATCTCCAGGCAGAGGTACAAAACTGCTGGATCATCCAAGCAGAGCTACAAAACTGCTGGATTTTCTCCAGGCTAACAAATCTGCTGGATCATCCAAGCAGAGCTACAAACTAAAATTGCAGCATCTTCTCCAAGCTGATCGACAAAATTGCCGGGTCTTTTACTGGCAACCATAGAAGACAACCAGTATATATAGCCCATGCCCCTCGCTGGCCGGCCGGGAAAACTGCTCAGGCACTGTGGGCGGCGGTGGCGACATCAGCTGGATCCGGCGGCCGTCCATCATCCAAAATTGCCGGACTCACGATATCGCGCATCTACTGACTGACTGACGCTAGACCGTATTAGGAGAATGTCAAGCAAGGTTTAGTAGTTACCCCATTGCTGCATGCAACTGCGTGTCCCAGGATCCGAAGCGCATGCCTTCGGCCAGATCACTGAGGTAATGCAGCTGGTCGAGGCTGATGTCGGGGCGCTGGAACTCGTCTGCCGATCTCTGCGTCTCGTAGCCGTGCACACTCATGAAGTTGCCGCCGCCAATGCCCGTGGGCGTGGCGTGGAAGCCGACTGGTGTGTTGATGAAGTCGCCGCCGGTGCTCGGGGCAGGGTCCGCAGATAGTGTGTCGTCGATGAAGTTGCCGCTGACGTCTAGGGAGGCAGGGTACCCAATTGGCACAGTCGCATTGCACGACTCGTCGGTGCTCCACATGGCAAGATTGGGCCAGCCGTCCTGGACGTTGCCATTGCTTGGCGCCTGCATCTGGTAGCCGTTCATGGCCACGTAGATGCCGCCGGTGCGTTGGAAGCCGTATCCAGGCTGCTGCATCATGCCGGCGTTGCGCGGCTGGAAGCCATCATCCCACACGACGGGGCAGTACAGGTCGTTGTTGCCATCTCCCTGCATCATCTGCAGCTGGTGGCCGTCCACGATTACGCTGTTGCTGCCGATGTATTGGACGCCATGCCCAAACGGTACGACGGCGTTGGAAGCATCAGGTGCGGTCTGCTCGAGACGGCCGTCGCCGCCGTCGGCCGGCAAACCCAGCGCCTTTCGCCTCTCGCTTGTGGCCCGCAGCGCCGCATCGACGGTCTCGAGCAGCTCCCGCGCCTCGCCGAGCGTCATCTCGTTCAGCGCCGCGTCCCAGGGCGCGAGCGCAGCGGGCCGTCCTGCAGCCTGCTGGCGAGCTTGGCCCTCTCCTTGCCCAGCTCGTCCTCGAGGTACCTCCGGTGCGTGTGCCCCGCGCGCGCCTCCGGCGGGAGGGCGCGGTACCTGTCGAGGACGCCCTCCTCCGACTCCCACACCTCCGCCGCGCAGCCGCCGCCGACGTCCGGGCCGCCGGCGCAGACGAGCGCGACTGGGACCCCGCAGAGCGTGGCGAGTTCCCGCGCCTTCTTCCTGAGCCCTCCTTCCTCTTCGCGAAGGTCGCGGCGCGCGTCCGCGGGTTGCCGAGGAGGCTTATCGGGATCTTGCGGCGAGGCATGGCTAGCGGTGCTGTGCTTCCTGCTGCTCCTCCCTAGTACCCTGGACGCAACTCCGGCGGCGCCGCGGCGCGGTATATATAGAAGATGACGTAACCCTCTTTGCGCTGGACACGGACCCCGTCTGTGTCTCGAGTCTCGAACGCGCTGCGGCTAGGCACGTAGCTAGATCGTAGGCGCTAGGCATCTTACGCGTCCGTAATCTCGTATTAAACTGAAACAAATGACGCTGCTGCTAGCTGAGTAGTAGTACAAAATTAAACTTTAATTCCGTGTTCATGTGCGAATTACATAAACCAATCGATTTCGATCGAGCTTTGAGGAGAATCCGACTTATTTGCAATTAACGCGAGATCGTCGAATTATACAAGGAAGCTTCCTATCCGACTTTCCATTTGTTCTGCTGCTTCCTTATTTTGATGCGTTTGGTATTTTGGGAAGCCTCCAAATTTTGCACGGAGCTCTGCAGCCTATACATGCAGGGCCATTTGGCTACTGCCATGTGTTGCGTTAATTAAAAGTATGGATTTTCTAAATATAAGGCAACTGATTTTTTTAAGGGCAATGATATTGTTCGTGCATCCGATCCGAACATCTCCTGTCGGACGGCACATCCAGCCTTCATTTTTATGTAACGCACACGCTGCGCAACACACTGAACCACCTTAACCACTAAACAGAGGCAAGCTCCTATCTTTATCTACCCACATCTGTGCCATCCACTCTTTGTCTCTCTCTCTCTCCAATTGTCACCATCCACACTCTCTCTCTCCCTCCGATCACCACACATATCATCAAGCTCCAACGAGCTACAGTGATCACATCGCTTAGGTACTCCAACCCACCACGGCAGCGAGGGAGGGGCATGGAGGCCTCCTGAGCTTAGGTGCAAGCAATAGTGGATCTCTATGCAAGCAAGGCAACAAGGCCTCTAAAATCCATGGAGAGGCACGGCAAGGCTTGCGAAGTTCCATGCATGGCAAGGTCCCCCCCCCAAATTCCAGGCAAGTTTGTGGTGGTGTGTGTTGCCCTCACCCCCACCAGATCTAGGCTCCTTATCGACGGGCACCAGGCTAATGGTCTCCTCCTACTTTGAGCTCGGCTCTTTGTTGTCATTATCGTTACGTCCTTCCTCTTCAATGGGTTGTTACATATGTTTTGGAAATTATTGTAGCATATTTTCTTTATTGTTGCAAGAAGCATTTCGTTACGTTGTATTGTGCCTTCCCAAAATTGTTGTAGCAAGAGATATTCGCTGCAATAGTTTTGTTTGATTGTTGCATTACAGTTATTTCTTGTTGCTGTAGGATTGCCAATTGTTGCACATTTTTTTTTCAAATTTGATATTTCATTTTGTTGCAAACATGTCCTTCCATTGTTGCATGAGTAACTGTAAAATGTTGCAACTATTATTTTCAAATGTTGAAGTGTTGTGTTATTCTAAATTTCTTTGTTTGTGATTTCTAAACTTTTAAACATCTGGCTAAGTTCATGGGTTCATCCAATTTTGGTGGGAAGATAATGTTTTTCTTTTCATATTTTTGTCGACATTCTCAATATTATTGTGCATTTTATTGTATATAGTTCACCGATATTGCCTTGGAGCGTACGATGGAAGACCTCCTATCGTACGTCCAGGCACTAGTTGGCCCCTTTTTGAAGAAAAACAAGTCAAGTTTCTCAGCGCTGGATCCGTGTCAAGATTCTTGTTCCGACGGTAGCATTTTACTCTTCAGCGGTTGCAATGTCTTTTTGTCCATCTTTATTAGCGTCGGTAAGTATTTTGGGGTTCGAGTAACCCCAAACTTAAATCTTTACTACTTAAAAAGAACATAGTGGTAGTGATGGTAATGGTGGTAGGTTCTCCTCTCCCAGCAATCTACTGATAAACAAATTCCAGCTCCCAAAAAATTCTCTAACAAGAAAAAAGAGAACTGAGTGCGCGGAAACGTGACACCACCTTTGTCAGAGCTCGGTTGAGAATGGAGACAAAGCCGAGGGCGTGGGCCGAGCAGGCTAATCTCGACGATATTAACTTCATGTGCTGGCATAATATAATATTTTTTATTCATAGCAAGATACGAACATTTAGCTAGTTACGATGAAGAATGGTGGGTTGCGATGGCTTCACCGACCATGGGAGAATAAGAGGGTGGTGGCAGTGGTGGTTCGTCAATGCAATCCAAAGGAGTTGAGTTAAACTTTGGGGTAGTAGGGAAAGTCGCAACAGTGGAATTGTCGAAGGCGAGGAAGAAGGGTAGCAACGGGTAACAGCGATGCAACGGCGGCTTGTAACTGAGTCGTGCTGGTGCCCGGGCAACGGTCGGTGGAGGTGGCAGTAGCGGGTTGGGTGGGGCCATGGGGTTACGGATATGCTTTACCTAAGATCCACACGATTTTGATCCACGATTACAAACTTTGACTGATCTTTCGCAAAGGAATCATCTACTTGATACCTTGTAGACAGCACCAGTGGGGGATTTGACTGAACGTGGGAATTTTTCTCCATTAATGTGGAAATTAAAACATTACCTGTGAAATCCATACAAACGCTTTCGAACAGGTCCCAAAAGTAAAACCGATAAAAAGGGTGCCATAAGTTAAGTTGCTGATTACGCCTTCATGTTGGAAGGCTCCCATCCCTATGTAATAGAACAGAGATGCTATGATCCTAAAGAACAGGAAACTCCTTTTTTTTGCGAGGAAAGAATAGGAACCTTTGTGACAACAGAAAAAGCTTACATGCATATCTCTTCGTGCCTTGATCCCCTAATAATTTTGCATGTTTCGATCCGACAAGATTGAACTTGTTTTAGAATCAAGCATGTATTGTCATCCATGTTGGAAGAACAAAATGTACCACCAAAATTGGTTATTCCATCTTTAAAAACAAGTATGCACAGATTGTTTCCAGCACAGGTAACTAGGGGTGCAAACAGAGCGGATACAGTCGGATATTGCTCATTTCGTATCTTTTTCCATATTTCTTGTCAGAATCGGAATCGGACACGGATAATGCCGGATACGAATACGAATACGGATATTTTCGGTCACGAATACGGAGCGAATACATGCCGCTCCGAATACGGTTAGTCTTGGTCACGAATATTTAGTTGGATAATGCGTGGAAACAAAAACCATATATATCACATGTGTAAGAATCAATCACCATACTACATATCTATAATGGAACTATATTAGTAGCTTAACAAGCAAATTTCATACATGACAGAGATAAGTTAAGCAACTAGTAAATTCTAGTTACCAAAGTAACATGTAAATGATAGAGACTAGTTAAACAAGTAGTAGCTAATTAGTTACATGTCACACAGTTTGAAAGTAAGAATTAGCCATAGCCAAGTAGTCAAGTACATCACTTGATACGGGGTCATCCGATCTTCTCGATGTAGGATGGATACTCGCGGGAGTCTTGATGAATTGTAATGACCCTCCAATACCAGTACAAGGGACGAACACTCTTTAATCTGCCAAAACACACTCACGTTGATTTCACCGACCACCAAGCGAAGATCTACCATGCACCCAATTCTCAGCGGAAAGGTTGAACGATCTTGATTGAAAAACACTCTTAATTCCATATGGAATTTCGGTAGCAATGATGAACTTAAACAAACTTTAGTAGATTAATTTTTCTTAAAGGTAGTCTGAGTCCTAAAGGTTACGATTACAAGGCTTATATAGTCCCTTGGGACGTCCATATAGTCTCCAAACTGAATACAACTCAACCTTATATTGTTTTAGACTCGAACTCACACAAAAAGGAAACTAGATTTTACAGCCGTCACATTATTTTCATTATAGTAGATGATTCATGATATATTTGAAGATGAGGCCTTATCCATTGTATAGGTCTTGAAATAAGCTTTTCAACGAGTACAAGAACACCCGAATCAGAGTCCGTTTGTAAAAGTTATGACCTTTTTAGTAAGAGCCTATTGCGTTGTCCCGAACCGAATCCGAATTGAGTTCTGAGTTGAATCCGAATTTAAATCCGATAACTATCTGGTAACTATCCGATAAAATATCCGGATAGTTCCGTATCCGTCGGATAATGTTTGTTCCGAATCTGTATCCGTATCTGGCAAAAAATATCTGAATCTGTATCCGTATCCGGCAAAATCTTCGGATATCCGAAAATTTGCTCCTAATTCTATCCGAATTAAAATGGATAGTCAGAAAATATCCGCTCCGTTTGCATCCCTACAGGTAACAGCAATGGCTCAAGCACACTGATGAATGGTCAATAGTCCTTGGGAAGGTAAAATAAGGGCCTGTTTGGTAGAGCTCCAGATTCTTATTTTTCAGCTTCTGCTCCAGATTCTATAAGAATCCACTTCTCTGAGAATCTGGAGGTACCTCTGAAAAGCGTTTGGCTAGTGGGTTGGCTCCAGATTCATAAAAGAGGAGATTTGAGGAAAATAGACCATGTTACCCCTAGGGATAATACCAATTTCTCTTGCTATTTTTATGTATTGTTGTACTTTAAATAATTTATCTTTTACTTTTCATACTATTACAAGTAATGTACTTCATGGCACAACTGTTTCCTATTGCTTAATTTTCAATCTATCAAACCATCCTTGCATGTTTCTACTCTACAGAACCCAGGTTATGGGAGGATATTCTCCCATACAAATGTAATCGGGAATACTAGAAGGATAAACAAACACTAGCACAGCAGGTGATGCCAAATAATCCAAAAACCAACGAAGAATAGCATGTAATACTCCTTACAGTAAACAAGGCAAGCTGCTATTGATCACAAATGCGCAACAGACAATTAACGATCCGAATATCCTGACGCAGCAAACAATACATCCGCCTTAGCGCTACCCCATAAAATTCACGAGCAGCAAAACCTAACAGCTTCAATTCTTTAAGAGATAATTGGAATGTAAAAAGAAAAAGTCACCAAAAATGATGAAGACATCCACAAACCGAACAAAGCACTGATTTCCATCACAACAATTCATAATTTTGTCTCAGAACATGGTCTGGCAGTTAATTTAAGTTCAGAAAATATCACGCAGTACCACAATTAGATGCATCCCACTTTAAATTCTTTCAATAAACAAACGCAGGAGATATCCTGATTCAAAATTGTAGCCGAAATCTACTACCAAACATGACTGCAGTAAGAGGATTTCAATTGCTCAGGGGACAACAACTCTTCCAGAACCTTGATCAAGATCACGCCTTCCCTGGGAGGTGATGAGCCTTCCACTGCAACAGAAGATCCAAATAAGGCGTAAGAGAACAACACTGCCCAGCAAAAAAAATAACAATGTATAAACATAAGGAAAGCACATAAGCAGCTGCATTACCCCTTGGGTCTGCTTGTTCCAAATTATTCATCAATGCTAAAATCATGTAAAAAAAGATCTGCTTGTTGTAGGATTGTAGTGTTGTAGCTATAACTCAAATCACTCTTCCAAGTAGACTTCTCTTTACAAACATTGTTAGGAAACTTCAAATGCAACAAAACATAACATTTTTGGAACACAGTTAAGCAATGCAACACAGTTGCAACCAATGCTACATAGTTAAGCAATGCGTCGGGGCGGCCGGGAGGGGAGGGGAAGGGGGCGCGCGGGGGGCCGAGGAGGGAGGGGATGGGGCGGCGTCGGGGCGGCCGGGAGGGAGGGGAAGGAGGGCGGCGCCGGGGCGGCCGGGAGGGAAGGGGGCGCTGGGGCGACCGAGGAGGAGGGGACGGGGGTGGCGTGGGGCGGCCGGGAGGAGGGGAAGGGGGCGCGCGGGGCGGCCGGGAGGGAGGGGAGGGGGGCGTCGGGGCGACCGGGAGGAGGGGAGGGGCGGCGCTGGGGCGGCCGACGAGGAGGGGACGGGGGGGGCAGCGTCAGGGGCGGCGCGAGAGGGGGAGGGGAAGGGGGAGGCGGCGGCACGAGAGGGGGAGGGGAGAGGGGGAGGCGGCGGCGCGGGAGGGGGAGGGGAAGGGGGAGGCGGAGGCGCGGAAGGGGGAAGGGAAGGGGGAGGCGGCGGCGCGGAAGGGGGAGGGGAAGGGGGAGGCGACGGCGCGATGCGGGTGGGGCGAGGAGCGCTCGGTGGGGAGGAGCAGCGGAAGAGGGGGCGAGCGCTCGGGTGGGATTGGGGGGCGACGCTCTCGCGAACGGGTGGGACTGCCTTTTATACCAGTGGCATTTTGCGGGTAAATATTACAAACTTCAATGGGTAAATTGATTTTAGAGGCTATAGCTCCCCACGAGAATTCATCAAAAGGTTGCTTCTCCTCTCTAGTTCATTTTGGAGAGTGCTTCTCGTGAGAAGCAGAATCTCCTCATTTAGAGAATCGGGGTGTTTGGTACAGCTCCCTGAGAATCTACTGAGAAGCTAGTAGCAGGAGCTGTACCAAACAGACCCTAAGAATTACCTCATCCGTATGGCCAAAATTTTCAAACAAACCTGCATATCCACACACGCAAAACAAAATTACTTGCGGCATTCAGCTTTCACGCAGGTCAGATATAACCCCCTGAAGGAGTTGTATTATTTGATTGAAAAATAAAGTTCAAGGTCGTAACAAGGTTAATATCTTTCTCTCCATCTGAAAGTAAACTATTTTTCCATCTGAAACAAACTATTTGATTGTATTATTTGATTTTTTATCACCGCGACCGTACTATGGTCATATATATATAAATTGCGCCGGACACTAGCTGACTAATGTACAACACTCCATCAAATCAGTGCCGCTTTCCGGTGCTTTCAACATGTTCTCATTGGAGTTGAGGCTTATATAATTTGAGATGACACATAAATATAATTGTAGCCACTTTTTTAAATTTAGTTTCTGAACGTCTATTTTTATAAATCTAGTTTTTTATGAGAAAATTTGTTCTGTAGTACTGAAAGTTCACTGCTTCCAGAAAATACCACTGAAAGAACTGAGCTCTGGAAATTACCACCGAAAGGTTCACTTCAAGTTCACTGCTTCCAGAAAATACCACTGAAGGAACTGAGCTCTGGAAATTACCACCGAAAGGTTCACTTCGCTTCGGGATTTAGCAGTGTCCCGCGACGGCGGAGAGGGGAGGAGGCGGTGGGGGGGGGGGGGATGGGGAGGGAGGCAACAAGGCGGTGGGGGAGCGGGGAGGGAGATGGCGGCGCGCGGGCAGAGAGAGCGAGCGAGCGGAGAGACCGAGAGAGTGAGTGAGCGCAGAGATCGGAAAAGGGGAGATATTATATGAGGAGCAAAAATGACATTACGCATTCGTCATCTGACGAAAAATGAGAGTTACACGAACGGAAACTAACAGACTGCTAAACCGAAGCGAGGTGAACCTTTCGGTGGTAATTTCCGGAGCTCGGTTTTTTCGATGGTATTTTCCAGAAGCAGTGAACTTTCAGTGCTACAGAACAAATTTTCCCTTTTTTTATATATCTATCGAGTTCGGCAGGTACCTAAAGTCCCCCAAATGCGGCAGCAATCAATGCCATGAGATTAGCACATTAACCTTATGATTAGTGTTAATTAATTACAATTAATACTAATTAAATACTATTAGCCCTAATTAAAGTGCTAATTAATCCTACACAGTGGCTGGCCAGCAATTTGCAGCACTAGAGGGCTCGGCAGGCGGCTTGCTGTTGAGTTTGGTAGGTCTATGGAGGAAACTAAATTTACAAAAACAGATGTTTATAAGCTAAATTTGAAAATAAAAGTGGCTATATTGCTATATATTTGTGTAACTGATCCACATAATTTAAAGGTTGATTGGCACGCAAGAGTGTCCATTTCACTTGAATTGCACATGTGCTTTAATTTATAGAGGAAATTGCAGTTTCTAACTGAGCCTCTTCAGAATGCAGGAAATAAAAAAAGAATATAAAAAAACAAAGGAATTATACAGGAACGTCGATGCAACCCTACGTGAACACAAACCAGAGGAATAGTTCAAAAGCGCCGTTTGGATACTTCACAGGAATTTGAGGAGAGAGGATACACGCAAAGCAAAGAAATTTTCTATGAGGTCTAACCTCATTTTAGAATTCCTCCAAAATTTCCATAGAATGAACTATTTCATAGGAATTTCATAGAAATCCTAGGAGCGTAGATCTTTGTTCCAAAGAGCTATATAGAAAATTTTCCTATAGGATTGGATTCCTTCAAAATTCCTACATAAAAAAAGGAGTTATAATTCCGCCCCATCCCTGCTAGTCTCCCAAACGGGAATGTTCTTCATAATCAGCAAAGTACCATAGTGCGAGTATTTCTTTTTGTTTCTTAGATCATTTGCACCCGATTCACTACATGCCCATATACAAATGGAACAAGTCCATTTTTCAACCGTCAACTGTTGGCTTGGTCTAGAAATCAACTTTGAACTTCAAAATTGTCTGATTTGCAACCTTAAATTAACAAATCTGTCTAATTTACCCTCTCAAGATAATCTACCCTAGTTTTGCTCTAACTTGACATCTACATAGACCCATTTTACTAATATGGCATCCTTGATGGCAAAAGCTAAAAACCAGTATGGCCTACTGGTCATACTCAACCCATTCTTCCTCGTATACCTCAAGCCACCCCGTCTATAAACTCTCTCTCTCTCTGCCAACGATCGACCCGGGTGTTCGCTGGCCTCGAGGCCTCATCGCCAGCTGTAGGGTCTCATTGCCAGTCTTGGAAAACCTCCTGCCTTCTCTTCCTCCCTCTGCCTTCCGACTCTATCCAACGATCTATGGCAGGCTAGTCGAGACGGTGACGGTAGCGAAGAGCGAGTGCAATCCCTAGAGGTCAAGTGGAAAAGCCTTAAGGATGAGCGGTGTAACATCACGGGGATCGAGGGCAACCATGTGGTCGGCCTCGACAATGGCCGCACTAGCTAGTGTGCCAGGGGGCTTGGGCTCGGCAGCACTGCGCGAGCTAAGTGTCGGAGCGATTGTGGGGCGGGGGACCTTATCCTAGAGTAGCTCACCGAATAAGTCAACGCTCCTGTATAGGCACTTACGAGAGGTGCGCATGATTGAAGAAAGCACCGCACCGCCGTGTCGAGAACCCTGCTCGTCATCTCTGTTGTGCCAGAGTTTGTAGATGGCACACCCTAATACAGACATCTGCCGTTGCGTTGAGTCCCTGAACAGATCACCACCGCCGCCATCAGACCGACACCGATGAGACCATGCTGCCACATCAAGTCGTCGGCCGCTGTGGCCTCTAGATCTGCCCGCTACTGGTCGTTGGTGCCCTCCCATTGCTGCTTTGTCACCGGTTGTTTAGCCTCCAGACCCGTGCATCACACGTCACCTCCGTCTTGCTGCTCATCGATAGTGGTGTTGACCAATCGGTGACATGAGAGTAGCTGCTGGTTGGTGATAAAAGAGAGCAGGGGAATGGATGAGGATGAACCACTGGTTGAGAAAGAATAGTATTCTTTTCTTTTTTAATATTACATGAGTCCCACGTGAGAATAGGAAGAACACATCTAAGTACATATGGGCTAAACCAATTTTTTTTTTATTCTGGTGCTAAGTGACTTTTTTCCATCAAGGATGCCATATGATCAAAATTGGCCTATATAGATGCCAAGTCAGAGTAAAATTGGGGTGGATTGCCTTGAGGAGGTAAATCAGACGGAATTGTTAGTTTAAGGTTGCAAGTCAGACAGATTTGTTAGTTCGAGATTATAAGTCAGATGGTTTTGAAGTTCAAGCTTGATTTTCAAACCAACCTAATAGTTGAAGATCAAAAAGTGAACTTGTTCCTAATACAAATTGGTATATACTTGGGCCCCATTTGGAAACAGGAATAAACAGTTCAATTCTCGCAGTCTAAACATGGTCTTATAGGGAATGCAAAAGTTTCATACTCAAGAGACAAACTATAAGGGCCTTTTGATTCATAGGATTTTAAAAATATAGGAATAGGAAAAATACAAGAATATGATAGGAATGCATATACAAAATAGTGGATTGAAAAACATAGAAATTTTATAGAATTAGGTGTGTTTGATTCATAGTAAGAGAAAAACAAAGGAATTTTAGAGTGAATAGTAATCTTATTTGCTTTTAGTCTAATAGAACACTAATTTCTTCCATCTCCTAGTCACTATCAGTGGGCCCACTAAAACCACACGACATAATCTTATCCTCTCCCTTTCTCTGGTCCACGGACACACCTCTCAATCTAGGCAAACTCAATTTGAATGGCAGCGGATCGAGACAGGGTGGTGCTAGATCGAGCCAGGTGGCGTTGGACGGCAGTAGATTGAACCAGGCGGCGTTGAACAGGAGCGGATCAAGGCAGGCAGTGCCATTGAAGCTCAAGCGTCGGCGGCAGTGACGGAACCTCAATTGGTATCGGCGACAACGGAAGCTTGAGCAGTGGCGCCGTGGTAGCTCGAGCGGTGGCGGCAACACCGTGGTAGCTCAAGCGGCGATCGCAAAAGCTCAAGTGGTAACGGCGGCGTGGTAGCTCGAGCTTCAACTTTGGTGATGGTAGCGACGATGAATCCCTCCGTTGTCCCCCTCTGATGCACGCACGAGCTCGTAGGAAATTTTCCATTCAATCGGACTGGATGCTTTTTTCCTATGAAATTCCTATGTTTTCATGGGGAGTGAATAATAATCCTATGGAATTTGTTTGAGTGATTCCTACAAATCAAATGCCTACAGTATCTATTCCTCTGGATTCTCGAATCCTATGAATTTCCTTTGAAATTCCTGTGAATCAAAGATGCCTAACCGTACTAAGTTTCTATTTGCAGCGTCAAATGTACCGTGTTGCAAAGATAACTCAAAATTATGTTGTTTTCTGCAGGAGGATATCCAGTAGGAATTCTTAAACAAGGAAACAGAACTTAAATAGTCAGCCACTAGATTAAATCTGAATGGTGTGGATCCACATAACTACATATCACTGTAAGGTGGAGCGGGACATTTACAAAGTAAAATAATTCAAGGGGTCGTTTGAAAAGTGTAGTGGTTGATCCAACCTATCTAGACAATCCAATATTATGGTCATATTATATATCTTTGTTTAAGATCGCTTCTCATGTGATGGTCGTTATATATCTTTGTTTAAGATCGCTTCTCATGTGATATGTTCCCGATTTGTATATTACACTACTACAAAAAGGTTTATATTAAACGTCTCATTACAGACGATTCATAAAAATCACCTGTATTAAATGCAATCACAGATGGTTCTTGATAAGAACCGTCTGTGATATTGGCTATTATATATCTTTGTTTAAGATCGCTTCTCATGTGATGGTCGTTATATATCTTTGTTCAAGATCGCTTCTCATGTGATATGTTCCCGATTCGTATATTACACTACTACAAAAAAGTTTATATTAAACGGCTCATCACAGACGGTTCATAAAAACCGCCTGTATTAAATGCAATCATAGATGGTTCTTGATAAGAACCGTTTGTGATACTATCACAGGCGATTCTTATTAAGAACTGGCTGTGATATTGGTAATATCACAAACGATTCTTGATTAAGAACCGTCTGTGATGTTGCGAATATCACAGGCGGTTCTTAAATAAGAACTGTCCGTGATATTTAAGAACAATATATATCACAGACGGTTATTATTTAAGAATCGTCTGTGATAGGCCATATCATAGACGGTTCTTAATTAAGAACCGTCTGTGATATGTTTTCTGCCTCACACATCCTTAAAATTTCATAATTTCTCGTCTGAGTTCGAATAAAATTCTGTTTTGACACACCTTCAGTAAAACGGGCATAACTTTTGCATACGGTGTCCGTTTTCGACGTTTTTGTACTCATTGAAAAGCTAACAACGAGCCTGATCCAAAAAAATGACCCGCTTGCACTAGTCGCCCTCGAATACCCCCCAAATCGGCCATTTGTAACCTTAAATTCGAATCGCAAGTTTTCGAATTCTGTTTTTGCCAAAATTTTCGATCTTCCATTCGAAATTTGGGATTTGTCTCAACTGCAAAGTTGTAGATCTCATCGAAACCTTTGAAATGAGTATATATAAGTCATATAGAACTTTGCTATTGTATATTTTGAGACTAATTATTTATATTGTATCGGTATATATATAGCCAATATCACAGACGGTTCATATTAAGAACCGTCTGTGATATTTTTACAGACGGTTCTTGGTAATAACCATCTGTGATAAATTGGTCTCTGACCGCTGGGCCCATCAATCCTCCCCAACCCAACTCCAGCCAATAGAAACCGACCAACCCACACCCCACTGATCGTCCCACCTCTCTCTCCCATATAAATACTCACCTGAACCTATCCCCTACCCTTTATGTGTTTAAAATCTCTCCAGGCTCCTTACTGTCTCCTCTTCAATCGGCCTCTTTGTGGTTAGAGCTCTCTCCATTGTTTCTTCTAGTATTTGATTCTGTAACTTTGTGTTGCTACTTTGTGGCATTTATGGTTTCCTCTCTCCATTGTTTCTTCTAATATTTGATTCTGTAACTTTGTGTTGCTACTTTGTGATGTTTAGGGCTTCCTCCCTCCATTGTTTCTTCTACTTACAGTGAGACAACCACCAAGAAGGACTACCCGAGCTGCATCAAGGACGAGAGGCATAGCTTGTGATATTGTAATGGTGGATTGTAATCTTGTGATATTGTAATAGTGGATTGTAATATTGTGATATTGTAATGGTGTATATTGAATCTTATGATATTGTAATGGTGGATTGTAATATAAATAGAATATTCTCTACTATGTTTGCTATCGTGTCTAGTTGTTTTCAAACGGAATAGCTAATATTTTCTCGGGCTAATTCAAAAATAAAAAAATAGGTATAGAATGAACTATCACAGACGGTTTTATAGTATAAACTGTCTGTGAAGAATATCACAGATGGTTCTATATATAGAACCGTCTATGATAGTGTTTTTCACAGACGGTTCTAGTTACAAATTGTTTATATTGTATTTATCACAGACGACTCACAAACCGTCTGTGATAACTTTCGATTACCACTGACCCATAAATTCAGACGGTTCAAAAAATCGTGTGATTACGTTTTTAAACCGTATGTGATGATGATTTCTGTAGTAGTATTATACTTTGCAATCTCACGAACTTCTGAAGTCTAGAAATACAGTAGAGACCTAATCGGGTACTTAAAAACATAGATGTGCAAGAAATGAATTGGAAAAATTGCACAATTAATTCAAGTTACACTTGAAAGGGCTTGATTGGACAAGGGCTAGACTAGTGTGATGATTGAAGGGCTTCAATCAAGACAGTTGAAAATAAAGGGGTCGATTGTATGTAGTAATTGTAGCAATGGTTGTGGACTAAAAGCCACATTTAGCACTGTTACACACTATAATTACAAAAGTAACCGTATACCAAGCGTATTGGTAAAAATATCGCTTTGGCCGCCCAACGGACGGGCGAAGCGTGGCTTGCCGTCGACGGGACGCCTACCGCCCCACTAGCAGATGGCAGGGGGGCCTACCGCTCCATGAGGAGACGATAGGTGATTAGGCCAACTAATTAGCTGGCCTAATTACCTGCCATTTTTTTATTTATGTGTAAAATTTGTGCAAATTTTTAAATATATCAAATGAGTTTGACAAATTACAAAAATTTATGTGCAGTCTTCAGACACAATGTAGTTGGCCGTGTAATTTTTTTGTAATTTTATCTATTGTGAATATTGCTAAAAAAATTCATATGATTTTGATATTCGTAGGAGCTGTTACATATAGCAAGTGAGCTCCAAAAATTACAAAATTTTATGTGAAGCTTTTGACACACACATAGCAAATGTATAAACTTTTTGAGAATTTATGTGCTCTAAATCTACCACATTAATTTATATTAATTTAATCATGAAATTAGCATATACGAGTGTGTTGGGAGCTTCATATAAAATTTCATAGCATATAAAATTTATATGCAAATTCAGAACATATAAAATTCTTAAAAACTTTATATAATTACTACGAGTGTGTCAGGAGCTTTACATAAAATTTTATAATTTTTGGAACTCGTTTGCTATATGTAACAGCTCCTACGAATATCAAAATTATACGAATTTTTTAGCAAAATTAACAATTGATTAAATTACAAAAAAAGTACATGGTCAATTATGTTATATCAGAAGATTGCACATAATTTTTTGTAATTTTTTAAACTAACTTGCTATATTAAAAAATTTATAGAAATTTTACACGGCCACCAAGCGGTAGGCGCCTACCATCTGGCCGCACGGCGGCAAGCCGCCTACCATCCGGCCGTGGGGTGGTAGACACCACGTGTCCGTCCCACCGTGCTGCCACCTGTACACCGGATAATAAAAACGCTATTTTTGCCAATACGCTTGGTATACAGCTACTTTTGCAATTACAGTGTGAAACAATGCTAGATGTGGCTTTTCATCATGGTTGTGAAGCATACATATACATTAGTATAGACTTATGGTCCATTTTTTTAAAAAAAGACTTCTAGTCGATCAAATACAATAAATAACACAAGAAAGTAATTAAAATATATGAGTGTCTAGCTATCACTCAGATGTTTTATTCCACGAAAACATTGATATTTGTAACCGTTAGATCAAAGATCCAACGATCGCTTTTTTGGAAGGGGATTTTTCTTGGGAGGAGGGATCACTACTACAGAAAACCTAATACTAGACGGTAAATCACAGACGGTTTTACAAAACCGTCTGTAATGTACACTATCACAGATGGTTTTAATTTGGAAACCGTTTGTGCTACTGAAGGCTTATCGTAGACAATTCTTACAAATGAACCGTCTGTGATAGTTGAATATCATAGACAGTTTTTTTAGTAAAGTCCGTCTGTGATAATCTGGACTATCACAGATGGATTTTTACTGAAAACCGTCTGTGATAGTCCACTATCATATACGGGATTTAGTCAACAACCGTCTGTGATAATCTGTTATGTATTTATTGCGCCGCTCAGACCGCATATGCATCTGTCTTCATTTCGATACAGATCTAGACGATGCTGCAGCTGGAGGCGGCAAGGCTGTCAGGCCATTTTATTTGCATGGTGGAAGGAGTCTTATTTTGCAGGAGTGCTTTGAAGGTTCATTGAGTTCTTGGTTGCCCTAGATATAGTTAGTAATAAAATTTGTTTTTAGTTGTAATATCAAAATTGATCTACCTAATTAATTTTTGGTGACTGTTATATATATACTTTGAAGATCTAGCTAATTTAGATTTAGCTAGCCTCAATGCATGTGGTATATATGTAGTAATAATTAATTAAATTAGTTTTAATACTAAGCTGTTATATATGTGCATAATATAGGACCGAAGTTGGATGTATACTGCAAATCGTGTGAGTGAAGAGTACATTAATGGTGTGTCTGCTTTTACAAGAGCTACCGAGGAGGATATGTTGAATAAGGGGGTGGAATATATGTATTATCTATGCACTGACTGCGAGAATTTAAAGATGTTTAATAATCGAGAGCAGATTGAAGCGCACTTGATTCGGAGGGGTTTCAAAAAGGGTATACGTGTTGGATCAGTCATGGCGACGTCAATGATATGCCGCCGGATGATATCGCCGGTAAAGTCAATGATATGCCACCGGAGGACATCGCTGGTGAAGTCAATGATAGGCTGTACGATGACAATCTGGATCAGATGCTTCGTGATGTAGAAGAGAACTATGATGAGAGAGAGTATATTAAATTCCGAGGCTTGATGGAGGACTCGGAGAGAGTATACAAACGTAACAATCAATCAAATGATGATGGCGAGGGAACAGAGGTGAAGAAAGGACCTCCTGCAGAGGTGGCATGGTATCTTCCTATAATTCCCCGTTTGAAGCAGTTATTTGCGAATCCAAAGGAGGCAAAACTACTGCGATGGCACTCGGAGGAGCGCAAGAAGGATGGAATGCTGAGACACCTTGCTGATTCCACCTAGTGGAGAAACATCGATAGGTGTTTGCAGATTTTGGTGCAGAATCGAGGAATATAAAGTTTGGATGGTGTACAGATGGAATGAATCTTTTCAGTAGCATGAGCAGTCGATATAGCACATGGCACGTGACTCTGTGCATCTATAACCTTCCTCCTTAGTTGTGTATGAAGCGAAAGTATATTTTCCTGTCGATACTTATCCAAAGGTCAAAGTAACCTGAGAATGATATTGATGTGATATTGCGGAAGATGTGTACTACAGTATGGGATGTGCCGAGAGAACTTCACTTTGCGCTCCTTATTGAAGCACCATAAATGATTATCCTGCATTTACTAACTTGTGGCAGTACAAAAGGTGCCAAACTTGTACTCACTTCGTAGTTGGGATGAAACACTCACGCAAAACCGTGTATAAGCGTTACCGTCGGTTCCTTCAGAGGGCTCACCCATATCGCAACATGAAAAAATAATTTGATGAAGAGAAGGAAGACAGTTCAGCTCCAAGGCATTTAAGCGGAAAAGAGGCTTATAATATGGTTAAAGATTTAGATGTTGTCCTCGGAAAGGGACGTAAAGTGAGGGCTCGTGAGAAAAACATATGGAAGAAGAGATCAATATTTTGGGACTTACTTTATTGGGAGTACCTAGATGTTCGACACTGCATCGACGTCATGCACGTAGAAAAGAATGTATGTGACAGTTTGATTGGTCTCTTACTGAACATTCGTCAGGCCTGGTTATGGACGGCTTGACTTGGCTGATATGAACATCAGGCCTGAGTTAGCACCGAGAAAAACAGATAATGGATGAACGTACCTTCCCCCTACGTGTTACACTCTATCCAAGGTCGGGAAAACAGAAATATGCCAGTGCTTGCATGGTGTCAAAGTTCCGTCTGGTTACTCCGGCAACGTGAAGAAACTTGTTTCGATGCAAGATTTGAAGTTAGATGGCATGAAGTCTCATGATTTGTCATGTGCTGATGACACAGATGCTCTCTATTGCAATTAGAAATATTTTATCGATCAAAATCTGAGAGACAATCATGAGATTATGTTATTTCTTTGACACAATTGCTCAAAATGTCATCGATCCCGAAGGACTAGATGCTCTGCAGGACGAGGTGGTGATGACTCTATGTCATCTTGATATGTATTTCTCTCCTTTATTTTTTGATATCATGGTCCATCTCATTGTTCATGTTGTGTGGAAGATAAAAAATATGCGGGCTCGTATTCCTACGTAGCATGTACCCGTTTGAGAGGTTCATAGGAATTCTCAAGTTGTATGTACGGAATCGATCTCGGCCGGAGGATAACATCGTCGAAGGTTATGCAAGCGAAGATGTCATTGAGTTCTGTGTCAATTATATGGCTCAGATTCAATGATAGGTGTGCCTCAATCTCGTCATGAGGAGAGGGTTAAGGGTATTGGAACTATCGGAAGGAAAGCAATCACTCTAGATATGGACGCGTATGCTCAAGCCCATTTCACGGTTTTGCAACACATGACTGAAGTGGCCCCTTATGTCGACCAGCACAAGGATGTGCTTCGGCAATAGAACCCGGAGCGGCCGGATGTTTGGATCATGAGACAACACAATAGCCGATTCAACCAATGGTTGAAGGAGCAAATCGCTAGGAGCTCGTCAAGTGAAATGCTGACATGGTTGGTGAAAGAGTCAATATTTAGAATTGTGACATAGCAAGGATATGACATAAATGGGTACACATTCTATACACAGGCTTAGGATGTAAAGAGCAGTAACTAGAACAGCGGTGTCCACATAGATGCGTTCAGTACCGATGAGGTGAGAAATTCGTACTATAGGTTCATAGAAGAGATTTAGGAGCTCGACTACGTGGTTTTCAAGATCCCCTTATTTCGCTACCGTTGGGTGCATCTCCCATAGGTGAAGGCTGACAAGTACGGTGTTACTACCGTGGATCTCCAACATGTCAGGTACAAAGATGAACCATTCATACTCACCAACCAAGTTGTTTAAGTTTTTATGTAACTGACCCGGCAAATAAGAAGCGCCACATAGTTCTTCATAGAAAAGGAGAATTGTCGGAGTAGAAAATGTAGTGGACGAGGAAGAATACAATCAATTTGACGAGTTACCTCCTTTTAAAAATAGCATAAGGGTCGACGATGAACAATGTGACGAAACTAGTTACGTACACATTGATCATCATGAAGGACTAATTTTTAAAGAAAATAAGCAAGTGGATGAGAATGTGCGACATATATAACAATGCATGTATGTGATGTATATATGTAAATTGGCATTTATGTATATAACAATTAATGCATGTGTGTGATGTATTTGTGAATTTGTATTTATATATGTATATGTAAAAATGTGTGATATATTGGTGAATTTTGAGAATAAGTCATACAAATGTATCTCTATGTTTATTGGGCTATTTTAAAGAAATACACTGGGCTGTTGTAAAGAAATACACTCTCTGTGAGGTCTTATTGAATGCTGGTTGGTGTAGTTAGTTTATTAATTACAACAGTCGGGGCGGGCTTATTACAGATGGTTCTAAGTTTAGAACCGTCTGTGATATTAATTATCATAGATAGTTCTACGTTTAGAACCATCTGTGATAATATATATCACAGATGGTTCTACACGTAGAACCGTCTGCGATAGGGTAATTATGATAAACGATTCTAAACTTAGAACCGTCTGTAATGATATATATCACAAACGGTTTTTAGTTTAGAACCGTTTGTGATAATATTATCACAGACGGCTATAGTTTTAGTCTAATATTCCCCTCGAGCCCAAACTAGGGTTTTGCGATACTCCTATTTGCATACCAA
Source organism: Melocanna baccifera (assembly GCA_036346265.1). Taxonomy (NCBI): domain Eukaryota; kingdom Viridiplantae; phylum Streptophyta; class Magnoliopsida; order Poales; family Poaceae; genus Melocanna; species Melocanna baccifera. Next base: position 14,382,197 of record CM070676.1, on the reverse strand, counting down.
CCAACACGAGCCAAACTAGGGTTTAGTCACCCCCGAGCCCACCACCGTTCCCTCGACGCCGCCGCGCCGTCCGGTCCTCCCGATGCCACCGCTTTCCTCCCGACGCCGCCGCCGGTCCTCCCGATGCCACCGCTTTCCTCCCCGAGCCTAGCGCCCTCCTCCCCGACTCTAGCTCTCTCCTCCCCGAGCTAGCGCGCCCTCCTCCCCCTAGCCGGTGCCCTCCTCCCCGATATATATGTTATTCATGTTTCATATATATATATATATATATATATATATATATATATATATGCTACATTTGCTTTTTATTGATATATATGCTATATATGTTAAAGATTTGTTTTATGTAGTTGTTTCATATTTTATTTAGATATGTTATTCATGTTTCATATATTGATATATATGCTACATTTGCTTCTTATTGATATATATGCTACATCTGCTTCTTATTGATATATATGCTATATATGTTAAAGATTTGTTTCATGTAGTTGTTTCATGTTTCATATAGAATAATTAAGATATGTTATTCATGTTTCATATGTTGATATATATGCTACATTTGCTTCTTAATCATGTACTTTCATATTGATATGTATATATATATATATATATATATATATATATATATATATATATATATATTGATATGTGTGTGATTGTCCTGGTTATTCTTAAATGTCAGCTTTGAGGCATTGATGGATGGCCTTGGTTGGCATCTGCAAAAGTATTTAAAGTTGGTGCCATTGTCTTTAGCTAGTGATTTCATAGTTTATCTATGTATAGTTTGTCTGCAGCAACAGAGCGAGGGGCATATGTGCTTACCTATGTATAGTTTGTCTCTCAATTATAGTTGACCTTTCATGCCTTAAGTTTATATATATATATGTATGTATATGTATATGTATATTCTTGTATAAGCAAGTCTACCAATAGTCATAGGTTTTTGATCCAAAACTTAGGTCGAAAAAGAAGACTTGACTGAATTCTGAACTTAGATTAAGGACCCGAGATAGCAGCTATAACTAGAGATGGCCATTCCTGAACCCAACTAATCTTTAGAATTTTGTCCACACAGTCGTCCAAAAAGTCTTCAACATGTGCTTACTTTTCATATATGAGAAGGTCAACATGTCATCCGCGCATTCTTCAACATCATCGCCGGATGCATCCGTTCCAAAATCAACACGCAAAGGAAGAGGACTATCGAAAAAGCCTAAGGGCCGATTTACCATCACAGAGGTCGATAGATCTGGGACCCCTTTCCTTCCTCACCGAGCAGCGTCCGCATTTCGAACAACGATCGGAGTAGTTGCACGAGAATGAATTGAGATCACATTCGATTCGTGGAAGAGCGTGAGTGAGACTCGAAAACATGAGCTGTTGACATAGATTTTTGCATCGTTCGAGATCCCAGAAAAACACCATGACTCCGTGCAACGACATGCGTTGGCAGTGGCGTGCAAAGCATGTAAGAACTTCCAGAGCGTGCTTGTCAAGGACTATGTGGAGAAGGATCTAACGCTCTTTGATAAGTACCCATTCCTAGAATCACAATAGGACGAATTTAAGGCGATGAAGACGACTGAAACTTTCAGAAGTGCAAGCGCGATGCACAAGACCTTTCAGGCAAAAAACACACATCCCTACAGACTCGGCACAACTGGGTATGTGAGTAAAATCCCGCAGTGGAGGCAGGAGGATGAACAGGCAATCCTACGGAATACCGCCCCGCCATTTGCCACGATCCTGGATGAGCGCGCTCGAAATTGGATTAGAGCAAGGTCATCTACCACGTCGTCGGGGGACATCTCCTTCCGAACCTGCGCACTGTGAAGTGTCCCACTGCCTGGTAAGATATCGAACTACGTAGCTTGTAATTACTCCACAACTTCCCTGAAAACTAAATGATATGTCGGGCTCTTGTAGGATACACTGAGTGTCGAATCTTCCCCGGGATCATTCCAGTCAATTAGGGAGAAAGATATACTCTCCGCAGCACTGGGAAACAAGGAGTATCTAGGTCGTACGAGAGGCCTTAGGTTTTATATTCCTTGGAAATAAGGTTTCTCAGATAAATCCGAATTGTATCGGAGTAGGAAGAAAAATAAAGCCGAGCGTGATGCATGACTACGAGAGGAGGTCAAGGCATCTCTTAGAGAGGAGTTTGCTGATTACGTCAGAGATGAGATGCAAAAACAAACAGAAGAAAATCAGCAGGCCGCCGCTCCTATGCTAGCCAGCCCCCCAACCATCGGAGTAGCTGCGCGTCCAATCCTACGACGGAAAGCGAGGGCAGATTTCCTGTGGACGACATCCTGGAAGCTACGAAATGCAAGCTCCAAGTGAGATATGCCTCCATTGTCTTGTGCGCTGCTTGGGGCCTGGCATATCCGTCCGGTGAAGGGGCTATGGTGCACCATTCACATTTAGCGATAGGCTTCGGAAAAGTGAGTGTGGATAGTGTGCATGCCAATTTCGAGGTCATCCCGCTACCGAAGCCCCCCAACGACGAGATCGTGACTTTAGGGCGAGCTATTAGAACCTTCATCCAGTAGCCCAAAAGAGACATTTGCCTGGAGGCTTCTTCACCGTTTATGATAAGCCTATATCACAGACGGTTTTTCTCTTATAAACCGTCTGCGATGGTAGCTATCACAGACATTTTTTAGTTATAAACCGTCTGTGATATTTACTCCACAGACGGTTTGAAAACCGTCTGTGATAACTTTCGATTATCACTGACCCATAAATTCAGACGGTTCAGAAAACCATCTGTGATGACGTTTTTGAACCGTCTGTGATACGGTTTTCTGTAGTAGTGGATAATTCGCGGTCGTTATATCTGTGATCTAACGGTCAGAAATCTAGATGATAATTTAGAAGAAAATATTTATGTGATATTTATCAACTCTCTTAAAATATTGAGGAACATAAACAAAAATACGAAGTACGGGAAGAGAAGAAACCCAAAAGGATATATTGAACCCAACAAACTAAGACATACATACATAATAATGATGATACTACATGGTACATCATTCGGAAATCAGACTACTCAGGGTTCATTGCCAGCAAGCTAGTTGGAGTCAGGGTTGGCACCGCTGGGCACCTGATGCTTGCTCACGTTCATGAACATGGAGCTTCTTCTTCTTCTTCTCTCAAAGCTCCGAGGATGCGCCATCACCTCCCCCCTCACCTTCACCACAACTGACTGCGGCTCCACGGGCACCTGAAGATGGCGCCGACCAGCCACCGCCGTCGCGTCGACGGCGTATACCGAACAACAGCTGAGCAGGAATGGGATCTCCAGGATGAAGAGCAGCAGGAGGAGGCCACAGAGCAGTTGATCATCTCTTGCCATGCACGCAAGAAATGAACTGGACCAATGTCCATGGAACTGAGAGAGAGCGCGCGCGCGCGAGAGAGAGCGCGCGCTTGCTCAAGACTAGTGGAAGGAGAGCTTAAAAAAGGGATCTTGCAAAGTGTGAAATGGGGAAGAATATGGAAAAGCCGAAGCTTTGGACTTTACAGGCGAGCTAGGGTGTCTCAAAAGTTGCTGAGGCAAAAGCGTGGAGATGGACATAAACGAACAGGGAAACCAGACAAATTATTAATGAAGGCAACTGCACGTATACTAGCTGTTTCCGGATGATGAAGCATGGAGGGGCTGGTTCGATTGGTTGCTAGGGCTCATAAATTTGAGCACTCAGTGTGTGTGCATGTATGTATGTGCCCTCCCTCTCTCTGCACTGAGCAGGTAGCTAGCTAGCTAGCCTCCATGAGCGTGACAGAAAGAGCGCTCCTTTAATTTGCTTTTGTGAAGAGCTGAAACCATGAATCCGTGGTCGACTGAACAATTGTACAGAATCGGGTACTGTGTACCGTGTACGAGTGGTGATGTATGGCATGCAGCTGGCAATTTTTAAATAATACATTTATTTATCAATATTACATTAATATATAATTGCTTAAAAGTTTCGGAAATAACCTACTGTCGCTATTCTGAATGGCGACAGCACTCTGTCGCTATTTGGAATGACGATAATCTTGCGTGGAGTCATTTTGGTAGTTTGCAGCAGTGGCGGACCCAGGATTTTACTAAAGGGTATGCCGCACCAAAATTTTTATATGCAATTCGGTAAAACCATTTGCCAATTCGGTAAATAATTGTAAAATTTACACCGTAATTCGATATACAGGCACTAAATAATATGATAAACCTTAAATTCAAGGATTAAATCGGAAATTTGCACAAATTATAATATAAATAGTTCAAACACCATAATAATATTCTCAAATATACATAAAAGAGACTTACAATACTAATTGTCTGACTTTTTTAGTCTACGCTTTCTAAAGGACATGAAAGTCTCGATTATATCATCTTCATCCACTTCAAAGAAAAATATCCCGCTCAATGAATGTGACTAGACAATCATCCAAAAGACTGTCACCCATCTTATTTCTTAACTTTGTTTTCACTAAAACCATTGCAGAAAATACCCTTTCAACACTTGCTGTTGCCACTGGTAGAAGCAAAACCAATTTGAAAAGCATGTAAACCATATCATACACTTTATGCCTCTTTGTTTCAACAAGCTTAACTGAGAGATCAACAAGATTGTCTAGATCTTTGAAGCTATCAGCTTGTCTCATATCATCAATATAATTACCAAGTTGCAATTCAAGTTTTAGCAAATAATTGCTCGAGAACTCTTTAGGGTAGAACTCAGCTAGTCTACGTACCTTCTGTGCATCGAAAGAAGCAAATGAGTTGGAAGGATTAAAGACTGACATACAAGAGAGCAACTCCATATTAACCTCATCAAACCGATTATCAAGCTCTTGGCTAATTTGATCAATGACACCAATATATACTTCTCTTCTGAAGTGATCATCATTTGTTTGATTTCGAGCACAAACGTACCTTGCTGATTTCCCATAAGGCACATAATCACCGTCCATAGCAGGAACTTCAACACCATATTTATCACAAAACAAAGTGATCTTCTCAAGGAAATTATCCCAACCATCAGACCTCAATTGTTGCATTCTGTTCTTTGCCACATTAACAAGTGAGATTGCATTAAGAATATCTTGCTCCCTTCTTTGCAAACACTCGGATAATTCATTAGTATATCCAAGAATAACAAACATTAAGTGTGCAAAGAAAACAAACTCAAAGGTCTCAAATGCTCCGAGCACAAAATGTATTTTTGTCCAATCGGCCTTATGTGTAGTATCCTCACCAAGATCTATGAGTACATCATGGATTGTGGAATACATAATAATGATGTTGCATACAGTTTTATAATGAGAGCCCCACCGAGTCTCACCAGGCCTAGGCAAACTCATCTCTTGATTTAATCCACTCCCAGATTCAAGTTCACCACAATCAAGTGCTTTCTTGATATTATCAAGTCTAGTATTTCGAAGCATGCCATGACGCTTACAAGAAACTCCAACAATATTCAATAGGAGAGATATTTGATCAAAAAAACTCACACAATCAGTATTGCCCTTAGCAACAGCAACAAGAACTAGTTGGAGTTGATGTGCAAAACAATGGATATAATAAGCAGAAGGTGACTCTTGCATGATCAATGTTTTCAGCCCTTTAATATCTCCTTTCATGTTGCTAGCCCCATCATAACCTTGACCACGAATTTGAGCCATAGTCAATCCATGACTAACAAGTAAAGTTTCAATTGCATCCTTAAGTGATAAAGAGGTAGTATCATCTACATGAACAATTCCAATAAAGTGCTCACATGGCCTTCCCAATTTATCAACATAACGCAAGCAAAGAGCCAGTTGTTCTTTATGTGATATGTCACTAGACTCATCAGCTAAAATTGCATAGGGCTCATCACCAAGTTCTTCAATTATTTTCTTTCTAGTTTCTATAGCACAACAGTGAATAATTTGCTTTTGTATCTTTGGGCTAGTTAAGGTGCAATTACCTGGAGCATTGTTCAAACATACTTGCTCACTTCTTCACTGTTTCCTGCAAGAAACTTCAAAAGTTCAAGGAAGTTCCCTCTGTTGCTAGACTCTTCACTTTCATTATGTCCACGGAATGCCAATCCTTGATGCAAAAGAAACTTGATACATCTAAGTGAATAAGTCAATCTTTTCTTGTAAAGACGAAGATCCTCATCAGTCCACTTCTCAATGTGATAATCAATTGCTACCTTGGGATTCTTAAAACCAATGTATCTCTCTTGAGCTGCATTATGTGCCTTAGAACCCAGATGTTTAAGAAGTGCTTTCTCTCCTATATTCCAATTTCTCCAGCCATCAACAATAAATTTATCTGACCCAATACCCTTCTTAAACAAGTAGCATATAAAGCAAAACACAGAATCCTTCTTGATACTATATTCAAGCCACTCCTCGTGTTTATGAAACCATACAAAATTGAATTGACGATCTCTATCTCCAATCTTTCTTTTTGGAAAATCATGTGTATAAGGTTGAAATGGACCTTTAATAATATATGCTCTTCGAATTGCATCTTGATCATTAATAGAATAACTTTCAATAGGCTGCCTTTCACCTGGATCATGCGGAAGGCGATTGATGTCATAAACCGGCGGCGATGACGGTGGCGGGGGCGGGGGCATAGGATTCATAATTTCATCAATTACTCTCTCTTGCTCTTGAGTTTGCTTTTCCGCCACAGTTTCAACCGGAGATGGGGCAGGATTTGAAGCAGCAGCCGCCGCCTTCTTGGCTGCATGTTTCTGAAAAAGAGATGCAATGTCTCCGCTTCTCTTCATAACCGAATAATTCCAAAAAAACAATAAACATTTGAAGTTGAACTGTTAGTTGTATTGTTAGCAATCAGTCAACCATTAATTAAATAAATTAGCTAATCATTTATTAAAGAAATTAAATCTGGTCAGTACAAACCTTATTAAACTAGTACAGGACTAGTACTGTAGCAAATCGCAGCACGATAGCACAAACAAATCGCCTCTATCTAGTCTCCTGCAGTTCCAACTTTCAAGACTGTACTACCAAAGACTAGACTACTAGTTCCAACTTTCAAGACAGCAAGACTCCAATTCTCCAAATTAAAGTGCGGGTGCGGTGTGCCTCTCCAAGACTGCCTCTGGAGACTACTAGTACTACCTCAGTCCTCAAACATGAAACATCGATAGTAATCTCTGGAGACTACTAGTACTAGTTCCAATAGAAATCTCCAAAGAGGCTCCAAATCTCCCACCGGCCGGCTGGCATCTGGGCTCTGGCGACTGCGCCTCTGCGCCTCTGCGGTCTGCGCCTGCTGCGGCTCGCGCGGTCGCGCCTCGCTGGCTCGGCGGCTCCCCCGGTCCCCCCTCCTGGCAGTTGGCTCCGCCTCCGTCGGCACTCGGTAAGTCGGTAGTCCAGCCGCCGGCCACGGCCTCGCCGCCGACTGCGGTTCGCGCTGGCGCCTCCCCGCGCCCGCACGCCGCCGGTCCGGCCTCTGCGTCCGTGCGTCGTCTGCGGACCGCGGCTCCGATCTACTGTTTATCTTCCTCGCCTCCTCGGTTCCTCGGTTCTCCGTTCCAATCTCCGTTCTCCGTTCCAATCTGGCGATCTACAGCTTTTTTATATGGAGTATCGGCTGGGCCCCCAATGTATGCCATGGCCCACCCGGCATACCCTGTGGGTCTGCCCCTGGTTTGCAGGTCTCTGTCGCCAAATGAATTGATGACAGAGGTCATGTCATCAATTCAATTGGCGATAGAGACTGTCGTCAACTGAAGGCGACAGAGACTATGTCGTCAACTGAATTGGCCATAGCCTTTGTCGCCAATTGTAATGGCAATAAAAGCCTTGTCGTCAATTAAAATAGCAACAGAAGTTGTGTCCCCAATTGAAATGGTGACAAATTTATTTTTGAATTTTTAAATAATACATTTTTCTGAATAAAACAGAAAAACTATATTATTTATGAATAATTCTTCCTTTTTTGGCTTTGTAGTTTTGAAATAATAGCTAACAATTAAAGAGAGATTTGATTAGTGCGTCTCAGTTGCACTAATGAATTTTATTTAAATAAACAATTTAAAGCTCGATATAATGCTCCATAATGAAGGTGCGAATTACATGACATGTAAGGTTTTATTAGGTGTATATGTTTGCCCCACTACTATGATACAAATGGCAACATGCACGAACCGTCAATCCAAACTACTTGTAAGATATATTTGTGTCTTACGGAATGTAAATGATATGGTGGCTATAGATGTAATATGGCTTGTGGGCGAATGCCCCTAAGCCGGAAATGGAACACGGTAAGGCACACACATTGAGTGGTGGTCATTAAGGTGGCGTGGACATGGCTGATTGTCACGGTAGTGGTAGACGCAATTGCAGTTCAGTGTTGGCATAGCATCAGTACAGGTGGTGTTGCTGCCGTGGTAAACCACCTCTTCATTGTTCCTCTCTTTGATTCTTTGCTTGCAAAGGTCGTCGTTGTTGATCCTCTCAGTCTAGTGCTTCTCCCGCAACTCATCTAGGCAGATGTGTAGAGTGTGGATGTAAACTAGGGTTGGTATTGGATACAGTTGATCCACCCACTTGGTAAACTTGCAATTTGTGGTCTGTAAGGAAGACGAGGTGATTACAAGAGATGCATGTGTGAAAGTATAAATAGAAAATGAACTACTTACCATGAATAGATGCCAGTGAAAGAATCGATGTCCTAGGTTCCCCATGTCATCAGAAACCTAGACCACCACGTCACGTTTGTGCTTGCATTATGGCCAAAGCTTGGGGATGTGTGGGTAGTCATAGAGGGGATTTCTAGGGGTGTAGGACACCATGGTTTTGAGCGGTAGATCAAGGCTTAGGGGTCGAGGTCTAGGGGACCGTAGATGTGCATGTCTTCTAGGTAAGGTTCACAACCTCATAAACCAGTCCATGCCCATTGTTCCCTTCGACGCCTTGAGCTTCCTACCTTGTCCACTATGTTGTGGTTGTAGGAGTGTGTTGGAGATATGTGGGTTCTTTGCATAGGACTATTTATAGGCCCTCTTAGATGTGAGCGATGGATTTGAGGCACATCGATTGTGTGGTGTGCTAGGTGCGGTATTTTTGGTCCCAAAAGTAGGTGGCAGTGTGCTGTCACCTTAGTCTAAAAAAGGACTGACTGGAGTGTTGTCACTTTGGGCTAAAAAAAGGTGGTGGCAGTGTTCTATCACCTCGATTTGAAAAAGGTTGATCAGAGTGTTGTCAGTTTGCGTAGGAAAAGGAGGTGGTATGGTGTTTTCATTTCTCAAAAAAGGATATGGACTTGCCTTGTTATGATGTGTGGTGTTACCATGACCCCGTCGCACTGCTGAGAAAGGGTCACTATCTTGTAATTGTTGCACAAATCATGTAATAGAACAACTTAACAAAGAAACCAGAACAAAAAGGAGCACAACACCGTGAATATGATAGTATGTGGCAAACATATAGCAACTTATTACAAGGACCAACTAACTATAGGGAACCTATGTGCAATTCCTCATAGGTGCTATCCCACGAGTGGTGCTAGCCCTGGGCCGACGCTGTGCATAACCTAACTGGTATGGCCAGTGGTTTGGTGTATGTTGTGAGCTAGGCGGGCGAGCAGCCGGTGCGGGAGTCACAACGTCCTATCAAGTTGGCTGGCTCGATCTGGGTCCATTGGAGAGTTGTGAACCCCATAGGATGTGGGTAGCCTCGTCCTTAAGGGGCTTAGCCAACTAGTCCACTGTGACGTCGTCATCGTTCGAGTGCGGCCCATGGCCTATCATGCCTATCATGTCGTCATCAACTCATGTCCTATGGGCGGACATGTCCTCCATGTAGTTCTCAAAATGTGCATGTTGGCCTGCAAGAAAGATGGGATACAATTAAAATATGTTCCCAAAGTCAAGCACATTGAACAAGGAGGAAATAGTATACCTGGGTACATCTGAGTGTACTGAGCCATCCCATGAAACTGTGGTCTTGTTGAAAAAGCAATCCTTAGTACGAAACTTCATGAGGAAGATTGTGTAAACATGTTTAACATAACACTACCTAAGACCCAAGTAGGGTCAGCATAGTGCTAGGAAGAGTCCCCCGCCACGTTAGGAGGAGGTGCGATGGGAGCTCGCTACATGCATGGTGTGCTAGGACTAACCCCTCGAGCATGTATTGCGGAAACACATGGCGACCCCTGCACCACATTGTTCCTTGGCCTCCTGCACGACGTTAATGAGACGATGCGCTTGGGCTTGTCTCTGATCTGGCCAAGCGTGGCTCTGAGCTCGCCATCCCCGATGCCAGACATAAGAGAGGTCAAGTCATCATGAACCTTCCTAGTGAGATTGCTATGTGCATCAAGCAAGACATGTTAGAATAAGTGTGACCATAAGGAATAGAATATAAAAAATTGTGTGTTACTAACCAAGTGATGAAAGGTGGATCTAGCTAGGTGGGGTACATGTTTGCCATGGTAGTGACATTCCACGGTGGATCCTCCACAACACGCATGACCCAAAGCCTGGTACGTGTGTTGTACCACTCGATGTAGTCGTTGTATGTTGAGTGATTATATGGGAAGACTTTGGGTGGACATCCTGCAACGCAAGTGTCCACTGCTATACATATGGCTCCATGCAACGAGCCCATCCTATATGTCATGTGACACCCTTCCTTGTGCAGACACCAAAAACATACGAAGGCTAGTAGTTACATACGTATGCCATGCTATCAAGTAGGAAGTGGGAGAATCTACAACTCATGAATGTGGCCCTTCATGAGGTCGCCTACATCCACTGGGAACATCTGTCATAGTCCAAATTGCCTCATGACCGGATGCATGGTGTACGTCTCAACAAAGACGTCATACACCATGTGACGTTGTGTCATCCAAAAGATGACATCTCACATGCACTGAATGTATAGCCCCTCCAGTGAAATCGTGTCATCTTCTTGCACGGGAGGTTGAACACGTGTATCTTGGGCCACTAATGGTCCACAAGCGCCATGAGTAGGCACCTATCATATGAAAACCTCCTGGACGCACCACGCTTGTCCTAGGTGTCCTCCATTGTGGCCTCCACCATCCAAGAAAGGAGGAGTAGTTCGAAAGCCCTCAACCTATGTGTAGACAATTGGGAAATGTTAGTGTGACAAAAGAAGATGCAGCATGTGTCGAACAAAACTTTACTCGATTCACATATCTCGGAATCCAGTGAGGGTTGATCCTCCATGCCCTCATAGGGGTGCTCAACCGCAATGGAGCAAGCTCGATGGATGCCTCGCCATGCTGAGGCAAGGCAGTCACCAAGTGAGAGACCATGTGAGATGTCACTAGTCAATATGTGATGGACAATTGACATATTTGTTGAGTTGAATTTTCATTGTGCAAAACATCCTTAGGTTTCAACGTCTCTAGCAGAGGGGGCCGTATGATCAATTTGTAGGGCTAATCAAACCACTGTGCATGGATGGTCTAACTGCCCTATAGGGCCAGTTAGACCGGCTGAGGTGGTCATGTGCTAAAAAGGCACAGGCTGGTCTAACCAACATGGAGAGTATGGTCAAATTGGCCCAGATTGCTTTTGTGGAATTTTGGGGTTTCTGGAACAAACTATTGTGAGGATTGTTTGGTGGTGAGTTTGCACTAGGTTTCACTAGAAATAAAGTTGTGAGGCAAAACTAGATAGAGTTATACCAAAATTTCCAAAGAGGGTCTTTTGGAGGACTTAGGCATTTTTATGGGGTGGCCTAACCAGCATGGTGGCAGCGGTCAAACCGACAGAGGAGTGAATTTCTAGAATGGAGATTTGATCTTGGGTTGCACTTGGTTCTTTGGTTATGGTTGTATTACATTGCATTGCATGATGCATTGGTTTGGCTAACATGACTCACATGTGTAGAACTTGAGCTCAATATGGTTACTTGGTCTTTGGATGTGCAAGTAGCTTGGAGGATGTAGCAATCGACGATAATGGACAAAGACTAGGTGAGAGAGCTGAGGTCTAGAACAGTTATGTAAATCAGAGTGAGACTATATGGCTCAAGCGGGAGCACATAGAAGACAAGGATCCTAGCGAGGTGAGTTGTATATATGGTACGCCAAGTGACAAGACTGATGCATGTAGAGATGGTTCAGGGGAGACTGAATGTGTGAAGATGTGACTACTAATCATTGGGCACTATGGGCTATGTGTTCAAGAATATAGAGATGCTTTGAGGTGAATGCAACGATGGAGTCCAGGGAAGGTGCCTAGAAGGTTTGTCAGGGTATTTTGGCAATTGGCCAAATACCGAGTTGGTGACTTAATCAAAACCATGCATGAGGAGGCGCAAGGGAGGAGATATAAGTGGATAAATCACTAAGTTTGATGAGGACATCACTTCTACTGATATGAATACTCCTCTTGCTGCTTCCATGAATGATAGGCAAGGTCCAATTACTCGGGCACGTGCTCGTCAACTCAACTATCAGGTAAACTCATTTTTTAGGAGTCAATAATATTTCCGCTGAGAATCCGATACTTCCTAAGACTTGTGATTTTCTTGTTATTAGGAATCATGAAGAGGAGGAGCCAACTCATAGCAAGAGGAACACATTAAGGACTTCACCTAATTCGTCCATTTTCACCAATTTCGCTGCATTCATCAAGTCTACTTCATCGGACTAACGAATTTAGGTTTATTATCCATGGTGCTACAACACCTTTTGGGCCGAGGGCTTTGTATCACCACTTAGGCTATTTGGGCCAGTACTATTCACGTGAACAGTACCATGGCCATACTGTTCACGTGAACAGTAACCATGAATAGTACCACACCCTTTTCATTAGATAAGTACGGCTTCTCTCTTCCCTATTTAAGGAAGTCGCACTCCTTTAATTTTTCTTAGGTTTTTCTTAAGAGATTATTCTGCTTAGAAGTTTCACCGCATGTCCAGTTGAGGAACCACAACTTGTGAACTTAATCTTTATTCACAATACAATTTCAGATTGCATCTTGTATTCTCTTGCTTGTGTTCTCGATTCGCTTGCAGGAGATAGCCTTCTTGGCGAGGTCAACCGCGTTCGGCATGGTTGATAACCATCGGAGCAGTGGTGTAGTGATTACGAGGGATTTGATCTATTTTGGTCGGAGCCTTTGGATCATCAACGTCGTGTTCTGCACAATCGACTTATCAGTACCTTTCGGAAGATTGAGCTATCGTCACATTAGAGTTGTTAGCTGGTTAAATCTTGTAAGCACTTTAAAAAATATGTATAAGTATGTAAAACCCACGTCAGTTAAGGTTGACGAGTTTCTCCAATTTTTTAATGGGTTGGACTCGTTAAGGTTGTTTGTGTGCTTGTTATTTAATGGGGGAGGAGAGGAGGTGGCTATATCTAGGGATTCTAGGGTTAGGGTTTCATCTCCCACCTTGTCTCCTTGTATGGTTGTAAGAGTGGTGCTGTGGTTGTACCATGTAATCATCCATGAGCATGTAAACATCTTTCTATACTGAAAGCAATCAAAGCTTTATCTCAATAATGTTCTTGCTTGTTTTTGGTTGTTCTTGAGCTTGATCTATGATTTTGTGTTCGTGGTTATTCTAGCTTGATCCCATGCTTGATTTTCCTTGCTAGGACATGTGAGAATAGTTCTAGAAGTCCTCATGCCTTAGATTTTCATGAGCAAGAAGTAATTTGTGAATTAGGGTTTTTGTTGTTCTTGTGACTTAGATTCAACTTTTCTCGATTTAGTGGACTTGAGTCCAAGAATCTTGTGATTCTTGGTTGGTTTAGATTTCTTATGGCTTGAACAAGTCTCGTACAAAACTTGAAAGTGTTTGGATGAGATTTGGGAAAGTTCTTGAGATTTGAGCTTTTGTCCCGAAAGGATTTTAGATAGGGAACAAGGGACCAGTCAGACCGGCCAGTGGTTATACTAGTCCTTGACCTGTGGTTTGATCGAACCTAGGCTAGAAGCTGTTGAATTTGTTGGCTCGGGTTTCTTGTTTTGTCTTGCTAAGTCTAAGTGGTGTAATATAAACTTTATGACTATCATTGTGTAAAGATTTGAATACATAAGGGGGAAAAAGTTTCGTAAATCATTTACCCCTTCTGATTGCAAGCATCAATCCTACACCAAGTAGCCAATGTGCGTGGCATTGATGGTCGGTTGAGCAGCTAGTAATGCCACTGTGCAGCTACTGCATCGTCCTCCATATGTGTTGAACAAACCATAGGATGTTAGTATGACAGAAAATAATGGATCAAAAGGTAAAAGTACAATGAGAGTAAAATAATAGAAGAAAAATCTACAAGTAACGTAACATAACACAAGGTAAATGTGCAAGTAAAATAACAAAACACTATGAAAATTTGCAAGATAATGTCGGTTACACATAAGGCATACACCATAGTAAAGTAACATAACATAGTTCATAAGTAGGTTACACATAACTCATAGATCATACAACAAATATGAACATAAGTTTAAATTGCGTTGGTAGCCCAATGGCTACCACCGTCGATGGAGGTCCCAGCCACCAGGTCCCCATGGACTTCTTCTCCTCCTTCCTGCTAGCCCCTCTGCTAGGGCAATATTTGAAGGTATACCCGGTCTCCTTCAAAATCAAGCATTTCTTCAAGTGAGGCCTGGCTTTTGATTCATCTATGTCATTCCAAATACGTTGAGTCTACGAACAAACAACTCCTCCCTTCATCCTATCAATGTCGGAGACCCACCTCTTATTTTCCTAGCTGGGATGGCCGATGAATGATATAACCACACTGAAACTGTATAGTTCTCCACTCCATGTTGATATCACCGTTTCCTTCATGAAATATTGCAATTTTTGAACAAGCGGCATATGCAACAGACGACGCTTGTTGGAAGTGCATAAACAAGTGTGACTTCCAAGCGTGCGCTTATGAGGACCTTTGGCGCTACATAGTACCTCAAAACGAAGCTCCCTCATAAACATTTTTGAATGCTCTATACATCTCTCCCTTCTTGCCATTTTCTTCCATGTACTGTGTGATCATAGTCAAGTATCTCAATTGTGGATCACTCATACAGATATGAGTCAGGGTGCTTTGATCAACAAAGTACTTGGTAATATCGCGTAGCACTCTCTCCATAATCGCTACCAAAGGAAGAGGCCTCAACCCCCTCATGACCTAGTTGTAAACCTCGGCTAAGTTGGTGGTCATGACTCCTTACCTTGCACTATTGGTGTCGTAAAGTAATGCCCACTTCTCACTAGCCTCATGCTCAATCCACTCTGAGAAGCATTTTATCTGCCTTGAATTCCTCCTGACCAATTATGGAGGATCTGTGGGTATTTTATCGAGCTCAATAGGGAGCTCTTCTATGCCTGGGCGGGCTTCTTCCCTGCCTCTCTCATGTGTTTCATCATTATGTTGTCTAGTTTCTTCCATAGTGTATCAAACTTTCTATACTAATTCTGTTCACAAAGCCTGCTAAAAAGATTCATCAACTCCTTGTTCCTAAATTTCTTATAGAAATTAGCACCCATGTGCCTCTCGCACCACCTACTTTGCGAATCAGATCATCAATACGACCCGTCTTCCCTTTGCTAGAGATGCGTAATTGCTTTCAATAAGTCGGCATGTCGATCATGTATAATGCAAACCCATGGGTGGTTGCCCATGACACTAGTTTTCATGTTCTTCAGAAATCACAACCAACTGTCAGTGCTCTCACTCTGAACGAATGCAAGTGTGACTGGAAGAACCTGGTTATTGCCATCCACTGCGATTCCAGTCAATATCTGGCCCTGGTATTTCCTAGTTAAGAAGGTGTCATCCACACAAAGCAATAGACAACAATATATGAATGCATCGATTATGCACCAAAAGCGAAGAATGCTCGCTTAAGTATCATCTTCCTAGAAAACTACTTCGAGGGTTGTTCAAGAATACAAACATGAGTTGTAGGATTCCTTGTTGTATGACTTAGAGTAGATCGGGTAGGTTATGGTAAGAGTCTTCAAATGTATCAAATCTTGCTTCAAGTGCCTTCTGCTTCGCCCTCCAAGCCTTAGAGTAGCTTATTGTGTATTGAAACCTCTGCTCTACCGCAAGAATAATGCAATGTGGCTCAAAATCCAGGTTATCCATGGTTTCTCTGTACATGACATTTGCAACAAAGCCTCAAGACATGTTCTATGGGATTGCATGGACTTTGTCACCACGCAAGTGTGCAAAACGACTATTGGGCACTTCCAATGAGTGTCCCACATAGATTGGTATGCATATACTTGCCAAGGGCATCCCTCTATCTCACATTTCATGTCATACACACGTGGGCTAGACTTTGCTACCTTGAATATCCTCCTCAACGACACTGGCCATAACTTAACTACTTCCATAACCTCCTCACTTTTTTAAAACACTTTTTGCCTAACATTGTTCTGCTAGTACTCCCAGGTAAGGGTGTCAATTAGATCCAAATTATCTGTTCTATCCAGTATTTGCATCTTGACTATTCGATTCGCATTCAATACATTAAGCACAAAGAGTGTTAATCATATATTTATTATTTGTTTTATTCGATATCTATATACCGGACTATTTGATTTATATTCGATCCATTGACACCCCTACTGCCAGACCACCCGATCACCTTCACTCACTGTTGTCAAATTGGTGTGTGTTTTCACTCCGACAGAATGACCTGATCACCTCCACCTTACTTGTCATCAGAACATCATCTTCTGACATTGTCTCGTACTCATGGTCTTCCAGCTCTGCTCTATCCATTCCACCAAGGCTTTGATCTGCTCACCTTCATCTACAATCCCTAGTAGTTCTTGTGTCTTGGCGATAGAAAGGTCAACAATCTCAACTTTGACTAAGTAGGTACCACCTCCCCCTTCTTGTCTCAAACAATATGACATATTTTGACTAGACTATACAACTTCTTTAGCATCACCACCAATGGCATCTTTCTACATCACATAAGCTAGAGATACTTTTTCAAAAAGCTTGGGCCAACAAGACTAGCGACCATCCATGCTCCATCGCCAACGTCATGTATATGCTCTATGAATTTTACCCCTTTAGTTCCACTAACTCCCAGTACATGTGTTGCCGTGCCTGAATAGTAATGCCATGCAACTTCAGGTCGTGCAATGCAAAATCCAGCGAGAATAATTGGTACAACCATGTCATAACAGTGCCCATGGACGCTGCTCTGCATTTAAAAGACTGGCTGTCACACATGGAAAATCATGCAATCGACTCCTTCTGCACCCATCCGTGAAACCCCTTCTCCAAAGTGTATTTTGAAAGCTACTTTTTAAGTCATACCTGTCGATTAATTCGATAACTAATTTGATGTTAACACCAACTACTCATTCGATTAAATAAATGTGAAATAGATCTAAAAACAAATCCGCTACTCACTAATAAAGTTGCATATGAGGGGATTTCTCTAACCTACAATAGCAAAAAAAAAGACAACCAATCCTATATGTCTTGTCAAAATCTAACTTTCCACGCATGTTTCATCTACGTAGTGCCCATAGTTAATAATAAATTCTACATACAGTCTACTTTCCATGTTCTGAATAGAACTAATTAGCAGATCTAATATTCTAAAACTAGTCGGTGCACTATAACTGACGACTACAAAAAATTAATAATTTTATAATAATTCATCTTACACATACTACCCTAAATAACTATATATCTACAATCATATTATTTGCACATATACTCACTACCCAATATAAATACATATCTAATCATTTTAGTTGCTAATCTACTATATATAATTTCAAAATAAAATCTAGAAAGAAACAAAAACTCACATCTACAATGCGGAAATCACTCATTCTCTCACTCTCTTCAGCTCCTCTTCCCCACTCTCCTCTCTTCTCTTCTTCCCTCTTTATCTTTTTTACCAAATTATTAAGAATTTTGGCTGTTTTTTTGCTCTTAAATACACTAGTCTAGAGGATGCAAGAGTGTCTGTCACCATTTCAATTGACGATTGGTTCCTTTGTCACCAATTGAATAGCGACAGATGTCATGGCGCTAATGTGGTACTCTGTTGTCCATTCGTTTGACGACAGAAGCTCTATCCCAAAATCAAATGGCGACAGAAGGATAGTTATGTAATTTTTTTAAGTGATATATTAGTGTAATATTAATAAATAAATGTAATATTTAAAAAAGTCTGCAGCTAGCTGCTGCTACTACATATATTCGTTGTGGTATATATATAGACGTGAGGTGTGCGCTGCAGTAAAAGATTGCGATCAATATACCACTGATAATTTCTAAAGATTACAGGTGAATCTGATGGATCCATGGCCGATGCATGAGCTACCGGTAGAATCAGACAAGCGCTACCAAACCGACGCTTCGTCCAATCATCATAAATCGCCTTTTGTTCACGAACTGGCCGGAACATGAAGTAATGACACCAGCCACGAGCACTGCACGCATGCGCTCTGCAGAAACTTGAGTTCACAGATCAGACCATATCTGCTATCGCATATGTATCTTTATTTTGTTCTGACCTGAATATAGCGTAGCATGAATACTGAAACAACCCTAAAATTTCAAAACTTTTTGAATTTCCTTGGAGTTTGTTTGAATTCTCCCACGAAACTCAGCCGTTGATCTTCTTTGAGATTCGTGCAGCCCCTCCTTTCTCCCCTTCGCGCTGGCGCGATCGCTCGTGTCCGCCTGCCCGCACGCGTCTACGCCAGCCAGCTCCAATCTGCGGCGCCGCAACTCCTCTGTGTTCCCACCTCGAGTCAATCCCCTCTGCCACCGGTCCCACTCTCCAGTGGCTGCCCTCAACCGACCCAGCTGCCCTCTCTCGCCTTACGCACTAGAACAAGCGAAGCTCTGCCCCGCCATGCGCCCAAGCAAGTTTTGTCCGTCCACGTGTCCCCACCGTACCCTGGGCTGTCACTCCCCGCCAAACCCTGCAGGAGACGTACACTAGCTCCCCCTGCCGTTCATGCCCCCTGGAAGTGCTTCCCCGCTTCCCTCCTTCACGCGCCGGCGGCTCCAGCAGCAGCACCACTGCTCCCACCGTCTTCCTGGGGCTTTATAACCCAATTGCCGCTACTGTTAACCTCATACCACCCTCATACTTCCCTCAAGCAATGCAATTGAGCTCCCGCACACCCCAGCGCCGTCGCCACCTCTCCCTGTTCCCGGTAAGCTCCCGAGCCATTCCGCCGCTCTGCCCGTTGAAAACCCAATTAACTCCGGCCAGAGCACCACAATAGCATCACATTCACAAATCTAAAGCCAATTTTGCATGAGCATTCTCCCTCTGGCCCAGTGTCGTGCACCCCTCTCCGACCGCCACCACCCCTCTGTGGACAGCCCCAATGGGACTTCCCCGAGCTAAACTCAAGCCACCCCCTTAACCCCACCTCCCACTGGTGGTTAAACCGAAGGCTGTTTTGCTTGAGCATTTCCAAAACCCCTCCGAGCCGCCACCTTCTTTGTGGCCGACGACCGCTGCCGCAAATGCTCCCGTGGTTTTGAACCTGAAAATGGAATCCCTAAGCTCCCAGGGTCGTCCTAGTACTGATCATGGCCGCATTGATCCCCTACCAAGGCTGGAACGCAGGGTGGAGCGACGCTGTAGGATCGAGGAGGCCGACTAGAGGGGGGTGAATAGGCGGTCTTAAAAATTATCTTACAATCTAAAACAATATCTATTTGTCTAAACCAAGTATATAATGCGGAAGCTTAACTTAAATTGGTTTAGCACAAATATTGCCTAAAACAACTAGGTTCGTCTAAGTGCACCAACAATCTAAGTCTATGTCAAAGGTTTGCAATTCTAGGGTTACAAGCAATCAATATAATTCTATAAATGTAAATTGCTTGAAAGTAAATTGAGCATAAGTAAATAAACCACAATTGACACAATTACTTTTTACCGTGGTGTTCGGAGACTTGCTGGTCTCCCCTAATCCATGTTGAGGTAAGCCCAAACGAATTGGACCGGCTCCACGAATTAAGCCTTCCACCTCATATCCACTAGTGGTAGCTCTTTTCCGCTCCAGGTAGGTGAGCTCCAACATTCACAACACGCCCGGTCTTCTCACAACCTTTTTTGAGAAGATTACCGCGCACGACGTCTCCAACACCGTCTAGAAGTCGGTAAACTCCAAGAGTAATAAGTCAAACCCCTCGCTTGACTCCTACCATGTGCAACGAATGCACAAGCTCAAGTGGATACAAAATCCACCGTTAGATACAACACATGCAACTAGAGACCTCTCTCCTTGCTCATAAAGTGCAATACATGCACAATAGAGTGGAGAGGCTTACATTAGCTCAAGAGAGTGAAATGAGATACCAAAGAATGCTCCCCAACCGGCCACACGTAAGTATTTATACTCCACACACAAAAACTAGCTGTTGGAGCCAAATCCTTGAAAAATCAGGGAAATTGGTACTACCGCCGTTATAAGTGCGGTACTATCGATTTCTACTATAGCACAAAGTAACGGCTATGTCAAACTAGCCGTTGGAGTCAAACTACTGAAAAAATCAGGAAAATCGGTACTACCGCTGTACAAAGTGCGGTACTATCACAGTGCGGTACTACCGATTAATTTACGGTACTACCGCAGTGCGGTACTATCGATTAATTTGCGGTACTATCGCACTTCTATTTTTCAGCACAGACAGTACTCAGAAAAACGGTCATAACTTTTGACTCCGATGTCGGAATTAAGTGATCTTGGACTCTATGGAAAGCTTATTCAGAGAGCTACATAACCCATCTATTTGCATGATCTAAAATACACTAGATCAATGCAGAAATCATAAGAGATCCAAAGAGTCATATTCACGGTCTAAGTCCAAGAAAAACAATAATACACAATCTTAGACCAAGTCAGGGGATATTGTATGACCTCCAACAACTTGCAAAACACATTTGCAAACTTATGTCATATCACAAGAAAAAGGTACATGAACTTCAGCCATTTGCAAAACACATTTGCAAAGTATAGTCACATGTTGTAAGGATTAGATGCATGAGCCTCAACTATTCACAAAACACATTCGCAAATAATAGCATCGTGCCATAGAGAGCTAGAGTAAGCAAGATTGAGCTATCAACACATGATGAGACTCAAGCTACTAGATAAGACCCCTCTTAATAGTACGGCAAACTTATACTAGCAATCCGGTCTTTCAACCAAATACCAAGACCGGTAAAAGATTAGGAACACATCCTTAGCCCTATCTAGTCATACCTTTGCTTTGAGCATTTCCTTGAAGCTTGATGATGAAGATCTTCACTTCAAGTCTAGGTCATTGTCTTCTCATGACTTGATGATCAACTCATTATCATCTCCTTTTCGATGTCTTGATATGCATCAACACATGATGCCATCTTTTGATGGCCTTCAACTCATGAAGCCATTTTCATCTCGAATCTTTGCTTGATGATCTTCAACATATGAAGTCATCCAAAGTTTTCATCATCTTAGAATATAATCTATTCATCCAACTCATGAAAATATTAGTCCCATGATGTGATTATCATTAATTACCAAAACATACCATTAACTCATAATGGTGTGTCTAGATTCTTCAATCTTTCCTTTGGTAATTGATGATAATCACCACAATTGCAAATAATTGAATATAAAACTTTAAACTCAAAGTGTGATACTACCGCAGTACAAGTGCGGTACTACCGTACTATGGTATTACAGTAGGTAGGTGCGGTATTACCGCATTGCGGTTCTTCCACCGTACTGACATCGGTACTTCCGATTTCTGGCCAGTTAAGTTTTTCTCGGGGAACTCTCTGGAAAAAAATATTCCGCAAATCGGTATTTCCGCAGTACCATGCGGTAGTACTACACTGCAGTTGTACCGCCGTTCAAATTTCGGTACTACCGATTTCTATAAGATGAAGTCCCCCAAACAGGTACTCTCTAGAAAAAACATACCGCATAAAAATCGGTACTACCGCACTACGGTAATATCGTTGTCTACACGCCGGTACTACCGCACTGTGGTAATACCGCAGGTGGGTGCGGTGCTACCGATTTTCCTGAGAGAGCACAGTTGACTTTAGACGTTAAATTCAAATGCATGCTGACCTTTATCTCGAGCCATATTGATCTTCTTATCAATCTTTGCATGCATCTCCAACTATTCAAACGAATTCCAGGACTAAACCTTTCAATCACTTGACATACATGTTAGTACCCTTTTGCAAACACAAACAATTGAGTATAAAGCAATATAATTCAATGTGAGTATATATATGAACTACAAAAATTTTATATACTCAAATGATATATTTCAAAGTAGAGATCCCAATGTATGTGAAAAAAAAACATGGATCAATACTAATGAAATCACAAAACATAGAGTGAACTCTCCCTAAATGTGTGTATACAAGAATATATAATAAAAGCATATGCACATATTTATCTTAGACTTTTGGTGGAGTTTAATTTATATTTTGGATCCAAAGAATGCACTAAGATATAAATGAATGTAAGTGTCGAATGCATACCTCTTTGATTTCACCTTTTCATCCAAATGAGACTAAACCATATCATAATCAGTCAAGCATATTAGTCTCATAAAAGTACTTGTCATTATCACCAAAACCAACATAATAGAGTTTGAACTTACAAACGCCCTATTTTCGCGTCGCTGTGATCGGCCGAAGAAGGAAGACGACCTCCTTGGGGGCGACGTGGCCTCATCCCGACGCTCCGCGCGCGATCCAAGGGTGCTGGGAAGAGAGTGCGCTACCTCGGGCCGAGTTGGCCGATTGCGCGCGTGCGTGGGCCGCACCCCGCCGGCCCACTCCACCGTTTGAACGCGCATGCACGTTCCCACGCGGAGACATGGGTCGTGCCGGCACTGTGCATTACTGTAGCACAGATGCATTTTCATTTTTCCAGAGCTGAAAAATCACAAAAATACACCCATTTGATTTGTTTCGACCTCCCGATTCCATTTCCGATGTCCGTTGCTCCAAACTCCACTTCCAAAAATACCAACCCAAGCCATTTGAGTATTTCTTGCATTTATTTCTTTTTATAAAATATTTATTTTGTTTTTCCTCACTTGATTAGAGTCAAGCCTAGAAGTGATATTATTTTATGTTGTTTTCATTAGCTCACGCAGAATCTGAGGCGACCGTCCAAGGTCCGGAGCAGAACACTGAAGTCTACGAGATGTTGAAGTAGTCGACCCGCAAGGCAAGTTGCATGTTTTTTATCATGTTGAACCTACGAAATTTGTATTACTTATTTACAGTATCTACATTACTGTTATTTGTTCAAATTAATTGATTAAAAATAGATGTTTAGAATGACATATTAATTTTTAGTTATGCCCTACCACTGCAAAATGCCCTACTTTACTTTGAGGCCATATTCACCTTGACAACCTTAGTATTATTTAATTAAAGTATAAAGAACCATCGCATGCTCGCACATAAAATAACGAGCCATCGGGTAGCCTGGTGGTTCACCTGTAAAATCTTTTAAAATGATCTAGGGTAGGGCGGTAGTCGTGGAAAGACCTGTAGTGGCCGAGTCCACAACCCTACCCTAAGGTGGAGCTTGCAACAGGCGGATGTCGGTACAGGAATGTACTAGACCTCAGTTGTGGTTGGCAGTCTCAAGAGAAAATTTAGGATTAGACCCTTATGCTGAGCACAGAGCACAGTAACTGCTCAACCACAAGTGTTGACTTGTCAATCCTGGTCCGGTAACTGCTCACTTTAATTGAACCCCTACAGGAGTAGTGAGAGGTGGTATAGATGTTTTGACGCCATACACACAATGATAGGTCTTCACGGACTTGGGCAGTTGTGCTCCGCTCTGGCCTGTGGATACCTAGCTCAGTGAAGTCAATAACCTATCGGGTAGGGTCTATACAGTATTGTGCGCAGCGAAAGATCATGTTTTCTCAATTCAGTCGCACACCAGCTGGAGTGTGTTTATAGCTTGGCATTGGCAATTGAGAAATCTTGTAGATAAAGCTGAGCAACTCTGCAGAGTAAAACTAAATGGTATTCGAATACGCCGTGCTTTTGGTTAATGGAGCTGTGTTTGATGGGTGATACCAGTGGCAAGGTATAAGTAGTTTTTTCGAAGTTTTAATCGGTGTATCTTAATGAAATAATGTTTATGAACCCCAAATTGTTAAGCATTTTATTGTTTATTTGTTTTTAAATCTGTTTCTAAATAAAACTGCATCTACATAAAATAATAACACCATTATACCCCCATACATTGTAAATCCTTGCATGTAGTAAATTAAGATTTACCCCTGTAACTTGCTGGGTACGATTGTACTCACTGCTTGCAAATCAACACCAGAAAATGTTCAGGAAGGCAATGAGTAGGTCGTCGAGGAGGCCCCTGAAGACCAAGTTTGTGCCGAGGATCTGTGGTTTTAGGCCTTAGCCGTGTTCAAGCTCGTCTTTGGAACTTCTGTGATGTAATTATATTTTGGGCTTGTCGCCCGTTGCGCTAAAATTTAGCCGATGTGCCTTATGTTGTAAATATAATCTGGATCTTCTGTGTGTGTGTGTTAGTTCGTGTTGTTTTGTTTATCATTGTTGTATGGTACTCCGCAACTGTTCACCTCCTGTACGGTTGCTAGTTGCTGGCGCTCCCGGAAACGGGGACGTTACATATACTGTATAGCATTAGTTTGATGGATGATATGGCCCATGAAATGCTCATCAAAATCTTAGCTCTACAATATATGACTAGTGGGTCCCTTGTTCTTGTCATTTTACAGGGCCCACTGGTCAATGACTCAATAGGTACAATTTTGTACATGTTTTCTCCCCAAGCCTTCAATTTTAAGCACGCATGTGTGTAATTTCCCGAGGTGAGTAGAGGTGGTAATCGGCCGTGCCTTTCCAGGCCAGAGCCAGGCCTAGCACATCACAAGCCCGATGCATGGCAGGTTGGCTTATTACGACATGAATGGAGGGCCGGACTAGGCTTAGAAAATCAGCCCATTGGGCCGCCTGGCCTGACCCGGTATATCGTGCCGTGTTTAGGCTGGCCCAGCATAGCGAGCACAACAGGGGCACGATGGTGCTGTAGGCTACTACATTTGCCTTAGTAGTTGTTAGCTGTTGCTTATATTGGAGCATATCAATATTACTTCTAAGCAGAAGATAAATTTGGCTTGTAATTCTCAAGAAAAATATGAAATGCTAAAGTACACATTTTCTGTTCAAGGCCAAGCTGAAGTCATATGAACTGATTTTGTTGTTCTCCTTTGCATCATTGTGTAGCATAGCTGAAAAACATTGGCATCAGCAATGGCTGCACCATTCTTGTGATATTCCTACCTACATGATACATCATCAGAACTATGGGCTGAACAAATTATCATGCATTGCACTGGCTGAACAAGTTAGATGAGCTGGGCCAGGGCTGGCCCGACACAGTGGTGACTCATCATGCTTTGGGCTGTGCCTAGACCTTACCGAAGGCGAGGTGGGCCAACACAGCATGCAGTGGTGAAGTCAGGAATGAAATTGAGGGTGGGCTGAGTTGACACAAATTTAGTCTTTTACTCGTATGGAATTTTAAATGCAGACAAAAATTACACAGTTGGATAGAGGCAAACAATGAAAAATAGAGAAATACAAAGTAGGTATACCTCGATAATAGAAAGCGCATATCCAAAAATATATAATTATTCTACCATGAGTACGGAGTAACGATAAGTCACCTATGTATAAAATACATCAAAATTAGTGATATAATAGAAAATTGTGAATGGTAATGAAAATTTAGATCATATGAAACATACCAAAATTAAGCTAATTTGAATCATGAGACAAATTTCAATCACAAGGCAAATGCTTCTATGCGACTTCATGCCTTGAAAGCAGTTTAGGATTTTATCATCATCAATGCTTTTAAAGATCTCTCGCTCGGTGTAGCATACCATTAAGTCATTGAGCCATTCATCTACTACCTTATTGCGCAAATATGTTTTAATAATATTCATTGCCAAAAATATTCTCTCAACAGATGTCGTTGCCATTCGAAGTATTAATGTCAACTCGATAAGCTGATATACCAACGGAAAAGTTCTATCTTTTCTTGTTTGAACCATCAATTGAGCAAGTTTTGATATATCGTGATATCCGTTGAATTATTCACTTCTTCTAATGTTGAGAATGAAGGTTTGAAGCTGATTTGTTAACAAGAACCGATCAGGATCCGTGAAATTATCAACATAAAATTTAGCAAGTCAAACAAGTTTATCGATATCAAACTTAGAAAATGAGTCACTTAGATCAACACAAGACATGCATACCAATAACTCTGAGGAAACTTAATTGAATCGATGATTCATCTCATTTATAATTGCATCAATAGCAACATTGAAAATGTCAACTTTGTAATAATGATGTTGTGTCACTTTATACTTCCGATGAACTGATTTATCAATAACTCCAATAGGATTTTCCATATTGTGCACATCAATATCATATGTTTTACAAAAGCTTTTGACTTGGTCAAATAATAGCTCTCACTCATTGTCCCTTATATCTTGAAATTGTTCTTTCACATCCTTTAATAAGCCCATAGCTTCAACAATATCTTGATACTTCCTTTACAAAGCAATTGATAGCTCATTTGTAATGCTCAACATGGTTATTAAGAAATGCATGATGAGTACAAATTCAAAACATTCCATCTTTTTTTAGCAAACTTGCTGCTCCACCATGACTTGAGTTTTGACAAGCATCCTCACTTACAAGCTCAAGCACATCCACCACTGTCTCCCACAGTTGGTATATACGAAGCAAGGTTTTAAGATGTGAGCCCCACCGAGTATCTCCAAGTCTAGCAAGTCCAGCTTCTTGATGCAGTTCTATCCCAGCTAAAATAAACCATTCTCTAGCTTCTCCAGCAAGACCTCATGATGTTTTTTAATCAACGCATCTTTTTTTTACAAGATGAACTCACAATAGTCACTATCAGAGGAACATAGTTAAAGAAATCTGCAATAGCTCTACTACAACTTGCCACAGTGACAACTACCAACTGTAACTGGTGGGCAAGGCAATAAACATAGAAAGCTTTTGGATTATCATTCCGAATAAGTTTTTGCAATCCATTAAATTCACTTCTCATATTTGAAGCTCTATCGTAGCCTTGCCCACGTAGCCTTGAAATAGGCAAGCCATGTCGAGTAAGCAATCCAACCAAAACTTCTTTCAATGCCGTAGAATGTATAATTTGTGATATGCTCAATAGCAAGAAACCTTTCCATCACTTTTCCTTGATTGTTCACAAATCTGCATAAATGATATGATTGTAAAATGTAAAGGTAGAGCAAAACAATAATGCATAAATGATAGGATGTTAAAATTAGATGTAGAAGTATAACTACCTCACAATCACCGCCATTTGCTCCTTTATTGATACATCTCTGGACTCATCAATAAGGATTGCAAAATTTCTATCTTCAATCCCATTTTTAATAACTTCTATGACCTCTTGTGCACAACATTTAGAAATCTCTTTTTGAATATCTGGAGAAGTCATAACTGCGTGCCCTAGAGATGTATCAAATGCCACCTTTACTTCCTTTTTATCTTTGTACCAATCCAATAACTCTTTGAAATTCCCCTTGTTAATGGAAGTAGAGGATTCATCATGTCCTCGAAAAACTTCACCTTGAGCTATAAGATATCTTGCACAATCTAAAGATGCAATTTCACCTCCTTACTATAAGTATTGATTTTCTAGATACACTTGACCTTTGATTCTTGAAGTCGTTACAAAGACCCCTTGCAATATGGTGGAAACTATTTATACCACCAGCATATTTATTAAAAGCACATAGAGCAATCTTCCAATGAGAGAACCCAACCTTTGTAAATACATCACTTCCAAATGTATTGTGTTGTGCCAGTTTCTTAAAAAGAAAACAATAGAAACAAAAGGTGGCGTCATTTTCCACACTATATTCCAACCAATCGAATTTATTATACCATGATTCTTGAAAGCACCACGACTGTTTGCCATCCAATGTCCATGGAAATGAATATCCAATTACTTGAGTAGGGCCGTTCAATAAATATGCTTTTCTTACTTGATCTCTAATTTCGTTAGCATAATGTTCAATTGGTATGCGAAGCGCCTGATCGGCAATAATTTTATTTAGATTAAATTCTAGTCAAAGCTTTTTTTGGTTGAGTTGTACTCTCATCAGTTGAATAAGAACTACTTTAATTGCTTGCAAAATAGTTACACAAAGTTTGTTTCTCTATTATAGCAAAATGTATAAATAAATTATTAATTTCTAGTAGTACAAAGCTATAAATCTATGAATTAATTATAAAGACTAAACTATCTATGTACATTGAATCTAAAAATCTAAACTCTAAAGTGTAAAATACTAAGTTGATAAGAAAGGTACTAAGAAAAAATTACTTACTATGGTATGATTTACTCAGCTCCCAGTTCCCCTATTTCTCTCAGGCCTCACTGGCCGCTCGGCCCTTCCCCCTATTTCCCTCACCGCCCGCTCGCTCTGCTCCCCTATTTCTCTCTGCCCGGCCGCTCCGCTCCCCACCTCCCCCTATTTCCTTCCGCTCCGCCCGACAGCTCCGCTCCCTGCCTATTTCTCTCTACTCCAACCAGCCGCTCCACTCCTCGCCTCCCCCTCCGCTCCGCTCCCTACCTCCGACCTCCGACTTCCGCTCCGCTCCGCTCCCCACCTCCCCCCTACGCTCCGTTCCACTCTGCTCCCTCACCAACGTTGCCGCCAGGCAACAGATCCGGCCCTATCTGGTTCCCCCTGCCCCCCTCGGCCCCTTGTCAGCGTCACCACCCCAGTCTAGCTCCCCCTGCCCTGGCTCAGCCCCCCTCACCGGCATCACCGCCAGATCCGACCAAGTCCGGCTCCCCCTACTGGCCTACCCCTCCCCTCGGCCCCTCGTCGGCGTCACCGCCTGCGGCAACCCTTCTATTGTTCGGCACGTGGCCTCGCCCGGTCGCCCCCAGCCCCCCCTTTCTGTTGCACTGTGTGAATGGAAGACTGAGATCCAATTGCCATTGCTATTTGCTATATTTGCTAGGTTTGTGAGTTGATCTGTTGTGTCTTGGTGGGCTTTGTTGGGCCTGTTAAAGCTAATGGGCTTAGCACTCCAGTAGTACTCCAGTCCAGTGTCATTTCTTCTCCCCAAAGAACATTTCCTTTCTTCCTCAAGAGCTCACAAACGGGGTCGGCGCTGGGGCGAGCTAGAGACGGCGCCGTGAGCTTTTGGGGGTCTACTGGGGTGAGGTGAAGCTCAGGCCTTACTAAACCCCTTGGCTTGCATGGCACAACAAGGTTGCCAAGCTAAGCTGGCATGGCCCGAAACACGCCGGGCGTGTGCCATGAGTCCCACCTCTAGACCCATGCATGCATGCGGCAGCTAGCGACCACTAGACATGAATGCATGTATGTGCAAACGAAACCGTAGTGCTTGTCTTTTCGATCGATTGCCAAGCTTGTTTTTTTTGCTCTTAAATACACTAGTCTAGAGGGTGCGAGAGTCTCTATCGCCATTTCAATTGACAATAGGTTTCTTTATCACCTATTGAATAGCGACAGATGCCGTGACGCTGACGTGGTACTCTATTGTCCATTTGTTTGATGACAGAAACTCTGTCCCAAATTCAAATGGCGATAGAAGGATAGTTATGTAATTTTTTAAGTGATATATTAGTGTAATATTAATAAATAAATTTATTACTTCAAAAATCTGCAGCTGGCTGCTGCTACATATATTCGTTGTGGTATATATATATAGACGTGAGTTGTGCGCTGCAGTAAAAGATTGCGACCAATATATCACTGATGATTTCTAAAGATTACTCGTGAATCTGATGGATCCATGGCCGATGCATGAGCTGGCGGTAGAATCAGACAAGCGCTACCAAACCGACGCTTCGTCCAATCATCATGAATCGCCTTTTGTTCATGAACTGGCCAGAACAACGGGAGTAATGACACCAGCCACGAGCACTGCACGCATGCGCTCTGCAGAAACTTGAGTTCACAGATCAGACCATATCTGCTATTGCATATGTATCTTTATTTTGTTCTGACCTGAATATAGCGTAGCATGTATACTGTATAGCATTAGTTCGATGGATGATATGGCCCATGTAATGCCCATCAAAATCTTATCTCTACAATATATGACTAGTGGGTCCCTTGCCACTCTACAGGACCCACTGGTCAATGACTCAAGAGGTACGATTTTGTACATGTTTTCTGCCCAAGCCTTCAATTAGCCCGAGGTGAGTAGAGGTGGGAGTCGGCCGTGCCTTTCTAGGCCAGCCCCAGGCCCAACACGTCACAAGCCCGATGCATGGCTGGTTGGCCTAGCACGGTGTAAACGGAGGGCTGGGCTGGGCTGGGCTTAGAAAATTAACCCGTTGGTTCACCCATCCTGGCCCGGTATATCATGTCGCGCTTAGACCGGTCCAGCACGACAAGCACGGCAGGGGCACGGTGGCAGTGTAGGCTACTACATTTGCTTTAGTAGTTGTTAACTACTGCTTATATTAGAGCATATCAATATTGCTGCTGAGCAAAAGATAAATTTGGCTTGTAATTCTCAAGCAAAATATGAAATGCTCAAGTATGCATTTTCTGTTCAAAGCCATGCTGAAGTCATATGATCTAATTTTGCTATTCTCCTTTGCATCATTGTGTAGCATAGCTGGAAAACATTGGCATCAGCAAATGCTGCACCATTCTTGTGATATTCCTGCCTACATGATACATCATCAGAACTAGGCCACTGAACATCGGAAGTTTTGTCTAAAGTAGCTAATTATACTACTTAGGGACATCAAAGGTTTGGGAAAAGTTTGGTTTGGAACTCATACAAGTTCAGGCTAAATATTGTCTTTGCAATCTTTTGTTGCATGTTGCTTCTGCTGCTTTGCGCATGTTTAGGTCAAGGGAATTTGGTTGGGATTTAGTTTAAATCTAAAACACTAAATCCTATATAAATCTCCTTAATTCAAACAACCCATCTAAATTTGACCTCTTGGGCTACCACGGAGTTTAGTAGACTATGAAGCATAATACTTCTCTTATGTATATTCTTGAACATGTCATGCTAAACTCTATTGAATCCAAATCGAGTAGCAGGTACGTAGCTCTCCTCTTAATATCTCTGAATCTTTGGCTTGTGTTTTTTACTTGTAGCCAAAAGCTTTTCCATGCTTAACAAGTGAATAAAAATCAAAAGATTATACCACGTAGTTTCGAAGTATTAGAGACCGTGTTAAATGTTTGTTGTTTTGTGATTGTCATCAATATGTGTGACTGATCTTTGACTGTAAATTGGATCTTATGGCAGATGCTAAACAAATTCTCATGTATTGCGTAGGCTGAACAAGTTAGATAGGCTGGGCCAAGGCTGGCCCGACACAGCGGCAACTCATCGTGCTTTGTGTTATGCCTAGATCGATCTCACCGAAGACGAGGTGGACCAGCACAGCAAGATTGACGAGCTGAGCCGGCATGGCTCGAAACACGTCGGGCGTGTGCCGTGAGTCCCACCTCTAGACCCAGGCATGCATACGGCAGCTAGCGACCACTGGACGTGCATGCATGTATGTGCAAACGAAATCCTAGTGCTTGTCTTTTCGATCGATTGCCAAGCTTGTGTCACTTCATGCTGGAAAAGGAGCAGGGAGTGATTGGAGCAGGGAGTGATTTGCAAGCATGGACTTTACATACTTGGCTTCAGCAATTGGCCGCTTGCTGATAAATTAAGATCAGTGCCAGTACAGGAGGGGGCCTTCGGTTGGACTTTGTGGTACTGGGAGCTAAGGAAATTGTACATGCATGCATGCATGCATGCATGGGAAAGTGATCCGTAGACACGGACAAGCTGATGGAAAATAAGGCTAAGCATGCTTTTTTTATCTCACAGGGAAAAGTGAAAAAGCGAGATGAATGAAATCCACAAAGTCCAACTGCCACTACTGAAAGCCTATTACTAGACGTCAAATTACAGACGATTTTGTGAAATCGTCTGTGATGTACACTATCACAGACGGTTTTAATTTGGAGATCGCATGTGGTATTTGTGACGGGAAAAAGGAGTATCACAGACGGTTCTTACCGATGCAACATCTATGATACTAGAATATCACAGACGGTTTTATATTAAAAGCCATCTGTGATAATCCAGATTATCACAGACGGCTTTTAATATAAAATCATCTATGATATTCCAGTATCACATACGGTTTTTAACAAAAAAAACCGTGTGTGATAATCTGGAATATCATATACGGTTTTATATATAAAACCGTCTGTGATAATCCGATAAGGTATTTATTGCGCGCGTCAGAACCGCATATGTCTTCATTTCGATTCAGATCTAGCCGGTGCTGCAGCTAGAGGCGGCAAGACTTTCAGGCCATTTAATTTGGTGGGAGAAGGCTTATTTGGCAGGACAGTTTTGAAGATTCATCAAGTTCTTGGTTGCCCTAAATATGGTTAGTAATGAAATTTGCTTTTTGTTGCATCAAAATTTAGATATAGCTAATTAATTTTCGGTGACTGTTATATATATACTTTGAAGACCTAGCTAATTTAGATTTAACTAGCCTCAATGCATGTGGTTTTTAATACTAATTAAGTTGTTATATATGTGGCATAATATAGGATCGAAGCTGGATGTATACTGCAAACCGTGTGAGTGAAGAGTATATTAATGGCGTGACTGCTTTTACAAGAGCTACCAAGGAGGATATGTTGAATAAGGGGGTGGAATATATGTATTGTCCATGCACTGACTACGAGAATTTAAAGATGTTTAAGAATCGAGAGCAGATTGAAGCGCACTTGATTCGGAGGAGTTTCAAAAAAGGGTATACGTGTTGGACCAGTCATGGCGAAGTCAATGATATGCCGCCGGATGACATCGCCGGTAAAGTCAATGATATGCCACCGGATGATATCACCAGTGAAGTCAATGATATGCCACCAGATGATGTCGATTGTGGTTCGGATTCGGATAGGCTGTACGATGACAATCTGGATCAGATGCTTCGTAAAAAAATGCAATATTACCATCTAAGTGTAAATGCAATGTAGATCTTTTGTAATTGTGTATTTGTTAATGGATACTTTATTTCATTTCAATTAATTGATTTGTCAAATAGATGTTTTATGTTTGTGAAATGAATTGAGATGTGAATTGGATGTTTTATGTTTGTGAAATAAATTGAGATGTGAATTGTATGTATACATATACATGTTGATCTGCTTGTTTCAGAAGGCATGGCTAGCATTTCCTGAGGCTAACCAATAAACAGAAATAGATTTAGTGGTAGAAAAGAATATCACAGACGGTTTTTTACTAAAACCCGTCTGTGAAACCTGATAATCACATACGGTTTTTAATGACAAACCGTCTATGACTTATAAATATCACATATGGTTTTTAGTTACAAACCGTCTGTGATTACCAACTATCACAGACGGTTTTTCGTTAAAAACCGTCTGTGATAGTTGGTAATCATAGACGGTTTGTAACTAAAAACTGTCTGTGATATTTATAAATCACAAACGGTTTATCATTAAAAACCGTCTGTGATTATCAACTTTCATAGATGGTTTTTCGTTAAAATCGTCTTAGACAACTTTTGCATACAGTGTCCATGTTCGACATTCTTGGACTCATTGGAAAGCTAACGATGAGCCCGATCTAAAAAATGACTCGCATGAGCCAGTTGTAATATCACAAAATTTTGCCCTTTATTTAATTGGATTTTCCTGGATTTTTAAAAATCCCTTTTTCTAAAAGCTAAAAACAACCAAAGAGAGTAAGAAATTAAATTCAATTGTGTAATTGTTGTCAAATCAAGTCAAAATAATTTTATTTGGGTTCTTTGTTTTTTTTGAGTTTTTAAGATTTTTTTGGGATTTATTTAGATTTTCTGCTATTTTCTAGCCTTTATTTGAATTTCTAGGCTTTTCTAAAAATCAAAATTTTAAACCATCCCGCCTCCCTCCCCGGGCAACGTGTGGACGGCCTAGATTAGCCCATGTCACTGCTCAAGTTCATCCAGCCGCTCGCCCCGCCTTTCATCTTCGTCCAATACGTGGACGGCCAGATACCGGCCACGTCCCGCCCGAGCTGATCTCAGCCGCTCGCTACCATTTACCACTTCGCCCCCTCGACCGACAGCTCCGATCTTCTCTTGTGCCACGCGGTGATGATCTGGCTGCCTCATCCCTTTCCTTCTCTTCCTCTCATTGATGTGCAGGCCGCACCTGTCAGGATCGTCTTCCCCGCGCGCACGCCGCCTTCCTTCTTCTCCCCTCTTTCCTTTTTCGGTGACGCAGCCCTCCCCGCCGAATCTAGCCTCTTCTCTCCAAGATTTCGACAGAAATGGAAACCCTATGCGACATGGAAACGAATTCCCGAGGTCACGTGGCCCCTTTCCATTTCTACCCCTCTTTTCCTTACCTCCCCCCTGGCCGTGATTCCGCCTCTGACTCCGGTAAAGAATTGCCGCTCATGTTCCCCCCTCAGCCCTATATAAACCCTCCCTAAGCACCGCAACACATCACCCCACCTCCCTCTTCACTCTATTTGCTCTCCCCGCCTCCGAGAAACCCTCTCACCGTAGCTCCCTCTCTCTAAGCCGCCGCCGCACTCCGGCGAGCAATTACTGCTGAATAGAGCGTCCCCGTGCCAAGCCATCACCTCCATTAGCTGCCCCGTGCCTCGACGAAGCTCAGCAACCGCACCATCGACCGAGTGCATCACCAGAATCCCATCACAGCTGGAGCCCCAAGCACCGTCGCCACCTCTCCTCACCGCCGATGATCTTCCGGCCATTTTCGGTAATGTTAACGTGCACCATCAAAAACACCCGTGCTTCCCCCTCTCGTTTGCACCACTCGCCGGTCGCCGTTGTGGACCACATCGCCAGTGACCCTCGGTTCCAATGTGTCATCCCACGCCTGCGACGCCACGTCAGACGGCACAGCCCATGTGGCAGCCATGTGGCACCACATGACACTTCACCCCAGCGTCCGGCCGCCACGCAGCAACCACACCGCGCGCTATCCGCCGCGTTAGACTGCACAGCCATGTGGCAATGACGTGGCATGCCACGTCAGCATCGAGCCACCCATTCGCCACGTCAGTGCCACATGGCATCCACGTCAACAAAATCAGCCATGTCATCTTCCACGTGTAGGGCCGACGTCAGCATGACATCATAATTCTGATTTTTCTTTAGAAAAATAATTTCCAAAATTTTTGCTGACATCATAAATATCTTTTCAGTGGAAAAACAATTCCGAAAATTCTAGTTTTTCTTTTTAATTAGAATTTAAACTTCTAGAGGCTCGTTCTCTTTTATCCTAACTCCGATTGAGCCCGTTCAAATTTCTAAATACATCTAAAATTAAGATCTATCCAAATATACAATGTTTGCAAATTTTGGAGTTTATTTGAATTTACAGAGTTATTTTCATGTGTAGACTGCGACGATTTCGGAGAATTTTACGACGTGATTCGCATCAAACTACAGAGTAAGGCAAATCACACACCCTTGATTATGTTGATCCCAGTTTACGAATAAATTTATGTTATTTTTAAGTTATTTTGCATGGTTAATTTCTACTCTTTGTATTTTAAATTCAGTTTTACATTAGTTATTACCCATTTGTTATGACTCCCAATGACTCATTTGACTTTGTAAATTTTTGTACCTTGTCACCTTAGATTAAAACTCTAGTTAGTATACTAGTATGCCTAGAGAATTTTTGTAGCAAATGTTTAGACCTACATAGATATAACTTTAGGTTGGAATAACTTTTTCATGTGAAATGATAAGCTTTGAAAATATGTTCTTGACTTCGTTGAGTCAAGATGGTTTATATAATGTTTTAAAACAAAATATAAAACTTGGTTTAGACTTAAGTTAATGGATAGGTGGAAGGTACTGGCATGCATTGTTATTCGGTAACACAACGTTAATTGTCAGGCATAATGGGTATGTAGTTTGAGCCTAAGTCAAGTTAAGGACTGGTTTGTGAGCTACTGCTGCAAAGCTCAATCATTCTACCACAAGACTAGTTTGGGATAGTCCTGGCTAACTAATTAGCGGTTCCCAATCTGAGTCTTGCTATAGGCTGAATGTGAGCGTAGCGTAGATTATGAGAAGTCTCACATAGCATAACAGGGGGCCCATATTTGGTGGATTTCTTGTTGGGGTGAAACATTAGTGGTGGCATGACCAAGTTGAAGGCTTAGCTTTGTAAAGGTCTTATTATGGTTACTCAGTCGCATGTCTAAGGAAGCGTGTAATGGCCGACACAATGAGCAAATTATATCTTATGAGTAAAGCTGTACCACATCTACAGAGTGTATAAACTATTCGAGATAGTCGTGCCCATGGTCAAAGGCATGCTGAGTAAGGTTTTTCATAGATTAGATTTTGTTTTTCATATCATGGATTTAGTTGGAAAAGTGGTATCTTTTTTTAGAAAGATAGTCTGGGCGTGATGCCCATGGTTAGATTAGTGCTATGTCGGTGCCTGCACTAATGTTATTATTTTGAATTACAATCTTTCACTTCGAGTATTAAATTCAGTAATTTCAATCTATTTACTATATTTCCTTAAATATTGTTTTACGCGCAAATTAACCCTATATGCTTTCCTTTGTTGCCTTTATCGTTATAATGCATTCTCCCGTGTGACTTGCAGAATATAAGTTTGTACTTACCCTTACTTTATCATCTCAGAGGATGAGGACTATGACTACGGTGAGGATCAGGACAAGTAGCCCGCGTCTTACTATCGTTTGCCTGTGGGTAGGTTTGGGCTTCGCTTTATTTTGCTTCTGTAGTTATTTCTTTTGCTATTGTTGCCAATGAGCATTATTGTAAACTTTGGTTGTAAGACCATACTCACTTATTTAATAAAGTTTGTCATTTATGCTTGACATTAATCTTTGTTATCCCTTGTGAGCACTAGTTTGATCCTGGAGTGGCGCGATTTATACAGAGGATTCAGGAGTCGTTGCTCCGAGGTCCGACAGAGATGGTAACAGAGTGACGATGACTGTAACATGTGACCGTAGGTAGAATAATATTGGTTCACCATAAGGACCTATTTTGTAAAATATATATTTCCAAAAGTTCTCAGAAAACACTTGTCATCTTCTTTTTCCTCCTTAACTATTTGTTTTCTTCTTCATTAAAAATTTGTTTCATAACTCTTGTCTTTCCACAAACTTGTAGATGGCCGAGACCTCTACTCATGTCACCCATGGTATCCGCGCTGGTCACCTAGCCGAGTGTCTGTGGAGCCTCCTTCAAGAAATAGGCTTTAAGACATGCCCTATCTACCAAGGGTACCGATGGACCATTGAGCAATAGGAGAGCTAGGATATAGAGGTGTTGATCTACACCAATGTTGGAGATAAAGCAGCCCTCCACACCTTTGACGCTCCTCAGAGATACGATACCTTCTTCACTGGCATATAAAGGGGGAGATTGAAAGCATCTAGACCCCTAAAAATGATTTTGGTAATTAATGACAATATGTGCATTTGGTACTAATATGTTTGTTGAGTATTGCATAGGTTAAGTCCCAAAACTGAGCATGTCAAATGCAAGATGTATGCTAAAGGATGAAAAGAGGATCAGGATGACTCAAGACAAAGGAACAAGTAGTATAGGATCCCTTTTCTATTTTACCGGTTTTAGGAGAAAGGTTGGAAGATCGGGTTATAGGATAGTTGCCGTACTATTAAGAGGGATAATAGAAAGTAATTTGATAGCATGTTCTTGTCCCATTTGGATCAATCTAAGATCATGCATGCACTTAAAATTTAGTTTGAAAACTAATTGTGATATGTCAGAAAAATCGAAAATACAAGACTACATATTGCAGAACTACCGAAGTTCGGTAGTACCAACGTGTAAACTACAGAACTACCGGAACTCAGTAGTACCGGGATGCAGAGCAGTACGTTTTTCCCAGAGAGCACCCACTTTGAAAATTAGGCTTGCTGAAATCGGTAGTACCGAAAAATACACGGTAGAACTACCGCAGTGTAGTAGTACCGCACCTGAAATCAGAACTACCGAACTTTGGAAGCACCGAAAAAATCCAGCGGTACGTTTTTTCTAAAGAGGGTCGTTTTGACCCGAGGAAATTGGTAGTACCGCGCCGATAAAACGGAACTACCGATGATCGGAACTACTGCATTTATAACGGCGGTAGTATCGCACCGACTTTCAATGGCTAGTTCTAACGCTCTGATATAGTCGTTACTATGTGCTACAGTACTTTACGGTAATACTATAGATTACACAGCGGTACTACCGATGTCCCTAATTTTTCAGGATTATTTTTTGTAACGACTAGTTTTTGTTGGTGAGGGTATAAATACCCCCCACCTGCTCAAGGACATGTTGCTGAACTTGCATTGAACATCTTAGATCCTTGAGCATTCATTTTACACCTCCTTTCTTTGTGTGCATTCATTTTGAGGTGTTTGAGGCAGAAAGTGGATATTCATTTTAGACTGATCCTTGGCACTTGATTGCCGTCAAGCGAAGCTACGATTCATTACTCTTGGTACTTGCCGGCACCTAGATGGCTTGGTGGAGGTTTGTAGGTTGATCTCTTCAAGAAGCTTGTAAAGAGACCCGACGCTGATTTGTGAGTGGTTCAGTGTCCACCATCATCAGAGTGAAGAAAGGGAAACTACTAGTGGATTTGAAGTGGAAGGCTTAATTTGTAGAGCCGGTCCAATTTGTTTGGGCTTACCTCAACGTAAACTAGGAGAAACTGGCAAATTTTCGATCACCACAGTAAAAACATCGTGTGTCTCTTTGATATTATTTGTGTTTCTATTTGTCTCTATATATTCAATTTATTGTGAAATTAATTGTATTAGAGACTTGTTTAGTTATTGCTTTTAAGGTGTCTTAGGGTTACTAAAATTGTGTAGGTTTAAATTGTGCTTCAAACTTGTTAATTTGTCAATATCTTTAAAAATTTTATTACTTCCTATTCACCCCCTTCTAGTTAGTCATCCTTGATCTTACAACGTGGCAAAACCATCCACACATCACGTCACGTGAGCAATACCACCATATGAAATCAGATCAGAATGTTTGAACCGAATTACAAAATTCGAAAATCAAATATCAATTTCATAGTGTAAGGTGCTAGATAGACTTTGATGCAAAGTTTAGGATGTTATATGGACTTAGAGGGCGCTTGTTTAGGTAGAAAAATTCTGGCTTATGGCTGAATTTTCACTGTAGCTGGCTTATTTTACACTGTAGCTGATGGTATTTTATTTAACATAATTAATTTTTTTAAAATAATAGGTTTGTCCATCACGTATAATGCAAATAAATACGGAAAAAAGAACCAATAAAAAAGCTCAAAAAAGTTGAAAAGCCACAAAAATAAAATTTAGAAATAATAAAAAATCAGACGCTCAAATTGAAACTAGCGAGACCTTATTCTTAGTCCACGACATGTACGTAAGACACAAAACTTAAGTATTATATAATGGGATTAGACGGAAGCGTACCACGCGCGGAAGGAAACAGGCAAGTTACGTAAACGTTAACTACTTAATTAAACAGTGAATACTCACTCCATAGCAAACACCATTTTTATTTTATTTTATTCACTAACTCATCATAACAATGTATTGTACTCCGGTGGTGGCCAACGGGCCATGCCCGGTCGGCACGGTCTGGGCCTAGGTGCCTGTTTAGACATGGCTAATAAACAAGTTATGCCATGCTGACCTACAAACCGAGGATCGAGTCCAGGCACGTGAGCATGATCCACCACCATGATGTGTGTGGTCTCCATATCTTTCTTTTTCACTATCTCTCCAAACGTCAAACTGGCAAAATACTATTGAGAATGCAGGAGTGTGTCTTCACCTTCGAGATAATCCAATGATTCTCATACTTCAGTCTACATGTGTGCACTCGCCAAGGACAATCGCCCTACTCGCACTTTATAGTGTACTGCTCCTGCTAAATTTGATGACCTGAAACATTCACTGTATGGACAAGGCCCACAGCTTACTGACATCCTGTAAGGATGCCTTGTATACAAACATTGAGTGCAACCGAACTTCTGTACCATGGTACTTCCACGGTGATTCATGCTCATCATGCGCAGCAACACCCTTAGCGTAAAACAGGTTCTATTCCTGAGGGATGGGAGCTTTGTCCTTATCTAAATTGTCTTTGTCGTCTTCCTGTACAGCTTCCTCTTTAGCCCAGGATTTCTGGTCATCGCTCTCCATTTGATATACTATATACTCCATATGTTCCCCTTCATTAGCATATCCTGTAAGTTCAGTATGCGGTGACCTATCTTTCTCTCCTGCATCTACCGTGTTGGCCTCGTCTCGAGCAACATCCTTCGCGACCTGTATAACACCAGCCTCTGGGTCCTCCTCTTGACCAATATGTTGGGCGCTCAAGCTGCTCCTACCAGCCGGATGATAGCCGTCGATAGGGCCTTGTACAACTTCTTTTGGGTATGGTTGCACGCGCAATATACACTCGTCCACGACACAGGGAGCCTTCCACCAAAACCCTTCCACACAACCGTGTGTATCAATCTTCTCAACTCTCATCTAATGTGTGTGGGAGACTAGCTCTAAAGCTCCTGTATGATGACACTGCACACCTCAGAGTCCAAGAAGAAGCTACGAATGAGCCAGTATATCACATCTGCGATTCGAGCATTCTCGTCGTTCGGGTGTACCAGAGTGGCTTATGTAAAACTGTTCAAGTCAACACCATAACTGGCTTATGGCTGAATTTTCACTGTAACTGGCTTATTTTACACTGTAGTTGATGGTATCTTATTTGACATAATTAAATTTAAAAAATAGGTTTGCCCATTACGTATAATGCAAATAAATATGAAAAAAAGAACCGATAAAAAAGCTGAAAAGTCAGAAAAATAAAATTTACAAATAATAAAAAATAAATAAATAATCAGAAGCTTAAGCCAAAACTAGCGAGACCTTATTCTTAATCCAAGACACGTACGTAAGACACAAAACTTAAATATTATTTAATGGGATTAGACGAAAACGTACCACGCGCGGAAGGAAACATGCAAGTTATGTAAACGTTAACTACTTAATTAAACAGTGAATACTCACTCCATAGCAAATGCTATTTTTATTTTATTTTATTCACTAACTTATCACAACAATGTATTATACTCTGGTAGTGGCCAACAGACCAAGGCCAGCCAGCATGATTTAGGCCTAGGCGCCTATTTAAATATAGCTAACAAACATGTTGTACCGTATCGATCTACAAACCAAGGATCGAGTCTAAGCACGGCCCACGACTGTGTCATACTAGTACGGACACGATTAGGGCTAGACGGGCTGGACCAACACAATTTACCCATTTAGTCCAAAAAGGAGAAAAAATTCAAAAAAAATAGAAAAGTGTAGAAAATTAAGAAAAAATTATACAAAAATTATAAAAAATTATGCTAAACGAGTTGTACCAACCCAACGTACCAACCGCTCAGCCCAAGCACGATCCATCGGACCATACCGGCACGACCCATCATCTAAACGTAAACGGACAATTACGGACCTTAAGCTAGACCTACAATGATAGGCCTCGGACCGACCCGCTACGGCATGATCGATTGGCCACCACTATTTTACACAGCAAGTGGATCCATCCATATTTTTCAAAACCTGTGATCACTCATCAGGTGATCACCTGGAGATTTGATTGCCTTAAATGTGAGTTGGAAGAACATATTCTTGTCTGAAGACAAACCAGCGATTCCCGGCATCGAATGCTCCAACAGAATGAAGCATAAATAATCAACAAGATATTAATGATAACTAATCAGCTGCAACCCATAAACAAAACATCATTTAAGAAACCAATAATCTTATAATCCATCATCATCTTGAAGTCCTTAGTAAACGTCCTATGGAAAAGCAAAAGAATATTAGGAGCTTGACATAACAAATGGTTTGAGGCTGAAGATTCAACATGGTCTCCAATGTTAACCATTGTTTTTCTCTACATACCCTCCAATCTCCATACCGTCGTGGCGATCATTGTTGTCGTGACGAACAACCAACGGAAACAAATGAGAAGAAAAAAATTGCTGGGCAGAGTATGCAAGCCTGTCTCGACAGGGGCCCTACTTGATGTACTGGGAGACCCACTTGAACCCATCACCATAACCCATCTTGCGGACAACACTGCACATGAACACCTCAAGAGGCCGGACGTTGGAGTCGCCTAGGTTGACCTTGCCCTTCCCAGTTGTGAAGTTGCTAAGGCCTAGGTGATACCGCAGCTCCTCTTCAGAGGCAGCATACGGAATGTCAATTTTGTTGCCAAGGATGAGAAATGGGACATTTGCCAAGGAATCATCAGACAGGAGAGCATCGAGCTCCTTTTTTGACTCAGCAAAGCGCTCCTTATCGTACGCATCTACCAAGTATACTACAGCATCAACCTGTTGGGACAACAAAAAAAATGAACCAAACATATGAAAAGCTGCCACCAGGTGAACAAAAAAAAAAGAATTATCAATAAGAACCAATGCATCTGCAAGAGTAAAGGAATAGAAATAGGCCACAGCTATCCTCAACTAAAACATGCCTTCCCACAT
This sequence comes from Melocanna baccifera, assembly GCA_036346265.1. Lineage (NCBI taxonomy): Eukaryota > Viridiplantae > Streptophyta > Magnoliopsida > Poales > Poaceae > Melocanna > Melocanna baccifera. The sequence goes on along the minus strand of CM070676.1, from coordinate 14,339,484 downwards.
TTGGTAGAAAGAATGAAAGAGGACACCAAACACCAAAGAGGATAAACAAATATATGATTCCATTAGGTAACTGATATGTTATGTCCAATGTTCCATGCAAAGGGCAGATGAGTTTTATATTAAATTTGGGTAGCTTAAGAACTTCAACCACAAGAGCAAAATTTGGATGCATCCTCATAGTAACTTGTGATAACCAAATGATCCATATAACATGCACAGCAAAATAAATATACTACAAAAACAGCTATCATATTGTTGCAGTGTAGAGAAGATAACACAAAACTTCCAGATCTAAGCAAAGGCATATGCATTGCACAATGACTTGTTACTGCATAACTAAAAATCTAAGATGCACCTTAAAGCATGGACTATGGAAAACAAAGTACATCATATTAGAAATCATTGTGTGAAAATGGAATCAGACAAAGCTTCAAGGTGACAAAAGTAGCAGAGGTGGCGTGACATAAAAGAAAATGTGCAGCTTTTAAGAACACAGGCTGTGAACTGCACATGTCAAGGCGAATACAAATACTACCCATAAAGAAAAGAATATTGAGTGGAATGAAGATAGTATTTAAACTCTTTATGTTCTAGTCATTCATCCCTGCACTAAAACACTTAAAACATACGAAAAGGGCAATTCACAATCACCTCTTTAAAATAGTAGAGCGAGCAGGGCAAAAACAATGGCGTCAAGTATACCCGCAAAATGAACATAAAGCATGCACGTTTCAGCAACCGATCTTCTAAAAAGTATTTTTTATGCATTTCGTCTATTTATGCCAGTCAGCCCACGTCACAAACAACAATTTAACAGATGCATGTGCTCAATTTTCCATCAATCTGCCTAGATGGAGTTTATGTTGTTCTCTTGCGACAAAGCTCGTAATAAACAAGGACTGCCCACATCAATTTTAGCACAAACACTGCTATATATGTATTTAACAAACCTTCCAGGATTTTCATTGGTGCTACCGCCCTCCCCCTAAAATTTTCAAGTTATACTATGCTGAATTCCTAAACAAAATCCCATTCCGGCAATTCAGTGATTTCGCCCGTTCCTACAACATCGAAAAAACACAAACCACAACCTTTCAAACCTATGGGTAGAAAAAATCTGTTCTTTTCAAATTAAGCGCACAAAATGACACGCATAGCACGAGAACCAATCATCCATCGACTAGATCTGAGACTGAGAAAGCCAATGCAACACGATATAAGATAGACAGGATGAGACCTTTGCGTAGTAATCTTTCCAGACGCGGCGGGCGATCTGGTGGCCGCCGAGGTCGAAGGCCTTGAACTTGATCTTGCCGATGCTGAGCTCCTCCGACGTCGGGTGCTGCGTCGGCTGGTGCTGCACCAACCGCTGCATCCATCCAAGTACGTACGAATACACCGATCAGATCTACCAAACCAAGAAACGAGCAGATCGGATCAGATCTGGGGAGATCCAACGCGGGTAGGTACCTCGTCCTTGAGCATGTGGAGGAGGGTGGTCTTGCCAGCGTTGTCGAGGCCGAGGAAGAGGATCTTGGCCTCCTTCTGCCACAGCCCGAGCGAGGCCAGCACCCCGTAGAACCAGTCCCACAGAAACATAATGGCCGGTCCGCCCTTCTCCCCCACTTCCTTCTCCTCCCTTGGGCCTTCTTGCTCCGTTCCCGGAAACGGCGGCGGCCGCCGCGGCGGTGGAGATCGCCAGAGGAATGGGCGGATCCGAGGGATCTGGGAGAAGAAACCGAGGAAGGGAAGGAAGCGAGAATGGATACGAATTTCTCTTTCCCTGTCTATTCTATTGCTTGGTTGGGGTTGGGGGAACGGACCAGACCTATCGATTGCACCGGGCCGGTACAATACGGACAGGTCCAAACACGGTTTATTTAGACACAGTTTACTTAGGTATAATAAATAAGTAGATTACGTTGTATCGGTTCATAGGTCGAAGATCAAATTCAGTTATAATCCACGACTATATCGTACTAGTACAGACACGGTTAGATCTTAATAGGCTGTAGATATAGTTGACCTGTTTAGTCGGAAAAGAAGAAAACATCAAAAAAATTAAGAAAAATTATAGAAATTGTAAAAAATATAGGAAAATATAAAAAATTATAGACATTGTTAATCATCAAAATAATTATTATCAATGATATAATAAGTTTTATTAACTTATTAAATTACATTGCATGGCTGATTCGTTAAAAAATTTAATAAGTAAAAACTCAATTTGAGAAAACCTTAATAAAAAAAGAGTACAATCTATAAAACTTACTAGTGACTACATCCGAGGGAAAAATATTAGAAATCTTATTCATTGCTATCTAAATATAAATTATCAAAAAATTCTTCTAAGTCTGTATTCACTGCAGTATGTTGGAGTCTTCATTCAGTTTGTTCCCAATCTTTGACAGTCAGAAGGATTTCGATCATCTCATTGTATTCACTGCAGTATGTTGGAGTCTTCATTCAGTTTGTTCCCAATCTTTGACAGTCAGAAGGATTTCGATCATCTCATTCGAGAGATTTGTTAGTTGCTCCTCGATTATTCTTCCAAATAGACTAAAGATTGACTCCAAGAAGAACGTAAAAATAGGAACAGTCAACACATCCCGTGCTAATATGAATAGCACTGGAATGTTACTTTCTGAGTTTGCCACCATGAGAGGATGTTTAACTCTTACTCGAAACTGACGCTATCACTGTTAAGATAACTTGATAGGTCTCCAGTGCTTTGCCGTCTTTCTCCTCCTAACTGATGTGTACTTGCACGAGAATCTCTAGAGGAAGAACCAAAAATCTTACCCCCATTGCATAGTCCCCACAGAGATACTAGGGGCTACCTAGGGTCTTTCCAAATACACTGACCCAAACTTATTTTTGTATTTCTCGTATACCTTATATAATCTATTCTTAACTACTCTATAGTATGTACAATAATCTAAACTAGCAGCATAACTTAAAAGTTATAATATATTTATAAATCCTTGGAGTTTGACCCTAGGATCCAACATAAAAACGAATGCATATAAAATAGAAATTTACCTTCAATATTTTAAAATCTTAGATTTCATGGCAATTACAGCATCTCGTAGTACATGATCATTTTCAAGAGCCTTTAGGTGACTGGCAATTTCAATAATGTTATGAACAATTAGAGGAGAGATTAGGTAGTATACTTTAGAAAAACAAAGTGTAGCTTTATCAAAAAGTTTTAAAAAAATATATTTTCACCAACAACCCAATCGTCTTCAGTAAGTTCGGGGTCTTTAACTTGGGTTTTACTGAATGAGCTATGAGATCGATGAACTTGGGCATGAAGGAAAACAAATAATATGCTCTTATATGACAATATATGTTTAAGCATAAGATAAGTAGAGTTCCATCTAACAGGTATGTCTAAGCTAAATTTTTTAAGGCGAACATTCATTGCTACGCAAAAACTCTTATTTACGGTAATTCGTTAGTTAGAACAATTAATATATGAAATTGCATCTCTAAAAGAATCAATACAAGCATTTAATTTTTTTAAACCAGATTTAACAATAAGATTAATAATATGGCAAGCACAACGTTGATGTAGTAAGAAAGATTTTGTATAAGTATTAAATAAAGGAGTAAGAATTCCCATAGCTTTAGTGTTTGTAGCTGCATTATCTAAATTTATAGAAAAAATCTTATCCGTGAGGCCAAAATCATCTACAACTTTAATAATGCATTCTGTAATATTTTCAGCAATATATGAAATATTAATTAATTTAAATCCTATAATTCATTTTTCCATTACCCAATCATCGTTAACATAATGAGCAGCAACACTAGTACAATCCTCCCTAGCCCTACCACTCTATATGTCTGATGTCAATGCAAAAAAGAATGTACAAGTATGAAACATTACTTTCAATTTTTCACGATAGTTGTTATAATATTTAATTAAATCTCTAGTTATGGTTTGCCTAGATACAACATTAAATCGAGGATTATGAGTAGTCCTAATATATTTTTGAAAAATATTAGACTCACCAAAATTTAAAGATAAATCTTGAGAAGCAATTAATCTACAAAGAGATTCCTAGGCTACCTCTAGATTGTACTCCTAAGTATGTAACAAGCCGTTAGGGTTATATTGCAGCGACGTTTGGTGCATTTGTATTACTTGCTTTCTTTTGCAGCTTGCAGCATGTCATTGTAGGTGACCCATCTCACCTGAAGATTTTGCAGACAATTCATTACCATAAATTTTACAAACAACATACCTCACCGAATTCCCATCATCGTCGGTGTAACACCTCCGTCTTTGGGAACAGGGGCGTCGTACATCACGCAAAAGCCCAAGAGTTCTATTGCGAACAGAAGAAGTATCATGCGTGCTCACGATTAGTTAAAAAGGATTAATTTGATCAAAATAAGACCTAACGGTCAGATTTAGCAAATTTAAGGGCGTCCAAGCCCAAAACTTAATTTACAATCAAAAGAACTAAAGAAAACTCCCACAGGAACGCTTGAGTGCGGTTGCAACCCTATACGAACACTTGAAATATGCTTTCTTCTTCTGGTATCTGTAGTGGGGGAAAATAGCAAGTTTGAGTACAACCGATAGTACTCAGCAAGTCACACGAGGAAACACTATGAAATTACATGCAAGGGATTTCAAAGAATGGGATTACAATAGTTCTATTATTTTATGTGGATGCAGTTTTCCTTTGTAAACATTTTGAACACAAAATAATGAAAAAAAACTTCTTAAAGAATTGGGGGTTCCAAACTTGATTACCAACTTTAGTATCTCCAAAATCCTTTCCAAAACTATTTATGCTACGTTGCTGGATTCACCCATCAAACACAGCTCCGTTAACCGGGAGCACGGTGTATTCGAATACCATTTAAATTTCACTCTGTAGAGTTGATCAGCTTTACCCACAAGATTTCTCAAATTCTTAATGTCAAGCTATAGACACGCTCCAGCTACAAGCGATTGAATTGAGAAAATAAAGTCTTTCGCTGCTCAATTTACTGTATAGACCCTACCTGATAGGTTATTGACTTTCTTGAACTGGGTATCCATGGGCCAGTGCGGAACACAACCGCCCAAGTTCATGAAGATCTATTGTTGTGTGTGCAGTGTCGACACATCCATACCACATTACTATACTCTTGTAGGGGTTCAATTAAAGTGAGCAGTTATCGGACTAAGATTGATGTGTCAATATTTGTGGTTAAGCGGTCACTGTGCTCTATACTCAGCATAAGATTCTAATCCTTACATTTCTCCTGAGATTGCCAACCACAACTGGCGTCCTATACATACCTGTACTGACACTTGCCTGATGCAACCTGCACCCCATGGTAGGGTCGTGGACTCGGCCACTATAGGGCATTCCACGGCTTCTGCCCTACCCTAGACCATTCTAAAATAATTTTATCGGCAAACTGCCCTAATACTTAGTAGTTCATTATTTTATTTGAACATACCTATTTGTTATTTATACTTTAATTTATTAATACTAAAGTTGTCAAGGTGAATGTGACCTCAAAGTAAAACAGGGCATATTTCAGTGGTAAGATATAACTAAATTAACATGTCATTCTAAATATTTATTTTAATCAAATAATTTGATCAAATAACATTAATGCAAATAATGTAATTAAATAGTATAAAAATTCATGGGTTCAATATGATCAAAACTTGTAACTTGCCTCCTTGTCCAGAGGATGTTGACGTCTTTATTTGCTTTTGTAGATCCTCCGATGACCGGCTTGCTGGATCCGAATACTAGTGCAGAAAACGAATGAGTTCCTAGCTTTGCGGAATGCAAGTTGGGAACAAAAGACAAAAAGAAAACAGGGTCGGGTGATTAGGGTTTTGGCGACGAGTAGTTTAGCTAATTTGTGTCGGGTTTTAGGTTAAGTGGTTTCGAGACGATCAAAGGGTGTGCTTATGGTTTTAGGGTTTTACGAATAGTGATGGTGAGGATTGCATTGGACGGGTTCGAGCTGTTATTGGAGTGGTCTAGGGTTTCATTGAAGTAGGATCAGGCTAAACTGAATTAAGAATGCATTATAAGGTTCAAAATGATTAGGACAGGTGTAAAAACATATCTAGACTTCGATCAATAGCGACAGTCGAAATAGTGCTTCAATAAGGGGTTGGAAAAGCTTCTAGGCTCAATAGGTTTTTATCAGGACCTGATATGGGGAAAGTGAGCTGAGAAATAGGTTTTTAAAATTTCCATTTCATAACGTCAAAAATAAAAGTATTTCAGTTTATAAAGGTAAAGATAAATGTATTTCATCTCCCTTAGTCAAATCTGTAATTTTAATAATTTTAAGAAATTTATAAAGATTTAAAAACTCTTCTATTAAAAGTAAATTATGTTTTTGCAAAACATAAGTATCAAAATGGGTTGAAAATATTTTATTAAGTCAAAAATCACTCCAGAAGGTTCTCTGAATTTTCCTAAAATTTTTAAATTTTATGTGGTATTTTTCTGAGAATTTTAAAGCCTTCAAACTATTTCTGAAAATGAAAAAGAAAATAAAAAGGCAAAACCCTCCCTCGGGCTGCCAAGTGTCAAGCATCGGAGCCTTCCTCGCCGCTGGAACACACTTCAATCGTCCGATCTAACTTAACCCCTCTCCCCACCTTCCCTTCCTCTCTGGCCGTTCAGATCTCAACCGCGCACCAACTACCGCTTCGCCCTCCTTTCTTCCCTCCGATCGACGCATGGCCTAATCCGCACCGTTCCCCGTTGATGTACCTAATCTCAGCTGCCCCCTTCCACTTAGTGCACCGATCGGCCCTGATCTGATCCCTATGGTCGGATAGGATCTCGGCCGTCCCCGTTCACTTACCCCTTCGCACAACACCCTACAGCCCCGATCTTCCCTCCTTGCCACACCCGTCACAAATCCGACCGTCACCTTGCCTCTTTCCTTTTCTTTTCTCTTGCTAACCAGTGGGCCCCGCCTGTTAGGTCCGTCTTCCCCGCCCCTTTCCTTTCTTCCTCGCGCGATTGCCGCCGCTGCCGCCACCATTAAACAGAAAACCAAAGCTTTTCTTTCCTTTCTTAGCCAATTGCTCTCCCGCACCACTGCAAATTCAAATTGTCACCTCTCCGCATCCGTTTCTGGCATTATTTCCCCCAATTACGCCCTGTGCGCCATCGCATTAAGCTTCCGGCCGTTTCCAAAACCGGCGAGTTGTGCGCGGCCGTTACCACCTCTCCCCACCTATAAAAAGGGTACCCCGAGGACCCTCTCTCTGCACCGCCTCTCCCTCGCCTCTCAATTCAAGTCCCGGAGCCCGTAGCGCCCCCTGTGCTCGTTTCCTCTCCGCGGCTTCGACGACTCCGGCGAGCAATCGCCGCCTCCTCAGGCCTCCACACGCCTCACTGACACCACTCCGAACTTCCTCGTGCCTCAGCGAGCGTCGGCCACCACCTCCCCGAGCACGTCCGTCGGAGCACCGGCAACCATTGGGTCCCGTGCCCTCTCCGGCCGGCAAGCCACGTCGCCCGACGAGCCGCGGTGGCAGCCGCGTGGCGGCCAGGTGGACGCCAGTCGAGTGGCACGCCCGGCCACGCCAGCACCCCACTGCCACTTCGCACACGCACAGCCACGTCGGCATATTGCTGTGATGTGGCAGCCACGAGGCAGCCACGTGGTGCCAAGTGGCAGCCACGTGGAGGCCACGTCAGCCTACTTTGCCACGTCAGCCCTACCAGTTTTTATTAAAATCGAAAATCCTTGCTGACGTCATGTTGGCGCAATAAATCCGATTTTTAGTATAAAAATAAATCGGCTGAAATTAAATTCCTATGCTGACATCATAATCTGTTATTTTCTTTAGAAAAATAATTCATGCTGACGGCATAAATACTTTTTTGAGTAAAAATAATTCCATAAATTGGGTATTTTCTTTTTAATTGTATTAAAACTTTGGAAGGTTATAACTTCTTCATTTTAACTCCAAATTGACCCGTTCAAATTTCTAAATTTTTCTAAAATCATGAGCTATCCATTTCTGGCATCCTTTTGAAATTTTGAATTTATTTGAATTTTATTTTTGAATTCTTTTGAATTGGCTCTTTACGTTAGATTTCGACAGCTCCGGAGAGTTCGATTTTGACGACGATTTCTAACAAGACTTCGAGCAAGGCAAATTACACCTTTGACCATGTTGAGCTTATTATTTCAAATTTATTTATGTTGTTTTACTGTATATGCATGCGTATCTTTATTCAAATTTAGTTCAAATTCGATTTAAACATAGTTACACCCATGATCCTTTGACTATAGCCAATTTCAAATCTCGAATTCATATACCTTGTCACCCTAGCTGAAAACTAGTTAGTACTATAGTATTAACCAGAAATTTTATAGAAATGCTTAGCCTGACTTAGTATAATTTTAGATGGAATCAACTATTTCACATGAAATGACAGTTCCTTTGAAATCTTAACTTCGGTGAGTCAAGGATGGTTTATGAAAATGGTTTAAAAATGAAAATGGAAACTTATATTTTGGACTTAGGCTATTGGTTAGGTGGTTGTGCTGGCATGCCTCGTGTTTGGTGACACCTGGTTGATTGTTGTGCATGTGGGTGTATGGTTGAGCCTAAGTCGGATTAAGGACCATTTCTGTGATTCATTTTACGAAGTCACTTCGTACTACCACAAGTCCGGTATGGGACGGACCTGGCTAAGTAATTTGTGAAGTTCCAAATACGGTTTTGCTATAGGTGAATGTGAGCGTGACGTAGGCCGCGAGAAGTCTCACATGGCACAAGAGGGGGCTCCAACTCATGGATTCAAGTTGTGGTGAAACCTTAGTGGCGGCGTGATTATTTTGGCTATGGATCATCAGAACAGCCTTGTCATGAACTCTCCGCCGCACACCTAAGGCAGTGTGTTTATCGCGTGGCTCAAGGGAGAGGGAATGTCTTGTGGCTAAAGTTGTACACCTCTGCAGAGTAAAACCTATCCTGGATGGCCGTGTTCACGGTCATGAACATACTGAGTAGAGTCTTCACAGATTAGACTTGGTTTTATAAAACTTGGTTTTCGAAAAAACAGTGGTTTTGGTAATGGTCCGGGTGGATTCTCGTGGTTAGGATAGCGTAGGTCGGAGCCTACACTAACAGTATTACTTGTTTAAAATATTGTTTCGTGTATTGTATTAAAATTCAGCTTTCATACTTACATGGTTATATTTAAAATTCAAGTATTGCTTTTCGTGCAAATAACTTGTTAAGACTTCCTTTGTCAATCCTTATGCATGCATGAACTCTATTAAATTCCTGGTGTAACCTGCGTAAGCACTTAATGTGCTTACCTTGGAAGTACTTTATGTGCTCACCTTACTAAAATCTGTTGCCAGACTTCAACGGCGACTACGACGGTGAGGACTACTTCAGTCAATACTATGGTACTAACTAGTTTTCAATTAAGGTGACAAGGTATACTATGGTACTAACTAGTTTTAAACAATTTTCACAAACCATCCTTGACTCACCAAAGTCAAGATATCAATTTTCAAAGTCTGTCATTTCATGTGAAAGATAGATCCCACCTAAAATTATACTAAGCCAGACTAAGCATTTCTACCAAATTTCTAGTCAATACTATGGTACTAACTAGTTTTCAATTAAGGTGACAAGGTATATGAATTTGAGATTCAAATTGGCCATATTCAAAGGATTATGGGTATATCTAACATATAAATTGAATTTAAATTAAATTTGAATAGAAGTACGCATGCATATACAGTAAAAGAATATAAATAAATTTAAAATATTAGGTTCAACATGGTCAAAGGTGTAACTTGCCTTGATCGAAGCCCTGCGGGGAATCGTCGAACTCAACGTCTCCGGAATCGTCGAAATCTAACGTAAAGAGTCAATTAAAAGAAAATTCAAATGAATTCAAAATTTCAAAATTATTCTAGAAATGGATAGATTATGATTTTAGAAAATTTTAGAAATTTGAATGGGTCAATTTGGAGTTAAAATGCAAAAGTTATAGCCTTCCAAAGTTTTAATTCAAATTAAAAGAAAAAAGGGCATTTTCTGGATTATTTTTAAACCGAAAGGATTTATGACGTCATCAAAGATTATTTTTCTAAAGGAAAATACAGATTATGACGTCAGCCCTAGGATTAATTTATTTTGGAAGAGGCTGACAGGTGGGGCCCGGATCTGGTGGACTGCGTCCATGGACCCGAGAGAGAGGTGAGGTGGCAGACGGGCGCGCGCGACGTGGCGGGGGAGGTGCCGACGTGGCGGCACGCGCGCGAGGTGGCGGGGGAGGCGCTCGGGTGGCGTTGGCGTGGCGCCCGGTGGCGGCCACGCCGCTGCCACCTCACCGGCGGCTTACGGCGCGGCGGCGCGGTGGCGACGGGACGAGGGTCGCCGGCGCTCGGGCGCGGCGGCGCGCGCCGAGGCCCCAAACGAAGAGCGGGATGCGGGAGTGCATCGGTATTTTGCGCGGAGGCCGAGGTGACCGAGGGGAGAATCGCGAGAGGGGCGTGGTCGAGAGGTCTTCACGGCGGCGGGGGAGCTCCGGTGGCGCAGCAGCTTCAGAAAGTGGTCGCCGAGGATCGCCTGGGCACCAGCAAGGTCGGGGAGGCATCGGTGAGGGGCAAGGTGGCTCGAGCCGGCCGGAATTGCTCGCCGGAGTTGCTAGAGGCCGACGGAGAAGAACGAGCGCAGGGGGGGTTCCGAGGCTTGGTTTTGCGATCTGGAGGCACGAGGAGTGGCGGTATGGGTAGGGGGACCTCGGGGTACCCCTTTTATAGGCCAAGGATGGAGGTAACGGTCGCGTCCATCTCGCCGGAGTTGCAACGGCTCGGAGGTTTAACGCGACGGTGGTAACAGCTGCAATTATGCGCGATTATGCCCGCAATGGACGTGGTGGAGGTGCAATGGCTATTTGCTGTCGGCGCGGGGCATCAATTCGGAAGGAAACCAAAGCTTTAAAAGCTTCGGTTTGCGGCTTCAATGGCGGCAGCGGGCGGGGATCGCGCGAGGAAGAAAGAAAAGGGGGCCGGGAAGACGGAGCCGACACGAGGCCCACCGGCCACGAGAAGGAAAAAGGAAAGGGGCGAGGCGACGGTTGGATGATCGACGGGTGGCACGGGGAGGAGATCGGGACCGCTGGCGCGCCGCGAAGGGGTAAGTGAACGGGGACGGCCGAGATTCGATCCGACAACGAAGATCAAATCGGGCCGACGGCGCTATGGGAGGGCGGCTGCGATTAGGTACGGCAATAGGGAACGGCTCGGATGAGGCCACGTGCCGATCGGAGGGAAGAACGAAGAGGGTGAAGCGGTAAGTTGGTGCGGGCGGCGAGGATTAAATCGGGCGCGGGAGTGGACGGTCCGATGTACGACACGCGTCGCACGCGGAGAGAGGGAAGGCGGGATGAAGGGGTAAGTGAAGATGGGCGGTCGAGATTAGATCCGGCGGGGTGGAGTAGTCTCCGATGGTCGACATGCGCGGCCCGAGGACTTCTGCATTTTGTTTTTCTTTTGATTTTAAATGAGAATAAGCTTTAGAAAACTCAGAAAAATACCAAATAAATTTTAAAAATTCCAGAAAAATTCAGAGAACCTTCTGGGACTAATTGAGACTTAATAAAAATATTTTCCACCCAATTTGATAAGTATAATTTGAAAAAATCACAATTTGATTTAAAAGGGAAGGTTTTAATTCTTTATAAAATTCTGAATTTCATTATAAATGCAGTTTTGACTTTAGGAAGATAAAATACATTTGTTTGATTTACAAGAAGTGCAATGAACTTATTTTGAACTTTTTATAATAGAAGTTTTTAATTTTCTTAAACCAGGACTTTGGAATAAACCCCAGGAAAATCTAATAAATTCCAGAATTGATTTTTAAATAAAGGGATAAAATTTTTTAGGATGTTACAAACCTACCCCCCTTAAGGAAATCTCGCCCTCGAGATTTGCACCGGCTAGCAAAAGAGATGGGGATGGCTGGCCTTTAAATCTTCTTCTCGCTCCCAGGTGGCTTCGTCTTCGGTGTGGTTGCTCCACTGAACCTTGCAGAATTTTATGGTCTTCCTTCTAGTCTGACGCTCTGCTGTCTCGAGAATCTTGATTGGTTGCTCCTGGTAGGTGAGATCATCCTGAAGGTCCAGAGTTTTCAATGCTGCCTGCTCTGTGGGTACTCGGAGACACTTCTTTAATTGGGAGACGTGGAAGACATTGTGCACTCCTGTCATACTTGGTGGTAGGTCCAACTGATATGCGACTTCACCTCTTCGGTTTAGAATCTTGAAGGGTCCCACATAACACGGTGCTAGCTTTCCTCTGACTTGGAGTCTCTTTACACCTCGGAGTGGGGATACTCTAAGATAGACGTAGTCCTCAACCTCGAAGGTCAAGTCTCGACGACGGTTGTTCGCATAGCTCTTATATCGAGATTGGGCTATCTTCAGTCTGTCTCTGATCTTCTTAACTTTATCTTCTGCGTCTTGGAGTAGATTTGGCCCAGTTTCTTGAGGTTCTCCTTGCTGATCCCAAAGCAATGGTGTCCTGCATTTTCGACCATACAAGGCTTCGAAAGGTGCCATCTGCAGACTGGCTTGGTAGCTATTATTGTACGAGAACTCTACATAGGGCAATGAACGGTCCCAGCTGTTTCCAAAGTTCAGAGTACAAGCTCTCAGCATATCCTCGAGCACTTGATTAACTCTCTCTGTTTGACCATCCGTCTGGGGGTGGTAAGCGGTACTGAAACTGAGCTTACTCCCTAATTCTTCATGCAGCTTCTGCCAGAATCGAGAAGTAAACTGACTTCCTCGATCTAACACTATTTTCTTTGGAACGCCGTACAGGCACACAATTCGGGACATGTACAGCTCAGCTAACTTGCTCCCGAAGTAAGTGGTCTTGACTGGTATAAAGTGAGCCACTTTAGTTAATCGGTCTATGATCACCCAGATTGAATCATAACCCGATTGTGTCCTTGGGAGTCTGGTTATGAAATCCATACCGATTTCTTCCCACTTCCATTATGGTATTGGGAGTGGTTGCAGGAGTCCAGCTGGTCTCTGATGTTCGGCTTTGACTCGCTGACAGGTATCGCAGGCTTCAATAAACTCTGCTATTTCTTGCTTCATGCTAACCCACCAATATTTTTTCTTAGGTCCTGGTACATCTTGGTACGACCCGGGTGGATGGAGTATGAGGTGTCATGGGCTTCTTTCAGAATCATGGTTTTGATTTCCTGATTATTTGGCACACAGATGCGGTTCTCGAACCAGACGGTACCATGCTCATCTTCACTGAATCCTGGGGCCTTGCCCCTTCTCATATTCCTTTTGATTTCCTGGATATCCTCGTCAACCTTCTGGGCTTCCTTGATTTGATCGAGCAATCCTGGTCGTATCTCCAGGATGGTGAGGATGCCTGGTCCCATCGGATTTAGACTTAGACGGGCGACTCCCTCCTGAAGTCTGGCCTGGTCTTCTTCCGATATAACCATGTTTGCATAAGACTTCCTGCTTAAGGCATCGGCTACCACATTCGCTTTTCCGGGGTGGTAATGTGTACCGATGTCGTAGTCCTTTATCAACTCTAGCCATCTTCGCTGCCGCAGGTTGAGTTCTGCCTGGGTGAAGATATACTTCAAGCTCTTATGGTCCGTGTATACTTCACAACGGTTACCGATAAGATAGTGGTGCTAGATTTTCAAGGCGTGCACTACTGCGGCTAACTCCAAGTCATGAGTAGGATAATTGCACTCATGAGGCTTGAGTTGGCGCGATGCGTAGGCTACCACTTTGCCTTCTTGCATCAGAACACAGCCTAAGCCTAGGCGAGAGGCATCGAAGAAAACCTCGAAGCCTTTATGCACGTCCGGCAAAACAAGCACGGGTGCTGAAACTAGTCTTCTCTTGAGGGTTTGAAAACTTTACTCACAAGCCTTCGTCCATTCGAACTTCTTTTCCTTTTTCAACAACTGAGTCATTGGCTTGGCTAGCTCAGAGAACCCTGCTATGAACCGACGGTAATAACCCGCAAGTCCAAGGAAGCTCCTGCCCTCAGTTACGGACTTCGGTGGCTTCCACTCTATTACTGCCTCTATCTTGGAAGGATCTAAGCAATTCCTTCGGTGGTCACGATATGTCCGAGGAAGGCAACCTCTTTTAGCCAGAATTCACATTTACTGAACTTGGCAAAAAGTTGATGCTCTCGAAGTTTCTCCAAAGTGATTCTGAGATGCTGCTCATGCTCTTCTTCATTCTTGGAGTAGATGAGAATATCATCGATGAAGATCACCACAAACTTGTCCAAGTATTTCATGAATACACTGTTCATCATGCTCATGAAATAGGCCGGTGCATTGGTCAGTCCAAACGACATGACTGTAAACTCATAATGTCCATATCTGGTGGATAAGGCAGTCTTGGGAATGTCTTCTTCACGAATCTTCAGCTGATGATATCCTGATCGCAGGTCAATCTTGGAGAAGACACCGGCTCCTTTCAATTGATCGAACAAGTCATCGATCCTGGGGAGGGGGTATTTATTCTTGATGGTGACATCGTTGAGTGCTCTGTAGTCCACACATAGCCTCAAACTCTCATCCTTTTTCTTGACGAACAGGACGGGTGCTCCCCAATGTGACGAACTGGGTCGGATGTATCCTTTGTCCTCCAATTCCTTGAGCTGATTCTTCAATTCTGCTAACTCGTTAGCAGGCATCCGATATGGCCTCTTAGAAATTGGGGTGGTGCCTGGGACTAGGTTAATCACAAACTCGATTTCCCTATCCGGCGGTATTCCTGGCAGTTCCTCAGGAAAAACATCTGAGTATTCCCGCACTATCGGTACTTCTTCCAAGACTTGGAGGTGGAAGAGGGCACATCCTTCTGCTTCTGGGATCTGGGGAGAGAAGATTACTTTCACGCCTTGGTCATTGGTGAGGGTGATGGATCTGGTAGCGCAATTGATCTAACCTCGATTCTTGGCTAACCAGTTCATTCCGAGAATGACATCAATCCTTGCGATTCCAAAACCAAAAGATCGGCTAGGAATCGGATCCCAACCATGAGCAATTCCACTTTGGGGCACAAGGTCCCTGCTCTCATTTCTGCTCCAGGGGAGTGAACTATCATAGGGTTGCTAAGAGATACCCTTCCCAACCCATGCTTATCCACAAAAGTTTTTGACACAAAAGAATACGATGCTCCAGAATCGAAAAGAACTGATGGTAGTACTGAATTGACAAGGAACATACCCAGCACGACGTCCGGTGCAGCCTGAACTTCTTCTGCTGTCATGTGGTTCACTCTCCCTTGATGAGGGTTGGCGGCTTTTGCTGTCCCTGGTTCTGACTTCCGGAGGCTCCTGGAGTTGCTGCCACTTGGATCTTCTTGGGGCACACCTTGGCAAAGTGCCCCGTTCCCTGCAGAGTAATGTGTTAATCCGCCGGTTGGCGGATCGCTCTTCCGCACTGCCACCGGTTGTTGGGGTGCGTTGCTTTGAAAATGCTTGGCGATTGGCACAAACGTCGGGTGGTGGTTGAGGACTTGAACTCGCTCGATCGTTCTTGAAGTTGCTGCCCTGAGGTCTAAACTTGTTCGAGTGCGGAGGAGCGGTGCGACTCTTGAAAGAACCTCCAGAGTTGTTCCTCTGGTCCGCCATTCTTTTCTTCCGGGTTTCCATTTCCATGTGCTTGCCCTCCTGGCGGATGGCCTTGCTGACTAGCTGGTGGAAGTTTGCATAGTCACTCGATATCAGCTGCACTGATATGTTGTCATTCAGGCCCTCCATGAACCTTTCTTTCTTGGCTTCGTCGGAAGCCACGTCTTCTGGCGCATAGCGGGCCAGTTGGTTGAACTTCTGTACGTACTCATTGACAGTACGACTTCCTTGGCGCAGAGATCTGAACTCCTTCTTCTTCAGTGCCATGGTGCCGGTGGGGATGTGAGCCTTGCGAAAACTCTGCTCGAACTCATTCCAAGTTACCGTCTGCGGGTTGGCGTGCGAAGCGGTGAAAGTGTCCCACCATTGAGATGCGGGCCCATTCAGCTGATGGGAGGCGAGCAGGACTCGCTCCGATCGGTGCAATCGCAAGATATCCGCCTTCTTGCCGATCGACTGAGCCGATCGTCGGCGTCCATTGGTTCGCACGCGCCGCGAAGGTCGGTGGCTTGATCCTTAGGAACTCTGAAAGACGATTGGGAGGTACTTGGGCAGGTTGATGATGAGCCTGAGGGTTGTTGATCGCCCGAGCTAACGGTGGATCAACTGGTTCTGATTTGCCATCAAGCGCGCCCAACTGGTTCTCTTCTTTGGCGGGGCGGTGGAATGGGGCCGATCGCTCCCTTGAGCTCCGGGGTTGGTGTTGTCCATGCTGTTTCTTATGGTGTTCACCATCTGTCGAAGCCTCCAGATTTAGAGGGGAGAGAGAACTAACAGGAAAGGTTCTAGTAACATTCCCACCAACCGAACACACAAAAGCAAGGAAAACACAAATAAGAGCCAAATAAAATTTTTTATTTTATTATAATAGTCTCGCGGCTGTTAACAAGGGACTACAGCTCGCGGATAACGCTTTAGGACTCATGGTCGTCTAGGGCGGGCCATGCGTCTGTCCCGACGGGAAGACATAGTATCCCTCCGTGGCTGTCGGGACCCGGAACAATAACTCCAAGTCCCTCTGTGTAAATTACACTATCCCAGGAAAAGCTAGTGCACACAGTATTAACAGTAATGTATATCATGCAAAAATCACCACCGAATATTATTAAACGACAAAATACGGCCTTAAGGCCAAGTCTTACAATATAGGGCACAAAGCCAACAAAAGAAAATGAAACAGTGGAAAGCAATATAGGTAGCAGAACAGCCCATCCAGCCTCCCACAGGCGAATGACTGTAAGACGCGTCCTACTCGCTGAAGTAGTCCTCACCGTCGTAGTCACCCTCGAAGTCTGGCAACAGATTAAGCAAGGTGAGTACGAGAGTACTCCCAAGGTAAGCAAGTAAATGCTTACGCAAGTTACACCAGGAATTATAACAGAGTTGATGCATGCATAATGGATTTCAAAGGAAGGCTTAATAGGGCAAATGTGCGGAAAGCAATACTTGAATTTAAATACAATAATGTAAGTACGAAAAGCTGAACTTTTAATATAGTATGAAACATTGTTTTTAACAAGTAATAACGTTAGTGTAGGCTCCGACCCACACTAACCTATCCACGGGAATCCACCCGGACCATAACCAAGACCATCATTTGTTTGCTCAAAAACCATATTTTATAAAATCCAAGTCTAATCTGTGATTTATTTTACTCAGCATGTCCATGACCGTGGACACGGCTATCTAGATAGGTCTTAACTCTGCAGAGGGGTACAACTTTACCCACAAGACATTCCCTCTCACTTGAGCCACACGATAAACACACTGCCTTAGGTGTGCAGCGGAGAGTTCATGACAAAGCTGTTCCGATGATCCATCGCCAAAATAATCACGCCGCCACTAAGGTTTCACCACAACTCGAATCCATGAGTTGGAGCCCCCTCTGGTGCCATGTGAGACTTCCCACAGCCTACGCCGCGCTCACATTCAGCCTATAGCGAGACTATGTTTGGAACTTCACAAATTACTTAGCCATGTCTGTCCCATACCGGACTTGTGGTAGTATGAAGTGACTTCGTAAAATGAATCACAGAAACGGTCCTTATGTTGGTTTAGGCCCATCCACATTCCCCCGTGCACGACAATCAACCAGGTGTCACCAAACACGAGGCATGCCGGCACCCACCACCTACCATTAGCCTAAGTCCAAATCATAAGTTTCTATTTTCATTTTTAAACAATTTTCACAAACCATCCTTGACTCACCAAAGTCAAGATATCAATTTTCAAAGTCTGTCATTTCATGTGAAAGATAGATCCCACCTAAAATTATAGTAAGCCAGGCTAAGCATTTCTACCAAATTTCTAGTCAATACTATGGTACTAACTAGTTTTCAATTAAGGTGACAAGGTATATGAATTCGAGATTCAAATTGGCCATATTCAAAGGATTATGGGTATATCTAACATATAAATTGAATTTAAATTAAATTTGAATAGAAGTACACATGCATATACAGTAAAAAAACATAAATAAATTTAAAATATTACGTTCAACATGGTCAAAGGTGTAACTTGCCTTGATCGAAGCCCTGCGGGGAATCGTCGAACTCAACGTCTCCGGAATCGTCGAAATCTAACGTAAAGAGTCAATTAAAAGAAAATTCAAAAATAAAATTCAAATGAATACAAAATTTCAAAATTATTCCAGAAAATTTTAGAAATTTGAATGGGTCAATTTGGAGTTAAAATGCAAAAGTTATAGCCTTCCAAAGTTTTAATTCAAATTAAAAGAAAAAAGGGCATTTTCTGGATTATTTTTAAACCGAAAGGATTTATGACGTCAGCAAAGATTATTTTTCTAAAGGAAAATACAGATTATGACGTCAGCCCTAGGATTAATTTATTTTGGAAGAGGCTGACAGGTGGGGCCCGGATCTGGTGGACTGCGTCCATGGACACGAGAGAGAGGTGAGGTGGCAAACGGGCGCGCGGGGGCGGGGGTGGCGCTGACGTGGCGCCACGTGGCTGCCACTTGGCACCACGTGGTCGCTACGCGGCTGCCACGTCACGGCAACGTGCCGACGTGGCGGCACGCGCGCGAGGTGGCGGGAGGCGCCGGGTGGTGGCGTGGCGCCCGGCGCCACGCTGCGCCACCTCAGCCCGGCGGCTTACGGGGCGGGCGGCCGGTGGGGAGAATCGGCGGAGAGGGGCGGTGGTCGGAGAGGTCTTCACGGCGGCGGGGGAGCTCCGGTGGCGCAGCAGCTCGGGGAAGTGGTCGCCGAGGATCGCCTGGGCACCAGCAAGGTCGGGGAGGCGTCGGCGAGGGGCGAGGTGGCTCGAGCCGGCCGGAATTGCTCGCCGGAGTTGCTGGAGGCCGAAGGAGAAGAACGAGCGCAGGGGGGTTCCGAGGCTTGGTTTTGCGATCTGGAGGCACGAGGAGTGGCGGTGTGGGTAGGGGGACCTCGGGGTACCCCTTTTATAGGCCGAGGAGGGAGGTAACGGTCGCGTCCATCTCGCCGGAGTTGCAACGGCTTAGAGGTTTAACATGACGGTGGTAACAGCTGCAATTACGCACGATTATGCCCACAATGGACGCGGTGGAGGTGCAATGGCTATTTCTTTGTCGGCGCGGGCATCACTCGGAGGAAACCAAGCTTTAAAAGCTTCGCCAGGCTTCAATGGCGGCGTGGCGGGATCACGCGAGGAAGAAAGAAAAGGGGGCGGGGAAGACGGAGCTGACACGGAGGGCCCACCGGTCAGCGAGAGAAGGAAAAAGGAAAGGGGCGAGGCGACGGTTGGATGATCGACGGGTGGCACGGGGAGGAGATCGGGACCGCTGGCGCGCTGCAAAGGGGTAAGTGAACGGGGACGACCGAGATTCGATCCGACAACGAAGATCAAATCGGGGCCGATCGGCGCTTAAGTGGGAGGGGGCGGCTGCGATTAGGTACGGCAATAGGGAACGGCTCGGATGAGGCCACGTGCCGATCGGAGGGAAGAACGAAGCGGGCGAAGCGGTAAGTTGGTGCGGGCGGCGAGGATTAAATCGGGCGCGGGAGTGGACGGTCTGAAGGATCGGAAAAGGCAACAGATGGGGGGTGAATGTTGTTTTTAAAATTCGCCCAAAAATTCACTTCTAATTTCTCCTCCGATAGCAATGAATGCTATGAAGTAAGAAACTACAAGTTTTACAGAAAAAAAACTGGTTCCAAGAAATTGTCCACAAATCTTACACAAAATCACCCTCTCCTAAAGCTATAGAAGCTAAGAAATAGAGTGCTCAAAAATAAATCCAAGAGACTAGAAAAGAAACAACCGAGAGCACTAGTCAAGAGCAAGTGGTCCAAGGAGACTCAAGAAATCATGAACCTACAACTAAAGACAAAGAGCAGATTAACAAGTCATGAGCAAACCTGAAAAAGTGCGAGTAAAGTAGCAACAGATCAAAAGGATTCTCTTAACAAAGTGAGGCCAGACTTGATTAACCAGCAGACCACCGAAACTCAGCAAGAAAAAGGTTGCTAGGACAACAGGGAAGACAATAAACAAACCAGACAACACTACTACTTGTCTACAACCAAATGCAAGAAAAACAAAAAAGCAGTTTGTTGCTACATCAGAATCAAACGAAGCGGGAAAACAAGAGTGCGAAACATGTGCGGGGGTAAGCATCATGCGGATCTGCTGCAATTAGTCCTACACCAACAACCCCTACCAAGACTAGAACCCAACAAAGAAACAAAGAAAGCGTACCCAATGAGCACAATCAACTGTAGGAGACCAGAACTAGAAAATGCAGATTGCAAGCAAGGTTCTGGCCGAAAACTGAAAAGAAATATTTGTCTGTTGAAACCAAACAGACAGGAGGAGCTGCACGGCTGCACTGGACCGAAAAAGCAATAGCAAAACAGCCTAATACACAGACTAATTTAAAGATTCCACTTGTTGCCGAAAAAGGTATGTCCCTCTCTTGTCTGCTACGTGGCTGCAAGGTTTACAAAAGAACAGCAACAAAATAGAACAATACAGTGCTTGCTGTAGCCGAATAGTAACTATACATTGCATCCGAACAGCAAAACCGAAAAGACTTCTTCTCTGAAGACAAGAACAAAAGGATGAATAGTAGATCGCAGAAGACGATAACAATTAAAAGAGAAGAAAGGAACCAAAAACTGAGAATGGTGCTAAAGACTAAACACTGAAATAGTCCAACATACACTGGACAGAGAGAATCTGCACTTTGCCGAACATCACAGCAAGCTAGTAGCAGCCGAAAATAAAGGATTTAGTGCCCCTCTCGTGACTGCTTCTTGGCTGCAAGTTTTACAAGCTACAAACAGAGAACAAACCAACAATTACCAACTTAAGAACTGAAGCAAAACTAAAGAGAACAAGAGATAACTTGATTAATCACATATGATTGGCATATTTGCTTTTGGACATAAACTAGCCACAAGGGCCTTGAGACATTACCCAATTTTCAGCAACATTCTGGCCAATCCAAAACTAAAAGACAAGAACAAATAGATAGCACAAGAGATAAAACAAGAACTTCATACTTGAAGAATAAAGCGTTATATAAGATATAAATAATAGCATCTAGAATAAGAACATTAATTAAAAGGAAGGCAAGTAAATAGCACAAGACATAAAATAAGCGTGTTCATATTGAGACGAAGAGCGATGAATGTTTATATCAACTCTTCCATGTCTCATCCAAGAACACCCACAAGGAGAGAATAAAACATTAAAACTTGCATACAATTTTTCTCCCCCAAGAGCACAAGCATTAGGAAATCCTAATACTCATACCCATTTCTATCTCTCTCTTTCTCAAGGTGCACTTCTCCACCTAGAGAGCACCTCTATTTATAGCCTCCACTAATGGGTCTAGTAGATTACTTTACCCATTAGGTCACACCACTCTCCACTAATGGGTTTATACTCAATTATACCCATTAGGTTACAACTCCTCTCCACTAATGGGTTTACACTCAATTATACCCATTAGGTTACAACACCTCTCCATTAATGGATCATCCCATATAATATCCGCTTCCAATTTTGCAGCTTTGCGTATTTTCCAACGCGCCTCCCGCACCTTCCCGAAGCTTCCTCGTCTCTTGCGCGCGCACGCCGCAGCCACTTCGAGTCCTTGCCGTCTTCGACACATCCCGACTGTTCGACCTCAAAGACCGCCGTGCCTAGTCCGGTCACCGTGTCTCGCCACGACTCCGCCTCAAAGTCCTGCAATCATCACCGACAAGAAAACACATTACATAGCACCGCACGGATGATTTAAATAAATATCCGCATCGGTAAAAAGCATAAAAATACCGGAACAAACTCAAACTTTCTAGGACACGTGTCAATTACTCATCACACACCAGGGTTACTCGCACATGGTCTCTCAATCTCCCCTTGATGAGTATATTGACAAATACCAAAAAGCATATAAAGTTGAGTTTGAAAGTCAAATATGGTCTAAAAGAAAATCAAGATAACTAAGACCATATCGACAAAAGAAAAGCTGGAGCGAGAAAATGATAGAGCAAATTTTTACGCAAAACCTGAAGGCTTTTTCTCCAAACTTCTCCCCCTTTTGGCAATAAAATCATCAAAATGCTGAGAGAATAGAATGACATGTGTGTTCTTTATTTTAAGCATTTGGAGCCATGAATATTATCCATAATGATTTTGCGAGTATTACACCAAGCCATAATTCATAAGAATGCTATCAAGATCATGACGATTTATGTATAGAAAAGCTAAACCAAATAAGTCATAATCTGAAAATGGATCCAATTTTTTTTTTTGCATGTCAAGTCAAACATGATTTTAGTCTAGATAAAGGTATCCAAGGATGATGCAAGCCATGTCAAATAAACTAAGTGAAATCAAGAAGCTAATATTGAGTTGGTTTAGAGTGCTATAAGTTCAAGAATGACTCAATTGATCAAGTACTTGGTCTTTTTATAAATAAGCAAATTTAGCACAATTGCCCCTTTTTTTTAAAATCACATTTGGTTTTATCTTAGTAAAGCAAGTCCTGGACTAGGAGCCATCCACAACTGCCTCCTAAGTTTCAACCATTTTCATATTTCTTAGCCTTGTGCTAGATCTCAAGCCTTATGCGATCACTCCAAGCGAGAAGCTTAAGGAAATGATCTTGGTCAACCAAAACTCCCCCTGAGTTCATGCCTAGTGCAATGGCAAGCCGTCTCATGAGAGTGAATTGCTGAGATCAGTTTTTCGCACAAAAAGAGATCATTTTGCTTTTGTTGCATTTAGTCTTTAGACCAAAAAGAGACCAATGCCATAGCTCAATCTAAAACTCAACAAATAGATGGTCGACACGCGGCAGCCCGAGGGGACTTCTGGATTTTTGTTTTTCTTTTTGATTTCCAGAAATGAGAATAAGCTTTAGAAAACTCAGAAAAATACCAAATAAATTTTAAAAATTCCAGAAAAATTCAGAGAACCTTCTGGGACTAATTGAGACTTAATAAAAATATTTTCCACCCAATTTGATAAGTATAATTTGAAAAAATCACAATTTGATTTAAAAGGGAAGGTTTTAATTCTTTATAAAATTCTGAATTTCATTATAAATGCAGTTTTGACTTTAGGAAGATAAAATACATTTGTTTGATTTACAAGAAGTGCAATGAACTTATTTTGATCTTTTTATATTAGAAGTTTTTAATTTTCTTAAACCAGGACTTTGGAATAAACTCCAGGAAAATCTAATAAATTCCAGAATTGATTTTTAAATAAAGGGATAAAATTTTTTGGGATGTTACAGTGGCCCCAGGCAAAAGAACTCCCTGAAACCTGGCCAGTAGGTCATCACGCCTACCGGCCAGGGCCTTTGGCAAGAAGGCAATAGCTCCCACAATAGGAAGGCTAAGCCGCATCGAGACACCCTGCAGAGTAGGGTCCATCTTCCCGAATGGGAAGTGGAAAGTGTGTGTCTTCGACCACCACTGGTCCACTAGAGCTATTAGTAGGGAGCGGTCAAACGGGAAGCGTTGCGATCACTCCGGGCCGACTGCACGTCTTTGTCGTCCCCGATCGCAGCTGGTGCCAGACTATCCTTGTCTATGGCCTACACCATCCGGGTGAGAGGTTATAGACCGACATCGCTGAGCCTACGAAGCAAAAAAAAGATCAGTATGCAACCTATGTACGGAGAGAAGACCGTGCCACCGAAGTGCAAACCTGTTTGTCCAGCGTGGCTCTATCCTCCAGGCCACTCGAGGTTTGCACATGCGGATCACCCCCAAGTCAATTGTGTCGTTCGCACCCCTAGGATACAGGACATGACATGACTCATAATGCAGCTAGCTGACATGCTCATCCAAGAGGCCAAAAGGATAGTTTGATCTGTGAAGGTCTCAAGCAATATCTACAAAAATGATTTCAAGTTAGCATTTACGCGGAACAAAAAACATCGAATGTTAAACAAGTGTACACTTAACTTGTAAACAAACAAACAAAACAGTACTAGGCTACTAGGACAATACTTAAAACAGTATTAAAAAGAGGATAGTACCACAACAGTTATGGAAACAGTACATGCAACATATGATACATTTACTACAGCACTATGTACATCAATGTAGCATCTAACAAAGTACAGATGATAGTGTACAATGATTTATAATCTTAGAGTCACTTTGCACACTCAAACAAATGGTACCGCAAACCATGTTAGTGTGCCTACTCATCAGAAAGTGTCTCGCATCAAAGGAGCTATGTGCACAGTCCTGCATGCGATGAGGACATGAGAGCACGGCTTGTGTAATAGCTTTGGCTTGCTGCACGTGTAGCTAGGTTTGTTTACATAATCTCCAAAGTATACCTCATCGATGATGAGAGAACGAGTCATTCCAAATTTGGCTCTATCCTGGAAGAGCATGTCAAAATAATGCTCTGTATTGCCCATCACATAGACCTTATGCAACTGGCCCTTCTCTGTCTTCGCCTGCATGTACACCGTAATCTTCGAGTAGTACGGTGTTTGTGGCTTGGCTGCATGAAGTGCAGCATTTGTATGCCTCTCCTTGAAATAGCTAGTTGTGCTCTGCGAAACACCTTCCACGATGGTGACAAGGGGCTGAGAACAAAGGCCCTTAAGAACCCAGTTGTATACCTCAGGAAGTTTAGTGGTCACCGTCCGTGTTGTGTAGTAGGGACCACTTCTCCAATGGCTCGACCTCAATCCAATAGGAGAAGCACTTGATATTTCGTGATGTCCTCCTCGTCGGACCAGTAGGGTCAGGCTCAGCCAGTGCTGTGAGGCATTCGGATTGTGCCGCCTCAGGCATGGGCGGTCCCTTATTCCTCTCGTTGATGTGCTTCCTATTGTGCTCATCCAACAATGCCCATAAAGTGCCGAACTTGTCCTACTGGTTCTATATAGCTAGCCTCTTGAACAGCTTCATCAACGATTGCTTTAGGAACTACTTGAAGAAGTTGGCCAACAAGTGGCGAATGCACTATTTGTTCCTTATATTCAGCCAAGGAACAGCTCCTCAAGGTCTTGCTAAAGTTTTCTCATGGCCTTCACCATCTTGATGTGGCGATCATAGATTACGCACACACCAGTATAAGCTCCGACAACTCCTACCCTCAAATGTCGAAGAAACCACAATCAGCTGTCATAATTCTCACTTTTGACAAATGCGATGGTCAAGGGTAGAATTTGATTGTTGCTATCAAGGCTAGTGGCCGTAAGGATCTGGCCCTTGATTTTGTCGATCAAAAAGATCTCATTAACTGAGATCACGGGTAGCATATGCCTGAATGCCTTGATGCATGCACCAAAACTAAGAAGGCTCTCTGCAATACCGCAAAACCTAACGGCCTTGTAGATGGCTTGTCCTTCATAGTAGTGCATGTGCCCAGGTTTCTGTCCTTCAGCACTCGAAGCATATGACGAAGGTTGGTGTACGCTGCCTTGAAAGACCTGAACCATTTTTCCAAAGCCTTCTACTTTGCATGCCACGCCTTCACATAGATAATATTGTACTTGAATTTCTTCTCGGTAGCCACCATGATGTGTGTGGTTTCCATGTCTTTCTTCTTCTTTGTTATCTCTCCAAACATCAAATTGGCTATGAAGACGGACGTTAGGTTACGATGCCTCGGCAAAACACTATTAAGAATGCCAGAGTGCGTCTCCACCTTCGAGATAATCCAATGAGTTCCATACTTCAGTCTACATGTGTGCACTCGCCAAGGACAGTCGGCCTACTTGCACTTTATGGTGTACGGCTCCTGGCTAAATTTGATGACCTGAAACATCCACTGCATGGACCGGGCCCACAACTTAATAGCATCCTGTAAGGATGCCTTGTCAACAAACATTGAGTGCAACTGAATTTCTGTGCCATGGTACTTCCACGGTGATTCATGCTTATTATGCGCAACAACACCCTTAGCGTAAAATAGGTTCCATTCCTGAGATAGGAGCTTCGTCCTCATCCGAACTGTCTTTGTTATCTTCCTGTACAACTTCCTCTTTAGCCCAGGACATCTGGTCATCGCTCTCCATTTGATACACTATGTACTCTATATGCTCCCCTTCATTAGCATTGTAACATCCTGATTTTTGGGGATTTTTAAAACCTTGAATTTGAAAATAAATTTCTGGAATTTTTCTGAATTTAAATCGACCTTAAAAGAATTTTTAGAAATTTAAAAAAATTAATATGATTAAATTATACTTCAACAATTAGCTGAAAATAGTTTAATTAAGTTCCTTGGGTCACAAGACATTTTCTGGAATTTCTAGAATTAAATTAAGCTTCAAATGAATTTTAGAATTTTAAAATAATTTAATCTGAGTAAAATAAATATCAATATAAGTTGAAAATATTTTATTTGGATTCTTCAGGTCTCAAGGAATTTTTTAGTATTTTTGGTGAATTTTTGGAATTTATTTGCTATTTTCTAGAGCTATTGGTATTTTGTTTGAATTTTCTGAAAAAGAAAAAGGAATTAAAACCGCCGCCCTTTCCTCCGCCGCCCGATCCCCGCGGTTGCCACGCGGCAGTGATCCCGCGTCCTCTCCCTCTCCCGCGCCGCCTCCCTCTCGGCCGCTGATCCCCCGCCCCGCCCACGCGTCACCCATCCGAAGCCTCCCCGCGCTCCGCACCGGCCCGGTCCGATCCCGCGCGCGCCTGCTCACACCGCGCACTCCCCACCGCCCGATCGCGCCACCCGCCACGTGGCAGTATATGCGCGCCCCGCGCGCATCGGCTCGCCCCTCGCCCGCCCGCGTCGCCCGCCGTTGGATCGCGCCCGTGCCCGCATCTGCGCCGTCCCCGCACTGCGGCCGTAAACCCTAACCCTAACCTTAACGTCGCCGCCGCCCCTCGCCCGTCCGATCCGCCACGAGCCATCTCCGCCGTCCACGTGTCCCAGGGGAGCCCTCGTCTCCGAGCCGCCCTCGCACTCGCGTCGTCCCCGCTAAGGACTGCCACGGCGTGCATGCCATATAAAGTGCGCCGCCGCCTCGGTTCGTGCGCTCCACCCGTCGCCGCCGCCCTCGCCTCCCGTTCTCGCCTCGCGCCGCCGTTGCCGGAGACCCCGCCGCCGTGCGCCCGCCCTCATCACCGTCGGGGACTCCGCCGCTTCGTCGCCTCCGTCCGCCGGCGAAATCCGTCGCCGTTTCGAACCATCGGTAAGCCGCGGCGCCGGAACCCCTCTTCCCCTCCTGCTCGTCGGACCTTCCCACCGCTCACCGCCGCCGCTGGACCCTCCGCCGTGCGCGTTGGTCGCCGGAGCCGCCACCGCCGCGGACTTCGCCGCCGCCGCCGCCGCGCGCCGCCTGCGTCCGTCCTCTCGCCGCGCGCCGCCGCCGGACGCAACAGCGCACCCGCCCTTGGTCCCCGCGTCGCACCCGCGCCGCGTCCGCGCGGCGCGCCAGCCACGCGTCGGCCATTGCCCGATTCCCGCCTAAGCGTCGCTCGATCTCGACCGTCCGAAGATCGACGGGTCAGATCATGCCACGTGGCCTTTCCTCGGCCGTCCGATCCCGTACCGCGCCACTGCGCACCCGAGCCACCACGTCAGCCCTGCCACCTCAGCATGCCACGTCAGCCCTAAGCCTACGTGGCAGCCACGTCAGCTGCCACGTCAACCAAAACCGTCGCCCCGAGCCACGTGGCAGCCACGTCAGCTGCCACGTCACCCTTGCCACGTGGCGACACCAGCGCGCACGCCACGTCAGCCCTAGCCGCTCCGCCCGTGCTCACTGTTACGTGGACCGAGTCCACCGTGGGCTAGGTTTCTTGTGAGCCCGGTTCACAGCACAGTGCACTTTTTCATTTTCTCTAATTTTCTTTTGGGATTTATTTTCCGAGAGCCCGTTCTCCTCCATCCTAGCTCGGATTGACCCCGTTCTTTTTTCTAAATTCATCTAAAATCGAGCTCTAGCTGTTGGTTCTAGTTTTGTGAATTTTGGAGTTTATTTTCTTGTCATTTTATGTGTTTTCTTTGTTTCGGTCGTTTTCTCTCTCGCTAGATTCGGATTTCGGAGGAGCAGGTTCTACGCCCGAAGACCAGAAGTACCTCGCTGAGCATAACCAAGGCAAGTCGTGTCCTTTGATCATGTTGAACCCAGTTTATAATCTATTATTTAATTATTTTATTTTAAAGTATATTGCATCGCTATTTTTATTCAACTGTTGTAATTGGTAGTTATCGTCCTCTTTGAATTCATCCCTCCTTGATAACTTTGAACACCATGATACCCTTGTCACCATAGGTTGGGAAAATATACTAGTGATGTTATGATATTTGTCACATGGGTTGGTACGATTAAATGCTTAGTCTTGCTTAAAGTTATGATCGGGTTTATCATCACGTGTGAATTAACAATTTGACTTAATGAGATATGGAACTGTGGTTGGTGCCATGTTTACTAAAATTTGTGCCATGATGTTGGTGCGTCATCGGTGGTGGTTATACAAATCTGGTTTTGCGCTCGGGCGAGTGATCGTGCAGTAAAGGGGGAGGTGCAGGTGCACTTCGGAGGATGTGGTAGCCTCGCCCGGGTATTGTTAAGGACTTAACTTTGTGCGCCATTGATCTGAGCTTTACCGTGCAAACCACATGTCTGGTATGGGACGGACCTGGCTGATTAATTTGTAATATTTCAATCCAATCCTACCAATGTGATGGACATGGTTGCTGATTTCCATGTGGCGCAAGGGGGGGTGTGATGCGAAACCCTAGCGGGCAGGATTGGGTTGAGGTAGAGCTTTGTAAAGGCCTTGTTGTGATTACCTTAAGCTGAGGCTAACCACATCGTGTGGGTACAGTTGTGCAACCTCTGTAGAGTGTAAAACTATTTGAATAGCCGCGTCCTCGGTCATGGACAATGCTTGGTGATTTCACACGAGGGGTAGTTATTTCTGAAACTTGTGAACGGAAGTGGACAGGTATTCACTGTTAGTTTAGCTTATGAATGGGAGGTCCATAAGTGGTTGGTTTAGCTTATGGATGGGAGGTCCATAAGTGGTTAGTTTAGCTTGTGGATGGGAGGTCCACAAGTGGTTATGTCAATTCCTTTGATTATTTATTTATTACTGTTTTACTTAAAGTTCACTTTCAATCTATTTACTGTATTTATCTTCAACTGTCATTTATGCAAATTAACCTTTCAGCCCTCCTTTGGTAAGCCTTGCATACTATATTGCATTCATTTGTTACAAACGACTTGCTGAGTACCAATGTACTCACGGCTTTATGCCCAATGTTGCTCAGTTGAGGAAGAGGAGTATCACCAGCAGGAGGTTCCAGAAGGAGAGTACCTCGACAACTTCGCGGATTAGGCTTCGTTCTCCACTCGATAGCCTGTGGGCTTGTCGATTGGCCACTACGCTTTATTTTGGATTTTCGCTGCTACTCTTGTTAAGCCTTCGGGCTAGTCTATTGTAAGCTTGACCATAAGGTCGTACCTTTTGAGATTTATTAAGATTTGAGCTTTTCCTTTATTTTATCGTGTATATGGTTGTGATGATATCTATGTTTGACTGTGTGCACTAGCATGATCCTGGGACTAGTGCAGAATACACAGGGAGTCCGGATTTGCATATTCGGGTCTCGACAAGCATGTCCTGCAAGTTCAGCATGCGATGACTTATCTTTCTCTCCTGCATCTACCGTGTTGGCCTCGTCTCGAGCAACATCCTCCGCAACCTGTATAACACTGCCCTCCGGGTCCTCCTCTTGACCAACATGTTGGGCGCCCGAGTTGCTCCCACCACCCGGATGATAGCCATCGATAGGGCCTTGTACAACTTCTTTTGGGTATGGTTGCACACGCAGTACACACTCATATCCACAACACCGGGAGCCTTCCACCAAATCCCTTCCACACAACCGTGTGCATCAATCTTTTCAACTCCCACTAATGTGTGTAGGAGACTTGTTCTAAAGCCCTTGTATGATGACGTTGCACACCTCAGGGTCCATGGAGAAGTTGCGAATGAGCTACTACATAAATCTGTGATTCGAGCATTCTCATTGTCCGGGTGTACCAGAGTGGCTTATGCAAAAGTGCTCAAGTCAACACCATTCAGACCTTCACGAACGATGCTGACATCATAAGGCACTTTCAATGTAGTGAATATTGGCATTGCTGATATGTGCCTGCAAATAATTTCAATGTGGCAACTAGTCAAATCGAATCGCATGTTATGGAATTATTGCTGTACTGCAATTTACATTTGTACGGTCGTTCTCCTATCGTGAACAACTAAACTACCACATGGTTAAGGCGTTGTTCATTCCTTAAGATACAGGCCACGATTAATGTGCAGGCCTCTTCATATCGATTAATTTTCTCTCATATCATAACCCTTCCTCATTCTCACCGACACCGACACCTCTTCATATCAACTCCCTATCTGCTCCCACGCACACCGACACTGCTCTTCTCTCTCTGCCTGAACTCTCTCCTACTATAAATAATTCCTAATGGGTTTTGAGAATTTAAATGACATTGACAAAATTAATTAAGTAATTAAGTATGCGACATACTGATTTAAATGCTAATATACAAGTTTTCATGGTACATGTGAGTTTTCAATGTATTTACGATATTAAATTCATTTCTAAATAATCACAAATGCTGTCTAATAATATTTTGCATTTTCACATGACTAAACAATTTTTTCTCAGTACTTAACATGCATTAACATGCCATCGGATCCTCCCAGTTAAATATTCACAATGAAATAAATTAATTACACACGTGTTTCTCCTTCCTTTTCTTTTTTTTTCTCCTGTCTTTTGTCTGGTCTTTCCTCGAACAAGACTACTTCCTTCCTACCTAGTGGGATTAATTCATCAAACCAAAGTTATACTATTCTTTTCTACAATTATAATTTTTACAGATGCTAATTTTACACTAAGCAAACTATTTACTTAATACAAAAATATTGATTAAAACATAATAAAATTTTACTTCGCAGAAGTAGTGGAGCCTCCTCCTCACCTCCCTCTCCTCTCCTCTCTTTTTCTTCCCTTTGCTCCCTTCTTCTTTCTTTCCCCTTCACTTCTTTCTCTTCTTGCGCTCAGGTCAGCGGATGGAGAATGCGCTTGGCTGCTCGACCAAGTGGTTGATTATATATGGCGTCCAATTGCTCTACGGTTGTGCGATATGAGGTCTAGTTGCCCAACCGTTGGGCAATAGCGACTGGAGCCTGTCGCCCAACATTCCACCTACTTCCTACGTGTTGCTCGACCATTGGGCGACAAGATCCAGTCGCTCAATGGTTGGGAGACTGTAGGCTATTTCTATAAAAATTAAAGCACTGCTATGCTTTTGTATTTTTGAATAAAAAAAGATAATTTAAAAAAATGTGAGAATTGAAGGAGGAGGAGGGAAGGTGGGCGGGCATCATGCGTGCTACACATGGGACCAGGTTTCCGTCTCCTTCCTCCTAATTCCGATCGATTCATCATTAAACCAATTTATGAATGGCCTTGTTCGTTGAATCCAAACTCTATTATTTGTCAAGCATGAAAATAAGTTGGTGTTAACACCAAGCTATAGCGTTCAATGAGCACCACACCACTATCGGCAAATTTGAGCATGCATTGCCAAAGTTGATTAGAGATAACATTGAGTGGTTTCTTTTGGGCAATTGTTTATGGCTTATGGATGAAAATTTTGAATTTTAGACTATTCGTAAGAGGCAATACGCAGAGAAAAATAGCCGTATGTGATTTTTACCGATACAAATAAACTCGGTATAATTTGTACTATAATCTACCTATAGACCCGACTTTAAAAAAATGCACCATATAAAAGCTAACTACTATAGCAAACATAAGCCAAAGCCTAAGCCAAGTCAAAACGAACCCACACAATATCATCGCCTATCAATGGCCTTAGCCAAGCTCATACATCTGAGTGACAATATTTGTTGGGATACGGGTAATGGAAGTGAAAATGGTCGATCATCCAATGTCTTTGGTCGTTGATTGTCCCCTACAGCAATCCCTTACATTCCTCACGTACATCGCGGATCGTCCTCAATCAGCGTAGCGTAATCACAACAATGTCTCTATGGTATCCACATGTCTAGAGGTGGAACATTGTGTACTGGTGTGCTAGTACTAGCAAGCACGGTAGGTCCTTTGGATAGAGGTTGCTAGGGTTTTGATGGGTAGTGAGACGTACTCTTAGAAGTCCCCACACCTCTCCTTATAAAGAGTCCCTTTAGTGGAATTCTATGCTAGGGGCATATTAAGGTGCAAAGCCTGTTCAGACGGATCATATTCAAATCGGTTTATTTTAGCCTATTAAGTGTGCGACTCTGTAGGTTCATATGTACTTGATCGTGACTCAGAAACCCTTTTCCATTTCACAAGTTAGTAATGGTCCCTGGCAAGAGATGATGACCCCCGAATATACATATATATCATATTAGATGAACCAATATAGTGCTCATGTGTTGCTCACTTTGCCTTACAATACCATATCAAACTCAATACGGGATACAGACTATATTATGATAGATCGACTCTTCACTCGATCTTGCAATGGATTACTTAGTTGTAGTTGACTCCTCAACCATATTCGGTATGGTCATGCATTTTCCTAATCCAACCATATCAAGGGGCTCAGAGATATCTCTCTCGTTAAAGAAGAGGTGCAAATTCTATCTTGACTGCTCATATTCCTCCGCATGCTTCATTGTAAATCTGAAAGCTATCTTTATGTCTACCTATTTACAGAGTAACGTTTGATAACCCTTAAGTAAACTATTACACATATAGAAAACCATGACAACATCAGGTCTAAGGATTCCACATACACTATGTATGATATCAGCTAATAATAGTTAAGAATATAACAATTCCCGCAATGTCACAAGGTGTGTCAATTTGACACTATATTCTCCAACATATGTCCACATTATTGATTCGATGTCTCATATTCGTGATCCTCTCGTCTAATCGAACCCAATCTATACCATGTGAGTGTTAACGCCACTAGGTTAGAGCACACAATTGCCTAGAATCATCACACGAGTGTTGCAATTGCTAGGTTTAAGAACCACATAAGCACTACTTGAAAGAGTCATGTCATTGATATTGAGGGGGGCAAGTGCTGATGTAGGATGTTTGTAGAGTGAAGCATTATCAAATGTTCATCATCACTGTTAAGACATGCTTGTTAGAGTTTCTAGAGTTTTGATGCTTGCTAGAGAAGAAGAGCGAGATTGTCCAATCGTGGTAAATGGGAGCTAATTTTTTGTGTGATATTTTGGCTGGTCAACACATTTGAGTGGTGTACACTTATTAAGAAACCATCACTTAGGCAATTTTCCCCCAAAAATGGTAACCAAATATCACAAATCTTAAGCGCGTTGGTTGGTGAACTAGTAGGTGGTTGCAAAGCAGGCTATTAATATGCTTTAAAAATTTGCTTCGTACTTCTTTACAAAGGTAGGAGTTTGTTGTAGGACTCTATGAGGATATTTTGGTAATTTCTCAATTAGAGAAAAGAATAAAAGGGAAAATGGAAAAAATGGGGAGCACACCTTTCGGTGAGATGGCACGAATGGATAAGGTTGGAGACCTAGTCTCCAGCCTAATCTCATCCTCACTTAGCGCATGTGGAGAGGCAAGCGGTGCATATGGAAGGAGAGGAGGTGCTAGCGGCCGGGAGCTTCGGCTCCAGCCATTGGAGGCCATCGACTGGTGCACTTTTTCCCCTGCTCCTTTTAACGCAAGGCCTCTCCTCAGATATGAGCGATGACCAAAAATCAGTGAGCTTTCTCTCCTTTTGGGTTTTGGAGCTACTGCTCCACCTTGTTGAAGTGCCACCGATCGGTGGTGAGTTTGTGGTCTCTTTGTGCTCGGTGGTGAGGATCACAAGGCTGGTGCATCTTCGGTGGTCTTGTGTGGCATTCCCTCACTACTATAGAAAAAGTCATCACAAACAGTTCAAAAATATCATCACAGATGGTTTTGTGTAACATCCTGTTTTTCTGAGATTTTTAAAGCCTGGTTTTCAAAAATGAATTTTCTGGAATTTAATGAAATTAATTGAAGCTTCAAATAAATTTTTAAATTTTTAAATGATTTAATGTGATTAAAATAAACATTAACATAAGCCGAAAATATTTTATTTGAGTTCCTTGTGTCACAAGGAATTTTCTGTATTTTGGTGAATTTTGGGAGTTATTTGCTATTTTCTAGAGCTTTTAGAAGTTTATTTGAATTTCTGGAAAAGAAAAGAAAAGAAATTAATCCCGCCGCCCGATCTCCTCTCTCCTCCACGCGTCATCCATCCCTTGCCGCCGCGCCTTCGCCGTACCCTTTCGCATCGCGCCGCTCGATCCCGCCCGATCCGCGTTGCCACGCGTCGCATCCCGCTGCGGCGGCACCACAACGCCCGCCCTCGCCTCGCCTCGGCGCGGATCGCGCGCGCGCGATCCCAGCCGTTCGCCCGCGCCGCGCGAACCTAACCCTAACCCTAACCATTCCCGGCCGTCCGATCCGCGCGTGGCCCAATCCTAACCGTCTAACCCGTCTGCGTCCGCGCGTCGCCGTAACCGACCGAGCTCCTCGGTTCGCGTGATAAAACACGTAACGCTTCGCCTCGGTTCGCGTGCCTCTCGTCGCCGCCCGAACCCTCGCCTCGCTCCCGGCTCGCGCCGCCGTTCGGGCGCTCCGCGCCGCGCTGCCGCCGCCGTCGCGCCTCCGTCGCGCCGTCCCGTCGCCGTCGCCGAGGACCCGCCGGTGAAGCCTTGCCGCCCTCTCGCCGCCGTCGCCGCGTCGCCTTCCCGTCGCCGCTCGTCGCGGGCGCGCCGCTTCGCCCGCCTCGGTCCCGCGCGCCAAACGCGCACACCCGCGCGCGCGCGCGCGCGACGCGCCGCCGCGCGCCGCCGCCACGCTGCCGCGCGCATCGTCACCGCCGCCGCGCGCCGCTCCATCCGCGCCCGTCCGCGCGACGCCAGCGTCGAGCGCCGCCGCGTCGGCAATCCGCGCACTTACCGACACCGCCGCCGATCCCGACCGCAGATCGGATCACGGATCCACGGCGCGATCGCGCCACGTGGCCAACCCTCGGCCGTCGGATCCCGCGTCGCGCGCGCGCCGTGCGCGTCGGCCGGCCACGTCAGCCCTGGCCGGCGTGGCATCCACGTGGCATGCCACGGCCGTAGCCCACCCCGGTGCCACGTGGCGCCACGTCACCGCCACGCCACCGTGCCACGTGGCGGCATATATGCCGCCGCCACGTCGTAGCGCCCCGCCGCGTCGACCCTCTCTCCCCGTGCCTGTTCCGTGCGCCGGGTTCACCGTGGACGGTATTCGGTGGACCGGGTTCACAAAGATGTTTTTTCCGATTTTCCCGAATTAATTTTGAATTAATTTTCCGAGCCCGTTCTCCTCTGTCCTAGCTCCGATTGACCCCGTTCTTTTTTCTAAATTCATCTAAAATCGAGCTCTAGCTGTTGGTTCTGGTTTTGTGTTTTTTTGAGTTCTTTTGCTTGTCATTTTATGTGTTTCTTTGTTTCTGGTCGTTTTCTCTCTCGTTAGATTCGGATTCCGGAGGAGCAGGTTTCGCGCTGAGAAGACCGTGGAGTACCACTGAGCATAACGAAGGCAAGTCGTGTCCCTTGATCATGTTGAACCCAATTTTGCAAACTATTATTTAATTATTTTGCTTTAAATTACATTGCATTGCTATTTTTATTCAAACCTTTGCACAGGTAGCTATTGTCCCAATTGCTATTATACCTCCTTGACACTTCGAATTACCATGGAGCCTTTGTCACCATAGGTTGGGAAATTTAATAGTGATGCTAGTTTATTTATCGCATGGGTTGGTACGATTAGATTGCTTAGCCAGTTTATATTTACGTTTGGTCTCATCGCACATATTAAATTATTAATTTGACTTAATGATATATGGAACTGTGGTTGGTGCCACGTGTATTAAAATTTGTGCCACGGCATTGGTGTGACGTTGGCTTGGTTATACAAATTGGTTTTGCACTCAAGCGAGTGATCGTGCGAAAGGGGGAAATCTGTTGTACTTTGGGGATGTGGTAGTCTCGCCGGGTAATGTTAAGGACTTAACTTTGTGCGCCATTGATCCGAGCTTAATCGTGCAAACCACATGTCTATTATGGGATGGACTGGTGATTAATTTGTAATATTTCAATTCAATTACGCCATTGTGATGGACATGGTTCTTGATTTCCATGTGGCGCAAGGGGGTGTGATGCGAAACCCTAGCGGGCGAGGATTGTATTGAGGTAGAGCATTGTAAAGGCCTTGTTGTGATTTCCTTAGGCCTAGGCTAATCACATCGTGTGGGTACAGTTGTGCAACCTCTGCGAGTGTAAAACTATTCGAATAGCCGCGTCCTCGGTCATGGGCGGTGCTCGGGGATTTCACACGAGGGTTAGTGTTTCATTTATAACTTGGTGGTTTATGTTGGGAGTGGGCGGGTAGTTCATGTTGGTTAAACTTGTGAATTGGTGTTCACAAGTGGTTCATGTTTATTCCTTTGATTATCTATTATTCTGTTTTGATTAACTTTCGCTTTCAAGTTATTTAATATATTTCATTAATAAATGCCTTTATGCAAATTAACCTTTCAGCCTTCCTTTGGTAAGCCTTGCATATTATATTGCATTTATTGTTACAAGCGACTTCTTGAGTACCAATGTACTCACGGCTTTACGCCTATGTTGCTCGATTGAGGAGAGGAGTACTATCGGCGGGAGGTGCGAGAAGGAGAGTACTACAGCGACTTCACGGATTAGGCCGTTCTCCACTCGATAGCTTTGTGGCTTGTCGATTGGTCGCTCACGCTTTATTTTGGGATTTCAGCTGCTATTTTGTTAAGCCCTTAGGCTAGAGATATTGTAAGCTTGGCCATAAGGTCGTACCTTTGATATTTTATCGATATTCTAGTTTTCCCTTATTATTGTCGTGTGTATGTTTGTGTGATGACATCTATGTTTGATTGTGTGCACTAGCGTGATCTGGACTAGTGCGGTTTACAGAGAGACCGAATTTGCATATTCGGGTCTCGACAGAGATGGTATCGAGCCATATCGATAGAGGACTAAACCCTAGTTAAATTGGTCGATAGCCCAAAAATTATTTTCTAAATCAAACCAACTAAATTTGATATTTAGTAATATCTCTATCTTCTTACCTCATTCTTAAGGATTCTTGTCTCTCGCCCCAACTCTTGCAAAATTCATTTTTCCTAAAGTTATAAAGCTGATCTTCCCTTTATAAATGCATTAGATGTCCCAAACTTCCTCTGACCGACGGGAGGATGGAGGTCACTTCTCACGCGTTTTGTTGCGATGCCTCGGTTTAAGAGATCGCCCGTCTACCTCACCAAGGATGAGAAGCAAAAGGTCAACGATCGGAGCATCTCGGGCTATACTTCACCACCCGAGTCGGCAGCGTGTGCTACATCACGTTTCAAGAACACCGCTGCGGTGGGAGATGTCGACAAGGAGTTGCGCACAAAGCCATCGTCGACTTTGCAAGCTATACAAGATCAACATGGCGGACTCGTCAGGAAGTTCAAGGAGCGAGACGGAGCCACCCGAGACTACGAGCGATGCAGGAGGAGCCCCGCGATCGCGATACCTCTACCGTCGCCTACACCGCCGAGCCCAGAGGAGAGACGTCGTGTCACCGGAGATCGTCGCGCCTACCTCAGTCGGTTCACTCCGCGCCGATCGAGAGCGATCGTCCGATCCGCCTTCGTGGGTTGTCTCGGCGATTCGAGGGCGATAGCGGTGTACCCTATTTGTCGGAGACCGGTGGGAGCCTTGAGTAGATAGTGCGAGTAGACACGTTGGATTTTATTTGCGGTTGTATGCGATGTGAGCTGCAAATATTGCCCTAAAAGCATTATATTGCGATCATGTCAAATCTTTTATTGGAGTTTATTTTGTTCAGTTTCTTAGTTAGCCTTATGGCTAAGTGCTTGTTTAGATTAGGTCTCCATTAAGCAAAACCCCCTTAGACGCATTTACCTCTTATCTATGCTTTTCCCTCTCGTCTTTTGCCTTTGGTGATCGCGATTGTTTTCTTTTGAGCAAGATGGTTGATACGAGAACTCCTCCGGCCGCCATCGGGGAACCGGGACCAGAGAAACGATCTTTGCAGCGGTACCACTGTCTTGGATCCCGCACTCGATCGGTTCTTGATGGCCCGGACTCGGATGATGCGAACTATGATGCAGGTATACGAGACTATGATCAATGCGGCACGAGAGCGATACCACCGCGGCACCTCGTCGTGAGACCGGCTATGCAGAGTTTATGAGGACGAGACCGCTGTTTCTCCAGTTCGCCAGAGCCTTTGAGGCCGATGATTGGGTCCGTTCGATTGAGAAGAAAGCGAACTTGGCTCTGCTGCACAAGCAGGAGAAGGTTTTGTATGCAAGCACATCGGCTTGAGGGACCAAAGAGCAGAGTGGTGGGAGAACTCTTGTGCCGCCCATGAGGACCAAAGCATAACATCACTGGAAGGAATTCGCAAAGGCTTTCCACACCGCTCATGTCATGGAGGGAGTGGTTGAGATGAAGAAGGATGAGTTTCGGGAGTTCCGTGAGAGGAACAGTCGGTGAGTGAATATCTCAATAAATTCACTCGGTTGGCTCGCTCGCGCCAAAGGATGTAGCAGCAGTGCAGCTCGCGAGAAGAGGTTCAAGAAAGGCTTGAACCCGGCTTTGAAGGTGCAAGTCGTGAGGCAGCGACTATGCCGATTTCGGCGGTTGGTGGATAAGGCCATTCTCATCGAGGAGAGTCGCCGCGAGCTCGAGGAGTCTCGCAAGAGGAGGTTGATCCAGAGGGATCACGGTCACACGATCTCAGAGGCCTCGTTTTGGTTCCTACCGGCTGCCACGAGTGCCACAAAGCAGCAGCGAGCAGCGATCTTGTGGTTTGGACCCGGCTCGAGACACGCGCGATTTGATCGGGGCGGCGTCCTAGTGGTTTCAGATGGACAGCGGCAGAGAAAAGCGATAATTGGCGGCATCCATCACTTGCTTCAAGTGTCACGAGGTGGGACACTATGCTAGCAAGTGCCCTCGAGCGAGCCCGGCGACGATTCGCTTTGACTTGGGAGCCACACCGGTCGTACCCCTACCGGGAAGCGGGGCGAGAGCACCCGGCCTCGGGGCGAGGCCAGCGGACGCCGGTGGTGAGAGTCGGGTGAACCACGTCACCGCGAGAGGATGCCGAGCAGCACGGGCGTTGTGATCGATGCGTTTCTCGTACATTCGATTCCTGCCACCGTTTTATTTGATTACGAGCTTCGCATTCGTTTGTTTCGGAGTTTTGCTTTAAAGCAACAATTGAAAACTGTTGCTCTTGGATCATTCTTTTAATCCAATCCCGGATCGAGTTGAGATCCAACCTAGGTTGTCGAGTTAGGATAACCATTCGGGAGTTGAGTTTAGGACCGACTGATTTTGTTGGATATCGATCCCTTGATGTAATCTTGGGAATGGATTGGCTTGAAGCGGCGGCGATGTTAGATTGTGGGAGCGAGCGGTGACCTTAACCAATTGAG
Organism: Melocanna baccifera; assembly: GCA_036346265.1. Lineage (NCBI taxonomy): Eukaryota > Viridiplantae > Streptophyta > Magnoliopsida > Poales > Poaceae > Melocanna > Melocanna baccifera. The sequence continues at coordinate 14,299,775 of CM070676.1, read as the reverse complement.
ATGGAGTTAAGGTGCGATTCGCAGCCGATGAGTGCAGCGAGCGGTCATGATTTGCGAGTAAGGTAATCGGTTGGAGGGTGTACGGTTGTCGAGAGTACCCGGCGTGTTTCGAAGGATCTTCGGGTATGCCACGAGAGAGGAGGTTGAGTTTCGATTGAGTTTGTGCAGTACCGCTCCGATTTCCAAGAGACCCTATCGGATGCCCGCCAATGATTTAGCGAGTTGAAGAAGCAAATTCGGGAGCTGTTGGATAAGGGTTACATCGGACCGAGTTCATCCCGTGGGAGCGCGGTGTTGTTCGTCAAGAAGAAGGATGGTAGTCGGCGCATGTGTGTGGACTCTGAGCACTTAATGAGGTCACCGTCAAAAATAAGTACCCTCGCCGAGGATCGATGACTGTTTGACCAGCTTAAGGGAGCAGGAGTGTTCTCCAAGATTGATTTGAGATCGAGGATATCATCGGATGAGGATACGTAAGGAGGACATACCCAAGACGACCTTCTCGACTCGTTATGGTCTATCTGAGTTCACAAAGTGATGTCATTTGGTTTGACTAATGCTCCAAAGCATATTTCATGTATTTAATGAATAAGGTGTTTATGGAATATTTGGACAAGTTTGTCGTTGTGTTCATTGACGACATATTGATATATTCAAGGCGAGGAGGAACATCGGGAGCACCTAAGGTTGGCATTGCAGAAATTGAGGATAATCGGTTGTATGCAAAGTTCAGCAAATGTGAGTTTTGGATGAAGAAAGTCGCTTTTCTAGGGCATGTGTTGACAGCGAGAAGGAGTCATGATTGACCGAGGAAAGTAAGTGATGTTTTGGATTGGCGATCACCCACTTGATTACCAGTCGGGAGTTTTAGGTATGGCAGGATACTACCGTCGTTTTATTGAGGATTTTCGGTGTGGCGAGACCCCTCACGCGATTGCTCAAAAGGAAAAGAAATTCACTTGGGCGCGAGTGCGAAAAGTTTTGAAACTCAAGGAGAGTTTGACCACAGCCCGGTGCTTGTGTTGCTGATATTAACAAGGATTTTGAGATATTTTGCGATGCCTCGCGCAAAGGTTTGGGTTGTGTCTTGATGCAAGACAAGAGAGTGGTAGCCTATGCCTCACGCCGATTGAGACCGCATGAGGAGAACTACCCTACCCATGATTTAGAGTTGGCACCGTAGTGCATGCTTTAAAGATTTGGCGTCATTATCGATGGGTAGCGGATGTGAGGTTTACGGATCATAAGAGTCGAAATACATCTTTACCCGATCAGAGCTTAACCTCGAGCGAGAGGAGGTGGTTAGAGCTGATAAAGGATTATAATATGGGCATACATTATCATCACGGGAAAGCTAATGTGGTTGCAGATGCCTTGAGCGAAAGGTATCTGCAATTGGTGATGGTTCGAGAGAGTCACCGACTTTGCATGAGGAATTTGAAGCTTAACCTTGAGTTGGTTGAGCGAGGATTTTTGGCAGCTATGGAATGCGACCTACTTTGGATGGTCGATTCGCGAGCTCGGTCGGATGATGAGGCATTTCAATGGATCGTAAAGAATTTAAGTGAAGGTAAAGAGTCGGGATTTTGGTGGATGATCGAGGAACCTTGTGGTTCAAGCGGCGTTTGTGTGTGCCCAACAAGCAAGAACTAAAGGATGTGTTATTAAAGAGGCTCATGAGTCACTATATTCGATTCATCCAGCGGTACCAAGATGTACCAGGACATTAAGGATAAGTATTGGTGGCCAAGCATGAAGCGAGAGATTGCTGAGTATGTAGCCCTTTGTGATGTTTGTCGAGAGTAAAGGCAGAACACGAGAGACTGCGGGTTTGCTCTGACCATTAAAAGTCCACGAGTGGAAGTGGGAAGAAATTGGTATGGACTTTATAGTCGGTTGCCTAAAACCAAAGAGGGTCATGATTCGATTTGGGTCATTGTGGACCGTTTGACCAAGGTTGCTCATTTCATTCGATTAAGGCGACTTACAGTGGTGAATGATTGGCGAGCTATATATGTCGAGATTGTCGGTTGCATGGTGTGCCCAAGAAGATTGTGTCGGATCGTGGATCGCGATTCACCTCTCGATTTTGGGGTAGTTTCCATAAGGCTATGGGAACCCACGAATTCGAGACAGACATATCACCCCAGCATGGATGGTCGACAGGCGAGTTAATCAGTTACGGAGGACATGTTGAGAGCCTGTGTGCTTGATCATGGGTCTAAGTGGGACGATTGTTTACCTTTGCGAGTTCTCATACAACAATAGTTATCAAGCCGGTTTGCGAGATGTCACCGTTTGAGGCATTGTATGGCAGAAATGCGAGACCCTCTCAATTGGAAAGAGGCGGGGAAGGTCGTTTTTGGCCCGCATTGTTTGAAAGAAGGCGAGGATAAGGTCCGCTTGATCTGAGAAAGGTTGAAAGCTACCAGCAGACAGAAAAGCTATGCAGATACGACGCCGGGAGGCGAGTTTTGAGCAGATGATTTTGTGTATCGAGGATCACACCATTCAAAGGTGTGAAGAGGTTTCAGCTAAAGGAAGCTTGCACCGAGATATGTTGGTCCGTTCGGGATTACTCAAACGCAGGGAGAGGTTGCTTATCGTTGGAGCTACTGCGTCCTTGATGGGGTACATAGCGTCTTTCATGTGTCCCGGCTAAAGAAGTGCTGCGCGTACGAGAGGAGGTTGTGCGATTGAGGCCGTTGACTGCGGGAGGATCTGCTGTACAAAGAGCACCAGTCAAAATCTTGGAAGTGTCGAGCGAGTCACCGGAATAAAGCGGTCCGTTTTGCAAAGTTGGTGGAGCAACCATTCCGAGGAGGAAGCCACAGGGAGCGCGAGGAGGATCTCGGAGCGGAGTTCGAACCTATTCTCTTAGTTGGCCCGGATCTCGGGTTGAGATCTCGTTTAAGGGGTAAGGTTTGTAACATCCTGTTTTTGAGATTTTTAAAGCCTGGTTTTCAAAAATGAATTTTCTGGAATTTTCTGAAATTAATTGAAGCTTCAAATAAATTTTTAAAGTTTTAAATGATTTAATGTGATTAAAATAAACATTAACATAAGCTGAAAATATTTTATTTGAGTTCCTTGTGTCACAAGGAATTTTCTGGTATTTTTGGTGAATTTTTGGGAGTTATTTGCTATTTTCTAGAGCTTTTAGAAGTTTATTTGAATTTCTGGAAAAAGAAAAGAAAAGAAATTAATCCCCGCCGCCCGATCTCCCTCTCTCCTCCACGCGTCATCCATCCGCGCCGCCGCGTGCCCTTTCCGCGCGCGCTCGCTTCGCCGCCGATCCGCCCGCGCCACGCGTCGGCATCGTGGCTGACGCGGCGGCACTGGCAACGCCCGCCCTCGCCTCGCCTCGGCGCCGATCGCGCGCGCGCGATCGGCCGTCCGCCCGCGCGCGCGAACCTAACCCTAACCTAACCATTCCGGCCGTCCGATCCGCCGCGTGGCCCAATCCTAGCCGTCTAACCCGTCGCGTCCGCGCTGCGTCGCCGCCGTCGAGCTCCTCGGTTCGCGTGATAAACTCGAACGCTTCGCCTCGGTTCGCGTGCCTCGTCGCCGCCGCCGAACCCTCGCCTCGCTCCCGCTCTCGCGCCGCCGTTCGGGCGCTCGCCGCCGTATGCCGTCGCCGTCGCCCCTCCGTCGCGCCGTCCCGTCGCCGTCGCCGAGACCCGCCGGTGAGCCTTGCCGCCTCTCCTCGCCGTCGCCGCGTCGCCTTCCCGTCGCCGCTCGTCGCCGGACGCGCCGCTTCGCCCGCCTCGGTCCCAGCGCCGCCAAACCGCGACACCCGCGCGCGCGGCGCCTCGCGCCGCGCCGCGCACGCTGCGTCGCGCATCGTCCACCGCCGCCCGCGCCGCTCCATCCGCGCCGGCCGCGCGCGGCGCGCCGCGCGTCCGAGCTGCCGCCGCGTCGGCAATCGCGCACCCCACCACCGGCCGCCCGATCCATGCAGATCGGTCGGATCCACGGCGCGATCGCGCCACGTGGCCAACCCTCGGCCGTCGGATCCCGCCGTCGCGCCCGCGCGCGTGCCGCGTCGGCCGGGCCACGTCAGCCTAGGCGGCGTGGCATCGTGGCATGCCACGTCGGCCGTAGCCCGCCCGGTGCCACGTGGCGCCACGTCACCGCCACGTCGGCCCACGCGTCACCGTGCCACGTGGCGGCATATCTTCTTTGCCACGTCGGTAGCGCCGCCGCGTCGGCCCTCTCCCCGTGCCAGCATTCCGTGCGTCGGGTTCACCGTGGACCGGTATTCGGTGGACCGGGTTCTGACACAATGCCTTTTCCGATTTTCCCGAATTAATTTTGAATTAATTTTCCGGAGCCCGTTCTCCTCCGTCCTAGCTCCGATTGACCCGTTCTTTTTCTAAATTCATCTAAAATCGAGCTCTAGCTGTTGGTTCTGGTTTTGTGTTTTTGAGTTCTTTTGCTTGTCATTTTATGTGTTTCTTTGTTTCCGGTCGTTTTTCTCTCGTTAGATTCGGATTAGGAGGAGCGAGTTTCGCGCTTGAAGACCGGGAGTACCCACTGAGCATAACGAAGGCAAGTCGTGTCCCTTGATCATGTTGAACCCAATTTTGCAAACTATTATTTAATTATTTTGCTTTAAATTACATTGCATTGCTATTTTTATTCAAACCTTTGCACGGTAGCTATTGTCCCAATTGCTATTATACCTCCTTGACACTTTGAATTACCATGAGCCTTTGTCACCATAGGTTGGGAAATTTAATAGTGATGCTAGTTTATTTATCGCATGGGTTGATGCGATTAGATTGCTTAGCGGTTTATATTTACGTTTGGTCTCATCGCACATATTAAATTATTAATTTGACTTAATGATATATGGGCGTGGTTGGTGCCACGTGTATTAAAATTTGTGCCACGGCATTGGTGTGACGTTGGCTTGGTTATACAAATTGGTTTTGCACTCGAGCGAGTGATCGTGCAAGATAAGGGGAAATCTGATTGTACTTTGGGGATGTGGTAGTCTCGCCGGGTAATGTTAAGGACTTAACTTTGTGCGCCATTGATCTGAGCTTAATCGTGCAAACCACATGTCTATTATGGGATGGACTGGCTGATTAATTTGTAATATTTCAATTCAATTACGCCATTGTGATGGACATGGTTCTTGATTTCCATGTGGCGCAAGAGGGGGTGTGATCACGAAACCCTAGCGGGCGGGATTGTATTGAGGTAGAGCATTGTAAAGGCCTTGTTGTGATTTCCTTAGGCCTAGGCTAATCACATCGTGTGGGTACAGATTGTGCAACCTCTGCGAGTGTAAAACTATTCGAATAGCGCGTCCTCGGTCATGGGCGGTGCTCGGGGATTTCACCACGAGGTTAGTGTTTCATTTATAACTTGGTGGTTTATGTTGGGAGTGGGCGGGTAGTTCCTTTGTTGGTTAAACTTGTGAATTGGTGTTCACAAGTGGTTCATGTTTATTCCTTTGATTATCTATTATTCTTTGTTTTGATTAACCTTCGCTTTCAAGTTATTTAATATATTTCATTAATAAATGCCTTTATGCAAATTAACCTTTCAGCCTTCCTTTGGTAAGCCTTGCATATTATATTGCATTTATTGTTACAAGCGACTTCTTGAGTACCAATGTACTCACGGCTTTACGCCTATGTTGCTCGATTGAGGGAGAGAGTACTATCGGCAGGAGGTGCGGAAGGGAGTACTACGGCGACTTCACGGATTGAGCCGTTCTCCACTCGATAGCTTTGTGGCTTGTCGATTGGTCGCTACGCTTTATTTTGGGATTTCCGCTGCTATTTTGTTAAGCCCTTCCGGCTAGAGATATTGTAAGCTTGGCCATAAGGTCGTACCTTTGATATTTTATCGATATTCTAGTTTTCCCTTATTATTGTCGTGTGTATGGTTGTGATGACATCTATGTTTGATGTGCACTAAGCGTGATCTGGACTAGTGCAGTTTACACAGAGAGACCGAATTTGCATATTCGGGTCTCGACATTTTGTGAGCCGTCTAAGTTTATGGGTCAGTAACAACATGAGGTCATCACTGACGATTTCGAACCGTCTATGATATCTCTTGATATCTGTGATACAACAAATATTACAGATAGTTTATATTACAAACCGTTTGTGATAGTCAACTATCACTAATAGTTATGAGTTAATAACCATTTGTGATATTCATTTGTATTCCTAAACATATTTCTGCTTATTGGCTAGCATCAGAAAATGCTAGCCATACCCTCTGAAACAAACAGAAACATAACAAGTACATATATACATCCAATTCACATTCATTTCATAAATAAGAACATCCATTTCACAATTCAATTAACTCAAATGAAATAAATTAACCATATTTAATAACAAATACACACATGTACAACTAAGTTCAATCTTATTCCAATCAAATTCATTCGACATTATGAAACTCCCCATCTTTGTTTACGACCTGAGACAACAAGAAGTATGCACACTATCCTCGATATTTTTAGGTTGGCTTATTCCAACGCAGTTGTAGCGATGGTCACAACCTATCAGTACGAAGATCAATACCGTGCATACATATAAATTGATAAGTATGAAATAATTATTGCAAAATTGACAAACCTGAGGATGATTGGTCTTCGCATAACGAAGGAGTAGTTCCATGTTGTGGCAGATATAGTATCCACAAGTGGCACTACAAAATATAATTTATGAATTTGAGAGGCATTACTAAGAAGTATTATATAGTATTAATGTGTACTAGTGAATACCGAAAAGTTTAGATTGTGTTGCAGAGCAATGATCCCTTCCTTGGATTTTTCGTATAGTAGCAATGTACTTGACGAACTACCTACATGATTCCAAAAAGTTACCCTTAGTCATTATAAAGGAAGAAGATACTACAATAGAGTTATCTATGAAGGAAATATGTTTACGTATCGATTAATTGTTAGATAACTATGAAGTCGGTTTTGGCCCTCTTTAGGGAATCAAGGTATTTTTCTTGTTCTATTTTGGTATTATTAAAATTAGAATCCTGCGAAACCTACACAGGTATATCGTCATAGTCATTAAACCTAAGTTCATGTTGCTTATAAAGTACAAATCAACAAGTATAGCCACTAGTACCTGCAAGAAGTATAGCCACTAAGTACAAATCGACTAGCATAAGTAGGAATTCCTTCTTGCAGTGAGCCACCAATGTCGTCATCAAGTATTCCTCGATGAAGGATGCATTCTCCTTGACGAGATCCGTGGAGACCAAGTGTGGGTTGAGAAAACCTATTAGTGATTTCATTAATTTGGCTTCACTCACCATGTGTATATATATACAAAAACAAGAAGTTATATATGATATTTATCGGTATTATATGAATGTAGACCACGATTATACACACTTACAATATCCAGCATCGAATGAGTGAGGCATCGAGGGCATCGAGGTTGAAGAGAAAGAATAAGTCTTCAAAGTTCACCGTGAAGACATAGTCATGAACATCATGCTGAAGATTATGTGGCCTGAACTTGATGTTGGCACCTAAGTGTTGTTGTCCATCCGACTTGTTAACCTATTCCATGTACCATGAATGCAATCTCCGGCAAGCAAAATCTAGGATTAGGAGGCGCTCTTCTGGGACGACCAATGTGTCGACTAGCTCAAATTTCTGGGCCAAAGGCAAGTAGGGGATATCGTCGTTCTTCGGTTTGCCCTTACCGCCTCGCTGTTTAGAGGTCAACTTCACGGTAGTCAATCGGGCACGAGATATAGATGCATGTGATTCATGGCGCCTTTGCCCCGTCGGTGCAGGTAACTCTAGTGCAGGTAACTCTGGTGCAAGTAGCTCCAATATAGATAGCTCCTATGGACTTGGCATCGGTGCAGGAATTTCCTGTGAAGTTGACACTGGTGTAGGAGCCTCCAAGAAGATGTCTCTCTTGTGCCACTGGATGAATGTTCTAATAGCTTGCCCTAGAGTCATGACATCGTCATTTTGGGGTATCTGCAGTGGGATGACCTCAAAATTGGCATCAACATTGTCCACATTCACTTTTGTAAAACTTGGTGTTAGAGTTACACCATGCACAAAGGCCCTGGCACCGGATGGATACGCTTGGCCCCAAGCAACGTACAGGGCAACGGAGGCATATCTCACTTAGAGCTTGCACTTCGTAGCCACTTATATAATGATACAAAAGTAGCTACTCTAATAGGAAATCTGTGCTCGCTTTCCGAGGTAAGGTTGGACGCGTAGCTACTCTCACGGTTGGAGGCTAGCTAGCACAGGAGCGACAGAGGCTTCCAACTGATTGCCCTAAACCTTTCCTGCTTATTGCTCTCCATCTGCCATTGTATCTCATCTCTGATGGCTTCAGTGATCTCCTCTCTAAGGGATGCTTTAAAATCCTCTCATATTCGTGCCTCGCTCTTGGCTTTGGCTCTCTTCCTACTCCAATACACTTCAGATCCTCTGAGAAACCATATTTCTATGGAACATAAAGACCGAGGCCTCCCGTGCGACTCAGGTGCTCCTTGTTTCCTAGGGCAACGGATAGTATATCTTTCTTCCTAACTACTTGAAATGAACCTTGGGAAAATTCTATACTCCACTCTTCCTGCAAGAGCCTGACATGTCATTTCACTTCCTATGAAGTTATGGAGTAATTACAAACTAGGTAGTTCGATATCATACCTGGCAGTGGGACACTTCCTCATCTACGAGGTTTCAAAAACAGATGGCCCCCGACGACACAGTAAATGACCTCGCTCTTATCCAATTTCAGACATGCTCATCAGGGATCCTGACAAATGGCGGCGAGGCCTCCCGTAGGATTGCCTGCTCGTCCTCCTTCCTCCATTGTAGGTTTTACCCGTATACCCAGTGGTGCCGAGTCTATGGGGGTGCATGTTTTTTCCTACAGCGTCGTGTGTGCTATATTTCACTCCTAAAATTATCTGTCATCTTCTTCACCACAAACTCTTGCCAACACAGTTCCAGAAATGGATACTTCTGGAAGGGCGTCAGATCCTTCTCCACATATTGCTTAATAAGCATGCTCTTAAAGTTCTTCCATGTTATGCATGCCGCTAGCAATACATGTCGTCGCACAGAGGCATTGTGTTCTTTTGGGATCTCGAACGATTTAAAAATTTCCATCACTAGCGCATTTTTCTTATATTTGCTTAAGATTTTACACTAATCGTACGTCATCTCAACCCACTCCCGTGCAACTATTCTGACCATTCTCCAGAATGTGAACAGTGCTCAACGAGGATTGAGTGGGGTCTCAGACGCATCAATATCTATGATGGTAAATCGGCCCTCGGGTCTTTTCGATAGTCCTCTTTCATGGCGCTTAGATTTTTCCGAAGGACAGCACATCACACGCATGAGGCAATGATGAAAAAGAATGAGTGGATGACATATTCACAAGATTATAGAAGTGGCATGAAAATAAACCAATTCTCTCTTAAAATCCAAGTGACGTGAAGATAATAAAAGTGACATCATCACAGGCTTGGAAATTAGGCAGTTTTAGCAATAATTTCAGGTTAATTCTAAATCCAAGTATTAATAGTAAAGTATATATCCAACAGTATGAAAATGACATATTGAAGATAAACCTATTATCTCTCAAAATAAATAAAATATTCAAATCATTAACACATGATGATGTGCTGAACTATACAAGAAAGTGGGCATTTATGAACTGCATATTGCGCAAATTAAAGTTGTGAATTTGCTCTCAGTTGAAGAGTTACACATGATTAAATCTTGGCCTTCTTCCACTCTTGTCAATATATCAATAATCAAAGTGACTATCTCTTTATTATTCTGCTAGTCTAACAATGTATAAATTATCTTAGATAAGTGACAAAGACAATTGCATGCTATAAGCACAAATAGAAATAGAGAACTGCTACAGTAGTGCCAACAGAGTTTTGGCAATACCATAAGTATATAACAGATATATGCTACTACAGTATTAACTGAATTCAATAATAATCAGGACAGCAGTAGACTATACCAAAACAGAAGTATCTATCTTAGCAATTGACAAAATCAAAAGCTAGCAGAATACTTCAATTGATAGCCATAATGATCTCTAATAAGATAAGTTTCCTCATCGAGCAATCTTAAATAGCCCATAATTTGATGCAAAAGTCCTCCCAGTGCTAGTACTATTTATATATTTTCAAAGATAATGAACTAAACTACTAGCACAACAAACTCTATGCAAGATAGAAATTTTAAAAAGTAAAAGTTCACTGAGCAGTGGTAATCCAAGCCACCAATTAGGCAATAGGAGCCAGGCTCATCGCAAGAACAATGTATCACATGAGGCCATGAGCCATGAGGAGCATTGAGATAATTTCTACCTTGCTTGGGAAGGAGGTGCATCGAGGAGGGGGCAGCGCGCTCGAGAAAGGAGGCAGTGTACATGCTCATGGAGGAGGCGTGCTCGAGGAGGCACACTGGGGAGGAGGTGGATGGCTTGAGGATGTGGCGGGCTCGGTGAGGCACGCCGGGGAGGAGGCGATGGCTTGGGAAAGGAGGAGGTGGGCTCGTGGAGGAGGCGTGATCAAGGAGGAGGTTACCGCTTGGGGGAGGTCGCGGTGTGCTCGTGGAGTAGGCATGCTCGGGGAGGAGATTGTGGCTTGGGGAAGGAGTCTGAGTGCATGCGAGCATGAGCAAGCCCTATAGTCCGAATATAAATAGGTGGAATATCACAGATGGTTCTACTTACAACCGTCTGTGATATTTATAGCTCTAATTTGAACTGTCTGTGATAAATTCACATCATAGATGCTTCTAATTTAGAATTATCTATGATAAATTCACATCACAGATCGTTATACTTTAGAACCGCCTGTGAAGTGTGCATATATATGACTCATTCTCATATATATAAATGCAAATTCACACACACACACACACATATATATATATCACAGACATTCTCATATACAAAAATACAAATTCACATATATATATCACATATTCTCATATACATATATGCAAATTCACATACATATCACACATTCTGATATACATAAATGAAAATTCACATGTATATATCACACATTCTCATTTACATAAATGTAAATACAGAACATATGACACATAAGCATTTCATTCATCATTTCAATTACTTATTTTCTTTAAACATTATCCCTTCATGCTGATCGACGTGTATGTAGCCATTTTTGTCACGTTGTTCTTTCTCGACTCTTATATCATTTCCGAAAGGAGGCAAGTTATCAAACTGATTGTATTCTTTCTTATCCACTACATTCTTAACTCCGACAATCCTTCTTTTTCTATGAAGAACTACGTAGCACTTCTTATTTACCTGGTTGGTTACATGGAAAACTTGGATAACTTAGTTAGCAAGTACGAATGGTTCGTCTTTGTATCTGACACGTTTGAGGTCTACGATAGTGACACTATACATGTCGACCTTTACCTGCGGGAGATGGACTGAACACACTAAAATAGGGGATCTTGAAAAGCACGTAATCGAGCTCCCAAATCTCCTCACTGAACCTATAATAGGAGCTCATTAACCCATTAGTACTGAACGTATCTATGTGGACACCGCCGTTCTAGTTAGTGCTCTTTACATCCTGAGTCTACCTATAGAATGTATACCTATTTATGTCATATCCTTACCATATCATAACTGTAAATGTTGGCACTTTTGCCAACCATGTCAGCATATGACTTGACGAGCTCCTAGTGAGTCGCTTCTTCAACCATTGATTGAACCGACTGTTGTGTCGTCTCGTGAACCAAACATCTAGCTGCTCCAGATTTTGTTGCTGAAGCACGTCCTTTCGCTGGTCGATATACGGGGACACTTCAATCATGTATTACAAGACCATAAAATAGGCTTAAGCATATGCATCCATATCTAGAGTTATTGCTTCAATTCCAATGGTCCCGATACCCTCGAGCCTTCCCTTATGGCGTGATCGAAGCACACCTATCGGTACGACCAGAGCCATGTAATCGATACAGAACTCAATGACTTCTTTGGATGCATAACCTTCAATAATGATGCCCTCCAGCCAACATCAATTCCGTACATAGGACTTGAGAATTCCTATAAATCTCTCAAACAAGTACATGCTACGTAGGAATACGGGCCTATACATCTTTATCTCTCACATAATATAAACAATGAGATGGACCATGATATCAAAAAATGAAGGAGAAAAATACATTTTAAGATGACATAGAGCCATCACCACCTCGTCCTACAAAGTATCTAGTCCTTTGGGATCGATGACCTTCTGAGCAATTGTGTTAAAGAAATAATATAACCTCATGATTGTCTCCCAGACCTTGATCGGTAAAATACTTCTAATTGCAATAGGAACAGGAACATTTGTGTCATCAGCACATGACAATCATGAGACTTCATGCCAATTAACTTCAAATCTTCCATTGAAATAAGTTTCTTTATGTTGGCGGGATAACTAGATGAAACTTTTATACCATACAAGCACTGGCATATTTCAGTTCTCCTGGGCTTGGACAGAGTGTAACAAGTAGGGGGAAGGTACATTCGTCGTTTATCGGTCTTTGTCAATGCTAACTCAGGTCTGACGTCCATATCAACTAAATCAAGTTGTGCATTGACATCATCCTTTGTTTTATCACGAATGTTCAGTGAGAGACCAATCAAGCTGTCACATACATTCTTCTCTTTGTGCAAGTAAGTCCTAAAATATTGATCTCTTCTTCTAGATGTTCTTATCATAGGTCCTCGATTTACATCCATTTCTGATCACAACATCTAAATCCTTAACCATATCTGATACAAGGGTGGCCGATCTTCACAACGTAGGATCTCACTTGAAGGGTAAATATGTGGCTAACTTGAAATCCCGTGAATTTTAATGAACAGAAGCACACAATTATCTGTCTTGATTACAAACTTCTATGTACCAGAATTCAACAAGCAATACGCTCTAGATCTCTATCTTCTCATCACACCAAGATAGACGACGTTGCTAGTCCACAAGGAATAGCAAGAACACTAGTAACCAGAAATTTGGTGGAATGCTAACAAGTCAACTTCCCAACTCCCATGGAAGTGCACGGAAAAAACCAAAGAGAAAGAAATTGCTTTGACTCAAAATTAACGTTTGAGGGTTTGTAACATCCCAAAAATTTTATCCCTTTATTAAAATGTTTATTGGTTTTTCCTGGATTTTATTCCAAGCCCTGATTTGAGAAAAACAAAAGTATTTTATTTTATAAAGGCCAAAAGGAATTTATTGCACTCATGAAAGTCAAAATAAATGTAATTATTTTCCTAAAGTCAAATCTGTAATTACTTTAATTTTTAGGAAATTATAAAGATTTAAAACCCTCCCTTTAAAGTCAAATTGTGTTTGTGTAAAAATCAATTAGCAAAATGGGTTGAAAATATTTTTATTAAGTCTAAAATAGTCCCAGAAGGTTCTCTGAATTTTTCTGGATTTTTCAAAATTTATTTGGTATTTTTCTGAGTTTTCTAAAGCTTAATATCATTTCTGGAAATCAAAAAGGAAATTAAAAATTCAAACCCTCTCTCGAGCTGCCAAGTGTCAAGCATCGGCTCAGCCCGCGCCGTCGGTTTCTTTCCCAGCCGTCCGATCCCACTTACCCCTTCATCCCGCCTTCTCTCTCTCCGCACGCGACGCGTGTCGCGCATCGAGCCGTCCGCTTCCTCGCCCGGTCTGATCCCAGCCACCCGTCCCCTCTTACAGCTTCGCGGCTCCTCCCCCCTCCTTCGCCCGGCACGTGGCACGATCCGCACCGTTCCCTGTTGCTGATTTCAACCTCAGCCATTCCCCGTCACTTAAAGCACTCGATCGGTTCGGATCTAACCTCCGTTGCCGGATTGAATCTCGATCGTTCCCGGTCACTTACCGGTTCGACCACGATCTAGCGGTCGCCCTCTCACCCCGCTACCACCTGTCAAAGATCTGACCGTCCTCCTCGCGTCTTCCCGTTTCTTTCTCTCGCTGACACGCGGGCCCCGCCTGTCAGAACCATCGTCCCCGCCACCTTCCTTCTTCCTCGCGCCATCCCCGCCGCCATTAACGCCCGAAACCGAAGCTTTGAAAGCTTCAGTTTCCATCCCTCTCTCCCACCCGCGCCGGTACCCAATTACTCCCCCGCATGCACCGCGTCCGTTTCCGGCATAAAGTCGCACTTTACGCCCCTCCTCGCCGTCGCGTTCAATTTCACCGCCGGAGTGATTGCGGGCGCCCGTTACCACCCCTCCCCCGCCTATAAGAAGCACACCCCGAGGACCCTCAACTCACACCACCTCCCCCACTCCTCTCATTTCGAGCGATCAAGCCCCGAGAACCTCCCGGTGCTCGTTTTCCCCTCTGCGGCTCCAACAGCTCCGACGAGCAATTCCGGCCACCCCGGGCTTCCTCGCTCCTCGCCGATGCCTCTCGACATTCCTTGTGCCCCGGCGATCCTCGACGACCTCTCCCCCGAGCATTTGCGCCACCAGAACCCCTCCGCCGCCGTGAAGCCCTCTCCGACCACCGCCCCTCTCCGCCGATCTTCCTCTCTGGCCATCCTCGGGACCTGCGCTAGGTACCAGTCCACTCCCCTCTTCATTTTGGTGGCAGCCGGGTGGTGGCCAGCTGGGCACCACGCTGGCGCCACCCGAGCACCTCCTCGCCACCTCGCGCGTGCCTGTCCACGTCGGCATATTGCCGTGACGTGGCGGCCACGGGGCAGCCACGTGGAAGCCTCGTCAGCGCCTCCTCGCCTACCCGTGGGCTCACGTGCCACGTCAGCATTGCCCCGATCCATGGACCCATTCCACCGTAAACCGGCCCCACCTGTCAGCCTCTGTTTAGTTATTTAATTCCCAGGGTTGACGTCATGCTGACGCAATAAAACCGATTTTTCAGTATAAAAATAAATCGGTCAAAATCTAATTACCTTGCTGATGTCATAATCTTTTAATTCCTTTAGAAAAATAATTCATGCTGACGTCATAAATGTTTTTGGTTTAAAATTAATTCCAAAAATTGAGTATTTTTCTTTTAAATGTATTTAACTTTGGAAGGCTATAACTTCTTCATTTTAGCTCCAAATTGACCTGTTCAAATTTCTAAATTTTTCTAAAATCATGATCTATCCATTTCTGGCATCATTTTGAAATTTTGAATTTATTTGAATTTTGTTTTTAATTTTCTTTTGAATTGGCTCTTTACGTTAGATTTTGACGATTCCGGAGAATTCGAGTTCGACGATTCTCAGCAGGACTTCGATCAAGGCAAGTTACACCTTTGACCATGTTGAACCTAATATTTTAAATTTATTTATGTCGTTTTACTATATATGCATGCGTACTTCTATTCAAATTTAATTTAAATTCAGTTTCAACTTTAGTTATGCCCATAACCCTTTGATTATAGCCCATTTGAATTCTGAATTCATATGCCTTGTCACCCTAGCTGAAAACTAGTTAGTACCATAGTATTGACTAGAAATTTTATAGAAATGCTTAGCCTGGCTTAGTGTAATTTTTAGTGGGATCAATCTTTTCACATGAAATGATAGACTTTGGAAATAGATATCTTGACTTCGGTGAGTCAAGGATGGTTTATGAAAATTGTTTAAAAATGAAAATAGAAACTTCTGATTTGGACTTAGGCTATTGGTTAGGTGGTGGGGTGCCGGCATGCCTCGTGTTTGGTAACACCTGGTTGATTTTCGTGCATGTGGGTATGTGGTTGAGCCTAAGTCAGATTAAGGACCGCTTCTGTGATTCATTTTACGAAGTCACTTTGTACTACCACAAGTCCGGTATGAGACGGACCTGGCTAAGTAATTTGTGAAGTTCTAAATATAGTCTCGCTATAGGCTGAATGTGAGCGTGGCGTAGGCCGCGAGAAGTCTCACATGGCACCAGAGGGGGCTCCAACTCGTGAATTCGAGTTGTGGTGAAACCTTAGTGGCGGCTTGACTGTTTTGGCTATGGATCATCGAAACAACCTTGTCATGAACTCTCCGCCGCACACCTAAGGCAGTGTGTTTATCGCGTGGCTCAAGTGAGAGGGAATATCTTGTGGGTAAAGTTGTACACCTCTGCAGAGTAAAACCTATCCTTGATAGCCGTGTCCACGGTCATGGACATGCTGAGTAGAGTTTTCACAGATTAGACTTGGCTTTTATAAAACTTGGTTTTCGGACAAATAACAGTGGTTTTGACAATAGTCCGGGTGGGATGCCCGTGGTTAGGTTGGTGTAGGTCGGAGCCTACACTAACGATAATACTTTGGTTAAAATATTGTTTCATATATTGTATTAAAATTTAGCTTTTTGAACTTATGTTATTGTACTTAAATTCAGTACTGCTTTTCGCACAGTTAAACTTAGTAAGCCTTCCTTGTTACCCATATGCATGCATGAACTCTGTTATATTCCCGGTGTGACTTGTGTAAGTACTTTATGTGCTTACCTTGGGAGTACTTTATGTGCTCACCTTACTAAAACTTGTTGCCAGACTTCGAAGGTGACTACGATGGTGAGGAGTACTTCAGCGAATAGGACGCGTCTTACAGTCATTTGCCTATGGGAGGCTGGATGGGCTGCGCTGCTACCTTTTATCTTCCGCTGTTTTTATTGCTTTCTTTTGGCCTCATACCCCTATATTGTAAGACTTGGCCATAAGGCCGTATTTTTGTTTGATAATAAAGTGTGGTGATTTTTGCATGATATACATTACTGTTAACCCTGTGTGCACTAGCTTTTCCTGGGATAGTGCGATTTACACATAGGGACTTGGAGTTGTTGTTCCGGGTCCCGACAGGGTTACAGAAGACGGTGGCCAAGGCTTTATACCCTCGTACAAGCCTAGTCGGTGAAAGAAGACATACATTCTATGGTGCACGAGGTAGACGTGTTTGTCATTATGGGTGTGCTTGCTCTTTGTGCTGGTGTTGACAAGTAAGATAAGCATCTTCTTCACGCCTGTGGACTGCTTCTTTTTCCTCTCGATGAACTCAGGAAGCCATCTCAGTGTCTGGCTCATCGAGTTCATGCTCCACCATTGTGTTTTCACCTATAACAGGGTTAGTTACAGAATTATTGTGCTATTCTTTTAGTTCCTATAAATTAGCATGAATCTTCTCAAGCACTTCATTAAACATGTTCATAATTCACTTGACGTCATACATGTTAGCAACCTGATCTCCCTAATGGATGCTCCTCAGCTGATCTGTCCCTTGACATGCTTAGCACAACAAGAAAATAATATGAATGACGTATACTATGCAAAGGTACATGCTACCACTGGCCAAGAATCCAGTCAATTCCAATTAATAGCAATATCACATACCTAGGCGGTGAGAGACAAGTTAAAGGTGTCACTAGCAGAAAACCAATCACAGGAGCTGCACTCACCAAGAGCTAGGATAGGGTTAATGTGACGATGGCCCGATCTTCCGAAAGGTACTGCTAAGTTGATTGTGGAGAATTGAACGTTAATGATTCAAAGGCTCCGACCAAAACAGATCGAACCCCCTCGCAATCACTACACTACTACTCCGATAGTTATCAACCGTGCCGAACATGGTTGACCTCGCCAAGAAGGCTATCTCCTGCAAGCGAATCGAGAACACAAGCAAGAGAGTAAAAGATACAATCTGAAATTGTATTGCGAATAAAGATTAAGTTCACAAGTTGGGGTTCCTCAACTGGAAGTGCGGTGAAACTGCTAAACAGAATAATCTTAAGAAAAACTCAGGGAAAACTAAAGGGGTGCGACCTCCTTAAATAGGGAAGGGGACGCACTTATCTAATGAAAAGGGGTATGGTACTATTCACGGTTACTGTTCACGTGAACAGTACGGCCGCGGTAGTCCAAATAGCCTAAGTGGTGTTACAAGGCCCTCGGTCCAAAAAGTGACGAAGTACCAAGTCCTTACTACCGAAGGTCCAAAGGCTCCGCGCTGAAGACCAGGATTTCATGAACTCTGACTACTCCGAATTAGGACTTCGAAGTCAGAAGACCAGGGATTCCGCTTCGACGTCAGAGATTTCGTACAACGAGCGAAGTAGGGACTTCGCACTTGTAGAACTTCGCGCATCGAAGTGGGACTTTGCACCTGCAGGACTTCGCACATCGAAGTGGGACTTTGACTTCGTCGTCAGAGATTTCGCACGACGAGCGAAGTAGGGACTTCGCACCTGCAGGGCTTCGTGCACCGAAGTCTAACAATTATCTTCTCCTTCCTTGATGCATATCATCAACTCCTTTCTGTCTTGTCCTAGATTCCTAAGAACAAGCAAGTCTTCTCCATTAGGCAGCATGATAGAGTTTTTAAGTGATACACTCAGCCCTAGAAACGAATTTACCTGATAATTTAGTTGACGAGTACGTGCCCAAGTAATTGGACCTTGGACATCATTCAAGGTAGTAGTAAGAGGAGTGTTCATCTCAGTCGAAGTGATGTCCTCATCATGGGTAGTGTATAATCCTACCACAATTCAAATGCTTAAGATGTTATAAAGCTAGTAAACAATTCACAAAGTTATCAAAAGTCTAGTTGCAATGTCCAAGATATAAGTGATGCACACACACACAACGATTAATGTGACTTGATGTAAGCAAAGAAAATTCTCACACCAAGTGCTAGAAGAGACACGAGCCCACTACTCAAACTTCTGTCTAGAGCATAAGATTTGTTCACACGATGTAGAGCACAAAAACAATATAATAGAGTGATGTGAACAACCCTCTAGTTTAAGCAGTAAACAACAGCTAGTCTCAAAATATAAAATAGCAAACTTTTATATGACTTATATATAAACATTTGAAGGGTTCTGATGACATCTACAACTTTACAACTGAGGCAAACCCCAAATTCTAAAGGAAAGATTGAAAATTTTGGTAGAAACAAAAAGTGAAATATGCGATGCAAATTTAGGGCTGAAGATAGCCAATTTTGGTGGTCTTCGATGAAACAAAAAGATCGGCCTCGTCGTTATCTTTCCAACAAGTATCAGAACATCAAAAACGGACTTCGTGTGCAAAACTTATGCCCATTTTACTGAAGGTATCTTAGAATCAGAATTCTACTCAGACTAAAAACCGACATAAACTCAACTTGAAACCGCTATATCATTCAATTACGTGGGTCGAACTTGCTGAAATTTTTTTTTTGAAAGTTTGTGGCTCTATGTAGAAGGCCGCCACCAATTTTCACTAGATTTGCTATTGGTTTGATATGCTTTTGAATTTTTGGAAAGGTGACCACTTTTTTAAAAGTTCTACACGGTTTCTTTATGCGATTCCAAAATGAACTTAATGGGAGGTATGTAAATATGTTGTACACACCTCGAACACTTCCAAATGCAAGCCCTAGCCTAGAACACGGTCACAGATGCAAAGTTAGGAGATCAACCACACCGGATTTTGGATTTTAGGAGATTAAAACACTCAAGCAGGGTAAGGAGATATTTTTTATTATGATTTAGCGAGTCTAAACCACAATTTTATATTATGATTTTTTTGTATGGATTAGAGGAGTTCTAACCTATGAATTTTTTATTTGTAGATACAAAAACTAAGAACCCTAAAAGAAAGATCAAGCAACACAAAGAAAACACGAGATGCAATGGACAACAACTATGCAATTAAAATCAAAGGATTGATAACTAACTAAACTCACAAGATGCAAATGAATTAAAAACTAAGGCTAAAATTTTTTTCAGCTTTGTATATAGGATAAAAAAATAAAAACTAACTAAGGATAAAAGATTGATCCTACCGTGTCAACCCGATTCTCTGATACCAAGATGATACGGGGATGCCCAATCTTCACGACGTAGGATCTCACTTGAAGGAAAAATATGTGGTTAACCTAAAATCTCATGAATTTTGATGAACGGAAGTACACAATTGTCTATCTCAATTATAGACTTTCATCTAACAGAATTCAACTAGCAACATACTCTTGATCTTTGTCTTCTCATTACACCAAGATAGACGACATTGCTGGCCCATGAGTAACAACAAGAACACTGGTAATTGGTAATTTAGTGGAACGCTAACTAGTTGGCTTCCCAACTCCCATGGCAGCGCACTTTATAAACCAAAGAACAAGAAATTAATTTGATTGAAAATTAACGTTCGATGGTTACAGGGGACGGTGGCCAAGGCTTTATAACCTCATATAAGCCTAGTTGGACTCACAGTAGGGAAACAATTCAAATCTAATTTTAATTCCAAATTCAAACCGAAAGTAATAAGAAGTGGCTGACTGGTTGCCTTGGTGTGTGTGCCCATGAGGTGGGCCCCACATGGTGCCTAGCCTATGAGGGTGGCGCACAACTATCTTGACAACAGACCAACTTTTCTTGTAGTCCAGGTATTCGTTTTCAGCCCGTTTGAAGCATTGGCATCGCCATCACCTCAAAACTAAACTAAAATGAATACTAAAATCCAAAACACCCTTAATGTATCTTATTACAGATACAAACCAGCCCATGTCACATAGAGCTTAGCCTAATAGTTATACGGGCTCAGAATTCTTGTAACATTCCAATTTTTGAAAGTATGGATATTGTGTGATTTTGGGCATTTTGAATTTTTGGCATTTTCTGGCATTTTAAATCTCTGGATTTCTATTGGATTTTGTTTGAGATTCCAATCAATAAAAAGAAAATGTAAATATATATATACATTGTAAAGCATAAAATAAAGGGGCAACACTCAAAAGAAAGAATATATTTGATAGTAGTAAATTTCAAATTGATATGTCAATCTGCAAAGATGATCCACATCTTTGCCCCAAAAATTCACAAATGCAAGTTAGCAAATATATGTGAAAATCCTCCACACTTCTAAAATTTCAAAATCATTTAAATTCAAAAAGAGACATGAAAAATATACCAAGAAAAGTGAGAATACTAGAATGGATGTTTTGAAAATTTTATGCATACATGATATACAAAAATATATACACATAAGTGTCCAAAATAAAAAAGGGAAATCAAAACAAAAATATAAATTTAAAAGCAAACAAAGAAAAGGAAAAAGAGGAGGGAGTCCAACCGGCCAGCCCGGCCCACGGCTTCGCCTCCCCCCCCCCTCTCTCTTTCTCTTCGCTCCCTTCTCTCAACGCCCGCACGGCCTCCGTCCCCTTCCCCGAAAACCAGCGAGCGCGACACCACCTCAACTCTCCCTTCAGACCAGCAGCTTGCGACCTGCATCCTCGCTCCATGCCAGCCCGTGGTACGCCTTTAGCCCCCGTTCCCTCCGAGCGCGCCGGCCGGCCGTGGCCACACCGCCTCGCCACTCCCCAGCGTCAGCAATAGCACCTCCCTTCAAATTGCAATGACGTCTACTCCCGCCATCCCCGGAGCGCTCCCGTCGCCCATCTCATCGCGTTGCTCAGTCCTGCCCTCTCACACTGTGGCCTTGTCGTCACCCGCCATATTCGTCCCCATCGCCTCTGCACAGACAGCCAACCTCGACGGCTATAAAAGCATGTTGAAGCCACCCAGCGAATCCTCACACTTCCCTCGTTCTCCCACTGAACGCCATTGAGTTTTCATTCCTTGTAGCTCACCGGAGCCTCCTTCCCCGATTCCGACCATCGGGCTCGCCGCCGATTGACTGCACCCCAAGCCAATTCCTTCGGCCAAGAGCCTCCTCAGCACATGGTAACACCATCCCAAGCATCGGCCGAAGCTCATCGCGGCCGAGCTATGTAACATCCCAAAAATTTTATTCCTTTATGAAAATCATTCTAGAATTTATTGGATTTTCCTGGAGTTTATTTCAAAGTCCTGATTTAAAGAAAATTAAAAACTTCTGTTATTAAAAGATCAAATTAAGTTCATTGCATTTCTTGTAAATCAAACAAATGTATTTCACTTTCCTAAAGTCAAATCTGTAATTATATTAATTTTTAGAATTTTATAAAGAATTAAAAACTTCCCTTTTAAGTCAAATTATGCTTTTTCAAAATATACTTATCCAATTGGGTGGAAAATATTTTTATTAAGTCCCAGTTAGTCCCAGAAGGTTCTCTGAATTTTTCTGGATTTTTCAAAATTTATTTGGTATTTTTCTAAGTTTTCTAAAGCTAAATAGCATTTCTGGAAATCAAAAAGGAAATTAAAACCCAAACCCTCCCTCAGGCTGCCAAGTGTCGCCCATCGGCCGCCGCGCCACGGATTCCCCCTCAGCCGTCCGATCTGACTTAAACCCTCTCCCCGCCTTCCCTCTCTCCGCTCGTGACGCGTGTCGCGCATCGGGCCGTTCGTTCCCCCGCCCGACTCGATCCTCACCACCCGCTATCACTTACCGCTTCGGTCGCCTCCCCCTCCGCTCCTGCCGCCACGCGGTTCGATCGGGATCGTTCGTCGTTGTCGGATTCTATCCCGGCCGTCCGCGTTCACTTAACCCTCCGCCCGAAACCCCAACGGCTCAGATCAAGTCTCCCTTGCCGGATGGGATCTCAGCCGCACTTCCTCACTTACCCCTTCGCGCATCACCCGACGACCCCGATTTCCCCCTCCTGCCACGCGTCGCTAATCGAACCACCGCCCGATTCCTTTCCCATTTTTCTCTCTCGCTGATGCGCGGGCCCCGCCTGTCAGGTCCTTCGTCCCCGGTTGCCTTCCTTCTTCCTCGCGCGATCTCCGCCGCTGCTGCCGCCATTGACGCCAAAAATCGAAGCTTTTAAAGCTTCGATTTCCTTCCAAATTGAAGCCCGCGCCGATTGCAATTAGTAATTGACCCTTCACCGCGTCCGTTACAGGCATCATTTCCCTCAATTACGCCTCCCTTCACTGTCGCGCTAAACCTCCCGTCCGTTCCAACTCCGGCAAGATGGGCGCGACCGTTACTCCCCTCCCCGGGCTATAAAAGGGGTGCCCCGAGGTCCTTCTACCCACACCGCCACTCCCCGTGCCCCCAATTCGCAAAAACTGAGCCCAGAGCCTCCCCTGCGCTCGCTTTGGTCTGCCGGCCTCCGACGACTCCGGCGAGCAATCGCCGTCGGCTCGAGCCACCTCGCCCCTCGCCGACACCTCTCCGACGTAGCTGGTGCCCAGGCGACCCTCGGCGACCTCCTTCCCAAGCAAGTGCGCCACCGGAGCTCCCCACCGCCGTGAACCCCTTCTCCGACCGCCGCCCCTCTCTGCTGATTCTCCTCTCCGGTCACCCTCGGCCTCCGCGCAAGGTACAGATGCACTCTCCGCGTCCTCCCCTTCATTTCGGTACCCTCGGCCGGCGCCGCCGCTCAACGGAGCTCTGGCGACCATCGGGCCCCGAGCGCCACCACCGCCGATCGGGCCACGTCAGCCCGTCGGGACTACCTGGCAAATGCGTGGCAGCCAGGTGGCGGCCAGATCGGTGCCATGCCAGCGCCACCCGCACGCCCCCTCGCCACCTCACGCGCACGCAGCCACGTCGGCATAAAGCCGTGACGTGGCAGCCACGTCGCAACCACGTGGTGCCACGCGGCAGCCACGTGGAAGCCACGCCAGCGCCACCTCGCCCCCGAGCGCCCGCCTGCCACCTCACCTCTTTCTCGGGTCCATGGACTCAGTCCACGACACCCGGGCCCCACCTGTCAGCCTCTCTCGAATATATTAACCCTAGGGCTGACGTCATAATCTGTATTTTCCTTTAGAAAAATAATTCGTGCTGACGTCATAAATCCTTTTTCGGTTTAAAAATAATCCAGAAAATACCCCTTTTTCTTTTAATTTGAATTAAAAC
The DNA here is from genome assembly GCA_036346265.1 of Melocanna baccifera. NCBI lineage: Eukaryota > Viridiplantae > Streptophyta > Magnoliopsida > Poales > Poaceae > Melocanna > Melocanna baccifera. Next base: position 14,276,025 of record CM070676.1, on the reverse strand, counting down.
TTTGGAAGGCTATAACTTTTGCATTTTAACTCCAAATTGACCCATTCCAATTTCTAAATTTTTCTAAAATCATAATCTATCCATTTCTAGAATAATTTTGAAATTTTGAAATTTATTTAAATTTTGTTTGAATATATTTTATAATCCCAAGATTTAAATTTAAATTAAAATTTCCAATTTCTTTTAAAAGCCTCAATCCCTTTCCAAGAATTGTTAGTCCACATCCAAAATTCAAAATTCTGTCTCCCAGTTTATTTTATAATTTTTGGAAGTTATTTGGATTTCATTTGAATTTCGTTTTGATTTTCTTTGAATTGGCTCTTTACGTTAGATTTCGACGATTCCGGAGACGTTGAGTTCGACGATTCCCCGCAGGGCTTCGATCAAGGCAAGTTACACCTTTGACCATGTTGAACCTAATATTTCAAATGTATTTATGTTGTTTTACTATATATGCATGCGTATCTTTACTCAAATATAATTCAAATTTGTTTTAAAGCTAGTTATACCCATAATCCTTTGATTATAGCCCAATTTGAATCTCGAATTCCTATACCTTGTCACCCTAGCTGAAAACTAGTTAGTACCATAGTATTGACTAGAAAATTTTATAGAAATGCTTAGCCTGGCTTAGTATAATTTTAGGTGGGATCATTCTTTCACATGAAATGACAGACTTTGAAAGTTGATATCTTGACCTCGGTGAGTCAAGGATGGTTTATGAAAATTGTTTAAAAATGAAAATAGAAACTTATGTTTTCGACTTAGGCTAATGGTTAGGTGGTGGGTACCGGCATGCCTCGTGTTTGGTGACACCTGGTTGATTATCGTGTACGGGGGAATGTGGATGGGCCTAAACCAACATAAGGACCGTTTCTGTGATTCATTTTACGAAGTCACTTCGTACTACCACAAGTCCGGTATGGGACGGACCTGGCTAAGTAATTTGTGAAGTTCCAAACATAGTCTCGCTATAGGTGAATGAGGCGCGGCGAGGTGTGGGAAGACTCACATGACACCAGAGGGGGCTCCAACTCGTGGATTCGAGTTGTGGTGAAACCTTAGTGGCGGCGTGATTATTTTGGCTATGGATCATCGGAACGGCCTTGTCATGAACTCTCCGCCGCAAGTGAGAGGGAATGTCTTGTGGGTAAAGTTGTACACCTCTGCAGAGTTAAGAACCTATCTAGATAGCCGTGTCCACGGTCATGGACATGCTGAGTAAAGTTGTCACAGATTAGACTTGGATTTTATAAACTTGGTTTTTGAGCAAACAAATGACGGTCTTGGTTCTGGTCCGGGTGGATTCCCGTGGATAGGTTAGTGTGGGTCGGAGCCTACGCTAACGATATTACTTGTTAAAAACAATGTTTCATATACTGTATTAAAAGTTCAGCTTTTCGTACTTACATTATTGTATTTAAATTCAAGTATTGCTTTCCGCACATTTGCCCTATTGAGCCTTCCTTTGAAATCCGTTATACATGCATCAACTCTGTTATAATTCCTGGTGTGACTTGCGTAAGCATTTGCTTGCTTACCTTGGGAGTACTCTCGTACTCACCTTGCTTAATCTGTTGCCAGACTTCGAGGGCGACTACGACGGTGAGGACTACTTCAGCGAGTAGGACGCGTCTTACAGTCATTTGTCTGTGGGAGGCTGGATGGGCTGTTCTGCTACCTTTATTTGCTTTCCGCTGTTTTATTTCTTTCGTTGGCCTTGTGCCTCTATATTGTAAGACTTGGCCTTGAGGCCGTACTTTGTCTTTTAATAATATATTCAATGGTGATTTTTGCATGATATACATTACTGTGAACCCTGTGTGCACTAGCTTTCCTGGGATAGTGCGATTTACACAGAGAGACTTGGAGTTGTTGTTCCGGGTCCCGACAAGCTACCCCCTCACCGAGCACCCTCCTCGAAGCACCGCCGCCACACGCCGACAGCTCTCCTCAGCCACGCCCGAGCTTCGCTGACCTCAAATTCGGCCCCGTGACCATCCAGAGGTACTCCCCTAGCCCATGATTGGATGCTAACGCTCCCTACTGCTATCACCATTAGTGTCCTATTCCGCCGCTGCCGACTGATACTTCGGCCAAATTGGCCGATGAAACTTCACCTAGAGGTGGGCGCGGGCACATAAATTCCATTTTGCTTATGCTACTGACTGGCCGCCTCCTCCTCCGCCGGCGACGAGCCTCGCCGTTGTCGGGAGGAAGGAGAAGCTACTGTTTCATCTGAAATGTTCAATTATTCCCGCACTTAATTAGCATTAATGACAGTAGTTAATTTAATCAGCCGCTGACTTGTGGGCCCGATTTAATTAAACCGTTACTCGGTCCCCACCTGTCAGTGTCAGAGAGAATAATTAATCCCCGTGGCCCACCTATCAGTGAAACCGAGGAAAAATTAATAACCCCTGCGGGCCTCATGTGTAAGTGCCTGGTAGATAAAGAAATTGATATCGCCAGTGGGTACCACGTGTCAGTCACTGATACATTAAGAAATAAATAAATTTCAGTGGATCACAGCTGTCAGTGTAGGAAAAAGAAAAATAATATATCCAGTGGACCCCACCTGTCAATCTCAGGCATTCTCTCTCCTCGGGTTATTTAATGATTTCTAAATTTCCATTTTTGAATTAATTGAACTGAGAACTTTAAAAATTCATAAATAATTCATTTTAACTCCAAATAAAGTGAGAAAAATTGCTAAATTCATATAAATTCACCCTCTTTCCAATGGAACTAGAATCATGAATTTTTGTAAGAGTTTATTTGGTTTTTCTTATTGTTTTTAAATTTTCGTTTATCGCAAAATTAGCGTACGAGGCTCAAGAGGAAGAATTCGAGGTAGACGCAAGCCAAGACAAGCAAGACCAAGGCCCCTGTGACCCAGACGAGTTAATACTTTGATCATTTTGAAATACCCATTTTGCAAATTATTTAGATTCAAATAAATAACTTGCATGCTGTTATTTTATGTACAATCTTATGTCTGATTCTAATGCTTTAGCTAAGTGCCTTTATGTGAGTACTAATATTATACCTCCTAGTACATTAATCAGTGAACCTTGCTTAGCTCCCATGGAAAAAATATTATGTTAATATTTCGAAAATAAAATATGTATATGCATAAAGCTTAGCATCGCTTAGATACCGGGGGTGTTAAAATACCCCAACATCTCATGCAAATTCAAAGAGCAATTTTTGGGAGAGTTGTTGTGGGAAATGGTCGTGTATTTTAAAAACGATCATTATTTTAAAATGGTCGTGTATTTTAAAATGGTTGTGGAATCATGCGGGGCAGCGAGCGGATTGTCTCTTGTGATGAAAGTGTACACACTTTGCAGAGCCAAAACTATTCGAATAGCCTTACCAACGGTCAAGGCGGACATGGGAACTTAACTCGGATATAGTTCTATTTCAAAAGAAACAAATTTTGTGGGAGGTACATGGAAAGGAAAATGAAGGACGATGGACAGTCCTGGTTTGTATTGCCCTAGTGTCGTTCCAGTGATAAGGTAAGCGCCTATAACGCTGAAAAGTAAATATATGGTGCAGGTGACATGTAAAGGTGGATGTAATCTATACCAATACTATCATCACAACTCTTTTTCAAACACTATGATTTTAATGCAAATAGCTAACTCTTAGGAAGCTTTTATATACATATCTTACGTCTTTTAAAGGCAAATTTTTGGCAAAATAAAACACCCAAGCCTATCCTTTGCCAAGCCATGCATGTTAATTAATTGCATATTGTGTATTGGCTCACGGAGCACGGTGGTTAGTGTGCTCACCCTCGCATCACCATATCCAGAAGCAAGAGGACAAGACCATTATGCCTACGAGGATTCACCAAGCCAGGGAGCTGATGACTGCAACTAGGGCGGTCAAGCATGTAGACTTGTTGTAAGGGTATGCGCCTATATTACCTAGGGTTAGGCAATATAGATGCACACATTTACCCCCAGTTGCCTGCTTGTGGCTACTGGCCCCACCGTTGTTTTAGTTTTTCGCTGCTATACTTTTGATCTGTAAGTATTTCGCCTGGGAGGCCCGTTAGGCTTATTTTAAACTCTGATGCAATATATTATGGTTTGCTAATATCATGTGATGTATGAGATGATAACAACAATGTATTGTGAGCACTATCTACTGATCCAGAGAATAGTGCGGTGGAATCACAGAGTATTCTAGATTTTCAATCTGGGTCTGACAATTCTAGATTGTACACAATTGAGGTTCTAAAGTGTAGTCTTCTCCAATTTTCAATTCAGAGCTTGAAAACTTGATTCTAGCATCTTGGTGGATTTTTCCTCTGTCATAAGTGAACTGTCATCATATCCTCCTTTTGGACCTCCTCTTGGTAGGCCTACCTCCCACTTGGTAGCACCAAGTTCTTGCTCACCTAATAATCTAAGAATACATAAAGTGGAAGCATAGGTAGCAAGTTGTCTTTGCAATGAAATCAAAGAAACTTAAGATCAGATTCACATGTTTAGTGAGTTCCCTTGCTCTACCTCGAGTGGTTGGTCCTTTGTACAAGTATTGCAAAGCTTCAATAGTTGGATCTGATGATGGAGGTGATGACTGTGTAAATGAAGCCTTCGTAATAGTGATGTGGTCATCAATATTATAGATATCTTTTTTGTTTAAATGCCTTGGAGCTGAACTACCCCCTTCTCTCCATCGAATTATTTCTTAATCCTGCGGTATGGGTGAGCCCTCCGAAGGAATCTACGGTAACACATATATACGGTTTTGCACGAGTGCTTCAACCACACACACTCGGTATCATCTAAGTAGTGAGTATAGACATTGGACCCTTTTGTGCTCTGGCCTGATAGGTTAGAAAGGGCAGGATAATCATTTATGGTGCAAAACAACGAGTTAAAGCGAAGTTCTTTCATTTGTACGCATCCTATAACTGTACCCCTTCAATCCATAGTATTTTTAGATCTTCCGCCAACGGTGTTAGGTACACATCAATATCATTTCTAAATTACTTTGACCCTTAGATAAGTATCGACAGCAAAATATACTTCTGCTTCATACACAACCAAGGAGGAAGGTTGTACTACAGAGAGTCACGGGACAAGTGCTATGTCAACTGTTTATGTTAGCAAAAGGATTCATTTCATTCATACTCAATCTAAATCTTATATTTCTCGGTTTTGCACTGAAGTTTGCAAACCTTCTATCGATGTTTCTCCACTATGCGGAATCATTAAGGTATCTTAACATTCCATTCTTCTTACACTCTTCCGAGTGACGACGTAGCAGTTTTGCCTCCTTTGAGTTCGTAAAAAGCCGCTTCAAACGGGGAATTACAGAAAGACACCATGCCACCTTAGCAGAAAGTCCTTTCTTCACCTCTATTCCCTCGTCATCATCTAACTGATTCTTACACTTGTATTGGGATACATTGCACACTGGACATACATACATGTTTGTATACTCTTTACAGTAGTGGATACAGTCATTCGAACATGCATGTATTCTTTCTACTTCTATTTCTAACGAACAAAGAACATTCTTGGCATTGTAAGTGGTTTTGGACAACTCGTTTTTCTCCGGAAGCATGTTCGCTAAGAGACCTAACAACGCTATAAAACTCTTGTTGGACAAACCATTGCTTGCCTTCAATTTTAGCAGTTCAAGCACAGCTGACAACCTCGTATACTTTGACTTGTAGTATGTAAACAAAGGTTTCTCTGAGTCCTCCATCAAGCCCAAAATTTAACATACTCTCTCTCATCATATTTTCCTTCTGCATCGCGAAGTATCTGATCAATATTGTCATCATGCAGCCTATCCGAATTAGAATCACAATCAACATCATCCAGTAGTATACCATTGACATCATTGGTGATGCCATTATTACAACCTTCATGTGTAATTTGCTTTTCATCATGACTGGTCCAATGTACATACCCCTTTTTGAAATCTCTTCAAATCAAATGTGCTTCGATCTACGCTCGGCTCTTAAATATCTTCAGATTCTCGATGTAAATGTATGGACAGTACATATATTCCACCCCCTTATTCAACATATCCTCCTCGATAGCTCTTGTATAAGTAGACATGCCATTAATGTACTCTTTACTCACATGATTCTTAGCGTACATCCAGCTTTAGTCCTACGTTACGCATATAACAATTTAGTATTAAATATTAAATTAATTAATTAGTATACTAGCTATATATGATCTAAAGTAGCTATATGTAGTAAGAATAATTAATTGAATTGAATTAAGTAGAAATAGACTATGAATTGGCTAAACCCTAAACCATACTAGATGTAACTAATCTTCTTGATCTCTACATCAAGTTAGATCTAAACTATCTTCAATTCTTCTTTTACCAAAAGCTAGATCTAAAATATAATATAATTAGGAATAAATTACTAACTATAGATAGTCAAGAACAAATGGATCTATAATTACTCTTGCCAAATTTGTGGTTTTCTTTCACCAAATGGCCTCAAAACCCCACATCCTCAAAGCAGCAGCCTATAAGAATAGATCTACAATTTAAGACAAATCTGTGAGGGTCAAGGGTCAGCAATTAATAAGTGAAATTATTACATATGGTTTTTAATATAAACCGTCTGTGAAGTATCACAGATACTTCACAGACGATGTTCACTATAAACCGTCTATGATATTATCTCTTCATAGATGGTTTTTAGTGTTGGCAACAACACATACGGTCTCTAAACCTAAACTGACTATGATTGTATTTAATATTGTTGATTTTGGTAAATCTTCTATGATGAGGCGTCTAATATTAGCCTTTTGTAGTAGTGCATGTACCTTGACTTTGCAGTTTGGTGTGTCCCTGATTGCAAATTGGCTTTGTATCTCTATCAACCTTGTCTGTAATTCGCAACATAGTGTGGCAATCAGTTTTTTGGGACAGCACCATTAGGTGTGCCTTGCCTGTTCTTCTCAGTGGTTTCGACTACCATCCGCACAGTGAGGATCTCAGTTTTACTTTTCGCTTTACTACAGTGTGTGCTATTCTAGTTAATTATCCTTTGCTAATTGTTCTAGACCTGAGAGACATTGCATGTATTGCTTGAGGGCTCGACTTAATGCTCAATGAGGATAATCGTCTAAAGCTGGAATTGATTTGTTAAATTAGTTTAGATTCGAGCTCTAATTGAGGTGCTTACCACTATCATATGATCTATAGATCCTTACTTTCGGCTAGGCTGGTTGTTCATCTTTTATGTGATTGCTAGCAGAACAGTATTCAGTAATATGTTTTATATTAGAGCACTGCATCTTTATTGGTTTGTATATAAATAACTTGATCAAGTTATATTGCCAAACTGAATTATGTTGTTGCAATCTTCTCTTGGTGAACTTTTGTTGAGCCAAACGTTGAATTTGTAGTATGTAGTTCCTGTAGATTCTTGTGAATTCTAAATTTTAGTTGACTTATCAATTTTGAGAATAGTACAGATAATTGTATTGAGAAGACCAAGATTAATTCTTAAGCAACTCTGCATCTAAGAGCAATAATCAACATTAAAGCATGAGCTTCTTACTGTTTTAATAATTCACTTGCTCAATGCATTGAGTATATTGTCCTGGTTAATTGTTTTGGAGAATTTACATGTTATCATGTTAATTGTGACTTTTGTATGCTGCTGGAAATATACTTTTATTCCTTTTAACTATACTAGGATTAAATCTAAATTCTTGCTAAAATTACCACATTTACAACAATCCAGAAAATCGAGTTTTGAAGAAATGGCTCATTCATCTGATGTCGTTAAGCCAGAAGTGTTTGACAGTGCCAACTTTAAACATTGGCAGGCTAAAACAAAATTATGGCTGATTGATCTCAAACTTTTTTGGGTGATTTCAAATCCTCCAGTGTTCCCATTGGAAATCACAGAAATGACGTGGTGGGAGGATATGAATAATTCAGTCTTAGCCCGTTTGTTAGCTATCTTATCCAACCGAATGTTCGACGTTTATGTTAATTTTATTAATGAGAAGTATTCCAAAATAACCCCTGATTGAATCTTGTATCCTTTCGCGTCCATACAAGCTATCTCATCCATTATGCATTATTGTCTATTGGCCAATTGGAGCGGTATCTTTTCTTACACATCATATGGGGGTGTTCAGAATAGCGTTGGTTTATAACTTTTTTACTATAGTTAGTTTATCTTTTACTATAGCTGAATTGGTTTATTTAGCATAATTAAATTTAAAAAAAATAAAAATAGAAAAAACATGTTAACCCATCGCGGACAATGCAAAGGAATACGGGAAAAAAGAAAGGGCAAAAATAAAAAAATACCCAGAAAAAATGAAATTAATGAATAGTGAAAAAGCAGAAGCTAGAAGCTAAGGCAACGCTCAGAAGCGTGTTTGCTTCTGCGTTCGATTGCTGCGATGGCTTTTTTTACTGTTTGCTTTTTTCTATTTTTTTTCATTTTTTTTCTTTTTTTTGTCGTATTCCTTTGCATTGTCCATGATGGGCTAATATATTTTTTATTTTTAAATTTTTTTAATTTAATTATGCCAAATAAGTCAACTCAACTACAGTAAAAAATAAGTCAGTTACAATAAAAAAATCATAAACCACTGTCATTCTGAACACCCCTAAATGGAGTGCTGCCATAAGTATCAGCACAGTGACCAGGCGGATTCCAAGAAGAGAGATGGAAGTGCAATAGGCATAAGGTAAAATGGTGAAAGGGGTGATGCGAGAATAAAATAAGCAATTTCATATTGATGATCTCAGGTTTAGGTAACATCTTCTAACTTTTGGAAGTCATCACCATCACCCTACATAGAAATCAAATGAATCTGCCCTCTCCTCAGATAATTGATCTCAGATTTTCGGCATCGTTCGCTGAACAATTTTTTTTAGATACCTCCAGTTCTGCCTGAACTGATTTAGGTAATAGTTTCCCCTTCCTAGGCCCTGATCGTTTCGGCTTTTTTCGGCTTCAGCTTCTAGCTTCAGCTTTTTTCACTATTCACTATACTATCCACTAACTCAGCTACAGTAAAATTTCAACCAGCTACAGTGAAATTTCAGCCAAAAGCCAGAAGTCATCGCTAAAACTATCACCACCCTAGTGTTGAAATTTACACAGTAGGACAAACAAGCATCACGTAACTGAGCAAAAAGAAGAATAAACAACGATAACTTAGGGAACCACCCACCAGCTGGCTTATTTCGGTACTTATTTTTTATTATTACTAAATTTCTTTTTTAGTTTTTTAGCTTTTTTAAGTTTTTTTGCCATTTCTTTTTTCTGTATTCGTTTGCATTATACATGATAGGCTAATCTTTTTTTATTTTTTTAAATTTATTTATACCAAATAAACCAGCATTAACTATAGTACAAAATAAACCAACTATAGTGAAAATAAAACCATAGCTTATTAAACCCAATTAAACACCACTAGAACTTCTTACCTTAGAGAAAGTGCCTGTTTTTTTCAGCCTACCTCAGCTTTTCTCGAATAAACAAGTAGGACAACTTCTTCACCGCCATTTCAAAACAATTTATCGAGAAAGTTTTTTAGAAGTGATTTATCAATTTTTGGTTCATTCGTACAAACACTCACACTAAGATCTAAAATCATAAGTCGTAGCAATAAGCCATAAGACAGTCACAAAAACTATAAACTGTAGTTATAAACCATAAGACAGACTAAAAGAACAGGCCTAAAAGGAACTTCCGTACACAGACTATCATGCTCAGAAAGACATAAACCAATGCTCCAAGAATGGCTTACAGGCTTCAATCCACTATTAAACTGTTTCATGAATTTGCCAGGTCGGCCATGGACACCAATTTAACCACAAGCATTTTGATCATGTGTCTCTTGATGTTGCTCCAAAGCAGGAAAGAGTGATGCGGATACACATGTTGATGTTGTGTGACCACGCTACAAACGCATACGACCAAAACTCTCAAGAATAAATAAAAGGTGAATTCGTTTCTCTGGTTTCAATTTGTCTTAAATGAGAATATGATACTATCTAATGATGAGGACATCCTAGCTACTTCCACATCTAATGTGCATAAGAATGTTCACGAAGCCGAACCTACGATACAAACACTAATGACTCGAGTGTGAGCGCATCAACTTAACTTTCAGGTGAATGCGTTCCTAATTTTGCATACAAATATTTCAAAGAATGGAATACTGTTTAATCCTTGCGATGATTTAATTGTCCTTAAGAACCATGGAGAAGGACCACGTGAGCCCAAATATACAAGTGAAACTGTCAAGTGCAAACCAAGTTCTACTCGTGAATTCGACTCAGATTCGGCTCTCTTGACAGCGTCTACTTCAAACGGCCATAACTTTTAATCCAGGAGGAATCTTGGGGTCCATGAGTACTTGATGGAAACATTGTGAAGTCTACTTTCATATGGATCTGGCCCTAACTCCAAATTCCATCTGTGCGCACCGTAATTACCAAAACAATTCGACGCTGACTTAGCCTGACAGGACCAACTTTAAATACTCATAGAATTCGCATCAAGAGTCCATTTGGAATGTGTGAGTATAGCATGTAAAGCTTCTCGCGTCCTCTTTCCAACGGATCTGGCTCCATCAGAAAATTCCATTTGTGTGCGGCAGAATCATCAAAACAATCTTCCGTTCCAGAAACAGAGATTGAATTCGTTAGGATATGATTACTTTCCATGTGTTAAAATCTTTCCATGTGTTGAAATCTTTCCATATGCAAGGGCCTACGTGCCCTATAAATAGAGGCTCCATTGGCCATGTAGACAGACCACCTTTGAGAAAAATCAATCTATGAAAGTTCTTGTTCGAGTTCTTTGTGTTTGCCGAAATTCTAAAGGGAATTAGGAGTGTTCTTCAATCAAGATCGTTCAGCCTTTCCGCTGGGAATTGGTGCACGATAGATTTTCGTTTGGTGGTCGATGAAATCTACGCAAGTGTGTTTTGGCGGATTAAAGAGTGTTCATCCCTTGCATTGGCATTGGAGGATCATTACAATTCATCAAGATTCCCGCGAGTATCCATCCTACGTCGAGAAGATCGGGCGACCCCGTATCATCTTGGAATCAGAGCCAGGTTTACTCGGTAGGATCTTATCCATTTACTTTTTAATTTATTACTTTCTATCCTATAGTCTACATAGCTGAAAATTGCCTCACAAAAGAAAATCCAAACCGTAGTTTCGCATCTGTTATTTTCGTGAGTTTTATTAAGTCTTGATCCATTAGAATATTATTTGGAGAGTATCACACAAGAGAGTAATACTGTTCAAAAATATTATTTTGAGCTACGAGATGCGATACATCGTGCCAGTTTCACTAGTGCATCAAAAGAGAAGGCATACTTCCAAGGAGGATTGAATTCTAAGATCGTTGCCACACTTCAAGACAGATACTTTGGTAGTGTGCAAGATCTTGTGAATTATGCTATTCAAGAGGAAAAGAGACTTATGGAGAGACGTACACCACAGTTTTCTCCCTATCCATACTTCAATTTTGTTGCCTCTCCTAATGTGATACATGAGAAGATGACCGAGCATGAGACTTTCCCTTCGATCAAGAAGACATCTAGTGATATTCCAAAGTTACATATAACTCCTGAAATACACCGCAACCCACGCGAGGATGAGAGCCATATAGCCAAATTGAGTGAGAGTGATAAAAAGAGTGAGCTGTATGATTCCACCATATGTGAGGTTGAGAACATTCAAATTGAGAGTGTGAGAGAGACATTAAAAGAAAAGAGAGAAGTAGAAGATAGAAAAAGTGAGGGTGGATCTGAAACTAACATATTAATATCTACTTCTAGTATTGTTTCTCATATTGTGTAGGTTGATATTAAAAATGAAGAATTGAACGTTCAACAATCGGCACCTTTGAAGGCAAATGAGGAGGAGATAACCACGAAAGAGGATGAAGTGCTTGCTGCCCCGTGGGCACATCCTAATAATTTAAACCCCCAGCACCTACATCATTTGAGGAGGACAATAAAGATAACAATAGTGATGCTGAATTTAAATGTGCAAAGATGAGTAATTGTGAGAACTCATATTATCAACCAAAAACTCTATGTTCTGAATTTGTATGCTTAATTTACATAATGTGGAATTGATTACTCATAAGGAAGTTCTTACTAGAATATCTCCTAATGATTTTTTGTGCTATATTATGTTTGATGACCCTAGAGAGCTATATAGTGTGATTGATAATGTTGTTGAAATTTTATGTTCAAAATCACTACTTAATATCTATGCCTACACATATAAGTTCAAGTTGATTGGAGATTATGGTGTAGATGACAAATTTTATGTTAACAGAATTTACATTACATGTGATAAGCTTGCTGAATTGAAATTACATATTGTGGATAAACAATCGTTTGTGCCATGTCATGATCACAATGAGACGAATTTCAACAATATTACACACTGTTTAGAAAGATATCATAAGTCTACTTGTTGGATCTTTGATGTACAATCATATAAAAATACTCAGAGTAGCGCAATTGAAGCATGGAAAGTACACAAAATTTTCTTCCCCATATCTGAACAACTAAATCTGATTTTGCCCATTAATGAACTGTCTATAACGTTAAAAAAGTCGAGGACGACTTTCTCTTAGAAGAGAGGAATAATATAAAAAATAATATTACAATGTATACATCTTTTAGTCGCTGCTATATACATGAGTTTGTGCAAGATAATGGGAATGACACAACAATTGATACATATATATACCGTGCATATATGTTATTTTTTTCGCTTACTCCACCGTCACATATCCATGATGACATAAACCGAAGAAGTATTGATGATAAATATATATACCATGCATACACGTTATATTCTTTGTTTAGTATAATTTCAAGCTATCAAAAGCAGAGAACGACTTTTCTTGAAAAAGGGGAGGATGATGCGGATACATATGTTGATGTTGATGTGACCACGTCACAAACGCATACGACCAAAACTCCCAAAAATAAACAAAAGGTGAATTCGTTTATTCGGTTTCAATTTGTCTTAAATGAGAATATGATGCTATCTAATGATGAGGACATCCCAGCTACTTCCACATCTAATGTGCATGAGAATGTTCACGAAACCGAACCTACGATACAAAGACTAATGACTCGAGCACGAGCGCGTCAACTTAACTTTCAGGTGAATGCGTTCCTAACTTTGCATATAAATATTTCAAAGAATATAATACTATTTAATCATTGCGATGATTTAATTGTCCCTAGGAACCATGAAAAAGGACCACGCAAGCCCAAATATACAAGTGAAACTATCAAGCGCAAACCAAGTCCTGCTCGCGAGTTCGACTCAGATTCGGCCCTCCTGACAGCGTCTACTTCAAACGGTCATAACTTTTGATTTAGGAGAAATCTTGGGGTCCATGAGTACTTGATAGAAAGCTTGTGAAGTCTACTTTCATATGGATCTGACTCCAACTCCAAATTCCTTCTATGCACACCGCAATTATCAAAACAATCCGACGCTGACTCAACCTGACAAGATCAACTTTAAATGCTTATAGATTTCGCATCAAGAGTCCATTTGGAATATGTGATTACAGCATGTAAAGCTTATCTTGTTCTCTTTCCAACGGATTGACCCCATCAAAAAATTCCATTTGTACGCGACATAATCATCAAAACAATCTTCGGTTCTAAAAACAGAGATTGAATTCGATAAGATATGATTACTTTCCATGTGTTAAACTTTTTCTATATGTAAGGGCCTGCGTGCCCCTATAAATATAGACTCCATTGACCATGTACTGAAATTTCAAAAGAAATTAAAAGTATTTTTCAATCAAGATCGTTCAGGCTTTCCGCTGAAAATTGAATGCGCGATAGATCTTCGCTTGGTGATCAATGAAATCTACGCAAATGTGTTTTGACAAATTAAAGAGTGTTCATCCTTTACATTAACATTACAGGATCATTACGATTCATCAAAACTTCTACGAGTATCCATTCTACATCGAGAAGATCGAACGACCCCGTATCAAAGAGTATTCCAGCGTTCTTGTCAGATGATCAAATTGATCGAGTAATGACACAACAGATAACATGACATCATGTGAAGGCACTGTACGGATGAACACTACATGGGCTACAAAATTTATAAGTATTTGATACATAGAGCGAAGCAGTATATCTTCTCTCTTCCTCAATAAGTAGAAGGCTTTGCAGTAAACAGTGGAGCTCATTTAGCATTATGGTCGCCAATGACTACACATCACTTCCTGTAAATAGTAGACTGGTTAAGTAACAAAGGACATCTAAGAGGGGCTATGGCAAATGATTTGGCTTCCACTCCGTTCCTCTAGGCTGCAACTGGCTCGTTTACGGAATGAGAAACACCTGTATTAACCTGAAAAAAAACATAACATAAAGTTCTCCATATTTTTGGCCTACATAATTCTGAACATAACAATAATAAATATGGCATACATACCTTGGCAGCTTTGAAGAGCTCATCCAGAACTTCGGACAAAGTTGGGTGCGCATGAACAGCAAACTTGATGTCCTGCAAGCAGCAGACAGTTATGAGCAAATAAGCCTTATCACTTTATAAAAGTCAAATATACTACATAAATAACAAAATGCCTGGCACACTTACCTGTACACGAGTTCCTAGGGCAATGGCATTTGATGCCTCATGGATGAGGTCAGCAGCATGCAAACCCAAGATGTGAACTCCAAGAATTTCTCCAGTGTCAGGTCGGTAAATCATCTGCAGTGAAAAGAGAGTACATGCAACTTTCAAGGTATAAGTTAATGCAACTGATGCAAACTCCATAACATTAGTCCGACTGTTATATCCATCATGAGCCCCCGATGCAATTATAAGAAACAACTTAATTTTAGAATAGAAAACGGTAGAAAAACAGAATTACCTTAGCAAGTCCATCTCCTTCATTCTCTGCCAGAGCCTTTGTGTTTGCCTTAAAGCTGGTCTTAACAACACTTATTTCAAATCCTTCCTTATCAGCCTTTTCTCTCGCTTGTGGCTGCAAAATTTTATTAGGAACTTCATTAGGGAATTATAAAGAATTTGTTTGTTATCCCAAAAGCACAGGATTAATTAAGATTTGTGATTTTAGCTATTAGTTATAACACAACTAAAGCATATGATCTATTAGGAAACCAGGGATAAGGTTTTCCGTTTAAACGGATTCTTTCCGTTTAAACGAGTCCCTATCTATATTGGGCACCTCATCCCACCCCTATAAATAGAGAGCCATATGGCTGATTTTGTACCCCATTAAATTGAAGCAATAAAAAAAGACCAGGAGTTCTCTCTACCTCTCTCTGTGTTCAATCTATTATTCTGTCGCTTTGTGATTGATTCGTTCTTGTACTTAGTAGAGAAATCTTTTGGACTGGTCGCCAGCGAGGGGTTTCTCAACACGTTATTAGCACGAATCGCTCCGGTGAACGAAGATAATCATCGAAGCACTTAATAGATTGGTTTTCTAGATCGCTTTGAATTTGCTTTTTCTTCGCGTTCTAGATTGGTTTTTTCTACGGTGCAAATCCCTAATCTACGCGGCGGACACGAAGTCGCGGCACAATGTCGATCGGTAGATTGCGAAGCGGGGTAGATGTTGATTGCCTTTGAAAGCGATGCAAATCGCCTAATCTACCGCGGCGGACACGAAGTCGCCGACACTATGTCGATCGGTAGATTATGAAACGAGGTAGATGTTGATTGCATCGTAGATGAGAAACAAAATTTCTTTTGCATTGCCTTTTTTCGTTTGGTTGGCCCCGGCCTCACGTGCGCACATACCAACGCGCCGCCGCGCGAGGCGCCGCCATCGTCGCCACGCCGCGCGCCCGAGCGCGCGCGCCTCGCCGGCCTCGGCTCCCGCGTCGCGCGCGCGCGCGCTTCGCCGCCGGCCTCGGCTCTCGCGTCACGCCAGACGCGCTCGCCACCACCACCTCCCGCGCCCGCATGGCGCCGCGCGGCCGGCGACGTACCGTATGGCGCGCTGCCAGCCTCGCGCGCGCGCGGCGGCCTCGCGCGCGCCGCCAGCCGCTCCGCGCCCGCGGCGCGCGCGCCTCGCGACGAGCGCCACCGCTCCGCGCACGACGGCCTCGGGCCACCTTCCGCGCCGGCCCGCGCGGCCGCGCCGCCGCATGGCCGCCGCGGCCGGCCCGCGACCGCCGCGCCCGCATGGCCGCCCGCGCCGCCCGCGACGGCCGCTGCCGCATGGCGGCCGCGCGGCCGCAGACGGCCGCGCCGTCACGACCTCCTCCGCGCGCGACTCCATGGCGCCGCCGGCCCGCCGCACGCGCGCCGCCCGCGTTATGCCATTATTGTTTTATATATTTTACGTATTTATTTCATTGTTTTGATTAATTGTAATTATTTAATTGCTTTTAATCACGAAAATTGTGATAAATTATGGAAAATGTATAGAGAATTATGAAACATTACGAGAATTTATTGTACCATTTATTTACTGCGATAAATAATTTCATGCATGTTACAGAAGTAAACTTATATGTTCCATTCATCGCATGTAGATGGTGGCATCACAAACAGGAGTTCGAGGAGCTTGCCCAAAGATGGCAAGAACTATCGGCGTGGGCATCGATGTCGAGATAGTACTTGGAGCCGTGAAGCTCCGCGCAGCTATTGGGATTGGCGGACGGCATGGCGCCAAAACTACACTGAGAAAATGATCGGGCACTTCATTTCCTCAGGCACCACCTCTGCATTACTCTCAAGAATGAGTATATGGCAGAGAAAAGCGCGCTAGCACTCTGGACCGCACTCAAGAAGCGGTTTGAGAGGCTAAAGTACAACATTCTTCCTCAAGCAGAGCAGGAGTGGATCGGACTGAGGTTTGCCGATTTCAAGGCGGTCGGGAGTACAGTGCGCCTTGCACAGAATTTGTACCAATCTTCAACTATGTGGCAAGCAGATCACAGATGAGCAGAAGATTGAGAAGACCCTGTCCACCTTTCACCCCAATGCTGTGCAATCCGCCCACAACTATCGTCAAGACGGCTACAAGGAATACGCCGAATTGATTGATATGATACAGGTAGCGGAGGCTCAGGACGAACTTCTCCGCAAGAATTACGTCACTCAGCCATTGGGGAGCTCCGCTGGCCGTGAAGCCAATGCTGGGAGCTACAAGGTGCGAAAGCCCTTGATGAAAAGAAGGGGAAGAAGGGTAAGGCCGTTGCCCGTAGAAGGCAAGTCGATACTCCAAATGACAAAGGGCTAAGGAGAGTGGCAAAACCTATGGCCAGCAGAACCAAGGTTGCTTCAAGTGTGGCAAATGGGAGCATTGGTCGCGGATCTGTAAAGCGTCGGAACATGTCATTGATACCCACCAAGCCCAGAAGAGGAATGGCAAAGGGCAGCCTGAAGCTCACTTTGCAGCTGTTGAGGGGGAGCATCATGAGCCGCTGCCTGAAATGATGGAGGTTGAGTCCATCCGGCAGTGCAACCCTTACGACTTAGAGGCGACCACCTCCATGATTTCTCTCGAAGAGAACATCACGCCTGAAAAGATAGCCGAAAAAGTTAACGATTTTCTAGTTGATTCCGTCTGATGCACAGAATGCATGAGACGTTAATTGTCATTTATTTTGCATTAAATGGACAAATTAGATCTTGCATGAATGGTACTCTAGTTTTAATTTTCTCATAATTGTTGGATGATTTTGGAATAATTCATTCATTTATTCAGTTTACAATGGCATGATATGTTCTAATATTTGTGTGTTTTATTTATGTGATGTATGTATTTTAATACATATTAATAAAATACCTTATATTAAAGCATGTGTGGCGCCCTATGGAGGAAGTATACCTTGCCGACAGTGGTACCACGAATAGCATCTTAAGAGAAACTAAGTATTTTCAGTCGATTCGTAAGAGCAATGGCAGCCTTACGACAATCGCCGGAAACGATGCATGTATAATTGGTTCCGGAAGAGCCACAATTATACTTCCTATGGGGACAACTTTGGTCATTGAAGACGCATTATTGTACCCAGATTCGACTAGAACTCTCTTAAGCTTTAAAGATATTCGCGTAAATGGTTTCCACGTTGAGACTGAAGAAGAGTACGGTAAGGAATACCTACTCATCACGAAGCGCGAAGAGAATGGCAAAAGGGTATTAGAAAAACTTCCTTCACTAGAAACTGGGCTATATTATACCAACATTAAGGCGCTGCAGTATCTGCATCCTCAAGGCGGTATTGAAAGCTTCGAACTATTCGTCTCTAGCATGATGATTAGGCCACCCAGTCTTAGGATGATGAGAAATATAATTAACAATTCTCACGGGCATAATATTAATGTGAAGAATTTCCCGAATCATGAAGATTTTGTGTGCCCTGCATGTGCCACCGGGAAATTAATTATTAGACCCTCCACTCTGAAAGTGAAGGATGAAGTCCCTGCATTCCTGGAACGCATCCAAGGAGACATTTGCGGTCCTATTCAGCCCATCTCAGGGCCATTTAGGTATTTCATGGTGCTCATTGATGCTTCCTCAAAGTGGTCATATGTGGGTCGCGGGGAAGGTGGCCCATGCAGGTCATTCACAAGAAACCATGCTTTCGCCAAATTGATCTCGCAGATCATTCGCATCAGAAATGTGTTCCCTGATCATCGCATCAAGTCCATTAGAATGGACAATGCCGGAGAATTTACTTCAAAGGCATTTGATGATTATTGCATGGCGATGGGGATTGCAGTTGAGCATTCGGTACCGCATGTCCATACCTGAATGGTTTGGCGAGGCATTGATCAAGAGAATTAAATTTATTGCCGACCACTTTTGCGAATTGTAATTTGCGGCTACATGTTGGGGACACGCGGTCCTACATGCGACAAATCTAATCAACTTTAGACATTCGCCTACAACATCCATTCACCTATACAACTAGCGCAAGGGTCACCACAGAAAATTTCTCATCTCGGGAGGTTTGGATGTAAGGTTTATGTACATATACCCCCTCATGATGAAGCGCAATGGGCCCTCTCCGTAAGGCGGGATATCGTTGATTATGAGATCGCATCCATAATCAGTATTTGGAACCCATGTTGGGAGATTTGCATCTTGCCGCCACGATTGCATTTTTGATGAGGATAATTTCCGACATTAGGGAGGAAATCAACCCATTGATGAAAAATGTCGGAAATTATGTGGAAGCCACGGGAATTTCGCACATGACCCGCGCACTAGTGAAAGCGAAAAGAGGTCCAGAAGATCATCGATTTGCAAGCATTAGCAAATCAAGCGCTCGATCACTTTACGATTTGAAGAGCGTGACTAAGTCGCATGTGCTCGCACGCGCTTTGCGGAGAGGGTTGAAATACCAAAGAAAGCGAAGGTATCCCCAATCTCGCCCGAGGCCTCGGAAAAAAAGAGGGCGAGAACTCCGGCTCCTCGAATCCAAAGTAACCGGGGCGCTGGCGAAAAGGATAAGGACTTATCACGGCCGATCACGAAGTCCCCGAATGAGAAGGGGAGCGGTTGAGACTGGCACATATATGACACATTTGAAAGGATATACCGGATCTGAATATCCCCATCGGCATGGATGTGTGCGCACACACGGAGCCGAAAAACTAAAGGACTTGCCACCACAATGGAAAGAAGCGATCGCAAGATGAAGCTCGGAAGAAGCAACTCATGAAGAAATAGCTATAAATTATGTGCACAGGAGAGTCCACGAGCAGGACAACATCCAATATCGATATCTACTTCAAGAAAGAAAATTACCACAATCATTGATCTTGATCCCGAGCTCGCATCGCTCATTGAATGTAAGAAAAGATCAGTTGGGAAGATTGGAAGAAGACAATAGCAATCGAATTGCTATCTCTGAACAAAAGAGATGTGTTTGGGCCAGATATCGCACACCTCCCCATGTGCACCCGTAGGGCACAAGTGGGTATTTGTTCGAAAGAGAAATGAAAGAAAGCAGTGGTGAGATACAAAGCAAATTTGGTAGCACAAGGTTTCACTCAACGTCCTGGAGTTGATTATGAAGAAACCTACTCCCCAGTCATGAGTGGAATTAACTTTAGATACTTGATCTCAATGGCAGTGAACTTGAATTTAGAAATGAAATTGATGGATGTTGTGACAGGATACCTTTATGGTAACTTGGATTCGGAAATTTATATGAAAGTCCATGAAGGACTTCCTCTCCCGAACCAAGACAGAGCAAATAGAAATCTGTATAGTGTGAAGCTTAGAAAGTCCCTGTATGGACTGAAGCAATCTGGCAGAATGTGGTATAATCGCTTAAGTGACTTTCTTTGCAAGAAAGGCTACAATGAAGACTGTCCTTGTGTATTTATACGGCGATCCCAGAATGGATTCTGTATAATCTCAGTGTATGTAGATGATCTGAATATCATCGGGACAGTGGAAGATATAAAAGAAGCAAGCTCCTACTTGGAGTCAGAGTTTGAAATGAAAGATTTGGGCAAGACCAAGTTCTGCTTAGGCCTGCAGCTTGAGCATGTCCCTGGAGGAGCTTGGTATATCAGTCGACCTACACCCAGAAGGTGCTAGAAAGATTCGGCTTTCAAAAAGCATTCCCATCAAAAGTACCGATGATCGGGAGATCTTTCTGACAAGAAAAGATCCTTTCCGACCTAGGGAAGAGGGGAGAAGTCTGGGACCGGAATTCCCATACTTGAGTGCGGTTGGAGCACTCATGTACTTAGCAAACTGCATTAGACTGGATATTGCCTTTGCCGTGAACTTGTTAGCAAGGTATAGTGCAGAGCCCACTAAAAGGCATTGGTAAGGCATAAAGGATATCTTCTGATATCTCCAAGGAAGCAAGGACCTTGGATTGTTCTACAGAAAGAATCAAGATCTGAACTTGATTGGCTATGCGAGATCTTTGGGTACTGTCGACCCGCATACCGCAAAGTCACAAGCAGGCTATGTATTCTGTGTGGTGGGCGCAATTTCTGGAAATCGTCTAAGCAAAGCCTTGTAGCTACCTCGACGAACCACTCAGAAATAATAGCGTTGTATGAAGCCGCACGTGAATGCGCTTGGCTACGCCGAATGGTTCACCACATCCAGCAGTCATGTGGGATGAACATTGTGCAAACCCCTACAATTATCTATGAAGATAATGCCGCTTGCGTTGCACAAGTACAAACGGGCTAAACGGGCTATGTGAAGAGTCATCTCACAAAGCATATCAACCCCAAGTTCTTCTATGCTCATGAATTGCAAAAGATGGGCGAGATTAAAGTCATCGCATACTAAGTCTTGTGAAAATCTAGCGATTTATTCACAAAGTCCCTCCCGCATCTAGCTTTGAAAGGTGCGTGCGAGGATTGATATGATGAGACTTAGAGAAGTGCGAGAATCCGGGGAGAATTTTCTCAAGCCCGTTAGTGAATCTTGATCACGAAGATCAAGTACCCAAAGAATAAAAGTCTGAAGGTGAATGAAGTTGGGTGAATTGTACTCTTTTTCCCTTGATGAGTTTTCTGAAGTTTCTCG
Organism: Melocanna baccifera; assembly: GCA_036346265.1. Classification (NCBI taxonomy): domain Eukaryota; kingdom Viridiplantae; phylum Streptophyta; class Magnoliopsida; order Poales; family Poaceae; genus Melocanna; species Melocanna baccifera. The sequence continues at coordinate 14,254,481 of CM070676.1, read as the reverse complement.
ACCAAGGTTTTTAATGAGGTAATTCGTGCAATCGCAGCATAACATGCATCATGTACTCCTTCTCTAAATTTTTCCCACTGGGTTTTTATGGAGTTTTAACGAGGCATGAGTATGTCGGATGAGTGCCCAAGGGGACGTATTAGGAAACCAGGGATAAGGGTTTTCGTTTAAACGGATTCTTTCCGTTTAAACGAGTCTCTATCCATATTGGGCACCTCATCCCACCCCTATAAATAGAGAGCCATATGGTTGATTTTGTACCCCATTGAATTGAAGCAATAAAGAAAGACCAAGAGTTCTCTCTACCTCTCTCTGTGTTCAATCTATTATTCTGTCGCTTTGTGATTGATTCGTTCTTGTACTTAGCAGAGAAATCTCTTGGACTGGTCGCCAGCGAGGGGTTTCTCAACATGATCAACTTCTCTACAACACATTTGTTACTTTATTTATGAAGAGGTTACGTGTTTATTTCACTTTACCGAGCATGTTACCATTATGTTGAGCACAGGAAGTGTTACATTCAAGGGGAGAACCAAAAATAATGAGCCTCCCGCCGACGGCCACTCTGGCTCCGGCGGCCACCTCCCCTTCTCGCAACCCAACCCAAGCATCGGAGTTCGGCCTGTCTCTCCTCAACAAGCCTTTCTTCCTTGGGGGACGTCCCAAGTTGCTGCGTTGGCGCGATGGTAGCCCCGAGTCCGGGGGTTCGGAGCGGTTTGCTGCTGCACCACGCTCCTTTTGCAACGTTCTCCTTGCTGGGGCTGCGGAGGAGGCTTCTCCGGTCAAGGCTGCCTTCGTGGCTGGGCGTTCTCCCTCCTCCGTCTCTCCTTCTGCATTCAGGTCTTCCGCTACTTCTCGCTCAGCACGGGGCGCCTCGCCGCCTCGGCAAATGCCCGACGTCCGTTCGGAGATCGCTCGTGCTCCTGTTCCTATGCGTGGTTCGAAGGAGGTCGGTTGGCGCGAGGTGACCAACCATCGAAGGCTCCGGCGTCGGTCTCTTCCGTCGCGGCGTCGGCCCAGACCGGTTCCAGAGGATCTCAGAGGCAAGTGTTTCAACTGTTTCTCCACCATGCATTTGGCGGCACAGTGCCGTCATCGGACTCAGTGTTTTCGCTATCTTGGTCCTGGCCACCGTGCACATGAGTGTCGGCTTGGAGGGCCATGGCGGGTGCCGAGTTCCGATTCTGGTGGTGGTTCAGTGGAGCCTAGGGTTGGGAGGGCAGTCCTTGAGGCTCCAACGAATGGCTTTGAAGTGCAAGCAAGATCGTCGAGGCCTCGTTGGCGTCGGCCCCGTTCTCGCTCGTCCAGGTTGTCTGTCGGGGCTCCTGTTGCTCCAGGCCCTATCGTCCCTGTTCGCGAGGGGCTTCCTGGCCGCTTACCCCCTCGGAGGGTCGGCGAGCTACCGGAGCTCCTTTCTCCCCCGTCAGGCTGCTGCTTCATCAAACGTTCAGACGAGGTAGCCCGGGAGGAGGATAATCTACGCTGTGCGGTGTTCATCACGATCATTGGCTCGCGGCCACCGGTGGAGCTCCTTGAAGTGGTGAATGCGAACGCTGTTTTCTTCAGCATCGATGCCCATGGCCTCTCCATTCACCGTGCTAAGCCTGAAGACTACCTCCTACTATTGCCGGATGTGGAAATTGCGCGGCGTGTGTCGAACGGCAGTTTGCCGGCAAGAACCCCTGGGCTTAGCTGCCTCATCAAGCCCTGGTCACGGCTGGCGCATGCGGTTGGCCGTAGTCTTCCATGTAGGTTGGAGCTATCGCTAGTTGGTATTCCGAGTCATGCTTGGAGTTTGGCCACAGCAAGGACGTTGTTGAGCGCGTTTTGCTGGATTGATGTGTTGCATCCGTCTACGGCGTCGCGCTCCAATCTGTTTGAGTTCTAGCTCAGTGCGTGGTCACGTCACCTGGAGTTCATTTCGTCGCTTCTCAGTCTCTGGGTGGAAGAGCCTTCGGGCCCTACTGCGGCAGAGCGCGAGTTCAAGAAGCGCATGCTGGAATACAAGGTTGAAGTCCATATCTCGAGGACCTTCGGCCCCGGTTCATCTCTGTCTAAGTCCGGTGGCGATGACGCCAGCGCTCCTCGGCGCCTTGCGAAGCGTGGCGTCTGGTCAGCACGCGATGCGGTTGGTCTGGTCGAGAACCCATTCTCTTGGAGCTTCGGCGCACAAGTGTGCTAGCGCTTCTCTCATTGTGCCCAAAGAGTTCATGGCAGCAGTCTCTGGCAACCACGCATCTGTCACCTCGGGTCAACTACCAGTTGCTGCGTGGGCATGACCTCGCGACGGCATTGGAGGGTTGGATCCGTCATGATGAGGAAGATCTCCAGCAGGTCAAGGATGCAGCCCCAAGATCAGCTCCTACTGTTCCAGCTCTTCCCGAGGTTGCCCCAGCTGCGTCTCTTCCTGAGCCTGCATTGGATGCTGCTGCCAGTGTCATGTCCCTGGCTCCCGGTATCCCGTGTTCTGACACGGTTGATCCGGACCTAGTGCCCTATGGCGTTCCAAGTTTGGCTGCTAAGCAAGTTTATTCGAGTCCGGTTCCTGGGCCAGCTATTGTTTCTGGACTGGCCACTAGTTTGGACCCTTGGCCCATTCCGTCCCGTGGAAAGGCCGCTCCAGAGGCAGGCCCTTGAGTTATTTTGCAAGTTTACTCCAGATGTCGTCTGCGCAATTCCCAGAGCCAGGAGCCCTGCCCGTTTCTTTCAACACTGGCAAAATGCTTCCTCGCCGAGGTGACCCAAGCAACTGATGGTCTGCTGCCTTTGCCGGCGCCTCAAAAACGGCAGGCTCGTCAACTCCCGTCTGACTTTGTGTTACGACAGAGCATTAGGCTGAAGAAGGGTGGGGCAACTTCGACGTTGGCCACTCAAACTCAAGTGCTGTTGATGCGTCATTTGGGTCTGGTAGCAGACCATGCAGCCATAGGCGAGCAAGAGATACAGCCTGTCTTCCACAAGCCCCTCACACAAGCTCATATTGCGACTCTAGCGGCGCTTTTTGGTTGGCAGCCTCCTTCACCAGGTGAAGCCCCCCGGGATGTGGCTTTTTTTTCCAAGTGTGATTAGTGGCTGTGTTTTGTGAGGTAGTTTGTCGTTTTTTCCTGAATCAATGTTTTCAAAGATTCTCATTTGGAATGTAAGGGGTCTTAACTGCAAGGCAAGGCGGGACAGCGTTAGAAACTTGGTAAACTCCACTCGACCTGATGTAGTGTGCCTGCAGGAAACTAAGGAGTCTATTTCTGGTCGTTTGATCATGTCAATGCTAGGAGGTGATTTTGATCAGTTTGCGGTGTTGTCAGCATGTAGAAGAGGGGGCGTGCTACTGGCATGGAAAGGCAGTGTTTGTCGTGCTCTAGCATCTCGAGTTGGTTCCTATTCAGTCTCAGTGCAGTTTGATTCTCATGAGGGGCTGCCGTGGTGGTTCACAAGAGTATATGGCCCTCATTCTGATGATCAAAAGATGCATTTTTTGCAGGAACTGCGTGACTTTCGGCAAGCCTGTCAAGGTCCGTGGGCAATTGGAGGGGATTTTAATCTCATATACATGGCGGAGGACAAGAATAACTCTAATGTGAATAGAGCACTGATGGGTCGTTTCCGTCGACTCCTGGATGACTTGGAGCTAAAAGAAATCTCTTCTTGGTCGCAAGTTTACATGGTCGAATGAGCGGGAAGTTCCCACTTTGGTCCGGTTGGATCGGGTCTTTATGACATTTGATTGGGAACATTTGTTTCCTGGCTGCATCCTTCACAGTTCGGCTTCTTTGATCTCAAACCACTGCCCTTTAATCCTTGACCTGAAGGATAATGTTCATGGAAAGAGGCATTTCCATAAAGCTGGGAAGACTTGCAAGGGACCTGCAATCTTGGAGCCACAAAAGATTAGGAAATGTTAAGCTGCAACTTCGGTTTGCCTCGAAAATCATTCATCGACTAGAAATGGCTCAAGATGCTCGAGTGCTATCCAGCGAGGACTGGCTGCGGCGGCAACTTAAGCGGCATGCACTCGGATTAGCTTCGCTAGAGCGCACAATTGCTCGCTAGCGCTCTAGGTTGGTTTGGTTGAAGGAGGGTGATGCAAATACCTCTTTTTTTCATCAGCAAGCTAGGTACAGAAAGAGGAAAACTTCATGGCAAAAATCAAGGTGGGAGATAAAATTGTTACTGGGCATGAAGAAAAACAGCAAGCTGCCTTTCAGTTCTACTCAAGCGTACTTGGCACCATTGCTCAAAGACAATGCTCTCTGAACCTGCAATCCTTCTACCAAGAAGCTCATGACCTGTCAGCTCTTGGTCAGTTTTTCTCGGAGGAAGAGGTGTAGGCAACAATTAAATCACTTCCTTCAGATAAGGCTCCGGGTCCGGATGGATACACTGGCTGTTTCTACAAAACTTGTTGGAATATAATTAAGGTGGATCTTATGGCTACTCTAAACAGGTTGTTGCAGGGTGACGTCAGTAGTTTGTTCCATGGTTATCAAGTCGTCGACTAGTCGTCGACTAGTCGACAAGTCGGTGAGCCAGGACCGACTTGCACCGGCGACTCGACTTGCGGCGGCAAGTCGGGCGCCTGATCGACTAGTCGTCGACCAGGCGACGGCAAGGCGCCCGACTTGGGGGAAGCAGCAGAGCAACAGAGCAGCATGCCAGTATATTTCTGAGAGTGAGACATGGGGGAAGCAGCAGAGCAACAGTGCGGGCCAGTGAAGAAGCTCCGAGTGAAGCGAGCGAGCCAGAGCTCCGAGTGGATCCGCCGGCCGCCGCGCGATCCGCACGGTCCGGCTGAACTCGCCGCGCCCGCGCCGCCGCCAGATCAGGTAACCTCGCCCCGCCTCCTCTCCCGCTCCCTCGCCCGGCCTCCCTCGCCTCCCTCCTCCCGGCCGCCTCCTCCTCCTCCCGACCCATCCTCCGGCCCCCGCGGCGGAGAGAGGCGCGGGTCGGGGGAGGAGAAGCGCGGGCGAGGAGAGGCGCCGGGTCGGAGGAGGAGAGCGCGCGGGAGGAGAGGCGAGGCGGGAGAGGCACGAGCGGAGAGAGGCGCCGAAGGAGGAGAGCGCGAGCGCGAGGTCGGAGGCGAGCGGCGAGGCGATCCCAATGAGCGGTGGGGCTTATAAGGAATAGATATTTTGCTATTTTTGCGATTTAGTCCTCTTAGTTTCTAAAATTACAATAAAATCTTTCTCTATATATACATATTCGTATAAATAGCGTATAATAGTATAAACAGTGTCTGTCGACTAGTCAACGACTAGTCGACTAGTCGGTCACTAGGAGGGTGATGTCGACTTGATAACCATGGTTTGTTCCTTCTTAATTCGACATACATCACTTTGCTCTCAAAGACACCTGAAGCTTTGGAAATCAAGGATTACAGACATATAAGCTTGGTGCATAGTTTTGCAAAGCTTGTCACCAAAATCCTAGCTAATAGATTGGCTCCGAAACTCAAGGACATGGTGTCACCAAATCAGAGTGCTTTTGTCTAAGGGAGATGGATCCATGATAATTTTATTTTGGTCCAACAAACAGCTAAAGTGCTACATAGGCAAAAGGAACCAAGAGTTCTTCTCAAACTAGATATTTCAAAAGCCTTTGATTCGGTGTCATGGTCTTTCTTGCTACAAGTATTAAACCATTTGGGTTTTGGTCTAATTTGGTGTAACTTATTATCCAAGCTCCTGAGGTCTTCAACAACTCTGGTGTTGGTGAATAGTGTGCCGGGAGAACTAATTCAACATCAGCGGGGGCTGCGGCAAGGCGACCCTTTATCCCCGATGCTATATTTTGATCATGGATATGCTTAACTCATTAATTACTAAGGCAAGTGAGAATGGTCTTTTGCAACCCCTCCATTCTAGAGGTTCTAGTCAGCGGGTCTCTCTGTATGATGATGATGTGGTTCTGTTTTTGTGGCCCTGCTTGGAAGAGTTGGAGTTGATCAAAGAAATTCTTCGAGTTTTTGGAAAAGCGTCGGGGTTGATCACCAACATAAGCAAGTGTTCGATGACCCCAATCCGATGTCATCAGCAGGACATTTAAATAGTGCAAGGATCCATTCTTTGCAAAGTACAGGAATTCCCTTGCAAGTATCTTGGGCTCCCATTGTCAATCAAGAAACTTCCCAAATCTGGTTTTTATACCATAATTGATAAGATTGCAGATAAGCTGCCCGGTTGGAAAGCTGCCATGATGCACCCAGCCGACCGGGCCACACTTATTCGGGGTGTGCTCACAGCAATTCCTATTTATCCACTCTTTGCTCTGAACTTTCCTAAATGGGCAATTAAAGCAATTGACAAGATTCGTAGAGCTTTCCTTTGGAAGGGTCGCAAGGAAGTAATGGAGGACATTGCCTTGTTTCTTGGGGCAGGATCAAGAGACCGATTGAGCTTGGCGGATTGGGGATTCTTGACTTGGAAATCCTCGGATGGGTGTTGCGCATGAGGTGGCTTTGGCTCAAAAAGACCCAACCGGATCGTCCATGGGCTGGTTTGGACATTCAGACGCACCCCAATTCAGCAGCTATGTTCATATCGATCACCTCTATTGTGGAAGATGGCAGCATGACCCTCTTTTGGTGTGATAAATGGATTCATGGCAAATCCATAATGGACTTGGCACCCTCTCTTTGTGTGCATGTGCAAAGGAGAACGACCAGTCGAAGGACGGTCCACGAAGCTCTAACAGATAATGCATGGGTTCAAGATATTAGAGGAAGTTTGCCTTCTGCAATCCTGGTTGAGTTTCTAGGCCTTTGTTACGTCCTAACCGGAGTGATGCTCACCCCTGGTGTGCATCATCAACATGTGTGGAAGCCATCCTCCTCGGGCGAATTCTCAACTAAATCAGCTTATCGCCGCATTTTTGTGGGGGCTGTGGAATTTGAACCATAGAAGGAAATTTGGAGAATCTGGGCTCCTCGTTACAAATTCTTTTTGTGGTTAGTCTCGCTTAATCGATGTTGGATCACCGACCGTTTGGCCTGTCGTGGACTTGATCACCCTGAGTGCTGTCCACTATGTGATCAAGTAGATGAAAATATTCAGCACTTACTCACTTCTTACGTGTTCACAAGAAATGTTTGGTTCTCAGTGCTATCACTGGTGGGTTTGCAGCAGTTAGCTCCAGGTCCAGATGATTTGGTTTTTATCCGGTGGTGGCGTCAAGCTTTGTACCAAGTCCCTAAACAGCAGCGCAAGGGCTTTAATTCTTTGATCGTGTTGGTGGCTTGGTGGTTTGGAAGCATAAGAATGGTTGTATTTTCGACGACGCCTCACCCAACGTCAGCATTGTCTTGCAAGACATTAAGGATGAGGCTAATTTATGGTGTATGGCAGGGGCCAAAGGCCTTAGTGCCATTTGGCCATAACTGTTGTGTTTTGCTTTTGGTCGGTGGGCGTTTCTCTAGTTTTGTTCGGTGAGACCTTTTGTGTTTAGTTTCGCCCAATTGGCGAGAGTTGTGTTTACCTACGCTTATTTGGCGAGGGTTTGTACGAGTCTTCTTAGACTCCTTAATTTAATGATGCGCAGTTCTCCTGCGCGTTCGAAAAAAAAAGGAGTTAGAAATTTGACTTGCCTCTGTCAGCCCAACCATACTGATCTCAGGATGAGTGAAACAGGCAGCCGGGATGCTCAGATGATTTAGGATGGTGTCCTTCCCAGATATTTGCTCAACAACTATATTTCAAATGAGCAATTATTTATCAAACAACTAAATTAATTTGCAGCCAAACATGCATAGAAGTAAAAAGTGAACAAATTATCTACCTGAGATTCCTTGTGCGCTGGCTGCATGAGCAAGCATGAGTTTACCATTGGCATCTCCAATGCAATACAAATTTGGAACCTACATAGTAATAGATGTTTATGTCGTGATGAGTCATGCTCTGAAAATATTTTTGTTGCAAAGGAAGACAACAGTAATAATGATACATGATACTCCCTTCATACCCAAATAGATCCAGTTTTAGAGTCTGTGCAGTCAAACATCTAAAAATTTGACCACTAACATACACAAAAGTGTTTTGGTTTGCCATATGGAAATAATGTTGATAGATTTGTCATTACAAGTACTTACATATCATTACATGTTTTAGTAATTTTTTTATTAATATATAATTAGGAAAAATAGTCAAAGGTGTGTCTTGGTGATCGTGTCAATGTCTGGAATGGCAAGTAAAAGAATGGAGGCAGTATGTAATTTAGCATACCACATTGCCATCTGCATCGATAACTCGCATCCGCTCGTCAACAGGAACAAAACCACGTTGTGTAACAACATTGATCTGAAGAAGAAGCGTATTATTTGTACATTATTATATGTAAACTTTGTATATTATTTCAGCAAACATTTTCATGTACGAACATTTTCCAAGCCAAGTCCTTTGGTGAATGGTGCCCTTCCGGTAGCTATAAGGGCTGCGTCCACCTGTGAACACAAAATCCCACTTTTTCAGATGAAATTAAAGTAATTGTAAGAAAACAGCAGAAATGTTGTTTAGTTCACCATCAATAACATCCATGAGCTATACAATGAGTTTAACTAATAAGGTGAAACTGAAATAAATACTATGAATGCTCGACTCTCTTGTATTGAAAACAGTACCGACTTAAGGATGTTACTGCTGTCCCTGTTTAGTATATGTATACGAGTGGTACTTCTCAAAATATGACACTAACCATCAAATTAACTAGTACATAGTGCCAACATTATTCCCGGAAATATCTCAAATATTCAACAGTTCATAACCAGCATGTCTGGTAAAATAGTTTGATCAAGGCTGACAGATTGGCAATGATATATCGGATAGTGGCATGGAATACACAACTATTGTTCCATAAGACGTAAGTCATCCAGCTCAAGACATATACTGATATAGATAGTCAAAGAGTTTGCGTTTCCTATCCCAAAAGAATGTCTTCTGAAAAAAATGCAGAAACCATGTACAATAAAAGGTGAAGGGGAAAAGGAAGATTTATACTGTCTTTTACGGTTTTACCTCAAGTGTATCCTTGTGTTCCTTAGTCTTAGCATCAATCAACTCTATCAACACAGGCTTACCATCCTTTGCTGGGGTAATCTAGAGACAGGAATGCTTCAAGGTGTAAATTATACAATAATGTCTGAAGGTTCTACATTATTGAGAAAGCTTGAGTTGAAGTTGAAGTTAACCTTGCTTGCAAAGACACCAGTGTGATAGTCGATTTTACGAGGATTGATAAGAATCCTCTGGGCTAATTTTGCAATCTCCAGATCAAAACCAGGCATTAATTGATCAAGAGCTTCAACAAAAGTAACCTGTTCAATCAAAATTTGTGTAAATGCAGGTAAAACTTCATCTGATGACAACAAAATTCGACCATACAACACTGGTTCATCCTCACATTCTGTTATACATGTCAACTAATCATCAAACCTTTGACCTTAGCATCAGATTCAGAAAACATGGAAGTGGCCCACTATATGCAAAGCAGAGCAGATCCACAAAATCAAATAATATACAACTGCAAGAGAAGTATGCTACTATTCAGTTTGCCCTTGGTTGATGTTCAGGCCTTGCAATTACTTAGTGTAGTAAAAAAAAGCTATGCACTTAACTAAAGGACAGGGTACCATCAAGCGATTAATTGTTATGCTGATGACTAATCAGAATTCAAAGGGCAATTAGTGTTCATAATCATATTATATGTATTTGAAGTTTATAAAATAATATTTTAATTGTTAAGATAATGAAGATGTTACTGTTACTGTTACTGTTACCACTAGTATATAAGTTTTAAGTCATCTTTAACTAGCAACATCTTAAATACCAAGCAATCAATTTCCATGCTAAAAATAGGGTACAACAATAGTACAAGAAGAGTTACTTAGGTCAACGTCTACATAATACACATCATGTACGCTATTACACTAGCACTATGAACTAATGAATTCTAGTTAATGAATCAAAATTAGCTGTTATGATGATTAAATAGGACAAACGGCCGACTAATCATTCAAGGCACTAAATGCCCTCCGAATACACTATACAACAACAACAAAACATTTTGTTCCGAACAAGTTAAGATAGGCTAGGAATGAAATCTCCTTCAAAATCAAAAAGACGAGTCTTAAAGACCTACAATACTAAAATCCTAAGCCGTACAACCTGAAACTGAGCCAAGAGCCTAAAACATTGCCCCAAAACTTTCTTATGGTTCAGTACGTAAATCGCTAATTTTCATGCGCTTCTATCTAAAACTTATTCTTTAAATACATTTCAATCCCTCAAGTCTCTTTTAACTGCTTCCTCCCTCATCAGTCTTGGTCGACCTCTGCCACTTCTTACGTTTTCAGTACGTTTTAAAATTTTACTACGTACTGGTGTCTTAGGAGACCTCCGTTAGAGATGTCCAAACCATCTCAAGCGATGTTGGACAAATTTTCCTTTAATTGGTGCTACCCCCACCCTATCATGTATGTCATCATTCCAGATGCGACCTCACCTTATGTGACCACAGATCCACCGTAGCATCCTCATCTTCGTTACACTCATATTTTGTATATATTGTCTTTGTCACCCAACATTCTACTCTATATAGCATCGTGGGTCTGATCGTTGTCCTAGGACTTACCCTTGACTTACCCTTTAACTTAAGGGATTTTTTGTAACACAGGACACCAAATGCTCGGCGCCATTTCACCCACCCCTCTTATCATATGACTCACATCTTTATCAATCTCACCGTCCCACTATAGCATCAATCCCAAATAACGAAACGTGTCCTTCCTAAACACTACTTTCCATCCAACCTAACATCCTCATCATCTGCCCTAACACCGCTGAAATCATACCTCATATACTCAGCTTTAGTCCTACTAAATCTAAACCCCTTTAAGGCTCTGTTCTTTTGCGGCTTCTAAAAGCCGTTTTTGGCTTTTACTACAGTAACTAACTTTTAAACAGAGTATTTTTTTAAGATGGAGTCTACAAGTTAATTGTAGTACACGTTAAAAAACTAATATCTGTACCATCAAAAATCGCAAGCAAGTATCTCTCTTCTCGCAATCTCGTAAAAGCCAAAGCCATCAGTATGACCAAAACCATCACCATGACCAAAAAGAACAGGCCCTAATTCTAAGGTCTTCCTCCACAGCTCCAGATTCCTACCAACACATATCTTACTCTCATCAACTAACACAACTTCATCAGCGAAAAGCATACACCAAGAGATATCTCCTTGTATGTCCCGCATAACCTCATCCATCACTAGAGCAAAAATGTATGGGCTCAACGTTGACCCTTTGTGTAGTCTTATCTTAATAAGAAGTCATTAATAACACTACCACATATTCTAACATTAATCACAACATCTTCATAAATGTCCTTAATTAGGGTAATATATTTTATTAGGACTTTTTTCCTTTGGAGCGCCCACCACATGACCTTCCATGGCACTTTATTATAGGCTTTCTCCAAGTCAATAAACACCATGTGAAAGTCCTTATTTTGCTCACTATATCTCCATCAACTGTCGTAGCAAGAAAATCGCCTTCGTGGTCGACCTCCCAGGCATAAAACCAAATTGATTTGTTGTCACGCTAGTCACTTTTCTTAACGGTGTTCAATCACTCACTCCCAAAACTTCATTATGTGATTCATGAGCTTAATTTCTCAATAATTAGTACAACTTTGAATATCTTCTTTATTTTTGAAAATTGGTACTAATATGCTCATCCGCCACTCGTTTGGCATCTTGTTTAACCTAAAAATGCTATTGAACAAATTAGTTAACCAAACAACCGCTACTTCTCCTAGGCATTTCCACACCTCGATAGAAATATTATCAGGCCCCAACTTCTTACCCACTTTCATCCTTTTTAAAGCCTCTCATACTTCCGACTCATGGATCCTTCGAACAACCCGCCTATCAGTGTCGTCAAAACCATTATCCAGTTAAATCATACTATTGTCATTGTCATGATTGAACATGTCGAAGTAATCTATCCACCTATTCTTAATCTCATCTTTCACCAAAAGTCTATTAATGTCATCTTTGATACATTTAATTGGTTGAAATCTCATCTCCCTTTCTCGAAGTTTAGCCATCTTGTAGACATTCTTCTTACCCTCCTTTGTACTTAGCTTCTGGTAAATTTCCTCATATACCTTGCCTCGTGCCTCACTCATCGCTTTCTTCGCCTTCTTTTTTGTTGTTTTGTATTTTTGTACGTTGTCATCGCTCTTATCAAGATGCCTGTGCATGTATCATATCTTCTCCTCGATAGCCTTTTGCACTTCCTCATTCCACCACCACATGTCTTTAGGTTCGCCTCTTGTCCCTCAGGTCACTCCAAGCACCTCTGTAGCCACCTTCCTAATACGAGTTGCCATCTATGTCCACATACTATTCGCTTCGCTATTCGCTTCTCCCGCGTCCCATATCCCTTCCGCGATCATTCTCTTTAAACGCCTGTGTGGTGTCCCTTTTGAGTTTCCATCACTTCATCCTTGTGGCTCTGGTGACCTTAGCCTGTCGAACCCGTAACCTAACGAAAATCGAAAACTACCAACTTATGTTGTTATATAACACTCTCCAGGTATAACCTTATAGTCTATGCAGGCTCGTTTGTCCTCCCTCCTAACAAGGACAAAATCAAATTGGCTAGAATGCTGACTATTGCTAAAGGTAACTAAATGGGAACGTCTCTTTATTAAAAAAAAAGTGTTAGCCATCATAAGATCATAGGCTATGGCAAAGTTTAAGATAACTTCTCCATCTTGATTCCTATCATCAAAACCAAAACCCCCATGCACCCTGTGAAACCCCCCACTAGTTGTTTCATGATTAAGCTTAAGCCATAAAGGAGCACTTGCAAAACTATTATGCACACAATCAAAACATGTTTGTTTCTAAGCATGTAGTTAGGTAGCATGCATCACAGGAACTGTTCACGTACCTCGCTTCCCAGAGCTGTGTATACATCACTGAATTCAAGTCCAATGTAACCACTTCCAACAATAGCTATCCAGTCAGGGACTGACTCAAGTTTTAGTGCATGATCACTAGTAAATACAGTTTTACCTGCATAGAACCGTCCACCAAGCTTTTATAAGAATAGTACAAGGGAGGAAACCTAGATAGCAACCGGAAATACATTGTGGCTACAATACACAACATCCACAATGGAGCATTGGAACTTCAAAGCAATCCTGTCATTACGCCCAAAATTCTATGGTTGATTAATTGAAAGAATGTGACAAAAAAACACTCATGTAAATATCCAAGAAAGAGCAAATAGTAGTTTTTGTTTTCCATTTCTTGTCATTGGTGATTCAATATTAAAGAAAATGGTCTCAGGATTGCCTTTTTACTGTTTTAGATTTCATGATGGTCGACACTCGACACAAATGGACTACAGTGAAACTTAACCAAATAGAAAATTTCGAATGACATCAAGTATGCAAGTCTAAAACAATTAAATAAATAAGATAGACTTAAATGCATGGTGCTGAAAAATCCTTGCAGTAAATTAGTATCATATCACAGGGTGCATCAAATAAAAGATCATGACACTACTATGTTTCAAGCTTAACATTTACATTCTTGTCTACCTTTTCAGTATGCAGCTCAACATTACTTGCACCTATACTAAGTAAAATATGAAACACAAATTATCCCAAGTGTGCCTTAATGATAATTCATTTGTAAATCTTTCTTTTCATTTTGCTTGGTAAATTATATTGAAGACATAGAGTTGCAAAGAAAACAGTAGTTACCATCTATTTCAATGCCATTAGGAACAAAAGGAACAGACCCAGTGGCAATTATGATGTTTCTGGCAGTGATTTCATTGTCTGGAAAACCAACTTTTCCATACCTCACTTTTTGCTTCCCCTACACACAGTAGAAAAAGACAAAGTTTAATTACTACAACTGATACTATACAGCACGTGCACACAACATACAACATACCCAGCTCATTCCAATGCTTGTACCTGACAGCTTATATAGCAGCAAATAAATATGTTCAGCTTTAGCGTAACAACACATAATTTATTTGACTCTACTGTCCAAATCAGGGAGATGTAGTGATGTACATTGTACTCCAGCACCACTGTTTTATAAGGCTGATATAACTATGAAACAAATTTATAACTCCTATGTCTGAGTCCTTATCATGTAGTGCATATGCAAAAAAAAAATGTTGACCAACTTTAGTAATAATGGTCAATGGTGTTACACAAGTCTTTTAACAGTTTGGAACATGCTGATTTTTAGGATACAGGTTTAATACCTGTAATTCAGTCAAGTATGATCCATTGGTACCTAAGAATTGTGAGCAAAAGTGAAGTTTATACGCAAACCAAGAGATGTGAACCCTGCTTCTTGCAATAAATACATCACCCATATTAACAAAATATATGATTTTATTTCAAACAAGGGAAGTATATAGATGACTTACCACAATTGTGCCAATACCAGTCAGTATATCCACACCCAAAGCTTTCATTGAATTAGTCAAATTGCTGCGGATTTTAGAGGCAAGATTATTTGCATGATTAGCAACAGCCTGTCTGTCGTATCCAGGTGATGAAACCTGTTACAAATATGATAAACGATTAGCAGAGTCAGGAATATAACTCATCAAAAAAAAAGGTTCACGCTTACAGTTAATGGTCCATGAGAAAAAGCAGATTCCTGGTTGATTTTTCTTTTTTTCTAAGATCTTATTCAATGTAGGCCTATATAAACTTACAGCAAACGCAAGGCATCTTGACTATTTTAGAAGAACCAATGAGAAACAAAAATAACTCGCATAGAGTTAGGTAGTTAGCAGAGCTCAACATTAATTCTCTAAACACTATAGTTACCATGACAACGAGTTGAATCCATTACTGTCTATTCCTTGTTCCTGCTAAGGATATAGAGTTTGTATTAGAATATAGAGTTTGTATTCTATTTCTTATATACATTCTTTATCTCTATATGACATATTTCTCTTGTACTCCCTATATATATTGCTTATTAAGTCTCATGAATTGATACATACACTATTCATAACATGGTATCAGAGCTAAAGTGCAAACCTCTCAAACCTTAGCCTCTCACACGTCTTTTGCTACCGCTGATTCCGGAAGGATCAATCTCCATTCCCGAGGGCGGCCACCTCATTTCGGGCCACCGTCTCATCTCTGGCCGTCGCCGCCCTCGGGGTAGCCGACCTCTCTGCGTATCTCTAGGTCATCGCCCTTGGCCACCTCTTCATGTTGTTGTCATCTTCGACGACAGTGGCCGAGTTCTTTCGTCGACGCCTCCTTTCGCACGCCGGCTGCCATCTCCGTCACTGGTCATCATCGTCCCCGATCCGATCCACACCAATGCCCCAACCAGATCTGGCTGTCTTCAGCTCATCCGCTGCCCGACACCGCAGGATCATATCCCGCCATCACCGCCCCCAATCTGGTTGCCGCTGGCATGGATTCGGCCTCCTTTGCACCTGATCCGTCCTCCTGCGGCCCTCTTCGCCGCCAGTTCTACCGGATCTGGCCCGCCTCGGTCGCCGCCTCGTGGATGGAGGTGCCTCTTCGCCCGCCGATGACCTCTTCACTTGGATGCGGAAGAGGCTAGTCGGGGAAGAGTGGCAGCGTTGGCCGAGGTGGTAGCTTTTGCTAGGAGGAAATATGTTGCTAGTATTCACTATCCTTTTGAGTCCTTTATATCATTGAGTCTTTTGTTGCGTCCATCCTAAATCTGTAGCCTCTATTTTACAGTTTGTCTAAGCAATACGAGTCCACAAATTTCTATGTCAGTTAGTCGATTGTTTTGCTAGCCTTAGTCCATCCTCTCAAATTTAGTGTGGTCTTTCGTATGGCAGCAACCGCCGCTCTTCTCTTTGAGCAGTGTGCAGGTCGTAGAAGTCATTATGATGTTGTTGCTTCTCTTTGAACCGCCGCCCGAAGCTTCTAAGGCCGCTACGTTTTTTCTGCATTGCGTTTCTATTGCGCTTCTTGTGCACTGTGCCGACGTTGTTTCGAGCTTCGATCTACTTTATGGGCTGCCACCATACTTTATGGGCTACCGCACGACCTCGGATGGAATTCTTCTGGTTTCAATACAATTTTCAAAAGTCGCACGCTACAACGTCTTCAAGGCTTTGGATTTTGGATTTTCCCTAATTTAGTGTCAAATCTTTCAAATACAATGCTATTGCATATGCCTTACATTTAAGGGGGTGTTAAGGATATAGAGTTTGTATTCTATTCCTTATATGTCTTTTTTATCTCTATATGACATATTCCTCTTATACTCTCTATATATATTGCCCATTGAGCCTCGTGAATTGGTACACACAATATTCATAACAGTCCCCAAGGCTGGGACAGAATCTACTAAACCTGGTTGATTGGTGGATCAAATAGATGTGCCAACAGTAAAACAATTAAGAGTTGAGACAGCAGTACAGCACAATTCAGCATGATTATGCAATGAGATTACACGCATTCTGCAAACCATTGTTCAATACATCAAATCATGCAAAACAATTAGATGCTTCAGTATGGACACATCACCTGTAGGCCCAAAGACTTCATGTGGTGTTCATCTTGAAGTTCCCGCATCCTACCACTAACAGCAAGGAGTGCCTTTGACGGAACACAACCTCTGTTCACACAAGTCCCACCCACGACATCTCCCTCAATTATGGCAGTTTTCAGACCCTGCATGATTCCATTTTCACAAAATCATTAGCAACGCTTCTTGAAATCTGCAATAATTCAATTGCTAGCAGTATAGAAAAAGCTCAGTGTCCAAAAAAAAAGGAAAGTTGTACCATTTCATGGATCTATCATCAGTTCATACAAGGAATAAGATAAGTAGATAGCTCCCAAAAATCCAGCCAACAATTGATGAATCATAGGCGTCTATTGGCATCAAAGAGAAGTTTAGCATTTGATTGGAACATTACACACTAAGTCAGAGTTTTTGATGCAGCCATCAAACTAGCAAAGAATTACTAATTATTGGAAAGAAAAATAGAAAAGAACAGAATATTGCAGTTTCCACTATATTCAAAACAAACTCCAGCTCTGGTGACAAGATAACAGTATAATACCCACAGAAAATAATCAATCTTTATCATTTCTTGGGTCCAGTACCAAATCACCGGAGAACTACAAAGGACCGACTGGTATAGGAGGCAAACACTCGGGCACTGACTAATAAAAGTATAAAATAAACAATCCAATATTTGAAGAAATCCTACTTTTTTCCAAGAACAAGAAGAAAAACTATGCCAACTGGTCATCCTCTAAAACAGATGGTAAATTTAGCACCCATTAAAGCTCAAAAGAAAACCAATTTTCATCACTTCTTAGCAGTATATATCAAAAGAACTCAACACACCACTAGCCCCAAAAATGCTAGAATTGCTAGTACAAAACCACGAGCAAAATCCACAAATTTTGCCACTTTCTGATCAATAGACAACAGCCGCGCCTTTATCAGACAGATGTTGCCAGTCAAAATCATCCTTAGAAATAAAATTCAACATGACAATGCAAGGATTTCCTAAACTTAGGGCATTCTAAGACAAGCTCATCTTGGACATTATTGCATTAATCCACCGAACTTGTTACCCTATCTATGCAAAACGTTACATTGTTAACTGCAGTTGATATGTCTTCATCTGAAAGTATAACATTTGATTATTTTAGCACCGTTCGTGTTGTAACTGCATGTTTACACATGATTTTCTTCTGAGTATCGTTTTCATGCTATAGCATTGATCTGTAACTACTGCAGCATTGCTTGTTAAACTACTGCAACAGGCAACAGCTTCTTAGAACAATCTAATTACAAAATCTCCTAAAATTAGTAATCAGAAGACACTAATTCCAAGCTACTGAGCTCTAGCACCAAGCTACTGAACCAAAAACATAGATTTCACTATATGCGTTGCCAAGTTTTAGCAGACCGGCAGGCTGCAACTCCTGCCTTAATCAAATTTCCAGATTTGGTATTATAAGCATACCAACCAAAGCGTAGGATTTTACCATTCCTCGGCCTACACTTTAACATACAGGAAGTCAGCAACTCCCAGCCAGTTCAAATAAGGTTTGAACTTTTAACACCACCTTCCCTCGATCTACATTTGAACAGATCACGACCGAAGTGACAGTGCCCACCATGCACACACCGCGAGCATAGCTGGCAGCGCAGCGAAACTGACCTTCTCGACGGAGTGGAGAGCGGCGCCGTGGCCTCCGACGCCGGCTCCGATGATGACGAGGTCGTAATCGAATCCGCCGCTCCCGGCCGCACCATTCCCCGTCGCTGACACCTTCCGCCTGGCGACCGCCGCCTGCGGCGAGACGCATAGCGAGCGAAGCTCGAGGGCCTCGCGCCGGAGGCCGCAGAAGCGGAGCCCGGCCGGCCGGATCGCGTCGGGCCTGGCGGAGCCGCCGGCGACCACCGCCGCCGCGGAGATGGACATGGCCGTGGAGTACATGGCGGCACGCGTGGAGGTGGGAGCTAGGGCTAGTGTACGGGGCGGTGGGGGCGATGCGTATAAAGAGGAGTCGAGTCGAGGGAGGCGGAGGCGGTGAGGCCGGGAAAGTGTGGGTTTTGGAGACGGGCGGAGGATTCGAGGCTGAGGAGGGTTCGAGCGAGGTAGCCGGACAGGTTAGGCCAGGTACAGAGGCATGTATTTTTAGCTGTGGCGGATGGGTTTTAGTTGTGGTTAATAGTTTTTGGGTTATTTATGATAGAGGTTGCAGAAAGAGAGTTACTTACTTGTGATTTTTGATGGTACAGATATTAGTTTTTTAACATGTACTACAATTAACTTGTAGACCCCATCTTAAAAAAATACTCCGTTTAAAAGTTAATTATTATAGCAAAAGTCAAAAGCGGCTTTTAGAAGCCGTAAAGAACAGACCCATAAAGTCCACCTCTAGTGGTTATTTAGTGGCAGCCTATTGTAGCAAGACTGTAGTATTTTGTCTCTATTTGATTTTTGTTTTTTTTTGCGTTTTATTTTTTCTCGTATTCCTTTATATTGTCCGCTCTAGATTAGTGTACTGCTTTTATTTTTTATATTTTTTTAGATTTTATTATGCCCAATAAGCCAACTCAGTTACAGTAAAATTTCAGCAAAAATCAAAAGTCATCGCTATTCCGAACACTACCTTAGACTTAAAAAGTCATGCCATACAACTTATCCTATGTTGTAGCGACTAATAGATGTTTATTTGGGTTGAATAAGTTTAACTTATAGTTAAATTTATACTGTAACTAATGATAATTTATTTGACATAACTAAATTTTTAAAAAAAAGGTAAATTAGCCCATCACATATAATGCAAACAATAAAGGAAAAAAGAACTGACAAAAAAGCTCCAAAAACCATAAAAAAAATAAAATTTAGGAATAGTGAAAAATAAACCAGAAGTTTAAGCCGAAATGAGCGGGACCTAAAAATATATTGTAGTTACTGGTAATTTTTTAAGCATGATTAAATTTAACAAAAATAGAAAAGCTATATCATCACAAACAATGAAAAAGAATAAGGAAAAAAAAGAAAAAACATATCACCAGAAATAGACGAGAGTAAGAAATTAGAAGTTAGAAGTTGAAACTCAAATGAACGGGGCTCTAAGTCATCTCTAAATCTTTTATCTCATGTAAAAACAACACTACAAACAACATCTATAATAGTTCATCTCTAAAATTAATTTCTCTAACAATTTTATATTATTGGGCCTCTTCTTTTTTAGCTTTTAAAAACTATTTTTTAGTTTTTCTACAATAGTTAGTTTTCAAATGGAGTGTCTTTTCAAGACGAAGTCTACAAAGTAATTATAGTATACATTGTAGCAACTTTATTTATATCGGTCAAAACTTTATTTCACCACATTTCCCTCTCACGCTTCATTACCATTTGTGTTGGTTTGTGCACTTAGATTATCTCTTACATAAGAGCTAGCATATTCTCTTTCATCATCTCCACTCTCCTCTACATAGGAATTTGCTGATGTGATATAAGCTAAAAGACTGCTGAAGTGATACTATTGGGAAAAAATACTTATTTTGCTACATAGGTATGCACAATCTTATTTTTTAGCCTCCATTTTTCCCTTTCACCTATGCTTTTTCTATATAGAACAACATTTGAGATCACACTTAAGATAGGTCTCCTTTGAGGGTGTATTGTTCTTTGGTTCTCAAATCTTGAGAGGGGGTGCTTAAGGTAAAGGCAAAAAAGAAAAAAATCAGTCATGGTATTGTTTCTCCTATTTGAGCACATATAGGCTACTGTGTGATTGTTGTAGTTGGGTAGTTGGCATATGCTAAACTATGTTTAAGGATGTACAAATAATTTAGTTTATTTACTACGGCTTTGATAGCTTCCTATTTGGTCCTGACCACCATAGGTATTGTACTATGCCTTTGCACCTACAAATAATTTAAGAGCAAATTTGTTTCGTACCATTGTGTAACACCATGTTTTTCAGAGTTTTAAAGTTTCTAAATTTAAAAATGAATTTTTAGGAATTTTCTGAAATTAATAAAGCTTAATTTGAATTTTTAGAAATTAAAAGGATTAAATACGATTAAAATAAACATTAACATAAGCTGAACATATTTTATTTGGATTCTTTGTGTCTCAAGGATTTTTCTGAAATTTTTGGGATTTATTTGCTATTTTTTGGAGCTCATTTGGATTTATTTTAATTTCTGAAAAAAGAAAATTTGTAAAAAAAATCCCTAAAGCCCGTGGGCCGAATCCTCTCGGCCCACCCCTGCGCGCTCGTGTTCCTCGGCCCGCTCCCTCGCCATGCGTCGCCCCGCGCGCTGCGGCCCGCACCGCCGCACCCCGCCTCGTGCCCCGCCATCTGATCCACTTCTACGTGCCCACGTGTCGGCAATCCTGACCCGTCCGCCCGTGCACGCTCCTCGCCTTCGGCTGCAACCGTCCGATCCATTACCGCGCTGCGCCGTCTCCTCCCCGATCTCCCTCGGTTCACGTGCCATATAACGCCGCCTCCTCTCACCCGTGCGCCACCATCTCCACCTCCGTCCTCGCCGTGTGCTGCCGCCTCTCGTCGGACACGCCCGTGCCGAAGCTCCGCCGCCGTCCCTCGCCGCTCGGAGTCATCGTCGCCTCGCCGAAGAACCCGTTGTTGAACTCCGCCCTGCCGTCGTACCCGTTCCCCGCCGGTGAGTGCCGTCACCATCGAAGCCTCCCCGCTCCCGCGTCGTTGTCGGAACCACGCCGTCGGACTCTGCCCCACCGCTGGACCCCGCCGCCGCGTCCCGTGCACGCTCGCCCCCCTCGGGTCGCGTGCCAGCAACCCGCACCCGTGCGTCCCGCGTCCATGTCTACCTCGTGTCCGCGCCTGCAATGCCTCGTACGATGCGCCTGCCATGTGTCGCCCATCGGTCGGTCTGAGCGCCCGATCGTCACCGTCGATACAGATCTGGATCGACGGATCATATCTTGCCACGTGTCCCCACCCTCACCATCCGATCCCGCCGCTGCGCCCGAGTCCAGCCACATCCACCCTAGCCACGTGTCATGCCACCTCAACCCTAGTGCCACGTCAGCGCCACGTGCCATGCCATGTTAGCGCCACGTCGACAAAAACCCGATCCCTAGTGCCACGTCAGCCGCCACATCAGCAGTGCCGCGTGTTAGCACTCCAGCTTGCTACATCAGCCCTAACCCGCTGCGTTAGCACCGCCCCCATGCACTGTTCCGTGGATCGCGTCCACCGTGAGCCCTCTCTCCCATGCATCGAGTTCACAGCACACTGTAATTTCAGAATTTTCAGCATTTTCTTTAGAATTAATTTTCTGAGAGCCTGTTCTCCTCCGTCCTAGTTTCGATTGACCTCGTTCTTTTTTCTAAATTTATCTAAAATCGAGCTCTATCTTTTGGTTCTAGTTTCAAGGTTCTTGGAGTTCATTTGTTTTTTTATTTTATGTGATTTTTTTATTTTCGATCGCTTTCTCTCTCGTTAGATTCCACCGTTGAAGGAGCAGAAGTGCCGTAAGAAGATTCCGAGTACCTCGCTAAGTATAATCAAGGCAAGTCTAACCTTTGATTATGTTAAACCCAGATTTTAATCTATTATTTTATCTACTTTATTTTAAATTACTCTGCATCGCTATTTTTATTACAACCTTTGTACTTGATAGTTATTACCCCATTGATTAAATTCTTCCTTGATAATTTTGTACACCATGATGCCATTGTCACCATAGGTTAGAAAATTACATAGTGATATTACGCTAGATGTCACATGGTGGTACAAGTAATATGCTTAACCTTACTTATTTTACGAAAGGGGTTTATCATCGCATATGAATAATTAATTTGACTTCATAAAATATAAAACCGTGGTTGGTGCTACAATTATTAAAATTTGTGCCATGACATTGGTGTGTCATTGGCGTGGTTATACAAACTTGATTTTGCACTTGGGCGAGTGATCGTGCAGTAAAGGGGAAGTGTGGATTCAGTTCGTGGGATGTGGAAGACTCGCTCAAGTAATATTAAGGACTTAACTTTGTGCGCCATTGATCTGAGCTTTACCGTGCAAACCACATGTCTAGTATGGGATATATCTGGCTAATTAATTTGGGATATTTTAATTTTAATTTTACCATTGTGATGAACATGGATGCTGATTTCCATGAAGTGTAATGGGGTGTGATGCAAAACCCTAACGGGCAGGATCGAATTGAGGTTGAGCATTGTAAAGGTCTTATTGTGATTTCCTTAGTACGAGGTTAATCACATCGTGTGGGTACAGTTGTGCAACCTCTGCAGAGTGTAAAAACTATTTGAATAACTGCGCCCTTGGTTATGGACAATGCTCGGTGATTTCACACGAGGGTTAGTGCTTTCATAGAAACCTGTGGTTATGGTGGGAAAGTGAACGGGTAGTTTACTGTTAGTTTAGCTTGTGGATGGAAGGTTCAGAAGTGGTCTAATTGCAATTCCGTTGATTATCTATTTATTATTGTTTTCATTAAAGTTCGTTTTCAATCTATTTATTGTATGTATCTTAAAATGTCATTTTTTTGCAAATTAACCTTTCACTCATCCATTGGTAAGCCTTGCATATTATATTACATTCATTTGTTACAAACGACTTGTTGAGTACCATGTACTCACGACTTTACGCCATTGTTGCTCAATTGAGGAGAATGAGTATTACCAGCAAGAGGTACCAGAGGGAGAATACTTCAGCAACTTCACGGATTAGAACTTCGCTCCCAGTCGATTGCCTGTGGGTATGTCGAATGGCTACTACGCTTATTTTGTTTCTTTCCGCTGCTAGACTTTAAGTCTTTCGGGCTAGTGATATTGTAAGTTTGGCCATAAGGTCGTACTTTGGATATTTATCAATATTTGAGTTTTTCCTTTATTTTAGTGTGTGTGTGGTCGATATTGCATTTATGTTTGACTGTATGCACTAGCGTGATCCTGAACTAGTGCAGTATACCCAGAGATTCCGAATTTGCATATTCGAGTCTCGACACATTGCAAAGGTTTGCAACTTGAAAAATACCACCGCAAAGCATGTCCATTAGAAAAGACTAGTGCAAGGTTAAACAGTCTGCAAAATACCATCAAAGCCATGTTTTCCATCTCAAGAGTGAGAAATGACCATTATGCCCTCACAATCATCTTCCTCCTCGTGCTGACTGAGAAGAGATGGGAGAAGGCTCGGGCAAGAAATGCCAGCAATGAAAAAGTGGTGGGGAGGCTTCGATAATTTGGAGTGAGGGTAGCCGGAGTTGCACCAGCGGAGCTGGGTGGCAGTAAGTTTTGGCGGGCAAGCATGGTTGTAGCACCATGGTCGATGACAACTTAAATTGCGCGTCAAAATGAAGAGGTAGAGGGGAAGAGGTTCGTGAGTGAAGGAACTGGTCGGAGACTCCTGAAACGACCTGCACAATTATCAGGGGGTAATTATGCTAGTCAATGAATATTATTTGTTTTAGCTGATAGAACATCGCGTTAACGAATAATAAGCCCATCAGAGTGTTGCAGTAGAACAATAATTACAAACAGAATACAATATTACAAAAATATCGCCACACAGGGATAAAATTCATTATAAAGCCGCAAGGACTCGAATATTACAATATTTAGGAAGGAAAAATGTTCTATCTATTGTCTATCTAAAGCAAAACTAATATAACTACACATTATTGCAAATGGATTCCCAGAACAATCCCGATCGTCGCCTCCTCCTTCTACTCTTCGTATTACGAGTCCAAAGACTTCCACCCAAGTAGTACTTAAACCCATCCATGTGGTCTTCACCAGAATTTAGCAATCTCTTGGTCTAACATGCACCTAAACAAAGGAAGATAATAACAAGGGTGAGTACAAAAGTACTCAACAAGCGATATTAGCAAAATGCACTGGATGCTCTTCTACTTCTCTGAGAATATACATTCATATTTCCAATTTCTTGCTCATTCTCAGTCTCTTTCTCATTCTCATCCTCTCTCTCAGGATTATAGAAAATAAGTTTTGTTGTTAGGTTTGGAAAGAAATCCATATTATTAATTTAGAAAACTATCAAACACTCGTATGAACGGCAAAACCCCCCATAAGTTTCTGTGATCTTCTTTCCCGGAGACGAGCATGAATTCATGATTTGTATAGCATTGCGCAAGCATGTACCACTTTACCCATCATCATTCTGATCCTGCTGGCCCATGGGTTTCCACATTTCCTAAGATGCAGTGCCCAGATCAGGAGACAGAATTTTTGTATCTATCTCAGTATATTATATCTCCACCCAGTTATTCTCAATCGGTAGCCTGTGCAATTTATTACTCTCACCTAGACTCACCAAAAGTGACATAACTATTGGTTGGGAAGGTTTCTGACCTTCACCCAACACTCCACTGCGTAATATATCACCCTCGCATACCCCACTGCTGAATATCAAATCAATCTCAGGTTATTGCGATTCACGTTCCCCTGCTGAATATCAGATCAGTTTCGGGTACGAGGTTGGGATCCCCCACAGTCAGCCTACTCGCATGACCTGGGTTCTCCCCTAATTATTACTTTACCCATTTGGAGAATATAATAACCTTGATAGCACTACTAACTCTGTCCATCTTCAAACAAAATGTGGTTGATACGTTTAGTACGGTCCATTCATACGGATGAAGATTGATTAACCTTATATCTTATCCCTATGCAGAAGATCCCCCACACCTGCCCTCTTTCTCCTGCCCTGGGATCTTCCACCCACTTATTTATTGGCCTGATAGTGGCTTCTCCAACTATCCGCCTGATCTCTTCCTTCTCTTTCTTATCATATAATCATTCGATTCAAACATGATTTTCATTTTCATGCATGGTAATAATAACTTAATAGGGAAATAATTTATTTTACTGAATATACTCTGGTCATAAGCTCAAAAGGAAAGCTTGCCTGGACTTAACCACACATTCAGATTTAAATAGAATCAGGTGAAGTCCTTCCCATGACTCGGATAGTTGTCTGCAATTAAATATATCGACTACGACTTAATTTATGAAAATATAATAGAGTGCGAGGTGTCGATGTATTTGTGCGCCTAGGGTGAGGCTTCGCTCAACTCGACTCTGATCGCGGTAATCAAGTTAGTTAGGTATTTAATTACAACATGAAATGGTTTAGATGGCAATGCATTACTTTAAATTGATACCTTTATGTTTTAACCTACTACTGACATTTAATTTAGGTTAGTTATGATAACGAAATGTTATTGGTCTTTTACCATTTAATTGGGCTTAAACAAAATGTCTGGATATTTAAGCCTGCATCAAACGGTTTAGACAACAGTACGTGAATTAATTAGTGCACGTACAAGTTTAGTCGGTGCGTACAATTTTAATACATTTGACTGCAATTAATTAGTTCTAACGATCCGAATTAACTATGAGTGGGTTTCTATAATTTGAATACAACTAACAAGATTATCTGCGTCTTTAACTATGTCCTGGAGCGGTCTATAAGTCGGTACCGATTTTAATATACATGCGTAAATAATCGGGTCTCCTAACGATATTAATTTGGTTTTAATAATCATATGTATTTACTAATGGAGTTCATGAGTTAATATGACTAACAAATATTAGCTAGATATTTAAATAGGCAACATGATGATTTTAAATGGTAAACTATCAAATTAATCGGTATACCTGAAATTCATCAATTATGGACTACATGTCATTCTCTGTTAGTATTTGTAGAATAGGATAGAAGTGTTTCTAAGTTTTAACTCATCATGCAGTCGGAATTCTTGAGTTAAGTAATCGACGAATAAATTTTTCTCTTGCGCCCGCTAAAACCACTTTTTACCACTTCTAGGATACTAAATGCAACCTGAAACAAAATATAGGTTAGAGCTTAAGATAGGCTAACAGATTACTAATATTTTTACGTGGCTAAAGTTTAAATGCATGCTTATTTTGATTTTCTTAGCACGGGTTGGTAGGGATGCGCGTTGCTGTGGCTAGGCACGACAGAGACCGACGCCGCCCGCATGCCGGGGGGTAAGGTGGTGTTCGGGGGCGCGAGTCTAGCCACCGGTGGCGCGCCGCCGCCGACCCTTAACTACAGTACACCTTCCTCCTTCTACACCTTTAGCTCTGATGTGCATGCCATTTGGGGTGGTGGTAGTGCTCTAATGTGATGGTGCTTAACAAGGTTTAAGGATGCCATGTGCTAAACGATTTTACTCAGTTGATAGCTCCTTTGCTAAAGATTGGGTATACTGAAAAAGGAATGCTAGTAATGTTGGGGTTTTAGGGCTACCTTCACTGGTGAACGATTGTGGTTTGGCTGAGGTGATAGTTGATGCTTGCGTCGCTCTCCGGTCTGCTTGGATGCCTACGGTCCCAGTGGTGGCCTTCCTTGTCTGCGGCTTGTGGTCCCTCTGCTTGGCACCTTGCTTGCCTTCGGTTGGCCAATGCCCGAGCTGCTTCGATGTGGGTTGGTGGGGCTGATCTGGTGATTGGTCTCAGTTTGGTTTGAGAATGGCGAGAAGAAAAGGTGCTGGTTGCTCTCCTTCTATTGGCTCGTGACTGAGCTCTGGGGGTTGATGATGAGGACATCGCTACTACTACTATACATGAAACACCCAAAGGACCGATGACTAGAGCGATAGCTAAGATTTTAAATAAACAGGTGAATTTGTTTCTTAACGAATTACCTTGTATTGATGAGAACTTTATACTACCTAATGCAAGTTCTTTATGCATTCTCAGGTTTGAACGTTGTGATGACTCTGGAACTGAGAGGGAGGTCGGGACCAAGGCATAGGACAAGCACCGAAAAGAACAAGTTATTCGGTTCGGTCAACAACTCCAACATGAAGCCTAAAGACCAAACTTATTTGTTGGAACGTCACAAGTCTAACATGCATGCATGTAACTAGAGGCCATGCCAATTAGTTAGCACGTTTGTGCTTCAACCGTGCATGTCTCATGGCCTGCATGCCTCCCTATATGGGCTTTGTAATTACGCACAATAATTAGTGGTGTGATTAGGCCCAATTTGTGCATGTATTCAGATTTGAGCCGCCGTATAAAAGACGGAACGAACGGAAAACAGAGGAAGGGATTTTTGATTTGTGAACACAGTACGTGACGTGAGGTTGGTCTTGAGAGCTTGAAACACATCTTTGATGATTTTTGCTAGCCAATTGAATCCAATAAAACTTTTGAGAGTTCTTGCAATTTGAGATCGCTCAACCTTTCCATCGGGAATTGGGCGCGATAGGGCTTTCGCTGGTGGTCGTGAAAGTCCGGTGCGTGTGTTCTTGCGAATTAAAGAGCGTTCGTTCTTGCATTGGCAACGGAGGATCGCTACGATTCAAGAGAGGACACATGAGTATCTAATCCTACGCCGAGAAGATCGGGCGACCCGTATCATCTTGGTATCGAGCGTGGTTTCTGTGAGGATTTTTTTACCCTTGTTTTTAGTTTGATTTATTTTTGTCCGATAATCCATAAACTAAAAATACAAAAAAGTTCCAAACCCTAGTATTTGCATCTGTTATTTTTGTGAGTTTTGTTAGGTTTTAATCCATTAGAAATTTGTTTAGGTGCTGATCGTCGTGTTCTTTTGCGCCGCTTATTCGTTGTATCCACATAAAGGCCCAAAAAATCAAAACTTCCCGGCTGGAAACCCGTTGTTTGATTTGTGATTGCCGAATTGAATTTTGATCACAGCATTGCTGTTCGCTTACCCCTTCTTGTGGGATCAAAATTGCCGATTGATCCGTCATGGTCAAAAATCAAGAGGTGCTTCCGTGATTTCTCGCCGAAAACCGCACGCCGAATCAACATACTAGAAGATCCTTTCAAATCCCACGTGCGCAGGAATTAGTGGTCGTGAATCGAACCAAACCGAAGCATCTAGTACTTGGAACTTGTACTAAACGCCCAAGTAGCCAATTGGGATATGCTCACTTATACTCAAAGCATCTGAATTGAGTTGGTTACGTGGCTCTTGTCAATTCCTCCATACAAACATTAGGTTGGTGTTTGTCATCCAATCCAAAGGCTTGCAATCATATACACATGCCGCTTGTCATCCATCCAGTGAGCAAATAGACTCGCACCAACACCAAACACTTGTTTAGTTGAGAGCTTCACTTATATATATTTTTTCATCAAATGAGACTAGTGTTGAATATTGCATCTAGGGCTGTTCTAAAATTATTTTACACATTACTGAATCATTTTCGGACTTGTGCAAAATAAAAAAAAGTTCGGCCAGTAAAAAAAAGGGGCAGTAAAAAAAAGGAAGAAAAAAAAGGCCCGATTTAAAAAAAACATTGGCCGAATTCTAAGAATTCTTAGTCCATAAATTCAGATTGTGTAATTTAATTTCTTGAGTCTTGTGCCCTTACATTCATATTTTTGCAATTGGCTAGCGCTCTCCTAGTACTTGGTGCAAAACGAGCTATTAAATCCCCAATTTCATATCGTCTCTCTATTTAGCTCACTCCTTTGTTTGCATTAAGTCACATTAATCTTTGCGTGCAGTGCTCATACACTTCACTTAAACCTTTGGATCAGCACCTAGGCAAAATATTCTAGTTTGGATTATTACTTAACTTTACAACATCAAGAATTTCAGATTGCTAGGATATACACTTCCATACCAAGCTCCACTAAATAACCGTTGTTGTGCAATTGTGAACACTCTTATATTCGCTTGATCATCACGCTGCCATTCAAGCTTCTACCAAGTGTAAGTTCTTATTGGCCTTAATTCACTTGGAAAGGTGAGAACTTTATTTTTTTGCAAGAAAGAGAGTGAGATTGAGTGATTTATACTAATCCACCATATATTTTGTTATTGCTTCGTGTTTTCTTTGCACAATCTAACCATGTCAGGTGGAGAAGACAACTATGGTGAGGAGCATGAAGTTGATCTTAATGCCCTGACTCGCCAACATCAGCGTTGAGAAGTACATTGCAACAAGAATTTGTAGCCGCACTACCGCAATGGGAGAACAATTTAAAACAGATATGCAGTGGTCTCCGACCGAACTCAAAGCGGATATGCAGGATCTCGCGATTGAGATCAATCAACGATGAACGTGTTGCGCGGGAACATTGTGAATGACGTTATGCGAGCAATTCGGGCACAACCCAAGAAGGAAATGCTCATCTTGGGGCTGCCCTTCCTCCACGTGGTGAGGAGTGGCCGCTGCCGAGGTGGTCAAGAAGATCAACAAAGGCGAGACCGCGTGGTGGCCAATGCCATTCGCCCACCCCCACCTAGGAGAGGTGAAGGGGCGGCTTCCATGGTCCGGGAGGGCCATGGACATGGAGGCCGTGGTGGAGGAGCACCTCGCGACGATGACGACTTTCTTCACCACGACGACGGTTACGCCGCCAGAACCACTACTGGCGATGGTCGACCACACGAGGAGAAGTTTGGTAAGCTCAAATTTACTATGCCAACATTTTCAGTACACATGATCCTCGAAGATTACCTCACTTGGGAGCTCAAGGTGGATAAAGTGTTTCGCCTACACAATTACTCCGAAGAGA
Organism: Melocanna baccifera; assembly: GCA_036346265.1. Classification (NCBI taxonomy): domain Eukaryota; kingdom Viridiplantae; phylum Streptophyta; class Magnoliopsida; order Poales; family Poaceae; genus Melocanna; species Melocanna baccifera. The sequence goes on along the minus strand of CM070676.1, from coordinate 14,224,405 downwards.
AGAAAATCCATATGGCGGGACTTGAATTCACTGATTATGCACTCATATGGTGGGAACAAGTTCAAAATCAAAGGAGAGAGTACGACGAGCCTCCCATCACTACATGGGAAGAGATGAAGTACCACATGAGAGCAAGGTTTGTTCCCAAACATTATAAACGTGATTTATTTGATAAATTGCAGCAAATGAAGCAAGGAACTCTCACGGTGGAGGAGTACTATAAAGAGATGGAAATGGCTATGATTAGAGCTAATGTATATGAGCAAGAAGAGCAAACAATGGCGCGATTTCTTGCTGGTTTGCACCCTTCCATCAAGCGCATAACTGAATTTCAGCCTTACAACAACATGGTGGAATTAGTGCATCAAGCGACCAAAGCTGAGAGACAAGTGCAACTTGATATGAGAGCAACAAGAACATCATCCTACATACCCCGTTCAGCACCTACAGGAGGTAAACCCACATCACATTTCAATTCTTTTAAAGCTAATCAATCTAGTGGAAGTTTTGCTCCTAGTACACGTGTTGCACCAAGCGGGAAGAATGCTACAACACCAACTGCTAAGAAGAGTTCAGCACCTTCGCCTTCATCTTCAGTGGGTTCTACAGGAAGGAGTAGTGGCATCCAATGCTTTAAATGTCTTGGACGAGGTCATGTGCAAAAGGATTGTCCAAATAACAAGGTTATGTTGCTATTGGAAAATGGTGAATATGACTCTACTAGCGAGGAGGAAGGTGATGCCCTTGCTGATTGTGGAAGATTTGGTGACACATATGAGGAAAGACAAGGAGAGGAGGTGAATGGAGATGGTGTTTGTGACCCCGAGGCTGGTCCTATACTTGTGTGTACACCGACAGTGTTGAGTGTGCAAGCAAAATCAAATCATGAACAACGCTGCAATCTTTTCCAAACACGAGCTCAGGTGAGTAAGGATGGTAAGTGTTGCAAAGTTATTATTGATGGTGGGAGTTGGCACAATTTAGCTAGCAAAGAGCTTTGTTTTAAACTTGGATTGAAATATAAGAAACACCCACATCCATATCAAATTCAATGGTTAAACAATAATGGCTCAATGAATGTTGGATATACAGTTGATGTTAGCTTTCAGATTGGTTCTTATCGTGATACTGTAGAATGTGATGTTGTGTCGATGGAAGTATGTCATTTGTTATTAGGTAGACCATAGCAATATGATCGTTCTGTAATTCATGATGGAAGAACTAATCAATACAAGTTTATGTGGAATAATAAAGAAATAGTGCTACGACCATTAACCCCTTCTCAAATTATATATGATAACATGCAAAAGGTTGAAGTAAAAGTGGAGAATGAGAAAGGGAAGGAGCAACAGAGTGTGATTCCACAGAAGGTGAGTGAGAGCCACAAGCTAAAATTGAGTGGAAAAAGAAAGGATGAGGGAGAGAAAAAGTTAGTCATGATAGCCACTAAATCTGATTTGAGAGAGATGAGAGATGAACCCACTGTGGAACATTTGGTGTTACTATATAAAGATGTTTTGCTTTCCACTAATGACTTAACATCTCTTCCTAGTGTGGTTTCTCAAGTGTTACAGGCTTATGAAGATGTCTTTCTGGAGGAGGTACCCGCTGGTCTACCACCCATACGAGGAATTGAACATCAAATTGATTTGGTGCCGGGAGCTCCACTTCCCAACCGGCCGCCGTACCGCACCAATCCGGAAGAGACAAAGGAAATTCAGCGACAAGTGCAAGCACTCATGGAAAAAGGGTACGTACGCGAAAGTCTTAGTCCTTGTGCCGTTCCTGTCATTCTTGTTCCTAAGAAAGATGGTACATGGAGAATGTGCGTAGACTGTAGAGCTATCAATAATATTACCATTCGTTATCATCATCCTATTCCTAGGTTAGATGATATGCTTGATGAATTGAGTGGCTCTACTATCTTTTCTAAGATTGATTTGCGTAGCGGATATCATCAAATTAGAATGAAACATGGTGATGAGTGGAAGACAGCTTTTAAAACAAAATTTGGATTGTATGAATGGTTAGTGATGCCTTTTGGTTTATCTAATGCTCCTAGTACATTCATGCGATTAATGAACCATGTTTTGAGATACTTCATTGGAAAATTTGTGGTAGTCTATTTTGATGATATTTTGATATATAGCCGCTCATTAGAAGAACATGGTGAACACATTAGACAAGTGCTAGAAGTGCTAAGGACTGAACAATTGTATGCTAATCTTGAGAAGTGTACCTTTTGTACAAACAAAGTGGTGTTCTTAGGCTATGTTGTGTCAGCTCATGGCATTGAAGTGGATGATTCTAAAATTGAAGCTATTCGAAATTGGGCTACTCCTGTCAATGTTAGTCAAATTCGTAGCTTTCATGGACTTGCTAGTTTTTATCGACGTTTTGTGAAAGATTTCAGCACTATTGCTGCCCCATTAAATGAATTAACTAAAAAGGGTGTTGCTTTTGAATGGGGAGAATCACAAGAAAAGGCTTTTGCTGAATTGAAGAAATGTTTGACTGAAGCACCATTGCTTGTTTTACCTGATTTTACTAAAACTTTTGAGATTGAATGTAATGCTAGTGGAATAGGTATCGGTGGTGTTTTGATGCAAGAAAGAAAACCTGTTGCATATTTTAGTGAAAAACTTCATGGTGCACAATTGAATTATCCTGTTTATGATAAAGAATTATATGCTCTTGTGCGTGTTTTAGAGACTTGGCAACATTATCTTTGGCCTAAAGAATTTTTTATTCATTCTGATCATGAAGCTTTGAAATATTTGAAAGGCCAAGCTAATCTTAATCGTAGACATGCTAAGTGGGTTGAATTCATTGAAACTTTTCCATACATTATTAAATACAAGAAAGGCAAAGAAAATGTGGTAGCTGATGCATTGTCTAGAAAGAATGTGATTTTAACTCAGTTGGAAGTAAAGGTGCCTGGATTAGAGAGTTTGAAAGAATTATATACTTCCGACCATGAATTTTCAGTACCATATTCTAATTGCAAAGATGGGAAAGGGTGGGATAAGTTTCATGTTCATGATGGCTTTCTCTTTCGCATGAACAAGCTATGCGTTCCAGAGTCTTCCGTGCGTTTGCTACTATTGCAGGAATCTCATTCAGGAGGACTGATGGGACATTTTGGAAGAGAGAAGACGTATATGATGTTGAGCGATCACTTCTATTGGCCTAAGATGAGGCGAGACGTCGAGCGGTTTGTTCAAAGATGCATCACATGCCATAAAGCGAAGTCAAAACTCAATCCACATGGTTTGTATACTCCACTTCCAGTTCCTAATGCACCTTGGGAAGATATTAGTATGGATTTTGTGTTATGATTGCCTAGGACTAAGAGGGGGAGGGACTCTGTTTTTTGTTGTTGTGGATAGGTTTTCAAAGATGGCACACTTTATTCTTTGTCATAAGAGCGACGATGCGTCGCATGTAGCTGACTTATTTTTCAGGGAGATTGTGAGATTGCATGGAATGCCCAGAACCATTGTGTCAGATCGTGACGTCAAGTTTATGAGCTACTTTTGGAAGACTTTGTGGGCTAAGCTTGGGACAAAGCTACTCTTTTCAACAATTTATCACCCACAAACCGATGGACAAACGGTGGTGGTGAACCGTACACTCTCAATGCTGCTGCGGACAATGATAAAAAAGAATTTAAAAGAGTGGGAAGATTGTCTACCGCATGTCGAATTTGCTTATAATAGGGCGGTACATTCTACAACTCAACTGTGTCCATTTGAGGTAGTGTATGGCTTCAAACCAATCACGCCACTTGATTTGATGCCACTTCCATTACAAGAACATACTCATATGGATGCTTCCAAACGTGCTGACTTTGTAAAAAAGCTCCATAAAAAGACTAGAGAGGTAATTGAACAAAAGGTACGTGCTTATGCTTCTAAAGCTAATAGATCTAGAAAGAAATTGTTGTTTGAACCAGGTGACTTAGTATGGGTACATCTTCGCAAAGAACGTTTTTCGGATAAGCGTAAATCAAAGTTGATGCCCCGTGGTGATGGTCCTTTAAAGTACTTGCCAAGATCAATGATAATGCATACAAGATAGAACTTCCAGAGACGATTATGGGGTAAGTACTACTTTTATGTTGCCGATTTGTCACCTTTCTTTAGACAAGACGATACAGAGTCGAGGACGACTCCTTCTCAAGAGGGGAGGATGATGAGGACATCGCTACTACTACTATACATGAAACACCCAAAGGACCGATGACTAGAGCGAGAGCTAAGATTTTAAATAAACAGTGAATTTGTTTCTTAACGAATTACCTTGTATTGATGAGAACTTTATACTACCTAATGCAAGTTCTTTATGCATTCTCAGGTTTGAACGTTGTGATGACTCTGGAACTGAGAGGGAGGTCGGGACCAAGGCATAGGACAAGCACCGAAAAGAACAAGTTATTCGGTTCGGTCAACAACTCCAACATGAAGCCTAAAGACCAAACTTATTTGTTGAACGTCACAAGTCTAACATGCATGCATGTAACTAGAGGCCGTGCCAATTAGTTAGCACGCTTGTGCTTCAACCGTGCATGTCTCATGGCCCGCATGCCTCCCTATATGGGCTTTGTAATTACGCACAATAATTAGTGGTGTGATTAGGCCCAATTTGTGCATGTATCTGTATCGGAGCCGCCGCCGTATAAAAGACGGAACGAACGGAAAAACAGAGGAAGGGATTTTTGATTTGTGAACACAGTACGTGACGTGAGGTTGGTCTTGAGAGCTTGAAACACATCTTTGATGATTTTTGCTAGCCAATTGAATCCAATAAAACTTTTGAGAGTTCTTGCAATTTGAGATCGCTCAACCTTTCCATCGGGAATTGGGAGCGCGATAGGGCTTTCGCTGGTGGTCGGAAAGTCCGGTGCGTGTGTTCTTGCGAATTAAAGAGCGCTCGTTCTTGCATTGGCAACGGAGGATCGCTACGATTCAAAAGAGGACACGTGAGTATCTAATCCTACGCCGAGAAGATCGGCGACCCGTATCATCTTGGTATCGAGCGTGGTTTCTGTAGGATTTTTTTACCCTTGTTTTTAGTTTGATTTATTTTTGTCCGATAATCCATAAACCAAAAAAATACAAAAAAAAAGTTCCAAACCCTAGTATTTGCATCTGTTATTTTTGTGAGTTTTGTTAGGTTTTAATCCATTAGAAATATGTTTAGGTGCTGATCGTCGTGTTCTTTTGCGTCGCTTATTCGTTGTATCCACATAAAGGCCCAAAAAAAAATCAAAACTTCCCGGCTGGAAACCCGTTGTTTGATTTGTGATTGCCGAATTGAATTTTGATCACAGCATTGCTGTTCGGCTTACCCCCTTCTTGTGGGATCAAAATTGCCGATTGATCTGGCTGCGGGTCAAAAATCAAGAGGTGCTTCCGTGATTTCTGGCCGAAAACCTGCTGGCCGAATCAACATACTAGAAGATCCTTTCAAATCCCACGTGCCAGAGGAATTAGCTGGCTGTGAACTGGAACCAAACCGAAGCATCTAGTACTTGGAACTTGTACTAAACGTCCAAGTAGCCAATTGGGATATGCTCACTTATACTCAAAGCATCTGAATTGAGTTGGTTACGTGGCTCTTGTCAATTCCTCCATACAAACATTAGGTTGGTGTTTGTCATCCAATCCAGTGCGCAGTCATATACACATGCTGTTTGTCATCCAGTCCAGTGAGCAAATAGACTCTGCACCAACAGCCAAACACTTGTTTAGTTGAGAGCTTCACTTATATATATTTTTTTTCATCAAATGAGACTAGCTGTTGAATATTGCATCTAGGGCTGTTCTAAAATTATTTTACACATTACTGAATCATTTTCGGACTTGTGCAAAATAAAAAAGTTCGCCAAGAAAAAAGGCAGAAAAAAAGGAAGAAAAAAAGGCCCGATTTAAAAACATTGGCGAATTCTAAGAATTCTTAGTCCATAAATTCAGATTGTGTAATTTAATTTCTTGAGTCTTGTGCCCTTACATTCATATTTTTGCAATTGGCTAGCGCTCTCCTAGTACTTGGTGCAAAAACGAGCTATTAAATCCCCAATTTCATATCGTCTCTATTTAGCTCACTCCTTTGTTTGCATTAAGTCACATTAATCTTTGCGTGTGCTCATAAACTTCACTTAAACCTTTTGGATCAGCACCTAGGCAAAATATTCTAGTTTGGATTATTACTTAACTTTACAACATCAAGAATTTCAGATTGCTAGGATATACACTTCCATACCAAGCTCCACTAAATAACCGTTGTTGTGCAATTGTGAACACTCTTATATTCGCTTGATCATCACGTTGCCATTCAAGCTTCTACCAAGTGTAAGTTCTTATTGGCCTTAATTCACTTGAAAGGTGAGAACTTTATTTTTTGCAAGAAAGAGAGTGAGATTGAGTGATTTATACTAATCCACCATATATTTTGTTATTGCTTCGTGTTTTCTTTGCACAATCTAACCATGTCAGGTGGAGAAGACAACTATGGTGAGGAGCATGAAGTTGATCTTAATGCCCGGTGACTCGCCAACATCAAAGCGTTGAGAAGTACATTGCAACAAGAATTTGTAGCCGCACTACTGCAATGGGAGAACAATTTAAAACAGATATGCGTGGTCTCCATGACCGAACTCAAAGCGGATATGCAGGATCTGCGCATTGAGATCAATCAACAGATGAACGTGTTGCGCGGGAACATTGTGAATGACGTTATGCGAGCAATTCGGGCACAACCCGAAGAAGGAAATGCTCATCTTGGGGCTGCCCTTCCTCCACGTGGTGAGGGAGTGGCCGCTGCCCGAGGTGGTCAAGAAGATCAACAAAGGCGAGACCGCGTGGTGGCCAATGCCATTCGTCCACCCCCACCTAGGAGAGGTGAAGGGGGCGGCTTCCATGGTCCGGGGAGGGGCCATGGACATGGAGGCCGTGGTGGAGGAGCACCTCGCGACGATGACGACTTTCTTCACCACGACGACGGTTACCGCCGCCGTAACCACTACGGCGATGGTCGACCACACGAGGAGAAGTTTGGTAAGCTCAAATTTACTATGCCAACATTTTCAGGTACACATGATCCTGAAGATTACCTCACTTGGGAGCTCAAGGTGGATAAAGTGTTTCGCCTACACAATTACTCCGAAGAGAAGAAAATCCATATGGCGGGACTTGAATTCACTGATTATGCACTCATATGGTGGGAACAAGTTCAAAATCAAAGGAGAGAGTACGACGAGCCTCCCATCACTACATGGGAAGAGATGAAGTACCACATGAGAGCAAGGTTTGTTCCCAAACATTATAAACGTGATTTATTTGATAAATTGCAGCAATGAAGCAAGGAACTCTCACGGTGGAGGAGTACTATAAAGAGATGGAAATGGCTATGATTAGAGCTAATGTATATGAGCAAGAAGAGCAAACAATGGCGCGATTTCTTGCTGGTTTGCACCCTTCCATCAAGCGCATAACTGAATTTCAGCCTTACAACAACATGGTGGAATTAGTGCATCAAGCGACCAAAGCCGAGAGACAAGTGCAACTTGATATGAGAGCAACAAGAACATCATCCTACATACCCTGCTCAGCACCTACAGGAGGTAAACCCACATCCCATTTCAATTCTTTTAAAGCTAATCAATCTAGTGGAAGTTTTGCTCTAGTACACGTGTTGCACCAAGCGGAAGAATGCTACAACACCAACCGCTAAGAAGAGTTCAGCACCTTCGCCTTCATCTTCAAGTGGGTTCTACAGGAAGGAGTAGTGGCATCCAATGCTTTAAATGTCTTGGACGAGGTCATATGCAAAAGGATTGTCCAAATAACAAGGTTATGTTGCTATTGGAAAATGGTGAATATGACTCTACTAGCGAGGAGGAAGGTGATGCCCTTGCTGATTGTGGAAGATTTGGTGACACATATGAGGAAAGACAAGGAGAGGAGGTGAATGGAGATGGTGTTTGTGACCCCAAGGCTGGTCCTATACTTGTGTGTACACCGACAGTGTTGAGTGTGCAAGCAAAATCAAATCATGAACAACGCTGCAATCTTTTCCAAACACGGGCTCATGTGAGTAAGGATGGTAAGTGTTGCAAAGTTATTATTGATGGTGGAGTTGGCACAATTTAGCTAGCAAAGAGCTTTGTTTTAAACTTGGATTGAAATATAAGAAACACCCACATCCATATCAAATTCAATGGTTAAACAATAATGGCTCAATGAATGTTGGATATACAGTTGATGTTAGCTTTCAGATTGGTTCTTATCGTGATACTGTAGAATGTGATGTTGTGTCGATGGAAGTATGTCATTTGTTATTAGGTAGACCATAGCAATATGATCGTTCTGTAATTCATGATGGAAGAACTAATCAATACAAGTTTATGTGGAATAATAAAGAAATAGTGCTACGACCATTAACCCCTTCTCAAATTATATATGATAACATGCAAAAGGTTGAAGTAAAAGTGGAGAATGAGAAAGGGAAGGAGCAACAGAGTGTGATTCCACAGAAGGTGAGTGAGAGCCACAAGCTAAAATTGAGTGGAAAAGAAAGGATGAGGGAGAGAAAAAGTTAGTCATGATAGCCACTAAATCTGATTTGAGAGAGATGAGAGATGAACCCATCGTGGAACATTTGGTGTTACTATATAAAGATGTTTTGCTTTCCACTAATGACTTAACATCTCTTCCTAGTGTGGTTTCTCAAGTGTTACAGGCTTATGAAGATGTCTTTCGGAGGAGGTACCCGCTGGTCTACCACCCATACGAGGAATTGAACATCAAATTGATTTGGTGCCGGGAGCTCCACTTCCCAACCGCCGTACCGCACCAATCCGGAAGAGACAAAGGAAATTCAGCGACAAGTGCAAGCACTCATGGAAAAAGGGCACGACGCGAAAGTCTTAGTCCTTGTGCCGCCTCTGCCATTCTTGTTCCTAAGAAAGATGGTACATGGAGAATATGCGTGAGATCGTAGAGCTATCAATAATATTACTATTCGTTATCATCATCCTATTCCTAGGTTAGATGATATGCTTGATGAATTGAGTGGCTCTACTATCTTTTCTAAGATTGATTTATGAGCGGATATCATCAAATTAGAATGAAACATGGTGATGAGTGGAAGACAGCTTTTAAAACAAAATTTGGATTGTATGAATGGTTAGTGATGCCTTTGGTTTATCTAATGCTCCTAGTACATTCATGCGATTAATGAACCATGTTTTGAGATACTTCATTGGAAAATTTGTGGTAGTCTATTTTGATGATATTTTGATATATAGCCGCCATTAGAAGAACATGGTGAACACATTAGACAAGTGCTAGAAGTGCTAAGGATCTGAACAATTGTATGCTAATCTTGAGAAGTGTACCTTTGTACAAACAAAGTGGTGTTCTTAGGCTATGTTGTGTCACCATGGCATTGAAGTGGATGATTCTAAAATTGAAGCTATTCAAATTGGGCTACTCTCACAATGTTAGTCAAATTCGTAGCTTTCATGGACTTGCTAGTTTTTATCGACGTTTTGTGAAAGATTTCAGCACTATTGCTGCCCCATTAAATGAATTAACTAAAAGGGTGTTGCTTTTGAATGGGGAGAATCACAAGAAAAGGCTTTTGCTGAATTGAAGAAATGTTTGACTAAGCACCATTGCTTGTTTTACTCGATTTTACTAAAACTTTTGAGATTGAATGTAATGCTAGTGGAATAGGTATCGGTGGTGTTTTGATGCAAGAAAGAAAACTCTGTATATTTTAGTGAAAACTTCATGGTGCACAATTGAATTATCCTGCTTATGATAAAGAATTATATGCTCTTGTGCGTGTTTTAGAGACTTGGCAACATTATCTTTGGCCTAAAGAATTTTTATTCATTCGATCATAAAGCTTTGAAATATTTGAAAGGCCAAGCTAATCTTAATCGAGACATGCTAAGTGGGTTGAATTCGTTGAAACTTTTCCATACATTATTAAATACAAGAAAGGCAAAGAAAATGTGGTAGCCGATGCATTGTCTAGAAAGAATGTGATTTTAACTCGGTTGGAAGTAAAGGTGCTCGGATTAGAGAGTTTGAAAGAATTATATACTTCCGACCATGAATTTTCAGTACCATATTCTAATTGCAAAGATGGGAAAGGGTGGGATAAGTTTCATGTTCATGATGGCTTTCTTTCGCATGAACAAGCTATGCTCCAGAGTCTTCCGTGCGCTTGCTACTATTGCAGGAATCTCATTCAGAGGACTGATGGGACATTTTGGAAGAGAGAAGACGATATGATGTTGAGCGATCACTTTATTGGCCTAAGATGAGGCGAGACGTCGAGCGGTTTGTTCAAAGATGCATCACATGCCATAAAGCGAAGTCAAAACTCAATCCACATGGTTTGTATACTCCACTTCCAGTTCCTAATGCACCTTGGGAAGATATTAGTATGGATTTTGTGTTATGATTGCCTAGGACTAAGAGGGGGAGGGACTCTGTTTTTTGTTGTTGTGGATAGGTTTTCAAAGATGGCACACTTTATTCTTTGTCATAAGAGCGACGATGCGTCGCATGTAGCTGACTTATTGTGAGACCCGGAGTAGAAACTCCCAGACCCCCTGTGTATTACTGTACTAGTCCCAGAGATCAATGCTAGTACACACAGTTCAAACAGAAAAGATGATATATTGCCAACAACGCTTTATTACAATAGTATCTGAAGTTTTACAAAGGCCATTGCCTTACTAAGGTTCACAGAACCACAAGCAAAAATAAACACAATGGAAGCAAAGATAACTTGATAGACCCATCAATCGCCACGTGCAATTGATGGGAAGCGAATCTAGGCATCCGGAATAATCCACCGCATCCACATTCGGCGCAGAAGTCATACTCTCCACTTGATCTTCTCCATTCTCTCGCTTATATTTATAGAGCAACAGTGAGTACAAAATGTACTCCGCAAGTCTTGGGAAAATGCATAGATGTAAGGTTTCACAAAGGAAAGCTATATGGTTTATTTGCAAAAATCAGCATTTTATCTCAAATCTACACAATTACTTTAAAAGCCATTTTGTAAACAACATGTTTTCAATAATCGAAATTGATGAGTACTTTAGTGAAGGTTAAACTACCAACACTAATATCTCGCCATCACGCCAATTTTCAAAACCTCAGTTACACCCCGATCCGAACATCACGAGAGTTATACTACTCCCGAAGTTTTTCCAAATCATTTTGTTTTGAAATCAAAACCAAAACTCCTACCATGTGTATGCATTCTTTGTTCGCCCTTGACCGTGGGCACGGCTATTCGAATAGTTTTAACTCGCAGAGGTTGTACACTTTACCCACAAGAGATAAATTATCTTAATAGTCAACACGCTTCCTTTGGCATGAGACCCAGATAAATTATCACAAAGCCTTTCGCCTACTCCAAAGATAGTTTAAATACCACCCGCTAAGGTTTCACCACAACTCGAATCCACGAGTTGGAGCCCTCTGCGCCATATGAGTACAAGAAACCCCGTCCCTCACTATGAGTAACCAAGACACACCGCACTCAATACACCACCGGTGATATCTAAACTACACTATTATAGGGTAGTTAGCCAGGTCGCACCCATATAGACTTGTGGTTGTACTGCTTTTGCTCGGTTTGGACAAACACAAGCGCCGGTCCTTAATCGACTGTGGTGGCTCATTCACAAACCCAACAATTCTCGTGCTAATCGCACTCACCAAACCTTCCATCCACCCTTGTCAACTTTTCCCCTTTGATTTTCAAATTAACAGTGGTAACATCCATTACCACTTTTCAAACAAAATACTTAACAACGGTAACCTCCATTACCAATGTTCAAACAAAACATTTAACAATGGTAACATCCATTACCAATGTTCAAACAAATCATTTAACAATGGTAACATCCATTACCAATGTTCAAACAAATCATTCATCATAATATTTGATAAACATGCTACTTATTTGAACATTAATATGTTTATTTGCTATGCTAAGCATTTGCTAGTTTTTAAACATTCAACAATTATAACACTAACTTATTATTGAGTCAAAGGGATATCCTAAGTTGACAATGGTACAAGGTAAACAATTTTCAATGGAAGGTATAACAAATTGGGTATTTAACTAAATTTTCTAAAATCAAATTATCACTTGATATAACATAAGCATGCAATAACTTTAAAATAAATACCTAATCATTTTATAAAACATTGGAGCAAGTTGATCAAAGGAAACTTGCCAAAACATAGGAGCAAAATGGTCAAAGGAGACTTGCCTTCCCGTGTCTGGTTGAAATCTTCCCAACTTGTTCTTGAGATTGCTCTGACAAATCGGTCTCTACACGTAAATCGAGAATTCCAAATAAATAAAATAAAATAAAAATTCAAAAATTAAAAATAAATATACCAGATGAAAGATTGAAATTTTAGATGAATTTAGAAATTTGAATGGACCAATTTGGAGCTAAAATGAGAAAGATATGGCTATTTGAAAATCTCAGATTTGAATAAATCCAGAAATTGAAATCTCGACATGTGGGGTCCATCGTCAGAAATTTCTTTTAAAATGAGTCTCGACATATGGAACCCATCGACTCGGGACCCACTTGTCAGCCGCTAGCGCAGAGGGTGTCGCCGACGGTGGGGCCTACCTGTCGCTGCGAATTAAAACGGAGAAAACTCAACCTCGCCACATGAGCGGGCTCGAACGCGCGCCAAGGAGTGGGAGGGGAAGAGAGCGCGCTAGCCAAGTGAGCGGGAGGCACCGCCTACCCATAATGGGTAGGTAATCCTCTTAAGGATTATCTCGCGGGAGGCCGCCGGCAACGTGGCACACACGTGGTCGACGCGTGGTCGCCGCGCGGTCGCCACGCCACCGCTTTGCCGACGTGGCGCGCACGCGCAAGGTGGCGGGAGGCGCCGGGTGGCGCCGACGTGGCGCCGATCCGCCGCCACGCTGCTGCCACCTCACCGACGGCCGACGGGCCGGGCGGCCGGTGGTGGCGCGACGGGGACCTAGGGTCGCCGAGCTCGTGACGGCGACGCCGCCAAGGGTACCAAATGAAGAGGAGGATGCGGGAATGCATTGGTACCTTACGCGGAGACCGAGGGTGACCGGAGGGAAGAATCGGCGAGAAGGGGCGGCGGTCGAGAGGAACCTCACGCGGCGCGAGGTGATCCGTGGCATGCAGCTTCTGGGAAGAGGTCGCGAACTCGCCTTGGCACCAAAGAACGCTGGAAGGTGTCGGCGAGGAATGAGGAAGCCCGAGGCGCCGGAATTGCTCGCCGGAGTATTTGAAGCCGCGGGAAGAAATCGGGCGTAGGAGGGCTCGCGCCGGGTGATTCGCTCGAGAGGTGAGGATGGGCGCAGCTGTAGAGGGACCTCGTGGTGCGGGTTTTATAGGTCGGGAGGGTGTGTAATGCGCGCGGTTCGCCGGACTTGTAATCGCGGAGGAGATGAATGCGACGGTGATAACGGCCGCAATTAAGAGTGATTATGCCTCGTAGGGGTGCGGGAGACGTTAATTTGAATGCGCAATGATGTGGGGAATAAAGAAGAAACCGAAGCTTTCAAAGCTTCGTTTTCTAATCAATGGCGCGGCAGCGCGGTGATCGCGCGAGGAAGAAGGAAGATAATCGGGACGGAGGACTCGACATGCAGGGCCCGCGCGTCGGTGAGAGAAGAAAAGAGAAGGAAATCAGCGACGTTGGATTAGTGACGGTGGCATAAGGAAGAGATCGGGCACCTGGATCACGCGAAGGGGTAAGTGAAAGGGAACGATCGAGATTCAATCCGACAACACAAAGTTAGATCCGAGCCGATGGGGTGTACTAAGTGGCAACGGCGCCGCGATTTAATACGGCAATCACGAACGGTCACGATGACGACACGCGCCGGAACGGCGGCTTTGACAGTGGGACTCGCTGGCGTGAGTCCACAAGACCGGCCTATGACAGTGGGGCCCACTTGTCGCAAATCGAAAAGAAACTCAACCTCGCGCGGAGCTGGCTCGAACGCGCCGAGGAGCGGGAGGAAAGAGAGCGCGGCGGTAACTGGATCGGGCGGGAGGATCAACCTACCCTATAAGGTTGATTTATCCTTTGAGTGTTAGCATTTGGGATGGCCGGCCGCCGCTTGATGCGCGACACGTGGCGCCGCGAGAGAGGGGAAGCGGGATGAGGCGAGACGGCGGGATGAGCTCGGGCCGGGAGGAAGGGTTCTGATGCGTGACAAGTGTCACCGAGGAGATTTGATATTTAAATCTTTTATATATATTTCGTAAATCATTAGAGACTTTAAAATACTTAAAAATACCAAATAAATTCCAAAAATTCCAGAAAAATTCACATAACTCATCGATAATGTTTTAAACATATGAAAAATATTTCCAACTTATTTGGATATTAAATTTTCTTTTCAATGTAAACTTTAACTTCGTAAAATTCTAAAATTGGAAATTATTAATTTAAAACTATTTCTTCAAAATAAAAGCAAAAATTGGGATGTTACAAACCTACCCTCTTAGAAGGAATCTCAATTTTAGATTCTGATGAACTGAGAAATAGATTAGGAAACTCGTCAAGATCCTCTTCTCGCTCCTGTGTTGCTTCGACTGACGGTTGCTCCATTGCACTTTGCGTAATTTGATAGTCTTGTTTCTTGTGCAGCGCTCGCCTCTTCCAAAATCTTGACAGAAATTCAATATGTCAAGTCCTCTTTAAATCAACATCCTCAAAAGGTATCAACTCCTCTGGTACTCTCAAACACTTTTTCAATCGTGATACATGAAATACATCATGTACACTGACAACCGAGGAGGAAGTTCTAGCCGATGTTTACTTCACCTCTTCTTGCTATAATTAGAAATGGTCCAATATACCTTGGGGCAAGCTTACCATCGACTTTGAATCGACGCATCCCTTTCATAGGTGACACTTTCGTGATACACATGATCGTCGCGTAAATTCCAACATTCTTCGACGATTATCCGCATAACTCTTTTGTCCGGTCTCGTGCTGCTTTCAATCGGTCTCGGATTAAGCGAACTTGATCTTCCGCTAACTTTAAGACGCCCGTCCGAATACTTGACTCTCTCCGGTCTCGACTAATATAACGGTGTTCTACATTTTCTCGCCATACAAGGCTTCAAACGGAGACATCTTCGACTAGATTGATAACTATTATTATATGAGAATTCCGCATAGGGCAAACTTTTATCCCAATCGGCTTTATTGGCTAAAGCACATGCTCTCAAAGATATCTTCCAATATCCGATTTACCCGCTCTGTCTCGACCATCCGCTTGAGGATGATAAGCAAGATCTTGAAATTTAAATTGGTGCCCAAAACTTCATGAAGTTTCGCCAAAATCTTGAGGTAAATTGTGTTCCTCTATCCGACACTATCCTCTTTGGAACTCCATGCAAACACACAATTTTTGACATATAAAGCTCGCCAATCTATCTCCGAATATGTAGTCTTTATGGTATAAAATGAGCGACTTTTGTTAAACGGTCAACTATAACCCAAATTGAGTCATAACCTAACTTGGTCCTTGGTAGTCCTGTTATGAAATCCATTCCAATATCCTCCCATTTCCATTCATGTATATGCAGAGGTTGCAAAAGACCAGCAGGCCTTTGATGCTCTGCTTAACTCTTTGACATATATCACACAAGGCTACATATTCTGCAATTTCCTTTTCATATTGTTCCACCAAGAACTTTCCTTTAAATCTCGATACATTTTTGTACTTCCGTGATGAATTGAATATCCTGATTCATGAGCTTCTTTTAAGATTAATCCTTTAATTTCCTTGTTCTCGGGTACTAGTATTCTCTTTCCAAACCAAAGAGTCCCTTCTTCATCTTCCAAAATCCAAGCGATTTACCTTTCTTCATATTCTCTTTAATTTCTTTAACATATTCATCCTCTCGTTGGGCTGCCTTGATTTGATCTTCCAAGGTAGGATGAACCTTCAATGCGCATGAATACCTTCGTTAACTATTTCCAAATTTAATCTTTGGAATTCCTCATGGAGGGTTAATCGCTTATCTCAAATTGACAGATGATTCATATGACTCTTTCGACTCAAAGCATCGGCTACTACATTAGCTTTTCCGGATGATAGTGTATTCCCACATCATAATCCTTTATCAATTCGAGCCATCTTCTTTGTCTCATATTAAGATCAGTGGGTGAATATATACTTTAAACTTTTATGATCTGTATATATCTCACACCGATTACTAATTAAATAATGCCTCCATAACTTTAGTGCATGCACAACAAAGACTAGTTCTAAGTCATGAGTGGGATAATTTTCTTCATGCGGTCTTAATCGCCTTGATGCGTAAGCTACCACCCTTCCTTCTTGCATTAACACACAACCAAGACCTTGTTTTGAAGCATCACAAAATATCTCAAAATCTTTTCGAATATCGTAACCGCAGAACCGGTGTCAAGTTAACCTTTTCTTTAATTCTTGAAAGCTATCCTCACAGATTTACTCCATTCAAATTTCTTCTCCTTCTTTAACACCTGGGTTAAAGGTCCGCAATTTTGGAAAACCTTCAATAAATCGACGATAATAACCTGCTAATCCCGCAAAACTTTGGATCTCTGTTATCGCCTTGGGTGGAGTCCAATTTAATACATCCTTAACTTTTCCAGATCTACAGATACTCCTTCCGCTGAGATCACATGTCCTGAAATTCAATTTCCTTTAACCAAAATGCACATTTGCTAAATTTAGCATATAATCGTGTTCACGAGTCTTTGCAACACTATCCTTAGATGACCTTCATGTTCTTTGTTATTCTTTGAATAGATAAGAATGTCATCTATGAAAACAACAACAAACTTATCTAAATAATCCATAAAGACTTTATTCATCAAGTTCATGAAATATGCCGGTGCATTTGTCGCACCAAAAGACATCACCGTATACTCATATAATCCATATCTTGTGGCTAAGGTCGTCTTTGGTATATCTTCGTGTCTAATCTTCAATCGATGATATCCTCGACCAAGATCAATCTTGAAAAGACACTTGATCCTATGAGTTGGTCAAACAAATCATCGATCCGGTAAAGGATACTTATTCTTTATAGTGACTTCATTTAAAGCTCGATAATCAACGCACATCCGCTGACTACCATCCTTCTTCTTTACTAGAAGCACGGGCTCCCAAGGTGAAGAACTTGGTCCGATGAATCCTTTCTCATACAATTCTTGGATCTGTCTCTTGACTTGCTAAATCATCTACCGACATCCGATAAGGTCTTTTGATATTGAGCCGCACTGTGCACCGTGTTTATAACGAATTCAACTTCTCGATCGGTGGTAATCTCGGCAAATCCTCGTGAAAACATCCGGTACTCGCGAACTATCGCCACATCTTCCAAACTTTTTCCTTTTAGGTTGGTTAACATATCGTCTTTCTTTGAGTGCATAATCGCTTCATGTCTTATCTCGAATTCCATCGAATTGGTAATGATAATGGCACGATTTGCACAATCTATCCGTCCTTTATACTTGATCAACCAATCCATACCAAGTATTATATCTATGCCATCGAGTCTATTATAATAAGGTTCGCTAGAACTTTACTCCATTTATAATTATGGTTGCACTAGGGCTAACCAAATTAGTCCTCAATTCTTTTCCAGGATTGACTATCATAAGGTCCCTTAGCAAACAAATTTTCCAATTATTCTTTTCAACAAAAGCCTTTGTTACGTAAAGAATGTGTAGCTCCGTAATCAAATAATATAATTGCGGTATGGAGTTTACTAGAAACTTACCCGTAACTACATCCGTGCATCTTCCACGCTCTGCGGTAACATGGTTGATACGCCTCGATTCATGTTTTGTGGAGTCTTGGGAGTTTGAGGGCTTCCACGCCCTGACCATTAGTTGGAGCTCTTCTTTGGTGTAGGGTCAAGATTGAAACGAACCGGTTACCGCTGACGCTTCGTGGGGACGCTGCCGCATAGTGTCCCATATTCTTGCAATTGTAGCATTGCACTCCCGCAGCTACATTTGCTTTGATGCGGTTGGGCTGCATTTCCGCTCTAGGAGCTTGAGGTAAAGGACGAGGTGCGAAATTGGTATCCTCGTATGATTATGTACGGAGGTCGGTTGTACCGTGGTGGCGTGAATCGTGAACCGCCGCAGATCGCCGAGCTTGGAACTTCCTCTTCCGGAGTCGAAGAGTTGGCGTTGAGCATCTTCTGCAATAAAGCTTTATTCACTAGATGCTGAAAAGTAGGGTAGTCATTGGAGACTAATTGAACCTTGAGGTTGGGGTCTATCCTCCCATAAACCTCCAAATCTTTGCAGATCGCCACATCTTCTGGGGCATATCTAGATAGTGAATAAATTTGCTTAAATAAGCGGAAACGCCGTGTTTCCTCTCAGAGATGATGGAACTCCTTTTTCTTCATTTCCATAATACTCATAGGAATATGAGCATTACTAAGGCTTCCAAAAATTCGCCCAACCAATGTTCTCGAGCATCCCGGTGTGCAAGCAAAGAATTGTCCCACAGGTTGGCAAAGAACTCCTTGGAGTTGATGAGCAGATATATAACCTTCTCATGTTCAGCACATTGAGCTAAATTCAGCTTCCTTTCCACTTCCTTAATCCAATCATCCGCTCCAACGGATCGGCAGATCCTCGCGAAGGTCTGAGGTCGGGTCCTCATGAATTCCCGAGCTTAGATCGGTGGGTGCAGTGTACTTGCTGAGCTTGATTGACTTGATTTTGGGCCAAAGCTCAAGAAGTTGTAGTTGCATGGCCATCATTTGTTCCATATTGGGTGCTTGGGTGGCGGAGGTGGAATTGGGGCCTCATTGTTGTTGGGCTGGGTGGTTGTTGATGTTGCTTCGTGTTCACCATCCAAGCTCCATCAAGAAAAGTACGTAAAAGAGGGAAAAGCATAGATGAGAGACTGGCGGTTTATCATCCCAAAACAACACACAAGATTAACACAATGATTGAGAAAACCCAACTTTTGAAATTCAAATTAACTTTTGAAATGGTTGTACCACAAACGCACAAGGCTTGGTACAATCCATTTTATTACATCATATCATTATAAAAGCGTTCTAGTATCGATAAACGATCAAAAAGGGTAGTCTATCTAACATCTAATTATCCTCACGATGATACGCCTCGCTCCTCCTCGGGATCCTCCTCTCGAGTCCGACGAGTGACTCGCCCATAATCACGCAGCTTGTTCGCGAACGCGACCGTGATCGGCCTCGCCGAAAGTAAGTGATCCGAACGGAATGCCGGGCGCCCTCACGGATCCGCTGATGTCGAGGTCGTAGCGGATCGGGCGCCGCACACTCTTCCTTGCCGTGAGCCTAGTGCGAGGTCCCGGAGTTCGATCGAGCAAAGAACAGAGCCGTGGAGTCGGTGTAGTGGTGGCAGCCAAGACGCCCGCCGCCTCTAGCCTGTCCTCGCCCGCATCTGACGTCGGCGTGGGCGGTCGACTGCAATACCGTGTTCGGAGAGTGTCTGAGTGGTCGAATCGACGCGAAGCATCCGGAGAAGTCCTATCTCCGCCGAGCTCGCGTAAGTCGCGTCGATGCTTGGGTGAATCGCACTGATGAGACAGCGTGGGTCGCCCACCACGATCCGAAAGCCTCGGGTGAGTTTGTCCTGCTCGTAGTCGGAAAGAAGCGTATGGCGATCGTCAGAACTCCCTTTGTGCCTCCGCACAACTCGCTATCGCCATCTTGGTCGCATCTTGGATAGCGCGTCAGATAAAGGGGTCCGAGGGTGCTCAATATGCGATGAGACGGGGTTAAGCCGCCCATCCGAGCATAGATGAATACTTCCATGGTCCATGAATCCATAGTCATCACTCTAGTGTTCCGCCCTCGAAAATGGGTCGTTGATTATATTTCGATGTGCATTAATCGTCGAGAAGAGTCGCAAAGCTCCTCACTCTCGCCATGAGAATGGTGATCCCACGGGTCAAGACGACGAAGAACCCGCCATCTATAAGTTTGAAAATAAGGAGAGATCAGTAAAGATTTTTAAATAATGAGGGTAGGACAAGAACAAGATACTAAGTAAGTAAAGAGTAGAAGCAAAAGAAACTTATATTTTTGTACATAAATTTTTATTAAATATAAATCCTTAAAGCTTCCCAAAACCTATGGCTCGTCCTACAGCCAAGATGGCTCTGATACCACTTCTGTGAGACCCGGAGTAGAAACTCCTGCACTTCGTATTACTGCACTAGTCCTGCAGATCAATGCTAGTACACACAGCTCAAACAGAAAAGATGATATATTGCCAACAACGCTTTATTACAATAGTATCAAGTTTTACAAAGGCCATTGCCTTACTAAGGTTCACGTAACCACAAGCAAAAATAAACACAATGAAGCAAAAGATAACTTGATAGACCCATCAATCGCCACGTGCAATTGATGGGAAGCGAATCCTAGGCATCCGAATAATCCACCGCATCCACATTCTAGCAGAAGTCATACTCCGACTTGATCTTCTCCATTCTCTCGCTTTTATATTTATAGAGCAACAGTGAGTACAAAAATGTACTCCGCAAGTCTTGGGAAAATGCATAGATGTAAGGTTTCACAAAGGAAAGCTATATGGTTTATTTGCAAAAATCAGCATTTTATCTCAAATCTACACAATTACTTTAAAAGCCATTTTGTAAACAACATGTTTTCAATAATCGAAATTGATGAGTACTTTAGTGAAGGTTAAACTACCAACACTAATATCTCGGGCCATCACGACCAATTTTCAAAACCTCAGTTACACCCCGATCCAACATCACGAGAGTTATACTACTCCCGAAGTTTTTCCAAATCATTTTGTTTTGAAATCAAAACCAAAACTCCTACCATGTGTATGCATTCTTTGCTCGCCCTTGACCGTGGGCACGGCTATTCGAATAGTTTTAACTCGCAGAGGTTGTACACTTTACCCACAAGAGATAAATTATCTTAATAGTCAACACGCTTCCTTTGGCATGAGACCCAGATAAATTATCACAAAGCCTTCGCCTACTCCAAAGATAGTTTAAATACCACCCGCTAGGTTTCACCACAACTCGAATCCACGAGTTGGAGCCCCTCTTGCGCCATATGAGTACAAAGAAACCCTGTCCCTCACTATGAGTAACCAAGACACCCCGGCACTCAATACACCACCGGTGATATCTAAACTACACTATTATAGGGTAGTTAGCTAGGTCGCACTCCATATAGACTTGTGGTTGTACTGCTTTGCCTGGTTTGGACAAACACAAGCGCCGGTCCTTAATCGACTGTGGTGGCTCATTCACAAACCCAACAATTCTCGTGCTAATCGCACCACCAAACCTTCCATCCACCCTTGTCAACTTTTCCCCTTTGATTTTCAAATTAACAGTGGTAACATCCATTACCACTTTTCAAACAAAATACTTAACAACGGTAACCTCCATTACCAATGTTCAAACAAAACATTTAACAATGGTAACATCCATTACCAATGTTCAAACAAATCATTTAACAATGGTAACATCCATTACCAATGTTCAAACAAATCATTCATCATAATATTTGATAAACATGCTACTTATTTGAACATTAATATGTTTATTTGCTATGCTAAGCATTTGCTAGTTTTTAAACATTCAACAATTATAACACTAACTTATTATTGAGTCAAAGGGATATCCTAAGTTGACAATGGTACAAGGTAAACAATTTTCAATGGAAGGTATAACAAATTGGGTATTTAACTAAATTTTCTAAAATCAAATTATCACTTGATATAACATAAGCATGCAATAACTTTAAAATAAATACCTAATCATTTTATAAAACATTGGAGCAAGTTGATCAAAGGAAACTTGCCAAAACATAGGAGCAAAATGGTCAAAGGAGACTTGC
Organism: Melocanna baccifera; assembly: GCA_036346265.1. Lineage (NCBI taxonomy): Eukaryota > Viridiplantae > Streptophyta > Magnoliopsida > Poales > Poaceae > Melocanna > Melocanna baccifera. The sequence goes on along the minus strand of CM070676.1, from coordinate 14,202,444 downwards.
CTTCCTGTGTCCGGTTGAAATCTTCCCAACTTGTTCTTGAGATTGCTCTGACAAATCGGTCTCTACACGTAAATCGAGAATTCCAAATAAATAAAATAAAATAAAAATTCAAAAATTAAAAATAAATATACCAGATGAAAGATTGAAATTTTAGATGAATTTAGAAATTTGAATGGACCAATTTGGAGCTAAAATGAGAAAGATATGGCTATTTGAAAATCTCGATTTGAATAAATCCAGAATTCGGAAATCTCGACATGTGGGGTCCATCGTCAGAAATTTCTTTAAAATGAGTCTCGACATATGGAACCCATCGGACTCGGGACCCACTTGTCGGCCGCTAGCGCAGAGGGGTGTCGCGACGGTGGGGCCTACTGTCGCTGCGAATTAAAACGAGAAAACTCAACCTCGCCAGCGGGAGCAGGCTCGAACGCGCGCAGAAGGAGTGGGAGGGGGAAGAGAGCGGCGCTAGCCAAGTGAGCGGGAGGCACCGCCACCCATAATGGGTAGGTAATCCTCTTAAGGATTATCTGCGGAGGCCGGCGGCAACGTGGGCACACGTGGTCGACGCGTGGTCGCCGCGTGGTCGCCACGCCACCGCTTGCCGACGTGGCCGCGCACGCGCAAGGTGGCGGGGAGGCGCTCGGGTGGCGCTGACGTGGCGCCGATCTGGCCGCCACGCCTGCTGCCACCTCAGCCCGACGGCTGACGGTCGGCGCGCGTGGTGGCGCACGGACCTAGGGTCGCCGAGCTCCGTGATCGGCGACGCCGCCAAGGGTACCAAATGAAGAGGAGGATGCGGGAATGCATTGGTACCTTACGCGAGACCGAGGGTGACCGAGGAAGAATCGGCGAGAAGGGGCGGCGGTCGGAGAGGAACCTCACGGCGGCGGAGGTGATCCGGTGGCGCAGCAGCTCGGGGAAGAGGTCGCCGGAACTCGCCTTGGCACCAGCAACGTCGGGAAGGTGTCGGCGAGGAATGAGGAAGCCCGAGGCGGCCGGAATTGCTCGCCGGAGTATTTGAAGCCGCGGGAAGAAATCGGGCGTAGGGAGGGCTCGCGCCGGTGATTCGCTCGAGAGGTGAGGATGGCGCAGCGTAGAGGGACCTCGTGGTGCGGGTTTTATAGGCCGGAGGGGTGTAACAGCATGCGCAAGTTCGCCGGACTTGTAATCGCCGGAGGAGATGAATGCGACGGTGATAACGGCCGCAATTAAGAGTGATTATGCCTCGAGGTGCGGGAGACGTTAATTTGAATGCGCAATGATGTGGGGAATAACGGAAGAAACCAAGCTTTCAAAGCTTCGGTTTTCTAATCAATGCGGCGGCAGCGGTGATCGCGCGAGGAAGAAGGAAGATAATCGGGACGGAGGACTGACAGAGGGCCGCGCGTCGCTGAGAGAAGAAAAAGAGAAGGAAATCAAAGCGACGTTGGATTAGTGACGTGTGGCATAAGGAAGAGATCGGGCCACTGGATCACGGGCGAAGGGTAAGTGAAAGGAACGATCGAGATTCAATCCGACAACACAAAGTTAGATCCGAGCCGATGGGGTGTACTAAGTGGCAAGCGGTACGCGATTTAATACGGCAATCACGAACGGTCACGATGACGACACGCGTCGGAACGACGGCTTTGACAGTGGGACTCGCTGGCGGTGAGTCCACAAGACCGGCCTATGACAGTGGGGCCCACTTGTCGGCGCAAATCGAAAAAGAAACTCAACCTCGCGCGGAGCGGGCTCGAACAGCGCCGAGGAGCGGGGAGGAAAGAGAGCGGCGCAGAACTGGGTCGGGCGGGAGGATCAACCTACCCTATAAGGTTGATTTATCCTTTTGAGTGTTAGCCGGGATGGCCGGCCGCGTCGGATGCGCGACACGTGGCGCCGCGAGAGAGAGCGGGAAGAGGATGAGGCGAGACGCGGGATGAGCTCGGGCCGGGAGGAAGGGTTCTGATGCGTGACAAGTGTCACCGAGGAGATTTGATATTTAAATCTTTTATATATATTTAAATCATTAGGAGACTTTAAAATACTTAAAAATACCAAATAAATTCCAAAAATTCCAGAAAAATTCACATAACTCATCGATAATGTTTTAAACATATGAAAATATTTCCAACTTATTTGGATATTAAATTTTCTTTTCAATGTAAACTTTAACTTCAGAAAATTCCAGAAAATTGGAAATTATTAATTTAAAACTATTTCTTCAAAATAAAAGCAAAAATTGGGATGTTACACTTATTTTTCAGGGAGATTGTGAGATTGCATGGAATGCCCAGAACCATTGTGTCAGATCGTGACGTCAAGTTTATGAGCTACTTTTGGAAGACTTTGTGGGCTAAGCTTGGGACAAAGCTACTCTTTTCAACAATTTATCACCCACAAACCGATGGACAAACGGTGGTGGTGAACCGTACACTCTCAATGTCTGCTGCGGACAATGATAAAAAAGAATTTAAAAGAGTGGGAAGATTGTCTACCGCATGTCGAATTTGCTTATAATAGGGCGGTACATTCTACAACTCAACTGTGTCCATTTGAGGTAGTGTATGGCTTCAAACCAATCACGCCACTTGATTTGATGCCACTTCCATTACAAGAACATACTCATATGGATGCTTCCAAACGTGCTGACTTTGTAAAAAAGCTCCATAAAAAGACTAGAGAGGTAATTGAACAAAAGGTACGTGCTTATGCTTCTAAAGCTAATAGATCTAGAAAGAAATTGTTGTTTGAACCAGGTGACTTAGTATGGGTACATCTTCGCAAAGAACGTTTTTCGGATAAGCGTAAATCAAAGTTGATGCCCCGTGGTGATGGTCCTTTTAAAGTACTTGCCAAGATCAATGATAATGCATACAAGATAGAACTTCCAGGAGACGATTATGGGGTAAGTACTACTTTTTATGTTGCTGATTTGTCACCTTTCTTTAGACAAGACGATACAGAGTCGAGGACGACTCCTTCTCAAGAGGGGGAGGATGATGAGGACATCGCTACTACTACTATACATGAAACACCCAAAGGACCGATGACTAGAGCGAGAGCTAAGATTTTAAATAAACAGGTGAATTTGTTTCTTAACGAATTACCTTGTATTGATGAGAACTTTATACTACCTAATGCAAGTTCTTTATGCATTCTCAGGTTTGAACGTTGTGATGACTCTGGAACTGAGAGGGAGGTCGGGACCAAGGCATAGGACAAGCACCGAAAAGAACAAGTTATTCGGTTCGGTCAACAACTCCAACATGAAGCCTAAAGACCAAACTTATTTGTTGGAACGTCACAAGTCTAACATGCATGCATGTAACTAGAGGCCGTGCCAATTAGTTAGCACGCTTGTGCTTCAACCGCATGTCTCATGGCTCGCATGCCTCCCTATATGGGCTTTGTAATTACGCACAATAATTAGTGGTGTGATTAGGCCCAATTTGTGCATGTATTCAGATTCGAGCCGCGCCGTATAAAAGACGGAACGAACGGAAAACAGAGGAAGGGATTTTTGATTTGTGAACACAAAGACGTGACGTGAGGTTGGTCTTGAGAGCTTGAAACACATCTTTGATGATTTTTGCTAGCCAATTGAATCCAATAAAACTTTTGAGAGTTCTTGCAATTTGAGATCGTTCAACCTTTCCACTGGGAATTGGGAGCGCGATAGGGCTTTCGCTTGGTGGTCGTGAAAGTCCGGTGCGTGTGTTCTTGCGAATTAAAGAGCGTTCGTTCTTGCATTGGCAACGGAGGATCGCTACGATTCAAGAGAGGACACGTGAGTATCTAATCCTACGTCGAGAAGATCGGGCGACCCCGTATCATCTTGGTATCAGAGCGTGGTTTCCTCGGTAGGATTTTTTTTACCCTTGTTTTTAGTTTGATTTATTTTTGTCCGATAATCCATAAACCAAAAAAATACAAAAAAAAAGTTCCAAACCCTAGTATTTGCATCTGTTATTTTTGTGAGTTTTGTTAGGTTTTAATCCATTAGAAATATGTTTAGGTGCTGATCGTCGTGTTCTTTTGCGTCGCTTATTCGTTGTATCCACATAAAGGCCCAAAAAAAATCAAAACTTCCCGGCTGGAAACCCGTTGTTTGATTTGTGATTGCCGAATTGAATTTTGATCACAGCATTGCTGTTCGGCTTACCCCCTTCTTGTGGGATCAAAATTGCCGATTGATCTGGCTGCGGGTCAAAAATCAAGAGGTGCTTCCGTGATTTCTGGCCGAAAACCTGCTGGCCGAATCAACATACTAGAAGATCCTTTCAAATCCCACGTGCCAGAGGAATTAGCTGGCTGTGAACTGGAACCAAACCGAAGCATCTAGTACTTGGAACTTGTACTAAACGTCCAAGTAGCCAATTGGGATATGCTCACTTATACTCAAAGCATCTGAATTGAGTTGGTTACGTGGCTCTTGTCAATTCCTCCATACAAACATTAGGTTGGTGTTTGTCATCCAATCCAGTGCGCAGTCATATACACATGCTGTTTGTCATCCAGTCCAGTGAGCAAATAGACTCTGCACCAACAGCCAAACACTTGTTTAGTTGAGAGCTTCACTTATATATATTTTTTTTCATCAAATGAGACTAGCTGTTGAATATTGCATCTAGGGCTGTTCTAAAATTATTTTACACATTACTGAATCATTTTCGGACTTGTGCAAAATAAAAAAAAGTTCGGCCAGTAAAAAAAAGGGGCAGTAAAAAAAAGGAAGAAAAAAAAAGGCCCGATTTAAAAAAAACATTGGCCGAATTCGGAAGAATTCTTAGTCCATAAATTCAGATTGTGTAATTTAATTTCTTGAGTCTTGTGCCCTTACATTCATATTTTTGCAATTGGCTAGCGTCTCTCCTAGTACTTGGTGCAAAAACGAGCTATTAAATCCCCAATTTCATATCGTCTCTCTATTTAGCTCACTCCTTTGTTTGCATTAAGTCACATTAATCTTTGCGTGTGCGTTCATACACTTCACTTAAACCTTTGGATCAGCACCTAGGCAAAATATTCTAGTTTGGATTATTACTTAACTTTACAACATCAAGAATTTCAGATTGCTAGAATATACACTTCCATACCAAGCTCCACTAAATAACCGTTGTTGTGCAATTGTGAACACTCTTATATTCGCTGATCATCACGTTGCCATTCAAGCTTCTACCAAGTGTAAGTTCTTATTGGCCTTAATTCACTTTGAAAGGTGAGAACTTTATTTTTTTGCAAGAAAGAGAGTGAGATTGAGTGATTTATACTAATCCACCATATATTTTGTTATTGCTTCGTGTTTTCTTTGCACAATCTAACCATGTCAGGTGGAGAAGACAACTATGGTGAGGAGCATGAAGTTGATCTTAATGCCCCGGTGACTCGCTTTCAACATCAGGCGTTGAGAAGTACATTGCAACAAGAATTTGTAGCTGGCACTACTGCAATGGGAGAACAATTTAAAACAGATATGCAGGGTCTCGTGACCGAACTCAAAGCGGATATGCAGGATCTGCGCATTGAGATCAATCAACAGATGAACGTGTTGCGCGGGAACATTGTGAATGACGTTATGCGAGCAATTCGGGCACAACCCGAAGAAGGAAATGCTCATCTTGGGGCTGCCCTTCCTCCACGTGGTGAGGGAGTGGCCGCTGCCCGAGGTGGTCAAGAAGATCAACAAAGGCGAGACCGCGTGGTGGCCAATGCCATTCGTCCACCCCCACCTAGGAGAGGTGAAGGGGGCGGCTTCCATGGTCCGGGAGGGCCATGGACATGGAGGCCGTGGTGGAGGAGCACCTCGCGACGATGACGACTTTCTTCACCACGACGACGGGCACGCCGCCAGAACCACTACGGCGATGGTCGACCACACGAGGAGAAGTTTGGTAAGCTCAAATTTACTATGCCAACATTTTCAGGTACACATGATCCTGAAGATTACCTCACTTGGGAGCTCAAGGTGGATAAAGTGTTTCGCCTACACAATTACTCCGAAGAGAAGAAAATCCATATGGCGGGACTTGAATTCACTGATTATGCACTCATATGGTGGGAACAAGTTCAAAATCAAAGGAGAGAGTACGACGAGCTTCCCATCACTACATGGGAAGAGATGAAGTACCACATGAGAGCAAGGTTTGTTCCCAAACATTATAAACGTGATTTATTTGATAAATTGCAGCAAATGAAGCAAGAAACTCTCACGGTGGAGGAGTACTATAAAGAGATGGAAATGGCTATGATTAGAGCTAATGTATATGAGCAAGAAGAGCAAACAATGGCGCGATTTCTTGCTGGTTTGCACCCTTCCATCAAGCGCATCACCGAATTTCAGCCTTACAACAACATAGTGGAATTAATGCATCAAGCGACCAAAGTTGAGAGACAAGTGCAATTTGATATGAGAGAAACAAAAACATCATCCTACATGCCCCGTTCAGCACCTACAGAAGGTAAACCCACATCCCATTTCAATTCTTTTAAAGCTAATCAATCTAGTGGAAGTTTTGCTCCTAGTACACGTGTTGCACCAAGCGGGAAGAATGCTACAACACCAACTGCTAAGAAGAGTTCAGCACCTTCGCCTTCATCTTCAGTGGGTTCTACAGGAAGGAGTAGTGGCATCCAATGCTTTAAATGTCTTGGACGAGGTCATATGCAAAAGGATTGTCCAAATAACAAGGTTATGTTGCTATTGGAAAATGGTGAATATGACTCTACTAGCGAGGAGGAAGGTGATGCCCTTGCTGATTGTGGAAGATTTGGTGACACATATGAGGAAAGACAAGGAGAGGAGGTGAATGGAGATGGTGTTTGTGACCCCGAGGCTGGTCCTATACTTGTGTGTACAAGCAGTGTTGAGTGTGCAAGCAAAATCAAATCATGAACAACGCTGCAATCTTTTCCAAACACGGGCTCAGGTGAGTAAGGATGGTAAGTGTTGCAAAGTTATTATTGATGGTGGGAGTTGGCACAATTTAGCTAGCAAAGAGCTTTGTTTTAAACTTGGATTGAAATATAAGAAACACCCACATCCATATCAAATTCAATGGTTAAACAATAATGGCTCAATGAATGTTGGATATACAGTTGATGTTAGCTTTCAGATTGGTTCTTATCGTGATACTGTAGAATGTGATGTTGTGTCGATGGAAGTATGTCATTTGTTATTAGGTAGACCATAGCAATATGATCGTTCTGTAATTCATGATGGAAGAACTAATCAATACAAGTTTATGTGGAATAATAAAGAAATAGTGCTACGACCATTAACCCCTTCTCAAATTATATATGATAACATGCAAAAGGTTGAAGTAAAAGTGGAGAATGAGAAAGGGAAGGAGCAACAGAGTGTGATTCCACAGAAGGTGAGTGAGAGCCACAAGCTAAAATTGAGTGGAAAAAGAAAGGATGAGGGAGAGAAAAAGTTAGTCATGATAGCCACTAAATCTGATTTGAGAGAGATGAGAGATGAACCCACTGTGGAACATTTGGTGTTACTATATAAAGATGTTTTGCTTTCCACTAATGACTTAACATCTCTTCCTAGTGTGGTTTCTCAAGTGTTACAGGCTTATGAAGATGTCTTTCTGGAGGAGGTACCCGCTGGTCTACCACCCATACGAGGAATTGAACATCAAATTGATTTGGTGCCGGGAGCTCCACTTCCCAACCACGCTGCACTGCACCAATCCGGAAGAGACAAAGGAAATTCAGCGACAAGTGCAAGCACTCATGGAAAAAGGGTACGTACGCGAAAGTCTTAATCCTTGTGCCGTTCCTGTCATTCTTGTTCCTAAGAAAGATGGTACATGGAGAATGTGCGTAGACTGTAGAGCTATCAATAATATTACCATTCGTTATCATCATCCTATTCCTAGGTTAGATGATATGCTTGATGAATTGAGTGGCTCTACTATCTTTTCTAAGATTGATTTGCGTAGCGGATATCATCAAATTAGAATGAAACATGGTGATGAGTGGAAGACAGCTTTTAAAACAAAATTTGGATTGTATGAATGGTTAGTGATGCCTTTTGGTTTATCTAATGCTCCTAGTACATTCATGCGATTAATGAACCATGTTTTGAGATACTTCATTGGAAAATTTGTGGTAGTCTATTTTGATATATAGCCGCTCATTAGAAGAACATGTTGAACACATTAGACAAGTGCTAGAAGTGCTAAGGACTGAACAATTGTATGCTAATCTTGAGAAGTGTACCTTTTGTACAAACAAAGTGGTGTTCTTAGGCTATGTTGTGTCAGCTCATGGCATTGAAGTGGATGATTCTAAAATTGAAGCTATTCGAAATTGGGCTACTCCTGTCAATGTTAGTCAAATTCGTAGCTTTCATGGACTTGCTAGTTTTTATCGACGTTTTGTGAAAGATTTCAGCACTATTGCTGCCCCATTAAATGAATTAACTAAAAGGGTGTTGCTTTTGAATGGGGAGAATCACAAGAAAAGGCTTTTGCTGAATTGAAGAAATGTTTGATCAAGCACCATTGCTTGTTTTACTGATTTTACTAAAACTTTTGATTGAATGTAATGCTAGTGGAATAGGTATCGGTGGTGTTTTGATGCAAGAAAGAAAACTGTTGCATATTTTAGTGAAAACTTCATGGTGCACAATTGAATTATCCTGTTTATGATAAAGAATTATATGCTCTTGTGCGTGTTTTAGAGACTTGGCAACATTATCTTTGGCCTAAAGAATTTTTATTCATTCGATCATGAAGCTTTGAAATATTTGAAAGGCCAAGCTAATCTTAATCGAGACATGCTAAGTGGGTTGAATTCATTGAAACTTTTCCATACATTATTAAATACAAGAAAGGCAAAGAAAATGTGGTAGCTGATGCATTGTCTAGAAAGAATGTGATTTTAACTCAGTTGGAAGTAAAGGTGCCTGGATTAGAGAGTTTGAAAGAATTATATACTTCCGACCATGAATTTTCAGTACCATATTCTAATTGCAAAGATGGGAAAGGGTGGGATAAGTTTCATGTTCATGATGGCTTTCTCTTTCGCATGAACAAGCTATGCGTTCCAGAGTCTTCCGTGCGTTTGCTACTATTGCAGGAATCTCATTCAGGAGGACTGATGGGACATTTTGGAAGAGAGAAGACGTATATGATGTTGAGCGATCACTTCTATTGGCCTAAGATGAGGCGAGACGTCGAGCGGTTTGTTCAAAGATGCATCACATGCCATAAAGCGAAGTCAAAACTCAATCCACATGGTTTGTATACTCCACTTCCAGTTCCTAATGCACCTTGGGAAGATATTAGTATGGATTTTGTGTTATGATTGCCTAGGACTAAGAGGGGGAGGGACTCTGTTTTTTGTTGTTGTGGATAGGTTTTCAAAGATGGCACACTTTATTCTTTGTCATAAGAGCGACGATGCGTCGCATGTAGCTGACTTATTTTTCAGGGAGATTGTGAGATTGCATGGAATGCCCAGAACCATTGTGTCAGATCGTGACGTCAAGTTTATGAGCTACTTTTGGAAGACTTTGTGGGCTAAGCTTGGGACAAAGCTACTCTTTTCAACAATTTATCACCCACAAACCGATGGACAAACGGAGGTGGTGAACCGTACACTCTCAATGTCACATGGACAATGATAAAAAGAATTTAAAAGAGTGGGAAGATTGTCTACCGCATGTCGAATTTGCTTATAATAGGGCGGTACATTCTACAACTCAACTGTGTCCATTTGAGGTGGTGTATGGCTTCAAACCAATCACGCCACTTGATTTGATGCCACTTCCATTACAAGAACATACTCATATGGATGCTTCCAAACGTGCTGACTTTGTAAAAAAGCTCCATAAAAAGACTAGAGAGGTAATTGAACAAAAGGTACGTGCTTATGCTTCTAAAGCTAATAGATCTAGAAAGAAATTGTTGTTTGAACCAGGTGACTTAGTATGGGTACATCTTCGCAAAGAACGTTTTTCGGATAAGCGTAAATCAAAGTTGATGCCCCGTGGTGATGGTCCTTTTAAAGTACTTGCCAAGATCAATGATAATGCATACAAGATAGAACTTCCAGGAGACGATTATGGGGTAAGTACTACTTTTAATGTTGCTGATTTGTCACCTTTCTTTAGACAAGACGATACAGAGTCGAGGACGACTCCTTCTCAAGAGGGGGAGGATGATGAGGACATCGCTACTACTACTATACATGAAACACCCAAAGGACCGATGACTAGAGCGAGAGCTAAGATTTTAAATAAACAGGTGAATTTGTTTCTTAACGAATTACCTTGTATTGATGAGAACTTTATACTACCTAATGCAAGTTCTTTATGCATTCTCAGGTTTGAACGTTGTGATGACTCTGGAACTGAGAGGGAGGTCGGGACCAAGGCATAGGACAAGCACCGAAAAGAACAAGTTATTCGGTTCGGTCAACAACTCCAACATGAAGCCTAAAGACCAAACTTATTTGTTGGAACGTCACAAGTCTAACATGCATGCATGTAACTAGAGGCCGTGCCAATTAGTTAGCACGTTTGTGCTTCAACCGTGCATGTCTCATGGCCTGCATGCCTCCCTATATGGGCTTTGTAATTACGCACAATAATTAGTGGTGTGATTAGGCCCAATTTGTGCATGTATCTGTATCGGAGCCGCCGCCGTATAAAAGACGGAACGAACGGAAAAACAGAGGAAGGGATTTTTGATTTGTGAACACAGTACGTGACGTGAGGTTGGTCTTGAGAGCTTGAAACACATCTTTGATGATTTTTGCTAGCCAATTGAATCCAATAAAACTTTTGAGAGTTCTTGCAATTTGAGATCGTTCAACCTTTCCACTGGGAATTGGGAGCGCGATAGGGCTTTCGCTTGGTGGTCGTGAAAGTCCGGTGCGTGTGTTCTTGCGAATTAAAGAGCGTTCGTTCTTGCATTGGCAACGGAGGATCGCTACGATTCAAGAGAGGACACGTGAGTATCTAATCCTACGTCGAGAAGATCGGGCGACCCCGTATCATCTTGGTATCAGAGCGTGGTTTCCTCGGTAGGATTTTTTTTACCCTTGTTTTTAGTTTGATTTATTTTTGTCCGATAATCCATAAACCAAAAAAATACAAAAAAAAGTTCCAAACCCTAGTATTTGTATCTGTTATTTTTGTGAGTTTTGTTAGGTTTTAATCCATTAGAAATTTGTTTTGGTGCTGATCGTCGTGTTCTTTTGCATCGCTTATTCGTTGTATCCACATAAAGGCCCAAAAAAAAAATCAAAACTTCCCGACTGGAAACCCGTTGTTTGATTTGTGATTGCCGAATTGAATTTTGATCACGACATTGCTGTTCGCTTACCCCTTCTTGTGGGATCAAAATTGCCGATTGATCCGCCGCGGTCAAAAATCAAGAGGTGCTTCCGTGATTTACGCCAAAACTCGCTGGCGAATCAACATACTAGAAGATCCTTTCAAATCCCACGTGCGGAGGAATTAGTGGTGTGAATCGAACCAAACCAAGCATCTAGTACTTGGAACTTGTACTAAACGCCCAAGTAGCCAATTGGGATATGCTCACTTATACTCAAAGCATCCGAATTGAGTTGGTTACGTGGCTCTTGTCAATTCCTCCATACAAACATTAGGTTGGTGTTTGTCATCCAATCCAATCTTGTGATCATATACACATGCTTGTTTGTCATCCATCCGATGAGCAAATAGACTCGCACCAACAAACCAAACACTTGTTTAGTTGAGAGCTTCACTTATATATATTTTTTTCATCAAATGAGACTAGTGTTGAATATTGCATCTAGGGTGTTCTAAAATTATTTTACACATTACTGAATCATTTTCGGACTTGTGCAAAATAAAAAAAAGTTCGGCCAGTAAAAAAAAGGGGCAGTAAAAAAAAGGAAGAAAAAAAAAGGCCCGATTTAAAAAAAAACATTGGCCGAATTCGGAAGAATTCTTAGTCCATAAATTCAGATTGTGTAATTTAATTTCTTGAGTCTTGTGCCCTTACATTCATATTTTTGCAATTGGCTAGCGTCTCTCCTAGTACTTGGTGCAAAAACGAGCTATTAAATCCCCAATTTCATATCGTCTCTCTATTTAGCTCACTCCTTTGTTTGCATTAAGTCACATTAATCTTTGCGTGTGCGTTCATAAACTTCACTTAAACCTTTTGGATCAGCACCTAGGCAAAATATTCTAGTTTGGATTATTACTTAACTTTACAACATCAAGAATTTCAGATTGCTAGGATATACACTTCCATACCAAGCTCCACTAAATAACCGTTGTTGTGCAATTGTGAACACTCTTATATTCGCTTGATCATCACGTTGCCATTCAAGCTTCTACCAAGTGTAAGTTCTTATTGGCCTTAATTCACTTCGGAAAGGTGAGAACTTTATTTTTTTGCAAGAAAGAGAGTGAGATTGAGTGATTTATACTAATCCACCATATATTTTGTTATTGCTTCGTGTTTTCTTTGCACAATCTAACCATGTCAGGTGGAGAAGACAACTATGGTGAGGAGCATGAAGTTGATCTTAATGCCCCGGTGACTCGCTTTCAACATCAGGCGTTGAGAAGTACATTGCAACAAGAATTTGTAGCTGGCACTACTGCAATGGGAGAACAATTTAAAACAGATATGCAGGGTCTCCGCACTGAACTCAAAGCGGATATGCAGGATCTGCGCATTGAGATCAATCAACAGATGAACGTGTTGCGCGGGAACATTGTGAATGACGTTATGCGAGCAATTCGGGCACAACCCGAAGAAGGAAATGCTCATCTTGGGGCTGCCCTTCCTCCACGTGGTGAGGAGTGGCCGCGCCGAGGTGGTCAAGAAGATCAACAAAGGCGAGACCGCGTGGTGGCCAATGCCATTCGTCCACCCCCACCTAGGAGAGGTGAAGGGGGCGGCTTCCATGGTCCGGGGAGGGGCCATGGACATGGAGGCCGTGGTGGAGGAGCACCTCGCGACGATGACGACTTTCTTCACCACGATGACGGTTACTACATGGACAATTACAGGTTTCGGTGAGTTATAATACTTGTATTTAACCTAATGTAACTTTCAATTGTTATGTAATGGATGCAATTGCTTTATTATATGAGAGTTATAATTAATTAACTATTGTATCACGGACTGATATATATAGATCTTTTAATTGAGTTGAATGCTTTTACTTGTGCAGTTAATTGTTATCTCTCTCTAGTCTATGTCAATTGTTTCTACCCTCGTCGATGAGATTGTGAAAGTGATGCATTTATTTAACGTTCGCAGATGGTAATTTAGATTACACAAAAGTTTAAATTCTCCGTATTTTAGATCATTAGCTACATAATTAATCTCACTTAACCTAGTAACACGCCAATTAAGGTTAATTAAAAACGTGGGGCGTTTCAACTCCCCTTAAGCGAGGAAAGAAGATACGAAAATGATCCGGGTGGAGAAGAAGAAATTCAATTCCATGTAGTTTAGAGGATGAAACTAAAATTAATTATGGGATATATATAGGAGTATGAGATGAAACAGGTAGTGACGTGAATGGATTTTGAGTTAGCTCATTGGATTGCAAGATCGAGAGCGACACCGATGGTCCTTTGGCCTGGATAGAGTGCGCAAGAGCATCGTGAGGGTGTCGTGGTCCTTCGAATTGGGTAGCATGTGCAAGAGCACCATGACGGTGTGGGGAAGTTTTTGGTGGTGGTGTATTGGCTTAGGTGCTACGTGGATGGCTGGCAACGGTGGCAGACATGTCATCGCGAAAGGCTCGATGGTGGTGAGCTTGGGTAGTGGTGTGGCTTCGGTGGCGATGTAAAGGGCTTTATGGGACGGAAGTGATTCTAGTGACACGCTTGGCGGGGTACGGGACAACATGGAATAGGATCAAATTAGGAATTGCGATTGTGAGTAGTTATAAAGATTGTAAGAAAGGATGAAACATACCACTAGCTAGGATTGAGTTGTAGTACAAGTATGAGGCAATAGCATTCTATGAGATTTCAAGCTTTGCAAGTGTTTTCTGATTCTATCATCATCAAGACTTCTAAAAATCTCTCGCTTAGTGTAGCATATCATCAAGTCACTGAACCACTCATTTGCTATTCTACTGCGTAAATCTGTCTTAATGATATTCATTGCAAAAAGACTCTTTTAACCAATGTTGTTGCCACTGGAAGGATCAGTATTAACTCAATGAGGTGATAGACTAATGGGGATGTTCTATTTTTTTTCTTGTTTCAACCATCTTTTGACCTAGCTTTGCAATATCATCACATCTATGTAATTCTATACTTCTCTTGACATTGAGAACAAATGTTTGGAGCTGATTTTTTAACAATAAATGGTCAGCTATGTTGAAGTCCTCAGCATAAATCTCAGCAAGTCGAATACACTTATTAACATCAAACTTGAAGAAAGAGACTCTTAGATCAAGACAAGACATGCATACCAGTAACTCTAATGAAACCTTATTGAACCGATGGTTTATCTCTAATGTAATGACATCAATATCAGTAATAAAAATCTCAACATGGTAATAGTGAAGATAAGTCAATAAATACTTCCTATGTGCAGACATACCTCTAACTAGAATGTGTTCTTTCATATTTGGCATATGAATCTCGTTTGCTTCACAAAATCTTTTTACTGTAACATCCTATTTTTCTGAGATTTTTAAAGCCTGGAATTAAAAAAATGAATTTTCTGGAATTTTCTGAATTTAATTGAAGCTTCAAATGAATTTTTAGAATTTTCAAAGATTTAATATGAATAAAATAAACATTAACATAAGTTGGAAATATTTTATTTGTGTTCTTCAGGTCTCAAGGACTTTTCTGGTATTTTTGGGATTTATTTGCTATTTTCTAGAGCTTTTAGAAGTTTATTTGAATTTCTGGAAAAAGAAAAGAAAAAGAAATCCTCCCCGCCGCCAGATCCCGCCGCCGCCACGCGTCGGCCATCTGGCCCGCGTCTCCCGCCGCTGTACCCTCTTCCCGCCCTTGCTCCCCCGCCGCACGATCGCGCCCCCCGCGCCACGCGTCGGCATCCGCCCGATCCAGCGCGCGCGCGCCGCGCTCGCGCTTGCCACGCAGCGGCACTACCGCGTCCGCGCCGCGCCTCGCCTCCTTCCTCGGCCGATCGATCGCGCGCCCGCGCGATCTCCGCCGTTCACCCGCGCCGCGCCGCGTAACCCTAACCCTAACCCGCCGCTCGCCCTCAGCCATCGGATCGCGCCTACGTGGCGAATCCGAGCCGTCCGAACCTCGCGGCGTGCGCCGACCCGCGTCGTAATCGATCCGGTCACCTCGGTTCGCGTGCATTTAACTCGCCGCCGCCTCGGTTCGCGTGCGTTCATCGCCGCCGCCGAACCCTAGCCGCGCTCTCGCGGCGTCCCGCCGTTCTCACGCCGCGCGCTGCCGCCTCGCGCGTTCGCTGCCCGTCCGTCGTCGCCGCCGCCCGCCGACCTCGCCGCCATCGCTCCGCCGCCGGTGAGTTTTCCGCGCCGCCCCTATCGCGCGCCGCCTCCCCGTCGCTCGCGTCACGGACCTCGCCGCCGCCTCGCCGCCTCGCCCGCCTCGGCGTTTACGCCGCGCGCGCCACCACGCGTCGCCGATCCGCTCCCCACGCCGGCGCGCGTCACCATCGCCGCGACGCCTCGCGCGCCGTCGCGCCACGCATCGCCGATCCGCCGCCGTCGCGCGCCGCGCCGTGCATCCCGCTGCCGCTCCGATCTGGACCGGCGTCCAGATCGCGCCGCGTGCCCGCATCCCCGCCGTCGCGCCGCGCCGTGCAGCGTCAGCCGAGCCACGTCAACCCTAGCTGACGTGGCATCCCACGTAGCATGCCACATCAGCGCCACGTCAGCCGAGACCCGCCCCAGGTGCCACGTGGTAGCCACGTCAGCCGCCATGTCACCCGTGCCATGTGGCAGATATCCGCCGCCACGCCGACCCTAGCGCCGCGTCCGCCGCCGCCCGTGTGCATCTTGTTTGTGGACCGAGTCCACGGTGGACCCGGTTTCGTGCGCCGTCCACAAAGACAAGAATTTTTCGAATTTCTCGATTTAATTTTAGGATTAATTTTCTGAGGGCCCGTTCTCCTCCGTCCTAGCTCCGATTGACCCCGTTCTTTTTTCTAAATTCATCTAAAATCGAGCTCTAGCTGTTGGTTCTAGTTTTGTGAATTTTGGAGTTCATTTGCTTATCATTTTATGTGTTTCTTTATTTTCGATCGTTTTCTCTCTCGTTAGATTCGGATTCCGAAGGAGCAGGTTTCGCGCCCGAAGACCAGGAGTACCACGCTGAGCATAACGAAGGCAAGTCGTGTCCTTTGATCGTGTTGAACCCAGTTTTGCAATCTATTATTTAATTATTTTGTTTTAAATTACATCGCATTGCTATTTTTATTCAAACCTTTGCACTGGTAGTTATCGTCCCAATTGAGATTATACCTCCTTGATACTTTAGAATACCATGATGCCATTGTCACCATAGGTTGGGTAATTTATTAGTGATGCTAGATTATTTGTCACATGGGTTGGTACGATTAGACTGCTTAGCTGGCTTATATTTACGATTGATCTCATCAGCACATGTTAATTATTAGTTTGACTTAATGACATATGGAACTGTGGTTGGTGCCACATGTATTAAAATTTGTGCCACGTCATTGGTGTGACGTTGGTTTGGTTATACAAATTGGTGTTTCACTCGGGCGAGTGATCGTGCAGTAAAGGGGGAGGTGCAGTTGCACTTCGGGGATGTGGTAGCCTCGCCCGGGTAATGTTAAGGACTTAACTTTGTGCGCCATTGATCTGAGCTTAATCGTGCAAACCACATGTCTAGTATGGGATGGACCTGGCTGATTAATTTGTAATATTTCAATTCAATTCTGCCATTGTGATGGACATAGTTCTTTGATTTCCATGTGGCGCAAAGGGGTGTGATGCGAAACCTAGCGGGCGTAATTAGGTTGAGGTAGAGCATTGTAAAGGCCTTGTTGTGATTTCCTGAGATCGAGGCTAATCACATCGTGTGGGTACAGTTGTGCAACCTCTGCAGAGTGTAAAACTATTCGAATAGCCGCGTCCTCGGTCATGGACATTGCTCGGGGATTTCACACGAGGGTTAGTGTTTCATTTATAACTTGGTGGTTTATGTTGGGAAGTGGACAGATAGTTCACTGTTGGTTTAGCTTGTGAATTGGTGTTCACAAGTGGTTCATGATTATTCCTTTGATTATTCCTTATTACTGTTTTTAGTTAACTTTCGCTTTCCAGTTATTTATTATATTTCATCAAGAAATGCCTTTATGCAAATTAACCTTTCAGCCTTCCATTGGTAAGCCTTGCATATTATATTGCATTCATTGTTACAAACGACTTGCTGAGTACCAATGTACTCACGGCTTTACGCCTATGTTGCTCAGTTGAGGGAGAGGAGTACTACCAGCAGGAGGTTCCAGAAGGAGAGTACTACAACGACTTCACGGATTAGGCTTCGTTCTCCACTCGATAGCGTGTGGGCTTGTCGATTGGCCGCTACGCTTTATTTTGGATTTCCGCTGCTATTTTGTTAAGCCCTTCCGGCTAGAGATATTGTAAGCTTGGCCATAAGGTCGTACCTTTGATATTTTATCGATATTCGAGTTTTTCTTTATTATTATCGTGTGTATAATTGTGATGACATCTATGTTTAACTGTGTGCACTAGCGTGATCCTGGACTAGTGCAGTTTACACAGAAAGACCGAATTTGCATATTCGGGTCTCGACATTTACTTGTTGCAATAATGGCTCACACCCATTGTCCCTCATGTCCTGCAAATGCACTTTCACATCTACAAGCAACTCCATGGCTTGAACAATATCTTAATCCTTTATTTGCGAAGCAAGTGATAACTCACTTACAATGCTTAGCAAGTCTATCAATAAATGCAAGATAAAAACAAATTCAAAACTTTCTATTTTTTTGCATCAAATCTGATGCTCCACCATAACTTGATGGTTGATATGCATCTTTACTCATAATCTCTAATACCTCTAACACTGCCTTCCACATTTGGTAAATATGTAGTAAGGTTTTTAGATGAGAGCCCCATCTAGTATCAGAAGATATAGCTACGCTCATTACTTGATGCAACCTTGTGCTAGTGGCAGCCTTATCATTCTCTAGCTTCTCTAACAAGACATCTTGATGCTTTGTAAGCAATGTATCCATTCTCTTACAAGATACATTCATAGTGGTCACTATCAAAGGAATATAGTTGAACAAAATCAGCGATAGCTCTATTACAACTTGCAACAGTCACACTCACTAACTACAACTGATGGGCAAAGCAATGGATATAGAAAGCATACAGATTCTCATCTTGGATCTACCTTTGCAAACTATTAAATTTTTCTATCATATTTGAAACTCCATCTTAACCCTACCCTTGTATCCTAGAAATTGATAATTGGTGCTCTCCAAACAAAGCAAATGAAGCTTCCTTCAATGTAGCAGATGTATAATTTGTTACGTGCTTAATACCAAGAAATCTTTCAAGAACCTTCCCTTGATCATTCATAAACTTGTATGACACAGATTATACTAAGTTAAAACACAACCACATGATTTCATGAATAAATAGTACAATGTAAAAATATAAAATAAACTACCTCAAAATCACGGCTATTTGCTCCTTTATTGATATATATCATGACTCGTCAATAAGCACGGAGAAATTCCTATCTCCAATCTTCTCTATAATCACCTTTGTGACCTCTTGTGCACAAATTTTCGTAAAATCCTTTTAAATTTTTGGAGAAATCATCTTACAATGTAAGGAAGCTTAATTGAATGCTTTCTTCACTTCCTAATTTTTATCTTTGTACCACTCAACCATTTCTCTAAAATTTTCCTTATTAATAGAAGTTGAAGATTCATCATGTCCTCGGAAGCTTCACCTTGCATTAGGAGAAATCTTGCACAATCTAAAGAAGTAGTCAAATGAATTTTATATGCAATTTTTGACTCTTGGCCATGATCAGAAAGTCTTTGTGTTACACTTGCCCTTTGATTTTTAAAATCCTCGCAGTCCCCCTTGTAATGCTGTGATAACTACTAGGTCCACCGACATGTTTATCAAATGTTCCTAATGCTTTCTTCCAATTAAAATACCCTATTGTTGTAAATACATCACTACCAAATTTTTCAGGCTTTCCAGATTTCTTGAAAAGAAAACAATAGAAACAAAAGACCACATCCTTTTCCACACTATATTCCAACTAATCATATTTATTGTACCAAGATTGTTGAAAAAACCCTTGAACAATCATTCTGCATTTGTGAGAAAAATCATGGCCTTTTGGTTGGGTTGGACCTCTCAACAAATACACTTTCCTCACTTAATCTCGAATTTTATTATCATACTCATTAATAGGTATACGATTCGCCTAAGCAGCGATTATTTCATCAGGATTAAAATTCACCCGATCCTTCTTGACTTGACTTTCATTAGTATGAGGAGTACTACTTGTATTGTATGAAAAATATTTATGCAATGTTCATTTCTCCATTTCTTGCAACTGTACGAATCAATAAATGACTATAGATGAAGCTAAAATATCAAATTAATCATAACAACTAATTCTAATAATCTAATTGATACTTCATACTTTTAGTCATAGTCTTATAGAACAAGTCATAGCGATTTACCACTTACCAGTCAACTGTCTTGGTCAAGCCCCCAAATTTGCAACAGCCCAATGTCGAACGCCCCAATGCACTAGATAAATTCCAAAATTCCAATCGATGTTGTTGGGCCGTCGACAGTCGGCCAGCCACTCCACTCGGCCTTTCCCTCTGGCCTCTCCCTCACTTCCACCACTTCCACACGGCTCCTCCGGTAGGTCCCTCCTGCAGTCTGGCTGACCGGGACTGGCCCTCCCACTCCCAGCCTTGGAGTTCCCCCTTCCTCGCAGCTCTCCTCTCTAGATATGCCGGCTGGCGCTAGGCGCCGATTAGTCTGGCGCCATGCGGCATTGCCCGATGGCGGACCCCTACCTCCTAGCTGGCTATCTCGCGCTAGGCGGCCACTGTGACGCTGTTGGCTACTTGGTCCACCTCTGCCAATCAGCTGCTCTTGCTCGATGGCTCGACGCGACAGCGCGTCAGCGCCCCACGTGCCCACGGCCGGATGCCCCCACCGGCGATCGGCCCAACGCACTCGACCACGGGCCACGCCCACTTGCCAACGCCGCCCGTCGCCTGTCCGCGCCGCCAACCGCAAGAGGTAAGGAGGAGAAGTCGAGAAGGGGATGAAATCAAATCAATTGCTTTGTTGTTGTTGTGGTATGGCCGAATTGTATCAATTTCTTGGTGGGCTTTGCCGCTTTGGCCTTTTGAGTTTTGCTGCAATGCTGTTGTTAGCCCAAGTTGGCACTTTGCTACAATACTGTTGTTGGTCTTTTGCATCGCCATGCAAGATGTGCGCTAATAAGGGCCTAGAAGAAAGAGCAAGCTAACAGAGCAGCAACCGCATCAACCAAGGTTCAAGGATGAAGAAGATAGGGGGCATGGCGGTGGCCAGTGGCACCCCAACTGGAGGTAGGGGCTAGGGGGTACCCACTCTCCAGCCGGAGGTAGGGTGGGCACTAGCCCCCCTGATCCACCGCTCGGTCCGCCACCGGTGACAACGATAGCATTTTTAGAGTTTTTGTGTTTGCAATGGTATTTTTCAGTCCACCTTTTTTGCGATGGTATTTTTCAACACACCATTCTTTGCAATGGCACTGAATAAATTATCTCATAATTTAAAGAGTTTGTTGTAACACCTAACCTAAAATCCGCTAAAAATCCAACCCACTGTGGGACAGATCCACGCATGCATTGCACCCTATTTACACTTTCGTCCTCGCTTCGTGAAAAAGAATTAACTGAGTATAGAATTTTGTAGTAGCAATATGGTTCTTTTTATGCTTGTGAATATAATTTCCTCAAGCATCTCCCAACTTTGATTAGAGTTTTACATTCTGGCTGACATGGAATAGATGAGGTGTTGTCCATAATTACATTGTCGTTGTGAAATTTTAAGTATTCTGCTTTAGTGTTTGCTTGTAGATTATACCATCAAGTGACTAGAGTGGTGGTGTTGATGTGTAATCATGTTTTGGTATGCATTTTTTGTTTGATCTTTTGATAGCGAAGTGCATAGTAGTTAGATTTACTATGTTTTTATTTGAACAGGTGTGAAATAATAAAATAATTTTAATGTGATACTAGCTTGTGAAAATGTGCATCCGTGGCTTGATTAGTCTGTTATGTGTCCGTCCTCGGAACGTCGGACTTGTTACCCAACAAACAAACACGCGGACGCGAAAACGAGTAGGGGCAAAAGGGGAAAGGCGACGTCGAGGCCGCGAGAACCAAGGGCGGAGAGGGGGTTGGGGGGAGCTCGTTGATGGTGGTTAGGGTTTCGCCGCTCGCTTCCTCGACCCGCTGACGAAGCGACCCGGCGGTAGAGAGGCTCTCGCTTGCCCCTAGGCTGCTCTGGAAGGCGGCGGCGTAGGTGGGGACCGCTGCGCGATGGGGGAGCAGGAGCGGCGGGAGGCTGAGGCCGGGGGCGACGCTGCAGCGGCGGCGACGCATAGCAGCGGCATGCAGGTGAGGGCTCCCGCACTTATCGGTTGTTCTGTAGGGTTCTGGAAGCTTGTATTGGTGGTGGACTAGATGGGTAGATCCACTCGCGGCCGGTTGTTTGCCAAGCCTGGGTGGGTGTGGTTGCGTGTAGCAGTAGCGGGTTCTGGAAGGGAGCTGTTCGAATTCCTGGAAGCCACACGTGCTCTAGATCCAAGTTTGATGCTTTAGGAGCGGGCAGTTTGGTGGTTTATCGAGGGATTGGGGTACCTTATTTCTTGTTGAATTATAGTAACGAGTGAGTTGTTGTAAAATTTGTTCTGGTGTTGAGGACGACGAGGGAAGTTGTTCTAGTGATGATGATGACTTGACGAGGAGGGAAAGAAGGTTTCTTGTTTTGTTCAATCCACTTGCTGCTGTACCCGCAGCAGCAGGTTTGGAACTAACTAGATATGCTTAAGTGCAGAGCTACTCCGTGACCCAGTTTCTTTCAGTGAACTGAATGCTGCTAAGTGAGGAGTTTGGGCTATATATAATTGGTCAAATCCTTACTTTCTAGCAAATGAATTTGTATATTTAAACAAAAAAGAATAGTTCATTCTCTTTTGTTCATAACTGAGACTGAAAACAAACCCATTTACAGTCTGCTTAGTGTCATATGAACCATCACTGTAGTTATGTACTGACCTTAGTTGCAAACTGCATGGAAGATGAAGGTTCATCACATGCATTGTGGTCTGATAGATTGAAATTTGATTTGTTACTTGGCAAACGTGTATGGGGGTCTAATATTTTGTCTGTCACTTATTCACCTGAGGAGCATCATTGTTGGTCCTATGAACTTTCTCAACTTAAGTTCTGCATGAGTTATCGTACTTCTATCCTGCTTCTTAGTGATTTGCACATTACCCTAGAATTTAGTTATTTGTGGTGGGCTGGCTGGGTGGGATATCTTGTTTCCTACTACCTCAGATTGCAAATAGAAGTTGTTGAAGCCCCTATGAGCTTTTCTCTACATATAGGTCGTTCTACAACTTCGAGGTACATTGATGTCATTTCTTCTTATTATACCCTTGTTGATTGATGGTGATACTCTTGTCAATAAATGAAACATCTTTCCCAATCTCTCGTCTTCCCAGTTCCCACACATATTTAAGAGAAAAGCTGGTAAAGTTTGGGAACAAATGAAGGGCACCAAGTTCATTTTATGTTACTTCTTAATTCCTGTTCCCAAAGCTAAAACAACTTCTATTTGCAATGGGAGGTAGTATTCTACATGCTTTTCTTATTCCCCATGTTTAACACTTACTAGCACCTAAGCAGGTGCTCCCAGTTCTTAGAATCTTGGAGGTACCTGACCGTTTATTGTGGTTATGACCAATCCTGGACCAGATTGGTTGTTGTAAAAAAGGGCCTTTTTATGGACATGTCATATTTCAACTTGAAATTTATGTTTTCTATGGAATCTGTTTAACTTTGCATCCTTTTGCACTCAAAGTCTCAAATACCTGGACAGGATACTAACAATCAGTCTAATTGCCTCGAGAGTAATACTAATAGGTAATTATCATACCACCATGTCAATACGTGCAACTACACAATGCAATCATATCAAAACAAAATTCCCTATAGGCTATCCACTGCCTTTTATGCTACTTCAGTGCCCATATCACTATCTTTTTTTGACGGGGGAATAGTAGTAGGGAGGCCAACATAAAATTTATTCAAATCAAAACTTAATACGTGCAACTACTCAATGCAATCATATCAAAACAAAATGCCCTATAGGCCATCCACTGCCTTTTATGCTACTTTAGTGCCCATAGAATATCGTTTTTTCTGATGGGGGAACAGTAGTAGGGAGGCCAACAGAAAATTTATTGAAATCAAAACATGTACAACATCTACGAGCAGAAGCTTCTTCCATACAGATTTATTTTGCACATTTTTTCAAATATACATTTTTTCCTTTGAAGTTATATATGCCAGCATCATGGGGTAGCCAATTCATTGAAGAAAGACTGACTTAGCACCGCCTGAGTTTTTGCTAGTTTCAACACACAAAAAATACCAAAAACAGTATTACAAGTAGTGCCAATTGGACTCCAACAGTCCTTGCTAAATGACAAGCGAAAAACATATGCCACCAGTTTTTCAGGGTATTAAGCTATTAGGAGAAGTGGAGAACTAAGACCACATGATTCAGGTTCAACAAAGAAGTATTTCCTCCCTGTTACACTTCTAGTATTTAATTTTCTGTGGAGAAGGATCCAAAATACATATTTGTGTTTTTAGCATACATTTATTCTTCCAAACCTAGCTGTTAATAGGCTCTGTTTGGATATTTCCTGATAATATTTTCTATCTAAGCGTTCAGGTGCTAAATTTAGATGAGTAATCTGCATATGACAATGTTTATTCTGAAACTGACCAATGGCAACTTCAGATAGTGGAAAGAAGCACACTCGACTGCCATCCTTTAGTGCCAAGTAGTCACAAACCAAAATATCCTTGTTGGTAGCGTGTGAAAATAATTCAGGGCATTTTAATTGCAAAATAGAATCATTCCAAAGATCCACCCAAAAGAGGATCGTCTGACCATTGACCCATCAAGGTCTGACAATTGATCTGAACATTTCTAATTGCTTCGAAACATATATCCTGCAGAGATCCTTTGCCACTTGAAGCATGTGAAATGGTTTTAGTGTAACATCTTTGCAAAGAGAACTAGCCTTGTGCTGGCCCACGTACTTTTGTGTGTTCCCTGTTGAATTTTTTAGCAGGTGGCCCTCAAAAAACTGTCCTTGGTGCCACATAATGTGTCAGCCTTGCCCAAAAGAAGAGAATAAAAAAGAACTTATGATGCTCCCTTCGGTGATGGTTGTGTTTGTTGGGGGCACTGTGTAAAACATCTTGTGGTACCTGCTAGGCAAGGGATGATCATTTTGATAACTGTATGTGTGTTGCCCATTTGCTGTTCAATAATTCGGTCAGTTCAATCAGTCAATCATCCTATGATGGGTTGCCAGGATAATAACCCAACATTGCATTCACTACAGCAATCTGGTACATTGATACCTAGAAACAACAAAACAACCAAACCTGCTGCTAGTTGGCAGGTAATCAAAGTCAACTAGTCGGATACCCATGTGTTGGGCTGGGAATTTCGCGTGCTTATATGGAGCCTAGGAGAGGAAGATGAAGACATGTCTTTCTAGGGAGTGCTTAAGCAAACATTGATGGCCATGATTTTTCTTAAGCCAAATTAAATGGCTAGAATTTATGTGGCTCAGTGACAAGTGACAACCAAGTTTTGCGCACTTACTCTTTAGCGAACATTGATGGCTATGATTTGTCCTTTGTCGCACCCATGGGCTAGAACATGATGTGGTTCAATGACAACCAAGTTTTGGGCACTTAACTTTTGATGTTCATGATTTGTAGCTGATGCCAAATCATAACAATTTCCTCAATGCGAATTCAAGCTTTGAGGATTTTGAAGTTCGTCAGCATGCCAAATTGAATACTATATTTCAAATAAAAATCTAGCTCTTTTACCTGTTTCTGGCAGTAACATGCTGTAAATTCGTACTAGGCCACTGCCAGGATTCTGTCCTTTTTGTTTGCACTACCTTACCCTTCATCTCTTACTGAGCAAGTCCTTTGTAGTATGCTACTTTTCACCATTTTAGTTTGCTACTTTTAACCAAGATGCTCAGTCCTGCTTGTATCTAGTAAGAAAGTTCATGTATCTCATTTCTGTTTCTGTGTATATTGTTTTCACATTATAATATTATATAAATAATGGTTATAACATCTGGTACTTGTTCCAGCGTGTGAAAGTTTACCGTTTGAGTGATGGAGGGAAGTGGGATGATCAGGGCACAGGGCATTTTGCTATTGACTACATTGAGGTACGATTCTACGTCAATATGTATGGTGCTTTTTATGGTTGTGTTCTGTTGGGCTATGACTTATGGCTTTTGAATTTTGGCTGTTTGCTAGAGAGAGTACGAAGAGAGAGATAGTCGCGTGCCGGTACAGTGTCTAATACAATCAATTTGTGGACCCTGCTGGGAAAAGACATACTGTTGAAAGCTAGTTACTGTAGTATAAGCCAAAAGCCCAAAAGAACCCACCCTATTTCTTTTATATGGTTCTACTATTTATTTTCTTTAACTGGTGTCCAGTAAATTTAGTTAAGTCTGTTGTTACGCCACTTTTAAATTTCTGTCATTCTTGTGACAACATGCTGTGGGTTGTTTCCTCATGCCATTATGCAAGATCAGCTGGACTGTTAACAACCTTTCTCATCTTAATTCAATGACACAATTTGCTGATCACTATGCTTTGTTTTTGGTCAAAGTCTTTATAATGAAACTAATGGCACCAGCCACCAGTATAGTGTATTTTAGGCCAATATGTATGTTGCTTTCTGGAACTGTATGCGTGAGAAACCACACTTAACTACATCTCATGGTAATACTGTAACACCCCAGGGTCTAAAATTTGCAAAAGCCCACCCAAAGGGGCAGGTTGCATAACAGCTTTGTTGGGCTTTAGTCCTTGCTTTATCAAAGGGGGTTAACCCAGACTTGCTAGCTTGGTTCTCTTAGGTTTATATGCTGCCCAAGCTTATTTGGGCTATGGTAATAAGCTCTCGTTCAGCCACAGGTGAGCCACTTGGGCCACCACAAATTGGGTCTGTGTGTTACAGTTACCTTGTCAATATAACTGTAAAAAAACTTGCCGAGGTATTCAACGATGGTGATTTGTAGAACAGTGAGCTGTAGTAAAATATATCAATTCAAATGAAAACTAAGACATGAGTTGGAGTTAGATCATGAAGTTGATAGCTAGTCCTTCTATATGGCACCATGGTATTCTGTTTGTAGGCTTACCATTTTTGGACCTTAGCTGAGTCAATTTTGGGTTGACTCCAGGCTTCAAAAGAACTTGTTTTGACTGTTTTGGATGAAGAGGACAATGAAACACTACTCATCCACAACATTACGTCTGAAGATATCTACAGAAAACAAGAAGGTGAACCACTGTACTATCCTTATCCTTTTCTGTTTTTCAAGCTAACTATTTGTATCTGTTATGTGACTTGCTGTACCCATTTTCTTTATTAGAAACAATCATCTCATGGAGGGATCCAGAAGCAGCAACAGAATTAGCACTGAGCTTTCAGGAAGCTGCAGGGTGCTCCTACATATGGTAGTTCAAGAAAAGGAACCATGGTGCAACTACCATTTTCTTTAATTACTCACTGATGTCTTACTTTGTAACTTCGTATTCTTGGATTCTTGGTGGTTCTCTGCAGGGACAACATATGCGACATTCAGAGAAACCTTCAGTTTAGTAACCTTGGTGGTGAGTTGTTTAAAGCCTGTTGTTCATTTCATTCCTACCTTGTCTTATTTTTTTCAATGTCCTGCAGCTCTTGAAGTTGGTCCTCGACCAGCGTCGGAAACTCTAGAAGCCTCTAGAGTATTGCATTCAAATGGTAGATCCCACTGCCTTAACCAATGTGCTTTGTGTTATGTTATTGAAAATGACCTTATTATTGTCAGAATCTAAATCTGTCCTACGTTAGTAAAATTAATAACCAGCCACGGGATTCGATTTTGCAATATTAGTTTGACAACTAAAACATGATTGATCCCACTGCCTTAACCAAATCTGCTTTGTGTTATGTTATTGAAAACAGCCTTACTATTGTCAGAATCTAAATCTGTCCTACGTTAGTACAATTAGTAAACAGCCACGGGATTCAATTTTTCAATATTAGTTTGACAACTAAAATTGTGCTACCATTGCCCTTGAATAAATATCAAAGGATCAAATGATCTGCTTGGTGAGATTGGAAGTCCTAAAAATATGGTTCATGTATCAAAATTGTATTGTTCTATTGACAAAGTTGAAGGGCACGCTGACTTGTACTTATCCCTGTAACCATAGCATTTAATGGTTTGTCAATGCAGTCAAAGGCACTTAAGGTGCTAACTAGGTCCTTAATTGCCTGAGGCACGTGGCGAACAAAATGTGTGCCCAAGGAACATCATGTGCAAAAATGAAAGAAAAACCTTCCCTAGAAGTGACTAGTCCTATACAGATTTTGATGGAACTTGGAACAAAATTGTTTTCCTTGTATTTATAGCTATTACATATGACAGCAATCTGGCAAAAACAAACATTACTGGTCATTTTTTTTGAAGATTTAAACATTCATAACATATATAGCACATACATGGCAGTTAGCATATGAGTACTACAAAAAAGTGACCACTGAGAATCCACCAAATCTTGAGAGTTAGGACCACCCTAGTGTGTTATTGGGCCTCATTGGTCCATGACGGATGGACCTTTGTTTTCGTAGGTTTCTTCTCGACTTTCTATCTCACACTACACATTGCCTTGAGCCTTGCTGCTAAAGGCATGCACGTTGCTGGTGCTTCATTGCAGCACACCTTACTGCCTAGCTGTGCAGCGTGTGTGCCTCAGACAGCACTGGTTTCCGTAGCACTGTCGTAACTAATTATTGGTTTCCCTGCAGATGGGTCCTTCCACTCTGTTAATGGTGAACTGAGGGAGCTTCCACCTGTTGAGCTATCCAATCTTCCTTTGATTTTAAAGGTTTAAATTTTTTTATTCTTCTCATATAAAATTGTTCTTATTAATTTTACCTAGCACGCTCAATTGCAACAGTTGTTTATTCTTTTTTATATTGTAGTGCGATGCTGACATTTTTTTTGCAAATACATTGCAACATAGTAATTTGCATACTGTCTTGGCTGTGAGGTTTGTGCCTTGGCTGATCATGTTTTCAAAGTCCCATCTCCTTGATGAATACTTGTAGAAAATCAGGAGTCTTGCGTTATTGTTGATATTTGCCCTAGAGTGAAACTATGGGATCATACCAAACAATTCCAGAATGAGGACAGTCTGTCTGCCTATTGAAAAGCCTTTTTTACATTACTATCCTCAATATATTTATTTATTTCATAGAGAAAGGCTTTAAACCTTTATATCATTTCTTTTGCTTTACATTACTATCCTCAATAAGTCACAACTCTTGTGGAAGCCTCAACAGAATGGGGGCACAGTAATTTCAGTTAGGTGTTTGGATGACTTGGACTTTCTGCTACCAAGTCAAAACCCCTATTAAATGTTTAAATACTGTTGATCAAAATCTGCAGACTATATTGGAGGGTGGCATTACGGATCAGATGCGTGTGGCAGAGTTGATAGCACAAGATGTAAGTCATCTAATCTTTATCCGTGACATGGTCTCCTCTACCATATTTATTTACTTGCATTAGCTTGTGTGCTAATTCTCTTGTAAAACAAGACCTTGCCCCATTGGGAAGAAACCCCAGGGGGACCAATCCTGATAAAAGCCATAGAGGGATCAGCTTGCTGCCTTCTTGTTGATGAAAAATGAGTGAACCTTCCCTCTTTATTTCTGTTGTATGACCTTACTTTTTTTTGGGAGATTTCTACGTACGTTAAACATTGCATTGTTATTATGTAATTACCATACTATTTTACCTGTTTAAAAGCCTTTTTTTGCCATAGGTGCATTGTGCGCAGCCATTCATGATTAATATACTCTTATTCGCTTGATCTGTTTTTGCGCTGGTTACCACTGGAGAAGTGAACTCTGGCTGAGACATAAGATAAAATAATTTCATGTAACATTTTTCTTTCAAAGTAGTATTTGTACATAACTATTTTCTTCCACATATGATGCTGATATTTTGCAGTACGTAGCACTATCCTAAGGGACTATTTTGTCTCTCGATTAAAGAACTATATTAGTATTTCCTACGCAATGTCTCAATGTAGTGAACTGTTAGCTTTAAATAAGGGATCTTGTGTTTGCTTCATTCCATTTGAATACAAATGTTTGCTTGAGAGTCTTGTTGTTCTTAGGATCTGATTTTTTTCAAGATAACTTTGTTGGACATGCATCAAATAAAGATCAATGTTGATCTAACGGGTAATTTAAGAGATTTCCTCCCAGTTACATGAGCTTCACAATTTGATGATTTTGATCTTGTGTATGGACCAGTGATTTTATCAAATATGTTACAAATTATGGGAATTACCTCTCGTTGGTTTCATTTGGGGAGACCAGTCTGATGTTACAGATAGCTCCATGATGGTGGCTGGGCTTTTCCCTGCTAGATTCACTTTACATTCCATAATAAGGATAATTTATATAAGTGATGCATGGTTCTTTCCTGATGACATCATTCTTAGCTCTGTTTTTGTTGAGTTGACATGGTCAATACCATTAGCCTGAAGTTTGGTTAGAACTTAGTAGGAAGCAGTATGATACAGATACTATGATGGCACTAACTTCCTAGATGCTTAGGAAATGACGTTTCCACTTTTTTTGGGTGTATGATTATTCCTGTCCAACATGAAGTCATAAACTACTCTACTTACAAATTCTTGCAGCGTGACTTTTTTCCAAAGTTACTGGACATTTTTAGAATGTGCGAGGATTTAGAGAACTTAGATGATCTTCACATGATCTTCAAATTAGTCAGGGGAATCAGTAAGTGCATATCTGCATTAAAGTTTGCTTGCTGGAATATTTTAGACTGGTATTTACTGTTGTTTTTCATTCTGCAGTATTGTTGAACAGTCCATCAATCTTTGACAAGATTTTCTCCGATGAGTTTATTCTTGATATCATTGGTGCCCTTGAATGTATGTTATTTGCTATCTCCTTTGTTGCTTCTTGTTTCTCCCATAATTTTATCATATCATGAATTATGTATGATATGATTTTAACTGAAATGCCTGGGAGGTTGCACTATTGTTTTAAATTTTTAGTGAGTTCTAATCTGTACAGATGACCCAGAAGTTCCTAAAGTGCAAAAGCATCGTACTTTTCTAAAGGATCATGTAGTTTTCAGAGAGGTATGCTGTATGTTGATCTTTGCACACCTTAGCCTGACCCAGAAGAAATGATTCTTTAATGTAAAGCTTTGTTCCACCCACAGGCCATACCTATTAAAAATGTCTCTGTGGTTTCAAGGATACATCAAACATACAGATTATGTTATCTAAAGGTCAGTGCCACTTTTTACTTGGTTTTTTACATGATTGAATTCTGTTGGTATTATTTTTGTTTGCATGTTTTACAATTGGACTTCTTTTTTGGCATTTGCAGGATGTTATATTACCGCGAATATTAGATGATGCCACTCTAGCAAGTCTTAACACGATGATACATACAAACAATGCTGCTGTTAGTGTTTAAGCCTCACCTAGTGTCGATGTCTTCATAAAATTTCCTTCTTTTTGTCACTTATGACATTGATTTGTCTGTAGGTTATTTCCTTACTGAAGGATGATGCTTGCTTTATCCAAGAATTATTCGCTAGGATGAGATCATCGAATACTTCTATGGAATCAAGAAGAGAATTGGTGCGAAAACATTCTTATTCTTTTGTTAATGGCGAGTTGATGGCTTCATCACATATTTAGAAATATCCTTTTCATTCAACTGAAACTGTCTCTTCCTAGTGATTATCATAAATTCCTTAGCATTGCCACAATCAAAGTGAGTGGGGTAGTTTAGTAACATTGCTGACAGATATGATTTTCCCCTTGAATTGTTGGAGAAATATCATATTTATCATCGCTGGCATTTTTGCACATGATGATTAAGGACTAAAAACTGATTGTCTTCATGAATTATGTTGATGCATGCACTGGTGATGTTTCTTAACACTGGGGAGTTTGGATTATCAGGGTTTGGCTCAAGATTTCCTGGGTTCTTGTTTGAGTCATATGATTTGGTAAAGTTGATAGTCATCTGAGACTAGTTTGCTTTTCTGTAGGATGTTGGAGTTTTAGCCTTTTAGGTCTAGCATTGTCTTTTTGGGGAATTCAGATAGGTGCCACTGCAAAGTTTTGTGGTTTAAAAAATGCCATTGGATGTCTTTCAGACATGTGGGTCCTGGGCCCACGTTTCAGCCCCATGCTCACTGCCATTTTTAAGAACCACATCATTTGCATTGTTCTGTTGTTCGCACGTTGAGATTGTTAAGGGTATTACTGTCTTTTCCCATATGTCTATGGTTTGGGTCTTGTGTCTTCTTGTACTATTTATATGCTCCATGGGCTATTGCAATACATAAGAACAATTCAATCTTACAAAGATGATCCAGACCAAGCTGGATGCTTTTATTTGCATATCTATTGCAATTAATGTAATGTGGAGTTTGAAGTACTTAATGCTTTGCCTCTTGTTTGGTGACAATGCTAATAGCATTTCTGGTGTTTGCAGGTTATGTTCTTGCATGAATTTTGCACTCTTAGTAAGAGTTTGCCACTTGTTCAACAATTACGACTGTTTCGGTAGGTACTTGTTTGGTTTCTTTTTGTCCTATGCCCTTTGGCTAGATTGCACAGGCATGATAACACAACCCAGCCATGGTGATGTGTCGATTTTATTAACATGCCAACAGTGCCACATGGCTATTGCCTCTGTTAAAAAAAGAAAAAAAATATGGCACAAATATTTTTGTGTACATGCTCTGTCAGTTCTACAACCCTATCTCAAATATTTTTGTACAAGTTGTGTCAGTTCTGCAACTCTTATTTCATTGTGTGGCTTGCTGTATGCAACTCAAATTGGAGTATAGTCATGCAAATATTAATTGGTGCTGAATCCCTAGTTGAGCTGGTTGAAAGCTTCTAGTGTTCAGTGAGCACAGGCTTATCGTTTAGCATCACAGTGTAAAATGATCCTAAAGTACTGTGTGCATATGCATTGAAGTTGATTACTTGTTCTAATAGTATTATACTAATGATTTCTAGTGTGCTGTTGCCAAGTTGGTGCACAACATCTTTTCAGTGGAATAAAAAGTAGGGAAGGTATCAAATGTTTGGGTTTGGTTCCAGCCAGGTATGGCTAGACCTGTCCAATGGGCCGTGCCGGGCCGACACGGCACGGGTCCCGTGCATGCACGGCCCGTTTAGGCACAGGAAATAAACGGGCTGTGCCGTGCGACCCATGGGCCGTGGTCCGAGCCCAGGCACGGCCCACGACCGTGCCGTGCCGGCACGGGCACGATTAAGGTTTAACGGGATGTCCTGGCACGATTGGTCCGTTAAGCCGGGAAAAGGGAAAAAATTCAAAAAATTATAGAAAATTTTAGACATTATTAATCATCAATATAAATATTGGCAATGCCACATAATGAGCTTTATTAACTTGTAGAATATCAATATGGAATTATGGATTATAGATTGTTACATGACTAGAAAATTACAGGAAAATTGTAGAAATTGAAGAAAATTATAGAAAAATTTTAGAAAATTGTAGAAAATTATAGCCGTGCCGTGCCGGCTCGGTCTGTGGTTATTATCGGGCCATGTTGTGCCGCCCCTCAACCCAGCATGGCACGGTCCACCGGGCCGTGCCGGCACGGCCCACGACCTAAATGGGTTGTGCCGTGCTTGGGCTGGACCAACAGTGCCGGGCCGTGGGCCGGCACGCCAAGGCCTGGCCCATTGGCCACCTCTAGGTATGGCATGGTCAATTGCTTTTTTAGCACCTTTTTTTTCCTCCGAAGATATGCCAACATTGCATGTTAGATGTGGCTTCCGTATATGTTGGTTAAGTGTCTGTAAGTGTCTGACATGGTTTCATACACTGAAATGCCAGTGCTGCATAGTAGAAGTGTTTGGGCAATCTAGCCTCTGCTTTCTCTTTGAGTCTTTGTCTGTTTCTTTGGATTTCAGTGCGGTATTCTGTGAATTGGTATGTCCTCAACCACACTCCATTTTCCTTCTTCTGTAGCTCATTTATTATTTTTATTAATTGTGGGGCTTCTCTTTTTGCCATTTCTATGGCAAGTCCTACTGGATTTGACAAGTCAAGTTCCTTGTATTTAGCTGACTTAGGACTAGTACTAAGCCATCAAAGTTTGTTTGCGTTGTTTGTCATGTGAACTTGTGGAATAACACCCTTGTCGTTTATCCTACTTATGGCATAGTATCCTTACATGATAATATCACTGGTGTGGTAGTAGAAAATGATGCCAAGCTGTAGAAAAATTTCGTTCGTTTGGTGAGTGGATGAAACCAATCTTTGTTTACTCAGGTGCATTTGCTAGTCAGAGATTTAGCTGAATCCATGTGCAGACACGATTAGAATAACCCAGAGATTAGACGAACTAAGCCATCAAGGTTTGTTTGTGTTGTTTGTCATGTGAACTTGTGGAATAGCACCCTTGTCGTTTATACTGCTAATGGCATAGTATCCTTACATGATAATATCACTGGTGTGGTAGTAGAAAATGATGCCAAGCTGTAGAAAAATTTCATTTGTTTGGTGAGTGGATCAAACTGATCTTTGTTTCCTCAGGTCCATTTGCTAGTCAGAGATTTAGCTGAATCCATGTGCAGACTATGTTAGAATAACCCAGAGACAGACGAATTATGTTTGTGAGGGTCAGGCAGGCAGGCACAATATGTAGCAAAAGGAAATAACTGATGAACTCATGTTCAGGCATGATTAGCAAAACCCATAACAAGCTGTTTCTCTTACATTTCCTTCGGAAGACTTATGTTTGTAGTGTTGGCTAAATGAGAGCATCTCGTTTACTTTACAATGGCCTAGCAGTGGGCTAGAATGAATAAAAATCTTGCAGTCATTTAGCTTCAACACTAGACATATTTTAAATCAGTTGGAAAACAGAAGTAATATTTTAATATATGTTCACTTAGCTAGATGTTCCATTTCTGGGCCTGATGGTATACCAGTGAATGAGATTTGTTGCTCATAAACCCGGTCCATCTGGAAGCAATCTTGGTTTAGGTACTTAGGTGCATTTGTCCTTTTTGTAATGTCATTCATGTAAATTAAGGAGCAGCATGACTAGTTTACTACACACAAGCTATTCCCTCCAATCACAAATCCTTGTCACCGTGGGTTCTCATAGTCAAAGAATTTGGTCTTTGACAGATAATCTCTTTTTTTAAGTAATGGAATTGGCCACTTGAAAA
This sequence comes from Melocanna baccifera, assembly GCA_036346265.1. Lineage (NCBI taxonomy): Eukaryota > Viridiplantae > Streptophyta > Magnoliopsida > Poales > Poaceae > Melocanna > Melocanna baccifera. The sequence continues at coordinate 14,167,801 of CM070676.1, read as the reverse complement.
TTATATAGTGTTGCATCTCGGAGACGGTGAGAAATTGAGAATTCAAGAGTGGTTATAGTATTTGCCTGGAGCTAATCATGAATAACCAGTGTTATGGATTTCTCCTTGTAGCTGATGTTGCAGGCAGTTAAACCTATAGCGCCAGTGTTTTTGAGAGTAACATGCTTTCTGGCGCAAAAAAAAAAAAAACTATATGCAATAAAGCTATATGTCACAATAATTTTTTCAGTCACAAAACTTATCTATTTGTAATTTGTCATAACACGGGCTTGTGCTCCCGTGACTTGTGATGTGCTAGTCTGTTAGAATACAATATCTGTTCCTCTCTCGGACAATAACTGCCCCAAGGAAAAAAATGCCATGAAACTTGAGATTATTGTTGTTTAGCATTAATGACCTAAAAATCGATAACCGGTACTCATTCGGTCACGCCACCTTGTAGTGAGTATATGGAAATTGGCCTTGTATATCGTTTTATCATTTATCATTTAGAATTATATAGGTGCATTCATATATCAGGGAAACAAAATCTAATGCATCTTCTTCATGAATATAGGTAAGAAAATTAAGCAATTGTCATTTGTCAACAATGGCTAGCGCTGCAAAAGATATCAATCGATCAAATTATAGATGGATATTTAGTTAACATATTTATACTTTTTTTGGACCAACTGATTATGCAGCCTTATAACCGGTAACCGGCCCGTTAATATGCATAATCATCTCTTTGACTTGCGCACCCGGCTAATTGGCTAAAGCTATTAATTTGATCGTTTTGTAATAACCAGAACGGGGAGGGCACCCTGTCCTTGTATGTGGCCTAGTATTCGGCTTAACAGGCCTAGTTTTGGAACACTGTTTATCCTATGTTATTTTTTTGCATTTGTTGGCTTTAAGCATTTTACAACATGCAACAATGCTAGATCTTTGCAACTATTTGGCTGAATTCTTGAGTAAAATGTCCTTATATCCAAGAGACCAAGACTTTTCACTGCAGCTTAGCTATTTGTGTATTAAGTTTTAACTCTCTTATGTTGTCTTATTTTGAAATAGAGCCTGTGATACTAGTTTGCCTGAGGTGGTAGCATGGTTATTAAGGCGTCGCCTAGGCGACACCAAGGCGGCCGGAGGGGGACGCCGTGGATGATCGCCCAACCCGTGAGGAGTTAGGTGGTGCTGGGCGACGCCTAGACGTCCAGGGCGATGCCAAGGTCGTTGTGGCGGCCGCCTGGGGGGGGGGGATGGGGGCTTCAAAGGGTTGTAAGTCTAACCTGGCACCGACCCGTAAGTCTTCTCTTCGCCGGCGTTGATCTGCTCCCTTCGCCGGCGCCAATATGCCGCTTCTCTCACCACCTTCCCTGAGCTGCTGCCTCCCTCCGTCGGGACTGATCTGCAGCCAGAGGAGGGCGGAGGCGGCCAGGGCGGCTAACAGGAGTGGCGAGTTGAGGCGACGATGGCTGGAGGAGAGGCGGAGCCGGCCGGGGCGACCGACAGTAGCAGTGGGTTGAGGCGGCGGTGACGTTGGGTCGAGCCCAAGGCGGCGAAGAGGAGGCAGTGGGGAGAGGAGGCGGCGTGCAGGGGGAGGAGGCGGCGGGTGCAGGCGCCGGATGGGGTGAGGAGGCGGCGGTGAGGGGAGTGGGAAAGAGACGAGATGGGAGAGAGCGGGAAATCTGGCTGGCGGTTAGGGTTAGGCATTTTTTTTATCTTTTTGCGATTAAGTCCTCTGAAAATTACGAATAGACCCCTCCCTTAATGAATTTCTTCTGATTTAGACCTCCTGAGATATGGTTATTTGGATAATTTGTGTTATTATGTTGCATGGTTATTTACTTTTCGGTCATATAAGGTATTATTTGTCGTCTAACTACTATCATTTAACTGTCGCCATGGCGGGTGCCTAGTCAACTAGGCGTCCAGGCGCCCCAGCCTTGCTGCGACTTGCCGGATCGCCGTGACCAGGGTTCGGATTACCGGCGGTTACCGGATATCCTGGCAGTGACCGGGATTAAAAAACCGTCATTCAAACCGGATATCCCAAACATTTGAGTTTTAAATAAGAACTTCCAGTTATCCTCCTTATATATGAGGTAGTGGCATTCAAACGAACTTCCCATGAAGGAATATGACTTCATGTATGGTTCCAAACTTTCAGACTCAGAACTAAGATTCTTGGGTTGCTTGATAACCGCTGTACAGCTTTGGAAATCAACAAGACAATAGTAGCAGGTCTGAAGTTAGAGCTCCCATTTGTGCTGAAATAGTGAATTGTGCAGTATGTTATAGTGGAGATAGTGCCATGGTGGGAATGTTCTTTGCAAATTACAAAACGTCATTAAGATACAAGATTGTAAACCTATTAATAATTAACACTAGCTTATTATGTGATACTGTAAGTCACCTGCTATACATGAATGAACTTCAAAGGTCATGTACATGAGTGAACTCCACCGGTTTTTCCGGTTTTTTACCGGTTTTTCCGGTAACCGGTCGGTTACCGGTTCCCTCCCGCCCCGCCCACAAAATTTATTTGACAAATTTTGTCTGGTTTTTATCTGGGATTTCCGGTTACCGGGCGGTAACCGGCCGGTTACCGGTACCGCCCGGCGGCCGGGATTTACCCCGGTAGCGGGATTTTGAACCTTGGCCGTGACAACCTTGGGTGGTAGTCCCATTGTATTCACTATCTGGCAGCCCTATGCTTTTGCTCGCTATCATTTAGCTTCAGATTTGCTAAAGGATATCCTGTAATTAGGTACATAGGGGCTTATTGTTCACCTTTTTCATATGTTTATTCACACTTGCTGTGCAATACGATGATTCCCTGTAATACAATGCATACAACCTATCCATTCCACTAAACAAATTTTAAGCCAAAGCTGCTACTGTCTTTTACATAGTTAGCTAACTGTGAACTTTGTATTTAATTGTAGGAATTCCTAGTAGAACTTTTTGAGTTAACCACCTATTTTCTTCAGGGATCTTTCAGGTGAAGGCGTATTTGAAATCATTTCTGATGTGTTGCAGAGTCAAGATAGAAAAATTGTTTTAGTCGGGTACATATCAAGCAGCTGTTATTAAATCACCCCCTCATTGTTGATGCAGCTCATTTTGTTCTAACTTCTAACTGCATTTTATATGACAAATGCAGGACAGATATTCTTATACTTATTCTTAATCAGGACCCTAATCTATTGAGGTCATACATTGTCCAGCAAGAAGGAAATTCTCTTCTTGGACTTCTGGTAAGTTGCAGCTTCTTTGAGGTCTGCAGTATTGCATCCAGTAATTTCATCTACTTAGGGTGTTTCATGTTATATCTGGTTTTATGACCAACTATTTGCATCTTTATTTTGTGCGTATTTTGTCCACTACTGCAAGTCTCTCGCGATCTAGCTGAAGTGGAGTGCAAACTGTGCATGTGTTATGCCATCTGTTCTGTAAACAAGAAATAATGACTAAGCTTGAGATTAGGCACATCTGTTTAATATACGGTTTGTCAAGTACAGAATCTTGTGTTTGCTCAGTGATAATAATTAAATGGAAGTATTGTACTCATATGTTTGGAGAGAATTCCATCACATATCTTTGTGAATTGTGATTAACAAAAGATTTAAAAGCTGATCAATTTTTACACTGCTATTTCTTCTCTAGATGATGTTTCATTTCAGACGGCCATTGTCAAATTTATATTGAAACGTCACTATCCTATCAAAGTCTGCTACTAAAATTTCAGGTTAAAGGCATGGTAACTGACTTTGGTGAGGAAATGCATTGTCAATTTCTGGAAATCCTGCGTATATTGATGGATTCTTTCACCATGTCTGGAGCACATGTACGTTATATTTTCTATCGAATAGGTTTTGAAGGTTATATGCTGTCTTCATCCCTCAAGTAAAAATGTGTTGATTATTTTGCTTAATGACTATCTGAACTGGAAAAAAATTATCCATGGATTGCCTATCTCTTCTAGGCTCATAACTTAACAAGTTACCAATGTCGCTGCTTGTCTACTTTTGATGGATACTTTGCGTCTTTGCCATTATTTTTCTTTATTCTTTTGAGAGGTAGTTTGCTGTCATTTCTGCATCTGGCTGCACTAAAATCACTTCCAAGATATCCAAAAATTTCACCTGTTTTTGACCAGATTCACCTGGTACTAACTCTTGTTTCCCCTGGTGCAGAGAGACGTCATTATTGAAATTTTCTATGAAAGGCATCTTGACTACTTGGTTGATGTAATAGCATCCTCTTGTCCTCCAAGGAGTATTACCGGAACGGCATATAAATCAGCTGGTGTTGGTGGAAATACTGAAGTGCATCGTACTAAGCCCGAAATTTTGTCAAACGTTTGTGAACTATTATGCTTTTGTGTAGTTCATCATCCCTACAGAATTAAGTAATGCTCCTTGCAAACTTCTTCCACTATTCCAACAGACTACTTCTGTTCTCTATTTATGCACCTGCTAAATGGGCATCGTATAATCTTGTAGGTGCAACTTTCTTACAAACAATGCGATAGAGAAAATCCTTGCCTTGACTCGACGGAGGGAGAAGTTTTTGGTTGTTGCAGCTGTTAGGTTTATGCGTACTATTATATCCAGAAATGTAAGGCATTATTGGATGTAGAAGCTTTTATTTTTTGCATTTGTTTCATTGGATTGGTGAAGGAAATCAAGCATTGGAAAATTGAAAGTTCCCTTAAGTTATGCACTTCTGACATAAGCTGAAATGTATGACATAGTGGAAACATTTGATCTTCTATTAATTCAATTACTTTTGTTTAACCTCCTTGGCCTAGCCTTTTTACTGTTTCTGAGATTTCATTTTCATGACTCTTGTTCCTCTATGCATCATCCAGCAAACAATGATAGTGACTGCATGTACTTACGTTTTTTTACTACTTATTATGTGTGTATATATACACACTTTTGGCTGATAGAGCCATTAAAATTGGCCAGCAAATATACCCTGATTGCAAGTGATAAATTAAACGCAAGCACCTTGTTATCATATTTGAATCACAGTTGATATTTTGTTTCTTTTGTAGGATGAGCATCTTATTGGCCATGTTGTCAAATTCAACTTGTTGAAACCAATAATTGTTGCCTTTGTTGAAAATGGGGATAGATATAACATGCTACAGTCAGGAGTACTCGAACTGTTGGAATGCATACGAAAGGTACATGTTCAGAACTATGTAATTACTATGAATTATGGTTTACTCGTTGGATTTTTTTTTCTTGTGCAGGAAAGTCTAAAATCTCTTGTTATCTATGTTATTGAGTCATTCTGGGATCAACTTGCGAAGTTCGAACACTTAGGGAGTATTCAGGCCTTCAAACTCAAGTATCAACAGGTTGAACCTTTTCTTGTGTACACTTGTGTCTTATCTTGATGCTGCACCAGGGATTACACTACTGTTCTAGAAAAAAACTGCTCTGTGGTCGGTTCTAGTTTTTGTGCTGTTTACACGTGTTAAATGTATGAAAACCACCTGAAAATGTGAATTCAAAATTTGAATTTGAAAACTGGACGAAAATTGGCCAAGGTGAAAATTTAAGTTTGATTTTTTATTTTGAACTGTTTAGAAAATCTCAGTGGGCAACCAAGATATCCAAAAACCAACAGGTCATGGCAGTGTTTCTGTTCCCTGTGCTGCACGCACATCTTTGGTGTTTGGAGTTGAGCTTGTAGAATTAGATGAAGAAAGATATTAATACTGTTATAGTGCTCTGACTGCTAAGATAGAATCTAAATTTCTGCTCACCATTTCACCATTAGTATTTGCTATCAAGTGAGAAGTCTTTTTATTTGTTCTTGCAAGTACTTGGAGTGTGCTGAAATGAAATTAAGTGCTAGTGTGCCTGACACGAGAAAGAAGGCAGAAGAAAGAGGTCTTGAGAAGGAAGAGGAAGACTATTTCAACGAGGACAGGTATAAAACAACAAAGCATTTTGTCCTAAATAAGTTGGGGTAGGCTGTATTTATTTTCAGCATTGATTGCTTCGTTATGTTTGCAATATAGGATGGTGACCCTCTGGCCTCTGCACTAGACTATGCTGTAAATGACATGACGTTTTTATTTCTTAGTGATGAAGAAGATTCAGTTAGGCGGACTAAACATGCACAAAACCAGGATAGTAAGGCTAAGGTAGCCAATGGAAGCGAAGCTGATGATGTATCCTCAAGGTATTTTGTCTCCATGCACTATTTGAGATGATTGTCAGTTCCCATGGTGTACTTCGTGTTTTATTGCTTTCCCTTGTTACATCAATGAAAAGCTCCAAAAATCTTATCATGTAGAATTTCATAAGTTCTATAGTTTAATCTGTTTATGTTGCTTCACCAACGTTTTGGTCCCCATCTTTGCAGGCCTAAATCTGGTGGACTTGTGGACTATGCCGATGACGACGATGAGGATTTCAATCCGCCACCAAAGGAGCCCGATAGGCCTGCAGAGGATGATGAGCCCTTGAAGATCTCAACAGTGAAGCGAAAGTCAGTGAATACAGTTGCTGGCAAACATGCAGATGGGGAGGTTCGCAAGAGCCAAAAGATAGAAACAAGAATTACTTGTGCTAAGATTGCTGTTTCCACTAGTCTGGATGGCAAACGCATGGATTTACATAACAAGCAGTCCCCCCTCTCACCTGCCTCAAGCACGCCAAGTTCTGAAGCCAATGGTGTTTTGGGGGAGCATGGAACACATTCTGATGCGCATCAACATTCTGTAGACAATGCAGAAACTTCACGGCAAACTGGAGGTGATTGTATCAAAGCCATGGGCAATTTGTCTACTGAGAAGGCTGTAAATACCACGAATACAAATGATTCAGAGCCCTATTCAGTGAGATGACGAATTGACGACACATTTTCCTCAACTGGTTTTTTCCTTAAACCCAAACTGTCAATGCTTGCCAACAGGAAGGAACCACAACGTGTTTGGCTCCAGAGAAGGCCAAATCCATTAATCTCAAATCCGAAAGCATGACTCGAGGTGACGTAGATCACGCTTACCTGTATATCTCAAGTGAAATTCCAGCTTTCATTTGTGAGCCTGTATAGTTAGTTTTCCACAAGGGAAGATCTGAAACTAGAATTGCCATGCCTTTCGGTTCAGCACGGACAGGGGCCTCAGCATCGGCTGCTGCACTAGCTTATTGTATGAGCTTCTGGATGAGTAGTGAATATGTGCGCTTTTCTCCATTTTTCTTTGTAGGATCATTGACTGAGATGTTACTGTTGTAAAACAAGTAAGAAAGAATAGTTTCTGTTGGCAACGTTTTGCAACAGTTTGTGCTATCTTATCCATATCCTATACAATTGTAATTTGTCGATTCATAGTATCGGCTGGATATACTGTCTTGGATGAATAATTTATTCATAATGTTAAAAAGGGAACATTTTAGAACTGAACCAGGTGGGGGGGGGGGGGGGTTGGAGGAAGTAAAATTGATATTTGCTTCTCTCCCCCTAACTCTCCCGAGCTCCCGCTGCTCCTGTTGCTTACGCATGTTGCCGTTGCCCATTGTTCTCTCTGCTCGCGCGCCTTCGCTAGGCGCTGCCGCTCGTTGCTCTCCCCCCGTCGTCGTCGCTCGGCTATCGGCATCGCCTGCTGCACCGGTGTGCATCTGCCACGGTCGCTCCCTACTGTGCGTGCGCGTCGTACCCAGCTGCTGTGCCGCCGCCGGCCGTGAGGAAGAGGGAGTGAGGACCGATCGTCAAGGAAGAGGAAGGAGTTGGTCGGGAGAGGGGTTGAGGCGGGAGAGGAGGAAGAGGAGAGAGGAAAGGAGGGCAGGGGGGCCGGTTGACAGAGGAGGAAGGGAGGTGGCCGTGAGGGAGGAAGAAAAGAGGGAGCTGTCGACGTGAGAAAGAAAAGAAAAGAGAGAAGAGAAGAACGGCCAGGTGAACAAGAAATAGAGGAGGAAGAGAGGAAAAGGGGAGGCCGGCTGGGTGAGAAAAAAAGAGAAAGAAAAGGAAGAGAGGAAAGAAAGGAAGAAAAGAAGAAAAGAGAAAAAAAGAGAAGAAAAGGAAGAAAGGAAAGAAAAGAGAAAGAAAAGAGAAAGAAAAGAAAGGATTGCCTGATCCGGTGCCAAATCTGCCAGATCCGGTCCAGGGACGACAGATCGTGGCCTGATCCAGTCGTTGGGTTTGGGTAGGTTTGAAACCCTTTTCAGTTATTTGCAGATGCCCGCGTAAAGTAGTATACCGATTAAAACCGGGACAGCGGGACTGTGTCCGGTGAGAGGGAGGTTGGCGATACTGGGTTTATGCGTAATAGCGACGTTATTTGCTTACAGGTGTATGTATTGCATTAGCAAATGAATTGAAATGATTACTGCCTGTTCAGGTAGTGGTTTGAGCCTGGCGTGTCCGCGCACCGCCCATCAGGTTAACAGGCAAGTGCATGTTAAAACAATAAACAGTGTTGAACGATTGTTATTTGTGTTTTCATGCCATGGTTTATAGCATGCAAGAGATGACACATATGATTATGTGTTAATCATATATGGAGAAATACAGTTTATAAGTAAACAGCCTCATTTGAAAAGCATTGCATCATGCAAGTGCATAAGAGCCAGGTCGGTGAGAAAGTCTTATGATTAGTCCGGAGTGCTCTTGAGTAAGTCCTACAGAGGTAGGCACTTCCACGGGATGGTGGGAGAGGGTGACATCGACAGGTGTATCCTCCGCTATATCGGTATAAGCTACAGTTACAGGAGCATTGTATTTTATTGCATTGCATGAAAAGAGATACAGACAGTGATACAGTTACAGATATTTGATTTATAGTTTACAGTTACAAATGCATTGCATTTTAATGCATTGCATACAGAGTGCTACTGAGCGATGAATACGATTCTGAGATTTGACTTACGACTACAAGAAATAAATTTTACAATTTCTGATGAGAGTTGGTTTATAGTTTCTGATTCTGATAGAGAGTTGATTTACTGATTACGATTCTGATGAGAGTTGCTTTACGAGCCATACTACGATGAGATGCGATTTACAGTCCACAATCACAGAATTGATCTACGATTTCTGATAGATGTGATTTGACTCACAATAGATGTGATATACATTTCTGAAGAAATTGGCTTCACGATTCACGATGAGACTTGATTCTGATTCTGATCGTTTGGCTTTATAGCCTACAGTAGAGGTGTTTTACAGTTTACAGTCATAGAATTGGATCACAATTTACAGGTATGGATTTATGTACTGCTTTATCGTGTGCTTGTCGAGTCTTCGGACTCCCCCTTACTTTATTGTTTTTTAGGATGATCCGAAGTGATGGCATGCATGGATATGGGAGTAGTTCCTTTTGTACTGCACATATAGAATAATGGCTTAGTTCTGCACTAAGCATCATGTTTAATCTTATGTTTAGAAGTTTATGTAAATTTTCTAGTTACAGTATGTTTCAGAAGAATGGGTTCTCTTGTTAATACATTTCTGGTGCGTTTACTCTGTTCATGGTGCGCTTATGTGAGACAGTAACAATGTGATGGTAGCATCTTGGACCCTGTGGAAGGTTAGGGTGTTACATAATAGGACTTGTTCACCGGTTTACCGAATGCCGAGTTAGCGACTTGCTGTAGCCTGTCGCATTGTCGATGAGTGTTGTAGGGGTGGCCCCCACCTAAACCCAGCTAGCCTGTTAGGAGATTGTAAACCGAAGGTAGACATGTGCATTGACATAGTTGCCCTTGGGAATGACACTCGTGTAAGGGTACGATTGTAAAGACACTCACTACGAGGATGTATATATGTACGTGATGCAAGCTCTGAAAAAACCCAGGAGACAGCATTGCTCACTTAGCTCTCCACTACCATACACCTCTATCTCTGTTTGGTCTGTAACTACAACAGTTGGCGTCGTCCGTGGGGACGACAAGAGCAAGCCTCAAGATCTCAGGAAGGATGGCACCGAAGAAAGCTCTATCATCGGCGGCGAAGAAGAAAGGAGGGGTCGCGACGAGTCGCGTCAACACCGTGGCCGCATCGGCGGTCACGAGTCGCGGCGGCCGTGGCGCCATCGCCGCCATGCAACGCTCGACCCTGCCACCACCGATGCAATGATCGACCCCGCCACCACCGGTGCAATGATCGACCCTGCTACTACCGGTGCAACGATCGACCCCGCCACTACCGATGTAGCGACCGACTCCGCCCCGCGAGTAGCGCTCGGCTCCACCACCGGCATGACGCCCAGTTCCGACGGCACCGCCCGGGTGCCGGCGGGCGGTAGCGTCAGCACCTAGGGGAGCGCGATCGCCGCCCCCACAACCGGCGCGGGAGCGCCGCGTGGTTCTGGCGGCAACACGGGCCCCGTCATCAACGGCGGAGTCCACCCCACTGAGGCGACGGGCAGCCCGGAAGCACAGGCCGTGGTCGCTGCGGTCCCGACGACACGGTCGGGTGTACCGATCGTCTCGACTACACCGGCGGTAGAAAACGCCTGCTGGCGGCCCTTGGCATGCTCCAGTAGGAGTTAGCGGATCTTCGAGGGGCCGTGCGGAGAATGCAAGAGGCTCGGAGTCAGCAGATCCCGCTGGTGGTCGCGCAGGAGCCCACGCCCGAACGAGCGGATAGCCGTGACGTCCCCACATCCAGTCGCGTAGACCTGGAGTCACCGCTATCGGCGGGCCTATAGCAGGCGGCATGGCCAGAGGATATCAAATTCTCCAGTGCCGTCACGTCATATAAGGGCGATACGGACCCCCGGGAGTTCGTGCGCGTATACGAGACCACCATTGAAGCGACAGGCGGGGACGACACCACAAAGGCGAAGGGGCTCCCCCTCGCGTTGCAGGGAGTGGCGCTCTCTTGGTTCTTCACCATAGAGCAGAACTCCATCTACGCATGGGAGTAGGTCCGCAACCGCCTCTACAACGACTACTAAGGCAACTACGCCGAGTGTGTCGATGCGGATCAGCTCTTCATAATCAAGCAAAAGCCATCGGAAAGGCTTCGCGAGTACTTTAAACGCTTCGCGAAGGTCTACTGCCAGGTCAAAGACGTCAACGAGACAACCATCATCAACGCAGCAATACAGGGTCTTCGCCCGGGGCCGCTAGCCGAGTACAACGCGCGAAAGCCCATCAAGACGGTGGCAAAGCTCTTCGATAAGATGGAAGAATACGCCAGAGCGGAAGAAGATGCGTGGAGGCGTCAAGGCAGCGACACCGACGCTAACCTGGTAGAAGACACGACGACGGGTGAGGACTCATTGAAGGAAAGCTCCTCGAAGGGCAAACGCAGGCAGGAGCCATCAAAGGACGCCTCCCAGCACATGGACTCATGTCTTGGAGAGCCCGTCATGTCTTCGACATTGAGGGTGGCTCAGAAGACAACGCCCCCGCTGGCTGCGGTGCCAGGGCCCGGCGCAGTCGGGGGCGAGGCCAGGGCCGCGAGGGTAGGGGCCACGCGGAATATGGCAACCGACATCAACCCCAGTGGTACGAAGTGCATGGCCAAGGCAATCATGACACCCGCTCTTGTACCACCATCGCGGCACTTCGATAAAGCGTCGCTAGAGATAGGGATCTCGAGGTGCGGCCACCTGTCGTGGCACACGTCCAACAGCCGCTGGACGACCCCCTTCGAATTCGGATCAGGAGCTATAGACTCAGGAGGGCCCTCGGTGGATGCAAACTCAGGTGCAGCAGCCTTAGGAGAGCCCCCTGCGGATCCTCATCCTTGAGGGCGCTCAGTGTAGGGTCATAAACGTAATCTCTGGAGGCTCCTCCTGGAGTTCGCTTTGGAGCGGCAGCGCAAGGCCTACACGCGGAGGCTACACCACTTGGAGGCATACCCGGCACATGCACCGCCTGATTGGGCGTAACACGAGATCACCTTCACGCCTGCCGACGCCGAAGGCGTGGAGTTCCCCTATCAAGATCCCCTGGTCATCCAGGTCGCGATTGCCGGGTGCGACGTCCGGCGTGTCCTGATCGATGGAGGTAGTTCCGCGAACGTTTTGTTCGCAGGGGCCTTCGACCAGATGGCGATCCCTCGAAGCCGCCTAGGCCCCTCAAAAATTCTGCTACAAGGCTTCGGAGGTCAGCCGTTGCTGGCGCTGGGCCAAATATGTCTGCAGGTCTCCTTCGGCCAGTTCGACAATGTGACGAGCGGGGACGCCACCTTTGATGTCGTTGATATCCAGTTATCCTAAAACGCCATTTTGGGGAGACCAACTATCAATTCATTTGGGGTGGTCCCACACCATGGCTTCCTTTGCGTGAAGCTTCTGGGCCCGCGAGGTATCATCACCGTTCTCGGCGACCAGCACATGGCCCGGCGCATAGACCATGGCACCCGAAGCCTGCACCCGGAAGTCCACGGAGGCTCCTAGGTCAGGCGTGCCAGTGCAAGCGCTCCAGCAGCACAAGCACCAGAGGCTCCCAACCTCGCCGCTACAACAACGAGAGTTTAATCGGTTAGTCACCGACCTTTTGTACTCGCTTACCCGCACAAACGGGAATTTAATAAAGTTCTCCATTTGCGAAGTTATTCGTGTCCCCCATAAAGACGTGCGAAGGCTTCCCTCCGCACGCACTCCCCAGATTATAAACAAGACGCGGAGCTCCGCGCACGCGTCGGTGCTCCTACCACGTGTACTCTCCAGAGTATAAAAACGTGGTCGATTTTCCCACGCACTCCACGGAGGTCAGCATCCGCACACGCACTCCACGGAGGTCAGCCTCCGCACACGCACTCCATGGAGGTCAGCCTCCGCACATGCACTCCACGGAGGTCAGCCTCCGCACACGCACTCCACGGAGGTCAGCCTCCGCACACGCACTCCATGGAGGTCCGCCTCCGCACGCACTCTACGGAGTATAAATAAGACGTAGTGTCGAGGTCCGCCTCCGCACGCACTCTACGGAGTATAAATAAGATGCAGCGGGGGGACACCTTCACGCGCACTCTACGGAGTATAAATAAGACGTAGCGTTGAGATTCGCCTCCGCACGCACTCTACGGAGTATAAATAAGATGCGGATATTTTCCCTGCATACTCTACTGAGTATAAACAAGACGCGGATGTCCCGTGCGCGCGTTGGCGTATCGTCCGGAGCTTAAATAAGCCGTGGTTGATCGTCCCACGCATTCTTCGGAGTATAAACAAAGACGCGGATGTTTTCCCTACGCACTCTACTGAGTATAAACAAGACGCGGATGTCCCACACGCGCATTGGCGTACCCTCTAGAGCTTAAATAAGCCGTGTTTGATTGTCCCACGCATTCTCCAGAGTACAAACAAAGACGCGGATATTTTCCCTGCGCACTCTACTGAGTATAAACAAGACGCGGATGTCCCGCGCGCGCTGGCATACCCTCCGGAGCTTAAATAAGCCGTGGTTGATCGTCCCACGCATTCTCTAGAGTACAAACAAAGACACGGATGTTTTTCCTGTGCACTCATACAAGACGTGGATGTCCCACACGTGCGTTGGCGTACCCTCCGGAGCTTAAATAAGCCGTGGTTGATCGCCCCACGCATTCTCTAGAGTACAAAGAAAGACGCAGATGTTTTCCCTGCGCACTCTACTGAGTATAAACAAGACGCGGAGTCTAAATACAGTGGCGCACGGGCACCAGAGGCTCCCCGCGTAGTCGAAGCTTCCTCTTGGTGCCATAGCCCGATAGCACCGTCATGCAAGACGGGCTTGACGGTGACACCATGGAGGGCGGCCGACCGTGACACCGTGGAGGAGGGGCGGCGCAGGAGCTTAATGGCCTGCGCTTCTGCCGAAGAGACGACGACACAAGCGCGCTCGTCAAAGCCTGCCCCCGGAGCTGCTACACCTCCTGTAGCACCGCAAGCGACAAGATCCCCCTTATCCCAAGCGTCCAAGAGCTAGGGAAGGAGACTGGGGGAGAGGAAAGGCGCCTGTGAGGGGCACCCTGGCGGGACGCGGCCTCGTTGGAGCGACGTAGAAGTCTACTACCAAAGCTAGGAGTTTCCTTGCTGAAGTACAAGTGAATTGCCCACCACCCCCCACCAGCCGCAGTTCTTCAGCAAGCTGGCGAGGGGAACACACACGTGGCATCACATCCACCTCGTAGGGGCTTGATGTCCGACCCCGCGATTGTCTAGGCGGCATCAACCGCCCTCCGGAACCCTCGACGCCATTGGCGCCGGCAAGCAAGCACTGGGCGAAGCTGGGGCACTCTAGGGACGGCGGGTTCGACAGGGGAAGTTGCAGGGGCACGATGTCTGAAAGGTGAGTCCCGCTTCACTTGGCCACTCGCCCTTTTAAAGAGCCCCAGAAGCAGGACCGCGTAAGTTACGCCTCAAGGGTCCCATCGGTTACCCCAGGGGCATGTGATGCCACAGTGCCACCCCGCTTCAGTTACAGGACTACACCAGCTACACTCCACGTGTCCCCCTACCCTGGGGGCCCGAAGCAACGAACGGCGGGCGACGGACACCTCCCTCACAGCTGTAAAGCGACATGCGTAGAGCTCCGTTGATCCCGCCTCAAGCGTCTGTCGCTTATGCAGAATGTGGAAGAACAATTGCGCCCGTGTGGTTCCCCATCGACTGTCGGGGACAGGACCTACGGAGCTAGGTTCCTGTCATTCCCTAGGCCTACTTTATCCTTATCGCTCGCACCTCTACTCGATCGGGCGCGGCTCGCGCCACCACTGAAGGGTAGGGGCGGAGCGCCGCGCGCGCCTCGCCGACCAGGCGCCGGCCCGCTGCCACCACTTCGGAAGGTAAGGGACAGAGCGCTCGCGTCTACTCGGCCGGGCGCCGGCTCGCCGCCACCACCCGAAGGTAGTAGGGGGCTGAGCGCCGCGCCATTGACGGGCGCTCGCGCCACCACTCGAAGGGTAGGGACTGGCGCCGCGCCATCCGACCAGGCGCCAGCTCCGCTACCACCACTTAGAAGGGTAGGGGACGGAGCGCTCGCGTCTACTCCGACTAGGCGCCAGCTCCGCTGCCACCACTTAGAAGGGTAGGGGACGGAGCGCTCGCGCGTCTACTTCGCCGGGGCACCAGTTCCGTGCCTACCTCGCGTGCCTACCCCGGCTAGCCAACAAACTTCACAAGACAAGCACAAAGCGGATGTGCCCAAAGACGGTGGCGAGGATGAGCGCTTCGGCTTATCTACCGCGTTGCTACAAAGTGATTACAAAGTCGACTAGGCGCCAGCTCCGCTGCCACCACTTCGAAGGGTAGGGGACGGAGCACTCGTGCGTCTACTCCGACTAGACGCCAACGCTACTCGTTCGGCTCCGCTTCGACGGCCTTTTGCACCGAAGCCTCGCCCGTCATGGGTCGATTCACCCAGAAGTCCAACGAGTCTTCCGCTCGCCACCAGCGCTGCAAACGACGCCGAGTTATGGCGTTCGAAATCAGCAGCCGGTCCCTATCGGGCAGCTGCTTGGAACACAATGACATGTTGGTCAGAGCGGCCGAAATAATCTCCGCTTTATTCACAAAATGAGGCGCGTAGTTTACAACACACACCGACATACAGAGATCCCGGGGTTACACCTACCTCGAGCCGTCGGCGCCATCATTGTCGCGCTAGAGAGCTTCATCCAGCCATTCGCTGAGGTTCCCCTCGCCGTACATGGTCCGCCGCAGCTCTACCTTTGTTGCGGCCTCCCCGATGTACTCCCAGATCCGTTCGTGAAAAAACCGAACGGCGGGGCGAACAGCGCGCACTACGCCGGACATCGTTCCGGCCCTATCCGGCATTTCCAATTGCGGGTCGCCCAATTCATCCACATGATAGCAGCCCCGGTGCTGGAGAAGCGCGCAAACCAGGCATGCGGTCACATAGGAGCAGTGGTTGCCAAAGGACGTCGCGGCGGCGTGAGCAAGATTGGAAGCTTCCCCAATCCGCCAAAGTGTCCACAACAGCTCTTCGGGTCCGAATGAGCGGGGCGGCACCTCGGCGACAAGGTTTTCAAGGGTGCCCTCCAGGGCCAGGATAGAATCCCATGTTGTCACTGAGGCGTCGCCCAGAGCCTGGTCCCGCTCTCTTAGAGACGCAGCAAGGTGGCCCTTTTCTTCCTCCAACGCAGCAACCTGCTGGAGCAGGCCGTCTCGCTCCTCTACTGCCGCCTGCCGGGCCGCCGCCACAAGCTTCTCGGCATATGAGACAGCACCCGCACGTTCCGCTTCTAGGCATCGAATGCGATCATCCTTAGAGGAATGCGCTCCTTCGCCGCGCGAAGAGCTCCTTCGGTGACACGTAGTCGGTCCTCTAAGGCCTCCCGCTCGCGGCCATGGGCCGCCTGCAGCGCTCAGCCAAGGGCGACGGTCTACACGACAAAGCGGTCAGTACCCCTCCAGAGGGTCGAGTGCTGATAACGGTCACGCACTTACCCTCACTTCGGTGATCTTTAGCACTCTCCCAAGGAGTCCCGACCCACACGTCCGCAGTGCCTGGTAGTCCAGGCTCGCGACCGCGCTATTCGCGACCCCCTGCCACCGCCAGCACCTCTGGTCGAGGGACGAAGTCCGCTAGGCTTCACGCGGCATCCGCGGCGACAGCCTCTGCGGCGCCGGAGGTCCCTTCCGAATGGACGTCCTCGCGCTCCGAGAGGCGCTCACGTTCGCCAAAGCATGTTGCTGCAAGGGGACATAGTGGTCAGCCTTACGAATGCCTAGCGGTATCACGCTAAGGAATGTCAGCTTACCTTCAGCCCCGCCGGCATCCACAAGGACATCGGCGTCTCCGACCACCCCGCCAGGCGGGGGGGGGCCTCTGTGTCGGAGCTTAGCTCCACCAGGCCCCCACCCCCAGCCTGGGAAAATTTATTCGGTTTGGGAAAACTTTCGGGACCAGGCGAATGGAACGAAATGACGAAATTTCGTTTATTTCGGCCAAAATTTCGGACAAACTGTTCAAATAGTATTTAAATTTTTGATAAAATTTAACCAAAATTTAGACAAATTTCATGCAAATTTCAAATGGGGAAAAATTCAGCCGAAATTTGGCCGAAACAGCTGCCTTTCGCCACCCAACGAAACAGCCGAAATTTCGCCGAAATACCAAAATTTCGGCCGAAAGGTTGAACCCTGCCTCCAGCAGTTGTAGACCCGGAGGGGACCGTGGGGACACCAAAAATGGTGCACTCGGCGTCTGAGTCGGTATCCCATAGGGTCCCGACCTTGCTTGCTACAACGAACCCCCTCACCGAGCGAAGGGGCGATAGCGTGCGGGGCCGCCGCTTCGCCCTAGGGGGGTAAGATGACGACCCCGCCTCGGTAACGGCCACGGGAGGGGGCTCCACCATTGCACAAACGGACTCCGCCCCAGCATCCTCCGCAGGCGGTGGCCCTACCTTAATGCCGATCGGCGGCGAATAAGCTTGTCCTTGCGCGTCGCCCACGCGGCACTCTTCCTCCGTGCCAGTGCCCAAGGGCCCTCCTCTGCCCCCTGCACCCGCGCCTACCTCCGGGTCGGCATGCTCCGCCGAGTTGGAGCCCGGGCCCGCTGGTACTCCCTTCCCCGTGGAATCGTGGAGAGGCGGGCTTAGGGCCGGAACAGCGCGCTCTGGCACTTTAATGCCCAAGGCTTCGCACACACGGTTCAGCCACCCCAAACCTGCCTCCGCGGTCACAGCTACGCGCAGCATGTGTTCCCTGGCGTATACGGGCCGAGGAACGCACCCACCGCACGCTCCGCGTCTTCCAGGGAAGCACCTGTGAGTGGCAAGGGGCACGATATAAAACAACGGGCCTGAGGGACAGCACACGAAAGCTCAGTTCCAGCACAACTTACGCGGACCGGAGGGTCTCGGCAGCGAAGACACGGACGGGCGGACGTTGTCACGCCGAAGCCTCCCAGGTGTAACACGACACTCGGCAACAAGTGATGCCACGCCATACATGACGAACTCCTCGGCAAGGTCGCGCATGTTGAAGCGGGCGGTGATCCCCACAAGCCTCCGCGCTATTCGCTCATCTTCAGCATCTATCGGCGCACCAGGCGTGGTGTTAAACATCGCCGGTCGCCCCGAACACTCAAGGCTGCTACCGCTTGCCACACGGTGGTAGAACCACCGCCTCATCCAGTTCGGCCCCCACTCCGCCCGACCCGATTCCGCGGGGAAAATCTTCTTGCACTGCGAGCGCAAGACAAGGCCGACGCTGCCGAAGCTGGGCAACGTCCCGTCTCCCCAATCCTCCGACTCACATCGTGCGTCATGGAGGAAGGCGAACAGTGACGCGGTCGGCCAGCATGCCTCCGTGCGTAACGCCCAACTGTACACGGCAAGACGGGCTATCACATTCGGCGTTATCTGCACCAGCTCAAGCCCAAAAGTCCACAGGACGTCCCCGACAAGTCGGGTGGCTGGAATGCGCAACCCGGCTTCGAAGTAGGCGACGAACACGATCGCCTCTGATTTCTCAGGATGCGGCTCGGTCTCATCGCCTGCGGGCAGTCGCACCTCCCGGCGGTCCGACAGCTTCCCTTCGCGCAAGAGCCTGCGAATCGTCTCTTCCGTCACCAGCGTGGAGCCCAGCACATGGGAGAATGTACCTTCTACTCTCTTCGCCGCCGCCCACCATTT
This sequence comes from Melocanna baccifera, assembly GCA_036346265.1. NCBI lineage: Eukaryota > Viridiplantae > Streptophyta > Magnoliopsida > Poales > Poaceae > Melocanna > Melocanna baccifera. Next base: position 14,149,249 of record CM070676.1, on the reverse strand, counting down.
GTCCACCTATGTCGAGTCGTGCCCCTCGAGTGTGTATTCCATCTTGAGCGGCGACGACCGCTGGAAGACGGCACTGTTACCGCCCGGCTGAGCGCGCTCTCCGTCATGTGCCATTGTCCTCTTAGAGCTACGCGGCGACGGAGGCAGCAAAGAAGACAGGAGATTGGGGGTGTGTAGCCAGAAGTTGGAAGGTGAGGCGAGCAGAATGCAGGTGGTGCACAGCATGGGTATTTAAGACCCTTGCACCCCCACGCCACCGGTAAGAGTAACCGGCGGGAGGCGAACCGCTCCCCCCACGATCGAAGCTGAACTGGCACAACTGCCCACGTGCGTTAGGCCCACTCAAACAACGGTCGCACGAAAGGGCCTGACAACGTACGACGCGCCACTACCGCTCCGCCATGCGTCCACTCAGGAATCTGAGTGGACCAACTCCGGCTCCGCCCTCGACGAGGCCTTCACATCCATAGGGCAACTCCGGGCTCGCCTTCGGCTCAATCATTTCGACGCGTACTTGCGTGCTGGCGCGGCATGCCCGAAAGCGCCCCCCACTTCGGTGACACGGGGCAACCCCGGCACCTACCGCACTCCGTATTTATCACTCTTGGCGCAATGAACCGTTTTTGCATCCTAATTTGTCCAAACATCTTTTCGTGGATGCCAGGTTGCAGAGAGCGCTCACGGGGCAGGTCAGTCGGCGGGAGTCAACGTCGATCAGTGCAAAACCAGCGAACAAAAGGGCTGCGCGATCACGGTCATCCGACCGCTCGCAGCGCCACAGGTACCACCACCTCGGGACAGCGCGCATGGCAACAGCAGCCCTCTGGCTTTACCAAGGTCGGTGCGATTCGCGCCACCATTAAGATGCCATCTACGGGCCGTGGAGCTCCTGGGACACAACGCCTCCGCACCAACTCCCTACAGGCGCGGAAGCGCGGTATGCCCCCACACCGTGGAGCTGCAAGATCATGGCGACCCCACTTCGGATGAAGACGGCCCCTCTACTCCGCAAGGGATGGCCCCAGGCTCGGAGGACACCCTGGCAACAGGCCTGACGCCTCTTCCTCGGCGCGGGGTGTTGTTCAGTCGGCCGGAGCCCAGCGGTCCACCCCCTTCGCAAGGGGGCTGCGAATCTTTCTGCCAGCTCAAGAATGTACGTTCTTCCGTCCACAAGCATGCACAGAGCGCCCTAACTAGGGCTGACCCTGCCACATGCTTGTGAGCGGAAGAGGCATATTCTTGAGACAAACTATCTGAAGAGGCATATTCTTGAGACAAACTATCTCAGCAATACTTGATCACAACACTATGGCCATATATATAGCCGTTTTGTGGGAAGCGCAACCGGCGGGAATCCAACCGACGCGGCCAACCACGCTCGCCCAACCGCCGGGAGTCGAACCAACGCATAGCCGTTTTTTGGGAAGCGCAACCGGCGGGAGTCCAACCGACGCGGCCGATCACGCGCGCCTAACTGCTGGGAGTCGAACCGACGCAGTTGCTCACGTGCGCGCGACGTCCCAACTTGCCGCACCTGCCTGCTCATCCTACATCGACGAGGTCTCTGCCTCCGCAGGGCAACTGCAGCTCCGCCTCGGCCACCCCGCGACGAGTTCGTCTCTGCATCGCCACATGATTTCGACATCGACTCCGCACATGGCCTCGCGGCCCCGACTTCGCGGAGCCGCGATGGGCTACGTGCGCCCAACCATCTTCGCCCAATATCACACAAGGTCTCAGGCCATGGGGATGGAGGGGGCCAAAAAGCTCGGCAACATGGCTTCGGCCTGTGAAGCCCTTCACCATGAGAGGCTCCTGTTGTAGGGGTGGCCCCCACCTAAACCCAGCTAGCCTGTTAGGAGATTGTAAACCGAAGGTAGACATGTGCATTGACATAGCTACCCTTAGGAATGACACTTGTGTAAGGGTACGATTGTAAAGACACTCACTACGAGGATGTATATATGTACGTGACGCAAGCTCTGGAAAAACCCAGGAGACAGCATTGCTCACTTAACTCTCCGCTACCATACACCTCTCTCTCTGTTTGGTCTGTAACCACAACAATGAGAGATAGGAAAAAAGCTATTATGACTATAGTAGCAAGCAGCAAGGAAAGCAGATAGCCTCCTTCGCCTCTAGAAGAATCCCTGTCATAGGGCACCTGCGCGCGCACCAGCCCCACCAGCAGTAAGTGTCTGTGTCTCAGTACTGAGACACTGACCCCCCATGTTTGTATAATTACCACGGTCTATTACACGACACACTATTTGTATAATTCCATTATCACCGGCAGTAAGCACGCCGTTTGCGTTGCTGCCATATAGAACATTGCTAGGGCAAGCGATAAATTTCCCATAGAAATCACCTTCCTGAAGTAGCAGGTGGACATGAAGAGCTGGTAGGGGGGAGCGGCCGTCTTCAATGTCCCTCAAGACCTTCTTGTTCACCAACATGTCCATAGAAATCAACACTCCTCGTTGTCCTGTACGGGGGTCCAGGGGGAGCGGCCGGTGTAGGGGGCGAGCCCCACCTGACCCCCGGTGGGTCCGCCACAGCTCTTGATGCTATAATGATGGCGTAATGTCTGGAAGATGCGAGCAAGGCAGTCAATTTGGAAAACTGGTTTCAAGTGCTTTTATGGCGCTCTGGTGGGCCATCATTTTGCATGTTGCACCTCCTTTGTCATCCATCTTCATAGGCGGATCCAATGCCAATCAACTCCATTCCCGTAATTAGCAAAGCCGTGTCAGTTGTGTGCTAGGATGATAGGCGCGCTACGCCGCGGCCGTGCCGGTTACATAACCCAGCCCTTCGGCCGTTTTAGCTGGTGGGGCTAGAGCGCTGGGAGTAGTCGTAGACAAAAATCGTTGTAATAGCACTGAAGCATGTTGTATCTGCATGTACTTGTAATGAGAGAATGTCTGTTTATAGTGGCCATAGTGATTTAACACATAGTAAGGTAGCACGACAATGATAGTAGTTGTGGAACAGGCTGCGAAAACTCTATGGAAACAGATTACCATATATAAGCTAACCGTACATGCAACACACCGAACGCATCATAACAAGGGGGTTCGACCTGTCTGGTTGGTCAAGCAGCTGCAGCTGCATCTTGGGTAGCTCCTCCAAGCTTTTTGGTGGTCACTCGGCATTGAGTGAATCAAAAAAAAAAAAAGAAAAGAAAGGAAATTGGTTGTGACATTATGACTAAAAATATCATGATAAAGGACTGAAGATACCATTAATTCGAGAGGAAGTAATACATTATTGGCTAAATTTAACTTTATCAATACACTATACTTCAAAAAAAGAAATGATTGCCTATCATCTCGCTCATTGTATGTCGGACCCGGATTTTAAAACCCGAATCTCTGTGATTTACCTGCATTATTTCCTGGATCAGTAGATAATGCTTCACAGCGAGTCATTTAATATTACAATAACTGAAGTAGAGTATCTCCAGGCAGTAGGCCGTCAGGCCGAATAGTTCATTACATTCAAAGGAGTCCATTACAATCCAAAAGACAGCGGAAGGACAACAAAAGCGGAAGGCACACTTCCCGACAGGCAGCGACTGGGGATTGCCCTAGGTGAATGCAACTCTGAGCCGAGGCTACTAAGTGGGATTCACCTGGTATCTAGAATGGTCGACTGATCCATGGGGAAAAGGACTACTTAACTACGAAAACTACTCGTCGCCAAGGTCTTCTCCACCTGCTTGGTCCTGGTCTTCATAATACTTATAGTATCCCTGTTGCTCCAATTCTGGAAGGGGTGAGAGCGAGAGTGAGCACTTGCAACTGTGCCCCGCAAGCCAACACACAGAATGCAGTGATATAACATGCATGGCTGGTCAACAGATGGCTGGGGTTTATTTTAGTTGCGTAAGGCAAATTTCGCAATTACATAATTAAAATCCTATGACTTAGCAGATTTGTGATAATGCAAAACTGTTGAAATTGTGCAATAAATATATTGTAGACGGTTCCATCCACCAATTACATGGCTCCATCCACCAATGCTAAGTTTTGATTACTGGGCTACGTCCACCTTAATTATTCACTGAGTACGTCTCCCCAGGAAAAATCTAACAGAGTAGGGTACATCTCCCTACTAAGTTTTATTGTTCCCACCCACGAAAGTTTTTGTAAATGGAACTAACTCGAGGAAGTTCCCATGTCCGCTCTTGACCGTGAGCACGGCTATTCAAATAGTTATTTAAATTCTGCAGAGTCTGTACATCTTTATCCACAAGAGATAAATCAATTATTATATTCTGCATATTGCCTTAGATACACAGATCAATCGAGTTATCACATGACCTTTACAATGTATCTAGTAAAAGAATGCACTCGCTAAGGTTTCCGTCTACAGGAAGGCCATTTAGGCGCCAGCTATACCCCCTCTTGCGCCCACCTCTATCCGGTGACACGACCATCTCCAGGGCGCTTTGCGTCCAGCGAGAAAACTCGTGCTTTCCCCCGAAATGCATTCAGTTACTGGCGAGTACAAATTATTTAGTCATGCCTACACTTTACCAGTTTGTGGTTGTACTGTATTACATGGAGAGGGCATCACAGGATTAAGTCCTTAATTTGTCCGGACGGGCGTACACAGCCCAAAGTTACATCCACCAACCACTCCTACCATCCGCCCAGACAGGTAAGAAATTTTGTAGGGTTTTGAGAAGAATAATATAACCTTTATTCAAGCTACCAATCATGTACCACTCATGATTGCCCAAAATGACTTAGTTGTTGAGAATGTATGTCAGGACATGCTAATGTCCTGAGAATTTACTGGACAAGCTTCGCAATTAGTAATGTAGCTTATCTTGAAATTGTTTTTATTACTATTAGCTAGGGCGACAATGGTAAGGGTAACAAGGTTCCAAGGAATGGTTTCAGCTATGTAGTGCCAATAAGCAAGGTGGGTGAATAGCTAATGAAAGCAGTAAACTATTGTTCATAAAATATCGCATGCAATTTGGATAATTCTAAACAACATAATTAATTTAAAACATGGGGATTCAACATGGTCAAAGTGTTGACTCTCCTGGATCTTGTGCTGGTAAGTCTGGTTGATCTTGCGAGGTGTCGAACGCTTGATCGGGATTTTCCTCGTAATCTACTCGCGTGACAAAACCGGAAAAAGCAAATAGGCAAAAACAATAAATATCAAAACATAATACAATTGAATCTTCAAATTGAACCAAACTTAGATAAATAACAAGATTATGAATTTAGAGAATTTTAGAAACAAGTTTCATCCAAAACGGAGTTATGGTTAAAAAGTTATAGCCTTTCAAAGTTTGATTTCAGAGAAAATCCGAAAATTCAAAAGAGAGAGATATTTACTCTCACTGACATGTGGGTCCCACGGGTTGATAAATTTTGGAAAATCAATAAGTCCGCAGTGACTGACAAGTGGGTCCCGTGGCAAGACACTGTTCGGTGGGGCCCGCCTGTCAGTGACTCAAGATTTAAAAACCGGTTAACTTTTAATTAAAACGGGTGGGGCCCATATGTCATTCTCTCTTTTTATTTAAATGGTTGAGCGGCCCACGGGTCAGTGGCTCATTACTCATTTTTAAGTGCCATTAAGAAAGATCATTAGTAGTTAATGAACGGGGTTAGTTTTTAAGGTCGGAACAGTGAAGGCGGCTTCGGCCGAGAGGGCGGCGGCGCGGTGACTTTGCCAGCGGCGAGGGGAAGCCGGAGCGGGCGGTCGCAAAAGCAAAAGGAGTCCACAGCGGCTCGGCAAGACACTGGTCGGGGCGGCGAGGGCCCGAGCGGCGCCGAATCGCGCCGATGGCGAGCATGGCGACGACGGAACAGGGGGAAATGGGCGGCAGCTGAAACGTCGATGAGAACACAATTGAAGACAGTGGAAGCATCTAGGGATTGCTAGGAGCTCACCGAGATGCTCAGATGAGCTCGGGGTGGTGCGGTGAGGGCTAGCGACGGTGACGTGCGGCGGCGGAAGGGGGTGAACGATCGCTGGAGAAGACGAGCGGGGGAATCTTCAAATTGGCGCCAGAGATGAGCTCAGCGGGTCCTGGTGAAGCTCGGGCGAGGAGGAATCGAGCTCAGGTGGCCAGAGGCAACGACGGCGTCGTGCGGCCGGAGTTGAAGATGACGAGTCCGTCGGCAAGTTGCGAAACACCAGAGATCAATTAGACGCTAGGGAAGCACCGGAAGGGGTCAGGGAACAAGAATAGGGGGTCGCAGGAGCCTGCGGAGGCTCGGCGACAGCTGGCGTCGACGGCGACCGAAAAGCTTCGGTGGAGGCGGTCCACAACGCGAAAATTGGCTCGGGAAAGTGGGGAAAATGATGGAGGAGTGTGCTGCAACTGCAAAGAGGTGGAAGAGTAGCAATTTATAGCACGCAAGTGCGTGGGGAGCGCTGAGAAGCATTCAATCGCCAATTGAAGTTGGGTGCGAGTGCGAGCTCTCGAGTGCGCTATCGCGCGTAGGCGAGGAGGGGCGGGGAAGTGACGCAGTGCGTCTCCTCGAACTTCATTGCGCGGTGGGCAACTCAGTGAGGAGTAAAGGGCAGCGTCCGCACGAGTGCGCGTACGGGGAAGCCCGGGCGCTGCCACGGAGGAGGAGCTACGATGGGAGGGAAGGGGGTAGCTCGGCGCAGGGCTTCAATGCTGGAGGGAGCTCGAGGCAGGACGGCGACAGGCGATGGCGACCCAGTACGGCGAGGCGCTCCGGCCAGTGAAGCTAGGTGGGCAGGGCAAAACCGGGGGCGCTCGGGTGGTTTGCCGCCGACAGAGAGAGAGACAGGGGAGGGAGGAGGAAGAAGGAGGAGGAGCGCTCGGGTGGGCCGGCTAGGCCGGGTGGGCTGGATCGGCCTGCCCAAGAGGAGGATTTTTCTTTTTATAAATTTTCTGATTTTGGTAAATCTTTGGAGATTTTTATAAAGACAAAGAAATAATATTTTTGTGAGCTTCTAAAACCATAAATCTTCAAATAAATCAGGAAAGAACACAAAAATTTTCAGAGCTAGAATCCAAATAAAGATAAGGCAATTAATTAATTGGAAGAATAAAATTGGGATGTTACATTGTACCTCCCAAAATCCATCCATTTTTACCGATTGTTTTATAGAAGTAAAGGCAATGTTGCAAGAAACCACCCGCTATTGTACAATTACTATTCGAAAGCTAACAATCCGTATAGGCGATTGACACAACCTAAATTAATTTATAAAAGAAACATAAATGGAGATTACTTCCCTTCATTATCTGTATCAGACCTTACAATAAATTAGATACGTTCAAAGATCATGCCAAAAGGGACTAACAGAGTAATAGGAGTTGCTCTGTACAATGGCGATGGCAATCACTGAAGGGTTTGGAGAAAGTGACATAAAGAGTAAAATTAGATAGTGCTAGCTAGCTTTTGCAAGCATGAGGTAGGGAGAGCTGAATAGTATGCCTTAATGGTTTATCCAAACTTAGAAATATTGCAAATGTGGTTTTGACAAGTGGACTAACCATATTCTTGGCATGCTTGCTGACATCTTGAGATCTAATCCTCACTGCCAGATCAACTGTGCCATAGGCGGTGCATAAACCGTAAGAACCAAGTTAAAGAAATGCTAGTTAGTGGAGGAGAAGCTTCTTCAAAGCAAATTAGTTAGTGGAGGATAAACCTCTTCAGAGCAAATTGAAATTACAATAATACACATGACCTACACTAATTGTTATGTGGGAATAGAAGATATTTGCAACTCCATCCGGCATATAATGGTTTCTTATTTATCTAATTCCCAATGCAATTTTATAGTCATAGCTGCATAGAGGTTTGTTAAACTACGTCTAATCATCAATTTTATAAACAAAATAAAATTGCTGGGAGACCAGAGTAATCGCAAAAGAAAAAAAAAGCAGGGTGGGGAAATAATAATTCTTTGCAAAAGAGGAAACGAAGGATGAGGAAATAATCCTTTAGGTAGCAGTTACCTCTGGTGCTATCATCAACCATCATTACCACAGAGCATGAACCTTGACTTCCCACTATGAGAAGAATCTTAGTAAAGCACGGAAAACAAATTATACACCAAGAAAGACAAAAAACTTATGCACATGAACATAATTAATTCAGCAGCAATAGTAATTCTGATTGAATCCTACATGCGTAGCTTATTTGTACTAATGTATGGCTACTGTACAAAATCGTCAATCGAGATCTCACAGGGAAAAGTTATAATACATCCCAAACACAAAAAAATATGGCACTAACTTTCTATTCTCAATTGATAAGCTGATAACTCTATAGGACATGCGGAGATAATATATAAACGACTTGGCAAAGATAAGGGAATATTTCACCTAGATTTCATCACGAGGTGAAACGGACCACCCAATCAACATTTTGTCTATGTTCTGATACTAATAAAGCACATTGTACCACCAACCTGCATATCTTTGGTAGATAGGGCATTGATTTCAGGTAGGGTAATTCTGTATAACAACATTTTAGGACAACAAATAAAAAAACAGAGGGAGTTTCTTTCAAGCAGCACTATGCAAAAGCACTCAACCACTCACTAATAAACTAAAGAAAATTTTTTGTCCAACTGCAAAAATCTGCTTGATGCAATCAGTGGCCTTGAACCTGCATAGATGGAACAACCAAGAAAACCTATAAAAATGGAGTGCAGTAGTCCTCTATAAAACCTACAAATTTAGAGGAACCGAAGAACATATCAAATTGATACTTAAGATTCAATTATAATGAGCCAAAAACTCATTCAATTACCTCCTTTTTTTCTTCAATTCACGAAACTTGGGCATATTTGGCCCCCCATGGCAGAGCAATGCTAGTTTTGGCTGTCCCTTGCGTGGAAGGCCATATGTAGCCCCCTATTATGCCAGCCTCCTAGTGTGGCTGCCCAATACGCGATCCCGCTTGGCAAGCCCGCCCAACGCACGACCTGTCTGGCGCGCCTTTGTACCACGCCACTTGTCTAGCGTGCCCTAGCACCGTGCTAGGCGCCCCCATCGTGTGACCTACTACCGCAATCACTTGACCACATGGCATGCCCCTTGGCATTGTCCCTTACCGCGTGAGGTGTCCACCGCCCCCCGTGCGTGCGTCTCCCAGGTGCCAGCACCTGCGTGACCGGGCCCCCTCCTTTCCGCTGATTGCATGATAAAATGGCGATGCTTTCGTTCTTTGGAAGAGGCAGCAGCGCCATGTTATTTTAGTGTAGCCAAGAGTGAGAACCTGAGAGAGGCAGCAGAGAAGAGAGGAAGAAAGGATGTGAAAGCATCCTATTTTTGAGTGGTTTTGAATTTGAATTTCAAGCTTGCACATTTAAAAAGTTGTAGATCAGCTTTGGAGCATCCAAAAGAGGTAATTTTCATCGACATGTGGCAATTTTTTTAGCAACGTGATTAGTATGTAATTAGAAGAATGGTAGTTTGTTAGTATGAAAAGATGGTAGTTAGCCTTTTGTAATTGGGCAATGGCCTTAGTTGACTTCAAGAAGTAGCATTGTTAGTTTGTTAAATGTGTAGGTTATTTTGATTGCATGGGAACAACATTACATTTTTCTACGTTTAGAAAAAGTTGTGCATAATATAGCGAAGGTAAAAATAATGTGAAATGGTGTAACTTAATGTTGGACACTCTGTGAAATATTTTAGTCTAGTTTGGATGAAGGGGTAAACTATGATAATTGTGTTGAAAATAAAATATTTTAGAGTTTGGGAAATGTAAGCAATATTGAAATCACCTATGAAAAGACCAAAGACCCGATTTATTTAAAATAGAAAGCAACCTCCAAAAAATCTAAAAATTTAGAGAGGTGTTGTTCAATTTGTGAGTGAGGTAGAGGAAATATTTGAAGGCACTGTTGAAAGAAAATTTTAAGATTATTAATTTAAATGCTAATTTTTAGAACTGGATGTTACTAAGTGGCATAGAATCAATTTTCTCTTCATTAAATGGTTTCCTATTTTTGATAGCTATAAAGAAATTCCCATATGCGATCCTCCGAAATGGTTAGTTTAGCAGTGGTAAGAATACTGAGAAAAGCTATAACTAAACGTTACACACTCTGAAAAATTTTGTAGGTACGCCATGTCGGGTATTCAAGATATGTTCATGTTCTATGGGAGTGGTCTCATACATGATGGACCTATCAAATTGTGACCGCACCATGATCCGGGCGCCCGATCTAAAGGACATGGGCCTCTTAGAGCTTCGGAGGTGCGTCCGTTCGGTGTTTGATTATGCCATTGTAAGGAACAAGCTATGCATTGAAGTATTGTACGTCTCCGTGGTGGGTGGTGAAGGGGAGATCTTATGGCAACTTTTGAAGGTGACAAATGAAGCATCATGGGCCAATTGCATGTAGACCGACAGTGTATGTTCAATTTGTGGAGTGGGCAGAGTCATCTGGCATGCCTGGTTCTGGTGCAGGTGCTACTGATGTAGTGCCTGGGTTGGTCTCCGGTGCTGATGTAGATGTGGCTGTTGGTGGACATGCAGGTGAGGTGGTGGGTGATAGAGACCTAAGAAGGCGCGCCAAAAATTTCAAGCCCAACAAAGGTGTACTGGGATGGTGGGCAGCCCGTATGGACTGCCACGAGTACTTGGCCAACCAGGTGGAAGAAGTGGAGAGCGAGAAGGAGGTGGACATACAAACAACTAGTTTTTGAGATGAGGGAGATGGAGAAGCTACTACGGGAGGTGTACTAGGTGGTGTTGTTACCACCGATGGTGCTTATGTCACCTGTAGGTTGGACGACATCGCAGCGGCATCATTGGTTTTGTGTAGCCAAAGGAGGCGCATTGGGGCTTCAATGAAGACTCTGCTCTTAGGGCAACACTTTTCTAACAAGAGCGCTACCCAACATGCCATTGCAAGATATACCGTGACAATCAGCCGGACGTATCGGGTGCGTAGGTCGAACCCTAATACCTATATCGTGAAGTGTATGGACAAATTCTACCCTGGCAAGGTCCGTGTCCAGCAGTCAAGGGGCGGGGTCACGAACTTCTGGATCATGGTGTTGAAGGATCGCACATGTGAGCTTGTTGAGCCACTTCGAAGGCATCGCAACTTGACATCCTCCTATGTTGCCAGCCTGATCAACCACCTGGTTGTTGTAGATGTTTCTATTTCACCGAAGCTTCGATAAGAAGATATTGTCAACATGGTAGGCTTCGAGGTTAGCTACAAGAAGGTCTGACGGGTGAAACAGAAGATCCTGGATTGTGTATACGGCACATAAGAATAGGCCTACAACCTAGTCCCAAGATTGCCTTACCAAATAGCAAAATCAAATCATGGGACATACATAAACAAGGTGGAGCGGCTGCATCACACGAAGGGGCCAAATTTCTTCATTCTTGATAGAGTGTTTTGGGCCTTCCATCAGGCTATCGACAAGTTCAAGTTTTGCCGGGACAGCACCTTCCTATCTAGGAAGTACAAGGACACTATCCTAACCATGGTTGCAGCCGATGCCAAATATGAATGAGAACACGGAGAGCTGGTTGTGGCTCCTAGCAAATATGAAGCAAGCGGTGGTTCAGGACTGTTTGAATGTCTGCATAATCTTGAACCGCAACACTGGGTTGCTGTCTGCGGTGAGCATGATGTAGAACGGGACACAACCCCTGTTCGTGTGGAACAACCTAAGTAACCATTGGTGTATGAGACATCTCACGGTGAACTTCCACAGAAGATTTCAAAGCAAGGAGTTGATGAAAACATTCAAAAGGCTTTGTATGCAGAACTAGAGGCAGAAGTTTGAGACTATGTGAAGACAACTCAATGAGGACTCTAGTAAGCATGTCACACACTCAGAAGACAGTGAACCAGGGGCAATGGCGGGCAGTTCTGCGGGAGTTGGGGAGTTCATGTAGTGGGTGAACATGCACACATCTTATTTGAAGAAGTGGTCTCTGCTGCAAGACACTGACGGTGAAAGGTACATAATTATGACGATAAATATATCTGAGGTGTACAACAGTATCTTGAGGAAGGCAAGTAATTCTCGAAAGTTATGCGGCCGTACATGGATATGAAGATGGCGAAGGCTTGTTCGCATGCTACCAGGCCCTTGGATGGTATTAGAAAGAAGTCTGAGATCCGTCTTAGGGAGAATTACATCATGGGTCATGCCAAAGGGGATCATCGTGCAACAAGCCATAGCTCATTCACAAGCCTTGTTCCCATGTGTTCGCGGCTTGCATGGCGTGGGGGCAGGCCTTGGCACCGTACTTCTTGAAGTACTACGACATGCACCACCTGTATGACACTTGGAGTGCGGAGTTCAACTCATAGAGGCTAGATGTGCACTATAGGGATGGCCAGGGGAGGTGCGGTGGGTGCCAAATGACACGCTCAAGCATGATGGCTGTGGAAGATGACAGTTCCACTGCATCTATAATGATATGGATGAAAGCCAATGTGATGAACGAGTCAGACGGTCGAGATGTAGACTGTGCAAGATGGTTGGGCACACCCTAAACAACTGCCCAAACAGGCCTAGCTCAGGCAACACGCCGTAGCAATACAGATATCATTCCCCTATAGTGATGTTGCTTATTTGTTTTTGTCTGTTTGGTTGCACTGCCTTAAATTTGTTCGTGACCACAATGTCATGTATTGCACAATGCTTCATGTGTACCCGCTCGTAATTAGTTTGCTCTACTGCATGCTCGTACTTTGTACTTCACAGTAAGTAGTTTTAATTTTTACTTTGTACCGTGCTCCCCGACCATAGCAAGTGGGTGGCCCCACCCACGCGTGAAGATTCCACATGGCCCCGACCTCACTAAGCGGGAATCCCGCTTCCCTGGTCATGTGGATAAAATAACATGACATACCTCCTCAGGCCTGCTGCCTCATGGATGCGAAAATGCATCAACAAATTGCACTTTATCCTTGCACGATGCAGTCATCCATTCACGAAGAAAAAATGAGTTACTACGATGCGAACACATTAAAACGACACCAACTTGCAATAGTCTACTACGGTATAGGCATGGATATGCATTACACATACATATATTATACAAAACACTGCAAGTGCAGCGTGAATCAAAACAATACTCCCAACACTACACCTTCAAGATAACAATGAACACAAGAAAGAAAATAACATACAATATTAAGTTAATCTTGCTCTCCAGTCTATCAAAACAATGTCTTATCTCCACCATTTCGCTACCCCCTATCACAACTTTCTCCTGTGGAACAACGCCGGGCCTAGTGGTCATTTCATCTCCCCACACCCAGAATCGGCAACCTGGGCCATTATTTAATTCCATAAGAAAAAGGTTTTGCAACATCTGTTGAATGATTGGAACCAACCCAAAACAAGCTGACTCACTGAGTGAAAGGGGCACTTGTAGTAGTGCCGTCCAAGATTTACGGTCGTCTGTGAGGTCTTGCGTCTGACAAGCGTGTTGTATTTCAAGCAAATCACTGCGGGTGCTGACGAAGAGGTGCTAACTTGGCCCATCTCGACATCCCGTGGAGGGAGAAGCAAACTAAAATAAACCAAAATTTCAAAAATTCAAAAATCTTCTTGATTTCTTGTTGGATCTTCACCCCAGCTCAAGCCCAACCAATCCTGCGCGTGATCCACCCTGGACTACCCGAAATCACCCACTGAACCGTCTCAACTCACTGTTTTCGCGCAGACATTGTAGCACATCTAAAAATATCTCCCCGCCATCGCTGTTTGTCACCGCTCACGCCCGGTCTTCTCTCCCGCTGCTGCCTCTCTGTGCCAACAGCCATACGCTTTGACTGACCATCCCCCATCCACCTGTCGCGCTGCCCGACTAAGACCAGCCGCCGCTGCCTGATCCCCGCCCCAGCCGGCCACCGTATCCCTTCGGCCGACCTGACAATTCCCAGTACCTTTTGACCTCCGCAGAAAGCTCCCTAAAACCACCAGCGCCTCCCCTCCACCAACTGTGCCGTGCACCCTTGAATCCCCCCGAAGCCACCGGTTTTCTCGCCACCGCCGGTACCAGGGCAAGGCCAAACCGCCACCTCCTCCTCTATTTAAACCTGGGAGCCCCTCCGTGGTGAAGCATAGGCACACAGCCACCCCTCTACACTGCTGATTGGCCTGTAGCCTGCTCTGCCGCTCGTAACCACCAAGAAGCCCAAGGTACATTCAAATTTTCAATCCAGTGAATCACTCGATTAAACTTCAATTACATTTGCATGAAGCATCACCATGACCTCCGAAATCCATCCCAAGCATTCCCCTAAATTCCCATGACCCCTGCTACCCTACCAGCGAACACCGCCGACCGGCCATGAAGGGCCACCATGAACAGCTTGCACCAGACATTCTCCAACCAAACCAGTGCTTCCCCGAGCCTCCCCCAGTCCCTTAGATGCTCAAAGCCATATGCAAACCCTTCGATAGCCCCTGGATCGCTGCTGTGCCATTCAAAACCCGTGTGAAGCCATGGCGCTGGCGCCGGCAATCGCCGGGGTTCTAGCTGCCGTCAACCACTAAAATGGAACCCCTAACCTGCCAGCAACCCATTCCTGCCCTCGAAATCCGTCGCAAAACACCACAGCTCCAGCAATTGCCATCACCACATTCCTTTGTTCTCTGATCGCGGCGCCGATCGAATTGGAGAAGATGAACAGTAATCGGGTTCGGTTACTGTAGCAGACCGAACTCGCATGAACAGTACCCCAGACAAGACACTGTTCACTCGACCCATTAGCCCATATATACATCTATTCTGACCGTTTCGAGCCCACGAACCCATTTCGAGGTCCGTTTCCCCATACCCAGCCCCAAAAGACCCAAACCTGTTTTTTTGAATTTTTGTTCAAGTTTGTTTTATTTTCTTTTGGTCCAAATTCGATCCTTGGAATGCAGACTTAAATATTTGTTTTAATTTCGCATTAGCCTTCGACGCCGCAGACCGACCGACTCAGGAAGGGGAAGCTTCAGCTCAGGTTCGAGACTCCAAAGAATACGAATTAATAGAAGTCGTTGATCCGCAAGGCAAGTTGCATGTTTTTGATCATGTTGAACCTACAAAAGCCCACTTTAATTTCATGGCTACATTCACCTTGACAAAACATAGTCACATAAAATATAGTACTAATAACTTATCGTAGTAGTGTAGGAAACTTACATGTTTTATACTACTAAGTGACCTAGCGCTTGCAGGTAGGATTTTTAAAGAAAAAAGATAAGAGGACAAGGAGCATCACGGGAAGCCACGAGATGGCCGAGTCCCCTGACCTTGTCCTAGAAGGAGGCAAGGAATGGAAAGAGTTGAATTACGGGCATCGAAAGGTGCCAGTACAGGGATTGTGGTTGTCAATGCCTTGGCAAGAATGTAAGGACTAGACTCTTATGACAAATAAAGAACATAGTGAACGCTCAAACCACAAGCGTTGATTCGTCAAACCTGATCTAGTAGTTGCTCAACTCAATTGAACATCTACAAGGTCAGTTGTAGTATGGGCTTACTACAACGGTAGATCTTCACAGATCGAGTCTATCTTTCTGATGTTGGCCAGTCGGACCGAGGTTGTGGAGGTTGGATATCTATCGTGTAGAGACTATATAAAGAATTGAGCAGTGAAACAATCTTATTTTCCTAACTCTGGTGTAGGAGTTATGAAACATTGTGGGTAAAGCTGAGCAGTTCTGCAGAGTCATACAAATGGTATTTGAATACGCCCTGCTTCCGGTAGATGAAGCTCTGTTTATCTGGATGATTCCATAAATGAGACATGAGTAGAATTGGAAAGGATTTTGGTAATATTGCAGTTCGCTAATCAAGTTTGAAACCCCCATTTATTAAGAAGTTTATGAATTTCTTGTTTTAAACTCAAAACGATTGCAAAAATAAAACTGCATCTACATAAAATAATAGAACCATTATGCCCAGTTCTTTGATATCCCTTGCACGTAATTACTTAGCATTTACCTATGTGACTTATTGAGTACGTTAGTTGTACTCACACATGCAAACAAAATTAAATAGAAAGCGCAGCACAAGATCAAGAAGAAATCTACGAGGCTGAAGACAAAGGCGCTTATGACGAAGTAGACGTTTGGTTTTAAGGGTTGTTCTACACTCAGGCCTGCCTGTGGTGCCTTTTTGTTTTATGTAATGTAAGGGCCGCTGTCCCGCTGTAAATCTCGGCTGTTAAGCCACTATATTGTAATAAAGTTAACTTTTCTTGAGCATGTATTGGCTATGATGTACACTCGACTACAGTGCCTCATAGTTGAACTGTCCTAGACAGTTGTGAGATGAACAGTAGTACCATCCCTGGAAACAGGGGTGTTACAGAGTGGTATCAGAACATGCTTTCTTGACTGTAGGGTGACCCTAAGTATGTTAGATTGTTTGCAGAAACTTATTTTAAATAAAAAGGAATTACATAAAATATTGGTATTATTCTTTTATTAATCCTTCTATGCCTATCTTATCTATACTAGTTCTCTTGTGAGTCAATTTTGATTTCAAAAATGATTATTCTCCCTCTCACCTAAATCTCAAAATGACGATGTGTGTAGATGGTACACAGCAAGTAGTCCAAGGATGAGGCTGTGTACGTTGTAGATTACAATAGTGTAGATGTAGCACCTCTTTTTGTAATAGAATCTTTTGATTGTGTAACACGGGTTGTAATGTATGCCTCGTATGTATGGTGTATATTCAAATTATTTAATGAATAAGAACTATGTTTGCGTATGTAAATAATTTGTTTGCCATTAATATCTTTACCTTACCTCTTCAAAAATTTCTATCTACCTCATTCACTCTAGCTTCTTACCTTGCTCAATCTCACTACTACAAAACAGGCTATACTGGACGGGTAAATCACAAACGGTTCATACGGAACCGTCTGTGCTTAACTATCATAGACGGTTCATACTACCACCCGGCTGTGATACTTTCACAGACGGTTATTAACACGACCTGTCTGTGATAATCGAGCCATCACAAACAGTTCGTGTTAATAACCGTCTGTGAAAGTTTACAGACGATTTGTTATACGAACCGTCTGTGATAATCTAGACATCACAGACAGTTCATGTTAATAACCGTCTATGAATCTTTACAGACGGTTATTAACACGAACCGTCTGTGATGTCTCTATTATTGCAGATGGTTCGTATAACAAACCGTCTTTGATATTAATCGTCACAGACAGTTCGTGTTAATAACCGTATGTGATAAATTGCACTATTAATACTTGGACGGTGTCGACACAGATCTGTCTTCATTGTGCTGCATCGGTGGAGCAAGGCGGCTGACTTTAGGGAGTTCGGGCGTGAAAATATATCGCCGTCTTCTTAGTGATCTAATCAGAGGTTAGTACTCAATTACTTTTAATTATGCTTATATACATGTTTTTGTAATGGAAGGCTAGAGATGATAACTTATATGCTATGTAGTAGTGGTAATAATTATTTTTGGCAACCATTTGTTACTTGTGTAGCTAGCGTAGATGGATCGAAGCTGGATGTACATTGAGAACCGTGTGACTGAAGAGTACATTATTGGCCTGTCTGTTTTTAGAAGAGCGGCCGAGCTGGATATGTTAAAGAAGGGGATAAAATATATGTACTATCCATGTATTGATTGTGATAATCTCAAGATGTTTAGCAACTCAGCGCAGATCGAAGCTCACTTGATTCGAAGGGGTTTCAGAAAAGGGTACAAATGTTGGACCAATCATGGTGAAGAGAAGTGTACACAAGAAGCTGGTAGTTATGACATAGTCGAGGGGGACAACGATATGACAGTTGTGGACTGTGCTTTTGATCATGAGGCCGCGGATGGATCGCAGGATGACAATCTAGATCAGATGTTACGTGATGCAGAAGGGAACTATAGTGAGAGAGAGTTTGATAAATTTGAGGGCTTGATGGAGGACTCTGAGAAACTTTTGTCCTCGGGATGCAAGCCGCAATACACGAGGTTATCATCAGTTTTAGAACTACTGAAATTGAAGGCAAGCAATGGTTGGTCCGACAAGAGTTTCATGGCATTGTTAGGTCTCCTAGCGGACATGCTTCCAAAGGGAAATGTGTTGCCGAGAACCACCTACCAAGCCAAGAAGATTCTTTGTCCATTAGGAATGGAAGTAGAAAGAAAACATGCATATCCGAATGATTGTATCCTGTAC
The DNA here is from genome assembly GCA_036346265.1 of Melocanna baccifera. Classification (NCBI taxonomy): domain Eukaryota; kingdom Viridiplantae; phylum Streptophyta; class Magnoliopsida; order Poales; family Poaceae; genus Melocanna; species Melocanna baccifera. Next base: position 14,131,078 of record CM070676.1, on the reverse strand, counting down.
CGTAAAGAGTATGCTAGCTTAAATATTTGTCCGGTGTGCAAAGCATCCTGATACAAGTGTAAAAATGACGGGCAAAGCATCCTGATATGGGATGCGGACAAACGAGAGAACTTTACTCTACGTGCTATGTTGTTCTGTAGGATCGGAAATGGTAACAGAGGGGGGGGGTGAATGGTGCCTTTTAAAAATAGCCCCAAGTATCCAGTTGATTTTCCTCTCCAATAGCTATAGAAGCTATGAAGTAATATTCGTGCCTATTGCAAGGATTGAAAACATTTTGCCGATTGACTGTGAATACTAGCCTTGACCTTAAAAGAAAAACTCACTGATAAACTAGGGCCAGGCCAAAATCACCTTTTGCAAAAAGCTGAGAGGCACCAAACAAGAACCTGAAAACAAGAAAAGAAAGACAAATCGAAAGCAGGAAAGCTGAAGACTGACTGCTGACCGAAAGCATCAAGAAGAGGCTAAAAATGTTTGCTCATATTTGCTGCCCCATACTGCTGAAAATTGAGGTAAAGAGGGTGCACAATCTGCTGAAAAACTGCACAACAATGAGCAGCAAAACTGCACTCAATTTGCTTGAACTTGACTATGTCAACTCCTGCAAGTCTGACCAAAGACTGCTAGGTTTAGTTGCTGCATTCCCGTTAATAACTTGACTAAAAACAGCAAGGTTTATCTGCTACAAGCCAGAGGATAGCTCGCTGGAAACAATGAAAACCAGAAAGCAAAACAACCAGCCAAAACCTGAATATTTCAGACTGTCTGCAGACAGCAAAAGACAACCGAAAACATCAAGTTCTGTTTTTACTTGCAGGCTGCAGAAAACAGGGGCTGAGTGATTACTTGTTGCTCTTTCACACAAATCAAGGACCTAAACTCCAAGCAAATAACAGAGGGAAATCAGCAGGGAGTTCAATTGAAATGCAGTACCGAAGATAAGTTTTTCCTGTGCAATCGGCTTGCAATTGAATAACTGCAGTGAATACACAAGAGAGACAATACACAGCCGAATCCAGATTTTAGACCTACAAAGAGCATGCAGATTTATCGGCCGGCGAGCAACACAATGACCAAATGTTTGCAAAACGGCAGCTAAGCAGACCGAAATGCTTGCAGACAGAGAGTTGCTGTCAAATGTTGCTGCTGCCTGGGACAATAAACAGCCGACTAAAAACAGTGAATGCAGAGATAGAGCTGCCAGCTGAAACCTCAAATTCGAGTATGCAGTAATTACTGTTAGCAGCCAAGAAACCAAGAAATTTCAGAAAGATTGATTGATCTTCTCTGGTTGACTGATCGGGATCTTAACCCAAATAACTGAGAGACCTCAGGAACAAGAGCAACCAACAAGAGAGCAAGAAAATGGAATTTTAACTGAAATATAAAAATCCAACAAGAATGAGGGTAATTTCCAAATTACTCCCCAATCTTTGATCTTCTGGCCATGAGACTTTGAGGATAGCTACTTAATAGCCCATGGACACAATATGCCCAGTTTCTTGCCACCTCAGGAAGGGAAACACGAATTTCACCAAAACCCTATAAACAAGAAGTGAAGAACAGAGAAGCTGAAACATGCAAAACTTTGATTCCTTCACCTAGCTCATGGGAAAATTCAATCAAGTGATGTTGAGACCTATTCCCATCACTGAGCAACCCATTTTGCACCTCACCAGCAGGAAATAACAATAAATCAAAAATTCAAGAAATCAGCACAGAGGACATCCAAGAACACAGGAGCTCGGGAGAAAATCTTCAGAAATTTCATTCCAACAAAAAGATTACAGAGGAGTCCTGATACGCATGGACATTAAAACAAGAGGAATGATTACATGGATTCTCAATTCATTCTCTCCCTCTCCCAAACACAAGAACACACCCTGGAGGCACACACGCAGGGAGCTCAACTCCAAGAACACACACAGGAGCTCACTTGCATCCATACGCAGGAGAGTCACTCTCACAGGAGAATACCCTCTCCCCAACTTCTACCTGCAGCTCTCCTCAAAAGGAAAAACAAGAAGTGGCAGCATCCACACCCAAGCTCACCTACTAAAACGGGCAAAGAGTCAACCTTAGGGAACAAAATGGAGGAAACCTCAATTCCACTCCAAACACTAACCTCTCCTCTGCTATCCACTAACGGGTCTCAAACCCGTTATCTCCAACCGAAATCGCTTCCATTTTGCCACCTTGTGCATTTTACCGAAATGCCCATGCCACACTTTCCTGGAAGCTTCCTATCAACGCACGACCGCACCCGGCAACCTGACCGACTGGACCTCGACTCCACCTGAGTCTAATCTTGGTCCACCTCGCCACTGCCTGTCGTGTCCACCACCGGTAGCTTCAGCTCCGGTTCCCCGTCTCCCGACTCGCAACCACCTCAGCAGCCTCGATCATCTGTCAATTACTCAAACTCACTAAACCAACTGTCAATTACTCATCACAAAAATGGGGACACCTCCACATGGTCTCTCAATCTCCCCCTTGATGAGTATATTGACAAACACAGAAAAAGCATAAGTTAAGTTTGTTTGAAAGTCGTACATGGTCCAAGAGAAGAAGAAAAAAAATGCTAATGACCATGTAGACAAAAGGAGCAAAAGAAAGAGCAAGTTTTCCTCAAACAAGCTCCCAAAAGTACTTTTTCTCCAATATTCTCCCTTTTTTGGCAATAGAATAATCAATATGCAAAAGAGAGAATATAGCATGGTGTGACTGAAGTTGATTCAATGCTAAGCAATGAGAGTAATGAAGATTATCCAAAATAACTATTTGAGTATTACACCAAGCCATAACGTATATGAGGGATATCAATATCATGACAAGATATGCATAATCAAGCCAAGCCACATAAGTAACAATCTGAGGATTAGATAAATTTCTTAACAATCTGAGTATAGTCTAGCTAGAGGTATCCAAAGATGATGCAAGCCATGTCAATAATCTAAATGGAACCAAGAAGCTAGAATTGAGTCAATTTAGAGTGCTACAAGTTCAAGAATGAATCATTTGTACAAGTACTTGGTTCTTGGTGTAGTTAAGCAATTTTAGCACAATTCACATGTTTTCTTTTGAAATGTATGGTTGTTTCCAACCAAAATTTTAGTGATGTGCTAGATCTCAAGTCTTATGCGACCATTCCAAGCGAAAAGCTTAAGGAGATGATCTAGGTCATCCAAAACTCCCCCTGAGTTCATGCCTAGTGCAATGGCAAGCAGTCTCATGAGAAAGAATTGGTGAGATCAGTTCTTTCGCACATAAAAGAGATCTTTTTACTTTCTTAAATAGTTGTACTAACTCATGCTTCATCAAGAAACTAGCATAGCTCAATCTAAAGCTCAATTAAAGATTCAAGACTCAACTCAGCCTATTTGACATGGCATGAATCATAAGAGGATAACTAAAGACAGACTAGTCTCAAGAGCTAACATGACATGTCTTAATTCAAGTTGTGCAATTTTAATTAACTTATCAATGGCAAAGGCTTGACGACACATATGAAGCAATGATAGATCTAGCAATTAAGCATAATCATGGCAAGATGTAATGCATTGTAAACATGTCATATAAGGATAATAGTCAAGGCTCCAGCAGTTATATTACAATGCAAAATGCTGAAATGAAATGCAAGAAATCTAGCTCCCCTCAACATGTGAAGCACTTTTTAGTTCAAGTTGACTTATGTCAATATTAAGTTCCAGAAGCTCCCAAATGAACTCCCCCTGAACCAAAGCTATAAAATGAGAAGCTGGCAAAGAAAACTGAAAAGGCAGTCCTTAAAGCATAGACAAGATATAGAGTATACTATGGCTCAGACTGACTCTCATCTACCCCATATGACACTAGAACTATCAGCTGCCCAACTAACACACTAAGGAGCAAACACTTTCCCTGTCTACCCAAGGGTGGCCCAACCCTTGCTAGAACCTATAAGAAGTGAGTGAGCTCAACCTAGTGAGAAGAGAGACAACTAATAAGCAGCATCCTAGAACCACAAGATGAGAGGAAGAAGTCTGACCATCTAGACAAGAGAACCACTCTAATCTATGCTAGAAAGACTAACCCGAATGCACCCAAATGCAATGCAATAGAAAGGAGCAAGAGCATAATACACAAGATAAAACAATAAAGCGCAAAGCTCCCCCTCACTACAATCCATAAGGACAAACCACCCCAAGCTCTCCCCGCAAGGCTGAAAACCTAGAGCTATCCAAAGGCTTGGTAAAGATATCAGCCAACTGGTGGTCACTTTCCACAAACTGGAGCACTATGTCATCCTTCTCCACATGGTCTCTAAGGAAGTGATATCGAATATCAATATGCTTGGTCCGAGAGTGTTGCACTGGGTTCCTAGCAATATTAATAGCAGAAGTGTTATCACAAAAGAGTGGAACACTCTCTATAACTAACCCAAAGTCCCGTAGGGTCGAAGCCATCCAAAGTATCTGGCTGCAGCAATTGGCGGCAGCAACATACTCAGCCTCTGCAGTGGACTGTGCAACACCGGACTGCTTCCTAGAAGACCAAGAAACGAGAGAAGTGCCAATGAATTGGCAGGTGCCAGAAGTGCTCTTCCTATCTATCCTACAGCCAGCAAAATCTGCGTCTGAGTAGGCTCTGAGGGAAAGATAGGATGAGGAAGAGTACCAGATACCATAGTCAATGGTAGCTCGAAGGTACTGAAGAATGTGCTTCACCGCCCGGCGGTGAGATACGCGAGGAGAAGCTTGAAATCGAGCACACAGACACACGGAGAAGTGTATGTCCGGTCTCGAGGTAGTGAGGTACAAGAGTGAGCCAATCATGCTGCGATACTCCTTCTGATCAACTGGCTCGCCGTCCTCATCTGGGTCGAGTGAAGCTGATGAAGCCATAGGAGTTGATACTGGCTTGCCATCACTCATGTCAAAGCGTCTCAATAGGTCACGAGTGTACTTGCCCTGATGCAAGAAGGTACCCTCCCGAGTCTGCTTGATCTGGAAGCCAAGGAAGAAACTCAACTCGCCCATCATGCTCATCTCAAACTCTGAGCTCATGACATCGGAGAACTGAGAAATAAGAGTATGAGAAGAGCCACCAAAGATGATATCATCCACATAAATCTGGACGAGTAGGAGGTCATTGCCATACCTACGAATGAACAAGGTCTTATCTACCTTACCCATCTCAAACCCATGACTCAACAGATAAGACTTAAGCCTCTCATACCAAGCTCTAGGGGCCTGCTTAAATCCATACAAGGCTTTAGAAAGGTTGTAGACATGGTGTGGGTATTTGGGGTTCTCGAAACCTGGAGGCTGTCTAACATAGACTTCTTGCTCAATAAACCCATTGAGGAAGGCACTCTTGACATCCATCTGGTAAAGCTTGAAACCCTTAGAAGCTGCAAAAGCAAGCAGGATTCTAATAGCCTCAAGTCTAGCAACAGGGGCAAAGGTCTCCTCAAAATCTAGACCCTCAACCTAGGAGAAACCTTGAGCTACCAGTCTAGCCTTGTTTCGAATGACTACCCCATCCTCACTCTGCTTGTTTTTGAACACCCACTTAGTTCCAATAACATTGTGACCTCGAAGGGGCTCAACAAGTGACCAGACCTTGTTTCTCTCAAAGTTTTCCAACTCCTCATGCATGGTATTGACTCAAGACTCATCAGAAAGAGCATGATCAACATCCTTGGGCTCGAAAGAGGTAACGAAGGCAGAATGGAGACAGAAATGAGATGTGCCAGATTTTGAGCGTGTGACACGCTCAAAAAGATCTCCAATTATCTGCTCTGAAGGATGATTTTCTCGTACTTTACGGGGAGGTCCTTGATGAGAAGAAGGAGAAATGGCCTCTACCTCATGAGCTGATGAGGTAGGAACAGAGCCACTAACTCTAGAAGAAGCGGAAGGCATGGGCTGATCTCCTCGAGGTGCAGTGGTAGAAGCAGGCACCTCAAGGGGAGGAGGAACTGGATCAGGTAGACAACCCTCATCTCCATCCTCCTCATCATCCACAAAGATGGTCTTGGACTGCTCTACAGAACCTGAGATATTGGGCCTAGTCCCCGGACTGGCCTCATCGAAGGTTACCTCACAGGTCTCTACCAATTTACTAGACTTGCAGTTCCAGACCCTATAAGCCCACGAAGAAGTCGAGTAACCTAGAAAGATCCCATCACAAGATCGTGACTCGAACTTATCTAGGTTTCTAGACTTCAGAATAAAACACTTGCAACCAAATACGCAAAAATGAGAGACATTGGGCTTTCACCCGTATCTCAACTCATAAGAGGTGCGATGCAAGTGTACACTGAGAAAAACCCGATTGGAAACATGGCACGCAGTGGCTATCGCCTCAGCCCAAAACTTCCTCGGTGTAGAGTACTCATCCAGCATCGTCCAGGCCATCTCGACCAAGGTACGGTTCTTCCTCTCCACAACGCCATTTTTTGAGGGCGTATGGAGAAGAGGCGGTGTTCTACACCGGTCTCATCACAGAAACTCTTGAAGTAGAAATTCTTGAACTCCGTGCCATTGTCACTGCGGATCGCTCGTAAGGCACCCGGAAGCTCAACAGAAAGCCTACAAAAAAGACCTCGAAAGTGTGTAAATGTCTCATCCTTCGAGGCTAAGAAAAACATCCAAGAGTACCTCGAGAAGTCATCGACCACGATAAGAACATATCACTTCCCTCCTACTGACTGCACTCGAGCTGGTCCAACTGTGTCCATGTGGAGCAGCTATCCTGGTGCTTCGGTCATAGTCACTGTGACCGGAGGATGAGAAGCGGCAACCATCTTGCCATGTTGGTAAGGAGCGCAAACAAGATCTTTGACCATCTTGAGTTTCGGCAAACCATGAATGAGATCGTGGCCGCTAACTCGAGTCAAGTCGTCAAATCCAATATGACCAAGTCTTCTATGCCAAAAAGTAAGGTCACGGGACTCAGACGCAACTAAACACCTGAGAGGATCACCAGAAGACTCAACAAAATCAGCACGAAAGATCCTCCCATAACGAGAAATCCCGCAAACCAAACTACCCGAAGAATCAAGAATCTTACAAGCATTTTTCTTAAAACTTACCTCGAAACCGTCATCGGTAAGCTGAGAAACCGAAAGTAAGTTGTACTGCAGCTTACTCACTAAGGCAACATCTTTTAAAATAAATGAATCATTAACATGCACAGTACCTTTAGCGATGACACGCCCAGACGAAGCGTCTCCAAAGGTGATCGTCTCATCACCTGGAGCACGGGCTAGGGAAGAGAACTGAACGAGAGTCTCGGTCATATGGCGAGAACAACCGAGTCCACAAGCCAAATCTCTCCCTTCCCACCGCGAACCCGAGTCAAACAGAGTAAAGGCTCGATCTTGGGATAAATCAGAAGAGATTTTGGCACCCAATACTGAGTCACACGCCGAACAGAAGAAGTAGCCACACACGACTGACCTCTAGCTACCCTACGCTCTCTGTCGCTCAAAGAGCCAGAAGATCTACTAGTAGACCTGAAACTGTTACTGGGTCCGACTGCTACGGGAGAGCGAGTCGAAGTACCAACAACATGCTGATCACGCCGCGGGTAGCCATCTCGACGGGGGAAATGAGATTTACCCTCAGAACAGTGGATATCACGACCAGAGGCAAATCGAGGACGAAAATCAGAAACACCGGAAAAGCCAAGTCCTCGATGCTGCCCAAACACCTCAAAGTGATCAACCCTAAGCCTCGTGTTGGTCTTAGGTGCACTCAAGGTCTGGGGCTGACCCTGAATATGCCTAAGATCACGAACACGATCTCTCCGCATGATCTTGGCACGCCTAAAGCATCTCTCGATCATGTGTCCATCCTTCTGACAGAAGGTACAGTGAAACTTCGCCTTCTGGGAGGTCAAAGCAACAGGTGTTACCACCTTACTGTCAGAGATCCCTTGGACAAAGCCCGCATACTTAAATTAGACTTTCTCTGTCCTAGGCTCAGTCTCGATCACACCTGGTGCTATGGGTCTGAGCACGGCAGGTGGATGCTTCCTCATGTCCTCATAGAAATCATATCCTAGACCTTGATTAAATATGCAGATCTTAGATTGGTCTAGAATAAGATTGAGCTTCTTCTTGCCTCCTACAAATCTCTCGAGAGTGTTCATTAGATACTGACATTCCCGAAAGAGAGAGGTGCAAGAAGAGCAGGGAGAAGGAGAGACAGCAGAAGGTAAGAGAGTAGAAGAAGAACCAACAGCAGAGGAACGAATAGCATGTGCACGCACAAAGAGCCTCGAAGGGCAGTCCTCCGCTAGCAATTTGGTTCACGTCACTAGGCGTCTCTACCTTACCCTTGGGCTTCTCCCCAACACCAGCACACACATCACACGCAGATGATTGCTTCTCTAGAAGGTCCTTAGTTAGCTTCACACATTTTTCATCCAATGCAACGAGTTCAAGTTTTAGTTTTTCACAACTATTGCATGGTGAGCTAACATGGTCCTTAGTTGCATACTTAGCCAACTTGTTGTTATGGTCAATCATTTCTTGAAACTGTTTTGAGACAGATTCAAGTTCAGCAGTTAATTTAGGACAGTTCAAACAAGAAGCAATGGGTTCAAGTAGTGAAGCTTGCAGTTCAGCAATTTTATGATCTGCCCGTTTTAGGTTCATCTTTAAATTATTGCAGTTTTCACATGAGTTGGGCAAATCCAGAAGCATGGCATAAGGTCCTCTAGCAGCAATGTCCTTAACCTCACATGAGGTGGGAGAAGTAGTCTCATCAGTAGTAAGTAGGGTAACAGCCATCCTACTCAGTTCTAACTCGGCAAGCAGACTAGCATTCTCCACCTTAACAATATCAAGCTCGGAGGACAAACTATCATGCGAGGTCCTTAATTTCTCCATATCACCCAACAGAGCACAACATGTATCACACTCATCACAGGAGGGAGCAGATGTAAGAGCAATAATCTCTAGTGATAATCTATCTACTTCCTTCTCTAACTCAGTACACCTAGCCCTAGCTCTAGCATGAAAACCACCTAGCTTAAGAAAAGCATGATTGAGCTGGTCGTAAGTGGGGCATACCTCGTCCGAGTCGGAATACAGCTCGCTGTCGCTCACTTCGCCCTCGAGGGCCATGAAGCACATGTCGGAGAAGTCATCGCCGCTCTTGGGGTCTTGGTCACCCGTCCTGTCGTCGTCGCTCCATCCCTCCACCTCACTGAGGTCGAGGTCATCGAACGCGGCGAGGACGCGGTGGAAGAGCTTTTTGGCCTTTCCGAAGTCGCGGAACTTCTTCTCACCATGTGGATGCGCTGGAGGCTTCTTGTTGCGGTTCTTGTCGGTGTAGTCGTTCTTGCTCGAACTGCCGAAGTCAGCTTTGCTATTCTCCAGCTTGGGGCAATTTGCCCGAATGTGGTTGGGCCCACCACACTCGAAGCAAATGACAGGTCCTCCCCTCTTTCTGTCCCTCCTTCTCTTGTAAGCATGGGAAAACTTCCGAGCTAGGAGGGCCAGTTGCTTATCCTCGAGCTGCTCTAACTGATCATCAGTTACATCACAGAGAGCAGCAAGGGATAAACCATACAGCGAATCAGACGAAAGACCAGAAGCCGAACTGGGATCAGAGACTAGGGCCATCGACTGTGACTTCGACTTGCGAGAGACAATGTCAATCTCATGAGTCTTGAGACGTGAGTACAGCACATCAAGAGTCAAAGTCGAGAGGTCCGTGGTGTCCTTGATGGTAGCCACTTTCATCTCCCAAACATGCAAATCCAATGCCTAGAGCATTTGACGAGCGTTATCCAAGTCGGGGTATGTGAGACCGACCGCTCGGAGGTTGCTCAAAATCTTATGAAATCTCCCAAAGCACTCATCCAGGGACTCTCCAGCGAGCATTTCAAACTTGTTGTAATCTCGCTTGTACTAGTCCTGTCGTACCGTCTTAATTTGGGTCGTGCCCTCATGGTATGCATTGAGGGTCGTCCAAATATCGAAGGCCGACGAAAGATGTGAAATGCGATCAAACTCGTTTCGGCTCAAGCCTTGGATGATGATGTTCCTTGTCTTAGCATTCGCCTCAACATCGGGCATGTTTGTCGCATTGATGTTTTCATCGGCAGGAACAACAAAGTGAGTTTTGACCTTTCGCCAAACCGCATAGCCCTAAGCCTGAATGTAGGACTCCATCAGAAGGGATAGTCGATCCCATCGAAGATCGGGAGCTTGGTGGAATACTTGTCTGTTGCCATGGCTCACAGACCAGTTAAGATCTATCGAGAAGAGCTAACCGGCTCTGATACCAATTGTAGGATCGGAAATGGCAACAGAGGGGGGTGAATGGTGCCTTTTAAAAATAGCCCCAAGTATCCAGTTGATTTTCCTCTCTAATAGCTATAGAAGCTATGAAGTAATATTCGTGCCTATTGCAAGGATTGAAAACATTTTGCCGATTGACTGTGAATACTAGCCTTGACCTTAAAAGAAAAACTCACTAATAAACTAGGGCCAGGCCAAAATCACCTTTTGCAAAAAGCTGAGAGGCACCAAACAAGAACCTGAAAACAAGAAAAGAAAGACAAATCGAAAGCAGGAAAGCTGAAGACTGATTGCTGACCGAAAGCATCAAGAAGAGGCTAAAAATATTTGCAAATGTTTGCTGCCCCATACTGCTGCATTAACTCCACAGAGATTGGTGATTTTACTGCTGAAAACTGAGGTAAAGAGGGTGCACAATCTGCTGAAAAACTGCACAACAATGAGCAGCAAAACTGCGCTCAATTTGCTTGAACTTGACTATGTCAACTCCTGTAAGTCTGACCAAAGACTGCTAGGTTTAGTTGCTGCATTCCCGTTAATAACTTGACTAAAAATAGCAAGGTTTATCTGCTACAAGCCAGAGGATAGCTCGCTGGAAACAATGAAAACCAGAAAGCAAAACAACCAGCCAAAACCTGAATATTTCAGACTGTCTGCAGACAGCAAAAGACAACCGAAAACATCAAGTTCTGTTTTTACTTGCAGGCTGCAGAAAACAGGGGCTGAGTGATTACTTGCTGCTCTTTCACACAAATCAAGGACCTAAACTCCAAGCAAATAACAGAGGGAAATCAGCAGGGAGTTCAATTGAAATGCGATCAAGAGAAGTTTTTCCTGTGCAATCGGCTTGCAATTGAATAACTGCAGTGAATACACAAGAGAGACAATACACAGCCGAATCCAGATTTTAGACCTACAGCCGAGAGCATGCAGTATTTACTGCTGGCCGAGCAACACAGCAGCCAAATGTTTGCAAAACGGCAGCTAAGCAGACCGAAATGCTTGCAGACAGAGAGTTGCTGTCAAATGTTGCTGCTGCCTGGGACAATAAACAGCCGACTAAAAACAGTGAATGCAGAGATAGAGCTGCCAGCTGAAACCTCAAATTCGAGTATGCAGTAATTACTGTTAGCAGCCAAGAAACCAAGAAATTTCAGAAAGATTGATTGATCTTCTCTGGTTGACTGATCGGGATCTTAACCCAAATAACTGAGAGACCTCAGGAACAAGAGCAACCAACAAGAGAGCAAGAAAATGGAATTTTAACTGAAATCTAAAAATCCAACGAGAATGAGGGTAATTTCCAAATTACTCCCCAATCTTTGATCTTCTGGCCATGAGACTTTGAGGATAGCTACTTAATAGCCCATGGACACAATATGCCTAGTTTCTTGCCATCTCAAGAAGGGAAACACGAATTTCACCAAAACCCTATAAACAAGAAGTGAAGAACAGAGAAGCTGAAACATGCAAAACTTTGATTCCTTCACCTAGCTCATGGGAAAATTCAATCAAGTGATGTTGAGACCTATTCCCATCACTGAGCAACCCATTTTGCACCTCACCAGCAGGAAATAACAATAAATCAAAAATTCAAGAAATCAGCACAGAGGACATCCAAGAACACAGGAGCTCGGGAGAAAATCTTCAGAAATTTCATTCCAACAAAAAGATTACAGAGGAGTCCTGATACGCATGGACATTAAAACAAGAGGAATGATTACATGGATTCTCAATTCATTCTCTCCCTCTCATGTTCTGCACCATTAATGATTTTCTGGCCCTTGGTAATCTGTCAGGGTTGAGTACAAAAGGAGGTAAAGCGTGTCCGCACTACTTAGATTATACGAAGAGTGTGTGGTTGAATAACTCGCGTAAAACTATGTACATGCGTCACCGTAGGTTTCTTCCAAAGTATCACCCATACCGCAAGATGAAGAAATAATTTGATGAAAAAAAAGAAGTTGACTCAGTATCAAGACCTTTTAGCGGGAAAGAGGTGTATGATATGGTCAAGGATATAAACGTTGTGCTTGAAAATGGGTGTAAATTGAGGAAGAACATGTAGAAAAAAGGGTTAATATTTTAGAACTTGCCTTATTGGGAGCACTTAGAAGTTTGTAATTGCATTGATGTCATGCACGTAGAGAAGAATGTATGTGAAAGTTTGATTGATCTCTTACTGAATATTCCTGATAAAACTAAGGATGGTGTTAACGCAAGGCGTGATTTGGTCGCTATGAACATCAGGACTGAGTTAGCACCGATAGAGACTGATAAAGGCCGGACATACCTTCCCCCAGCTTGCTACACTCTGTCTAAGTCTGAGAGAACTAAACTGTGCCAATCCTTACATGGTGTGAAAGTTTCATCCGGTCACTCCACTAGCATGAAGAAACTTGTTTCCATGGAACATTTAAAATTAATTGGCATGAAGTCCCATGACTGTCATGTGCTAATGACACAAATGCTACCTGTTGCAATTAGAAGTATTTTGCCGAGCAAGGTTCGAGTGACAATTATAAGGCTATGTTATTTCTTTAACGCAATTGCTCAGAAGGTCATTGATCCCGATGGACTAGATGCTCTGCAAACCGAGGTGGTAACAACTCTATGTCATTTAGAGATGTATTTCCCTCCATCATTTTTTGATATCATGGTCCATCTCATTGTCCACCTTGTGAAAGAGATAAAAATATACGGCCCCGTGTTTCTACATGATATATACCCTTTCGAGAGGTACATGGGAATTCTAAAGTCCTATGTACGCAATCGATCTCGACCGGAGGGTAGCATCATCGAAGGTTATACAACAGAAGAGGTCATTAAATTCTGCATCAGCTACATGGCTCAGGTCGATCCGATAGGTGTACCTGTATCTCATCACGAGGAGAGGCTAGAGGGTATCGGGACTATCGGAAGGAAAGCAATAACTCTGGATCAAAATACGTATGCTCAAGCCCATTTTACGGTTTTACAACACATGACTGAAGTGACCCCATATATTGAAGAGCACAAGGACATGCTACGTTAAGAGAATGCAGGCCAGTCAGAAGTTTGGATCATGAGACAACACAACCGTCAGTTCAACGAATGGTTGAAGGCGCAATTGACTAGGAGGTCGTCAAGTGAAACACTACAATGGTTGACAAAAGGGTCAAAATTTACAATTGTGACATGGTAAGGATACGACATTAATGGCTACACATTTTATACAACAGATCAGGATAAAAAGAGCACAGTGCAGAACTCAGGTGTCCGCATAGATGCCTATGATGCGCACGTCAGTACCGCTGGCCCAAGCTCGTACTACGGGCTTGTAGAGGAGATTTGGGAGCTTGACTACGTAATTTTCAAGATTCCTCTATTTCGGTGCCGTTAGGTCCATCTCCCACGGGGTGTAAAAGTCGACAAGTACGGTGTCACTACCGTGGACATCGAATGTGTAGGATACAAAGACGAACCATTCGTACTCGCGAGGCAAGTTGTTTAAGTATTTTATGTAATCGACCCGGCAAATAAGAAACGCCATGTAGTTCTTCAGGGAAAAAGAAGGATTGTCGGAGTTGAGAATGTTGTGGATGAGGAAGAGTACAATCAATTTGATGATTTGCCTCCATTCGGAGATGGCATCAGGCTCGAGGAAGAACAAGGCGATGAAACAAGCTATATGCATGTCGATCATCGTGAAGGGCATTATTTAAAATGAAATAGCTATGTGTAATAAATGTAACTATATATATTTTATTGTAATTGTAAAATGACTCAGGAATTGTGATGTATTTGTGAATTTGCATTTATATATATAGGTGAATTGAATGCTGGTAGGTGTAGTTATATTCATTACACTCTGTGAGGTCTTATTAAATGCTGGTAGTGTAGTTACAACAGCCAGACGGCAAAGGCTTACAGCCAGCGGGCAAAGGCTTATTACAGACGGTTATAAGTTTAGAAACGTCTGTGATAGGTATCATAGATGGTTCTAAACTTATAACCGTCTGTGATATTATATTATCACAGACGGCTATAAGTTAAGAACCGTGTGTGATAGTAATACTATCATAGACGGTTTTTAGTTAAGAACCATCTGTGATAGTATTACTATCACAGATGGTTCTTAACTTACAACCATCTGTGATAATGTAATATCACAGACGGTTTAGTTATATAACCGTCTGTGATATAACTATCACAGACGGTTACTTTACGGAACCGTCTGTGATAGTTTTCCTTATAAATACCCGCAGCTAGGGCACAGATTCCGCACTCACGCACTCTAGATCTCCAGTGCCCCTGTTATTGCTGTCTCGCGCTGCCCTTCCCTCCCGACGCCGCCGCCCTTCCCTCCCGACGCCGCCGTCGCCGCCGGTCGCTCCCGACACAGCTCCCTCCCGCCGTCGCTCCCTCCCCCGACTCCGGTGCCCTCCTCCCCCGACTCCGGTGCCCTCTTCCCCCGACGCCGCTCCCTTCCCCGAGCTCGGTGCCCTCCTTCCCTGACGCCGCTCCCTCCCCCAAGCCCGGCGCCCCCCGACTCTAGAGCTCCCTCCTCCCCCGCGAGCCCGACGCCCTCCTCCCCCGACTCCGGTGCCCTCCTCCCCCGACTCTAGCTAGGTTTTAGATTTGTTTCATGTAGTTATTTCGTGTTTCATATAGAATAATGAAGATACGTTGTTCATGTTTCATATTTCATATATTGATATATATGCTACATTGTCATATTGATATGTCTATATATATATATTGATATGTGTGTGTGTATATATATGCTACATTGTAATATTGATATATATGCTGGCCGAATTTACACATGTTGGATTGATGAATATGTTAAATTCATTTGTCATTTGTATTTGGATATGTGTTATATTTCAAATGGTATGTTCAATTCATATAATTACATACATGTTATGAAATTTGTATTTGGATTGATGTCATCTTTGTGCTCACATAATCATACTAGAATTATATTGCAATATATGAATTATTAGCAGCTATAGCTAGAGATATACCACACCTCACTGCGTCCACATAGTCATCCAAAAATATATGCCACATAGACCTTCAAAGGGCATGAAGCTAGTGACACACTCGAGTGTATCCGTTTCAATGAACTGGATACACTAGTTTGTGTCATTTGCTTCATAGAACTTTGTTTAGGCCCACACCTCACTGCGTCCACATAGTCATCTAAAAATATATGCCACATAGACCTTCAAAGGGCATGAAGCTAGTGACACACTCAAGTGTATCCATTTCAATGAACTGGATACACTAGTTTGTGTCATTTGCTTCATAGAACTTTGTTTAGGCCTACACCTCACTGCGTCCACACAGTTGTCTAAAAATTTTTAGTACATGCCAAATAGACCTTCAAAGTGCATGAAGCTAGTGACACACTCTAGTGTATCGGTTTCAATGAACTTGATACACTAGTTTGTGTCATTTTCTTCGTAGAACTTTGCTTAGGCCCACACCTCACTACGTCCACACAGTCGTCCAAAAATTTTTAGTACATGCCAAATAGACCTTCAAAGGGCATGAAGCTAGCGACACACTCTAGTGTATCGGTTTCAATGAACTTGATATACTAGTTTGTGTCATTTGCTTCATAGAACTTTGCTTAGGCCCACACCTCACTGTGTCCACATAGTCGTCCAAAAATTTTTAGTATATGCTGCACTTGTTAGCTACAAGGTCTATTTCGAAGGCCCATAGCTCACTGCAGTTAATTTTTTTCTTATAAGAGAGATAGCGTCCTCACAGTCTTCGTCGTCGTCATCTGGGTCTTACGCTCCCAAAATTGGGAAAACTAAGCGTGGCCGAGGAGTATCGAAAAGGCCAGATAGCCGAATGACCATCACGGTGGTCTCTCCAGATGGGGTCCCTCTACCATTTCGGAGTACCTGTGGGATAATTGGAAGGGAACGGGTCCCCATCACCATAGCAAGCTGGAGAGAGTTGTCAATGGATCACAAAAATCTGCTATGGGAGGAACTTACAAATTCGTTCGAGATCCCAGCAGAAGTACAGGGACTCGTGCGATGGCACGCGCTCGTCGCAATGGGAAAAGCATGGAAGAATTTTAAGAGCACTCTTGTGACGCGGTACGTGGCTAAGTATCTCATGCCCTTCACGAATTATCCTTTCGTGTCGCCAGAAACATGGGAGGCCTTTGTGCAGATGAAGACAATGACTGAATTTGAACAACAAAGTGCGGCGAACAAGGCTATCCAATCACAAAACACTCACCCTTACAGACTCGGCACCGCTGGGTACGCGGGTAAAATCCTGCGATGAGGATGCGGGGCAGGTCGCACTCCGATCGGAGGCCTCCCCACCATTTGCCGGGATCGCAAACGAGCGCGCTCGAAACTGGTTAAGAGCGAGGTCATCAACCACATCTTCGGGTGTCTCTTTCAAAAATCCCGCAGATGAGGAAGTGTCCCAACGCCTAGTAAAATATGTTAAACTACATAGTTGTTAACACCTCTTGAACTTCATGGGTTCAAAAATAACATGATTAATTGCCTCTTGCAGTAATCATAGACTACCGAATCTTCTTGTGGATCCTTTCAAGAATACAGGGTGACAGATTTACTATCATAGGCCTTGGGAAACAAGGAGCACCCAGGTCGCACACGAGGCTTGGGGGTTTATGTATCTTGGAAGCACGGATTTCCAGATTACTCCGAGACATATAGGAGTAGGAAGATATCCAAGGCGTACCGCAACGACCAAATAAAGCAGAGCTTCGTGCTCAACCGGGAACAACTATCGCCTCACTTCAAGAGCGGTGCCTCACTTCAAGGAGAGATAGATTCATTGAGGAAGAAGCGAGACAAGTCCGCAACCAATCGCAACCCACCCCTACTCTGCGGTACCGGTCCCCCTCAACGTCGCGATGGCTGCACGTCCACACCAATTACTGAACATAGCGACGCCCACTTTCCTATCGATGACATTCAGGTAATGCACCTCTTTAGAATGCTGCATAGATCTCTCTGGTGGACGCCTTAACTCATCTTGTGTCGTTATGTAATGGCCCATGCCTTGTATCCTCAGAGTCAGGCTTGTTGGCTCTATTCCCGTTATTATTGGGCGGGGATGGCGTATCCATTCTTTGTCAAATGCTGTTTGGTACACGGTGTACAAGTAGAGACCAGTTTCATAAAGGTCCAGGTGGGTATGATTAATGATATTTTTAAGACCGTCCCTCTTGAGAAGCCCCCAAACGA
Source organism: Melocanna baccifera (assembly GCA_036346265.1). Lineage (NCBI taxonomy): Eukaryota > Viridiplantae > Streptophyta > Magnoliopsida > Poales > Poaceae > Melocanna > Melocanna baccifera. The sequence goes on along the minus strand of CM070676.1, from coordinate 14,113,540 downwards.
AGAGATTAAGACATTAGGGGATGCTATCCACACATTCATTCGGCGGCCCAAGAGGGACATTGACCTTGACTTGTCCGTGCCACGATCTCTACCTCCAGTGTCCCAAGAGGGACATTGCCCTAGACCTGTCACATCGGCTCCGGTGGCTCCACCTTCAGCTCCAGTTCAGAAGCCTGTTGCATCGGCTCCCGCCGAGACACCACCGAGAACGTCTCGTAAGCGAGGCTCTAAGACTCAAGGGAAGAAAAATAAGGCTCCTGTGCCATGTAAGTTCATTCTAGGAGTGTCGTTGGTCCCTGAGTCACAATTACCCGGGCTTGGCGTGATTTGCAATACATTGCATGCCTAGTACATGCAGAAGTCCAACATGAAGCCAATCCGGCAGAGTGCATTCACTCTGAAATATCATTTCCTCCACGACACAGGCTATATCATCGTGACATTCGAAGACTTATTTTTACTATTCAATCTCGACGAACTCGACGCCTCGCTTCTACGATGCTGGACACTGTAAGTGTATTGTACAATAAAGTTCTACATTCATGTTATACCGATAAATGTCATTACTCTTTCCTTATGTATAGATACATGATCCAACAAGTCCGGCGATCGCGACAACCGGTGGGTTTCCTCAACCCTCACTTGGTCTCCGAGCAAGTTATCGACGATAATGAATCATTCGTGCAAGATTACATAACGAGAGGATTGCTTGCTCACATCGACAAGGACTACGTCATGTTTCCTTTCAACCAAGGGTAAGTGCTTCACTAGTTGCCACACATGTTTTATTTGTACTTTACATGCAGTATGAACTTAGGATTAATCACTATGGTGACACATGTGACTAGACAACACTGGATTTTGATTGTGATTGTACCAAAGTGGAGCAAGGTAATATACCTTGATTCCCTACATAGGAGCAACCACGACTTCAGTCGTGTGCAAGAAGTACTTGACAAGTAAACTCATTTCCTCCATACATAACTCTATTGTAATATTTCCTTCGTTTGCAATGGCCGAGGCTAACTTTTTTTGAATCACATAAGTCGTTTACCGCTTATGTTGCCCATGGAGGAAGACACGACAAATCTAATGACACGCTGCGACACAACACGCAATTTCCGGTACCCGCTACAACACAACAATCCTACATCACACTTTGTACGTAATTCTATTTTTGAAGTGCCACCAGCAACTATAGGGCAACGTATGTGAATTCTACGTTTGCCACCATATGAAGGAAATCATGGATAGTAAGATCAAAGATCCAGAGGTTTGTCATGTCCTTGCAATAATTATTATTTTTTGATTATATATGTATATATACACACACACATACTAATTAATAACTTATTGCTCCTAGCGACAGCGGGTGGACTTCGACGTAAGTACATATGATCTTGACCAACTCGTCGAAATTCGTGCAACACTCTCTGGTTCTTACTAGGACAGTGTATAAACAAGGCTGGAGAGTTCTACCCCGACAATAGTGATAATTAGATGTTGAAACATTGGATGCAATTGTACAAATCACTCAGTTGTGCTTAATCAAACAATTCATTTGTCAGAACAGTGTAACGATTTTCATCCTATATTTGTATGCGATCTGTTGGCCGTTTGTTACATTCGTAATTCACTTGAGTTGCAATTAACTTATCTGTGTAACTTTGAGTTGCAATGTATGTGATTCATTTGTCAGATCTGTGTAATCTGCAATGTATGTGATTCTATATATGTTGTAATCTTGTTGCTTGCTTTCAGAGGGCATGGCTAGCATATCTTGAGGCTAGCCAAAAAACGGCAAATAAAACTGCTGTTGCAATTGCTATCACAGACAGTTTTTGCAAACAACCATCTGTGATAGTCTACTTTCACAGACAGTTAAAAACAACAACCGTCTGTGATACACACAATATCATAGACGGTTCTTGTTCCTAACCGTTTGCAAAAATCGTCTGTAATGTAAGTTATCACAGACGGCTTAGGAGCCGTCTGTGATAACCACCTATTATCACTGACACATAAAAACAGACGGTTCGGAAAATGCTCGTGATGACGATTCGAACCGTTTGTGATAGGCACATGCGTCAGCGATTGTCTGTTCTTACCTAAACTTCAACTCTAACTTATCTATCTGACCTTCCAAAACTGCTGTAGAACTGGTCCTGAACCCCGCTATACTTCAGATAAGACGGCCGAAAACGGATCCCAAAGACAAGATAGTCCTCGTCCAGAAGAAATGAGACAGCCTGGCATAGCAGATATATTAACCACAATGGAAGAAAATTGATACCAAGCAGAGGTGAACCAAGTAAAAATGATGGAACAACACACAAAACTATTAGAGCAAATAATTTCAAGGAATGAAGAGACACTGACAACAAATCAGCAAAGAATGTCACGATGGGTAGATTTTTTGAAGACCAGACCTCCTGTATTTTCTTCATCGCCAGACCAAATAGCAGCAGAAGACTGGATTAGGGATATAGAGAGAAAACTCAAAACAATTCAGTGCAACGACAAAGAAAGAGTTCTATATGCATCTCACCAGCTACAAGGACAAGTTGCAGCCTGGTGGGTAAATTACCAAACTTTGAGCAAAGACAGAGAAATTACATGGGAAGAATTCGACGAAGCATTTCGTTTGGCCCATGTCCCAGTCTGAGTGATTGAAGCAAACAGACGTGAATTCATTGCACTCAAACAGGGAGGATGTACTATTATGGAGTATTTGCATCAATACAATCACTTAGCTCGGTACGCCCTGGACGACGTATAAACTGAAGCCAAAAAGATGGAACGCTTTAAGGAAGGACCAAATAAATCATTAAAATATCATATCTCTGCAATGGATTTCAAAGATCTGTCAGCTATGGTAAAAAAACTAATTATGTTTGAAGAAGCCAAAAACGAACTGGAAGAAACCTGGAAAAGAAAGATTGTACAAAGGACGACACAGTCAGACACATCCTACTGACAAATAATGATGCCTACACAATCAAGAAATCAATAAAACTGGCGATCAGTCCTAATCCCAAGACCACAGTTTAGAACTAATCAGACTACCTTGACACCACAATATAATACTTCACCATCTATAGTGGTAAGTTGTCATATTTGCAGAGAAAATCACTATTCAAGAAAATGTCCCCTAAGGTCCAACACATGGTACCATTACGACCGGACATTTTAAGAATAAGTGCCCAAGGAAAAATGTGCCTTCTGGAGTGGCAAAAGCTCAAGTAAAAGTGCAATCTCAAGCCCCTCACCAGATTATTACTCTACCGAAGCAAGAACAAGGTAATCAAGTATGACGTATAATCACAGGACCAACGGGAACTACAACAGAAACATTAGCAGTAGTGACATCGGTAATAAAGAAAGGAAAGGGCATACTGAAGCCAGTTCAAACCTGGTCTAGTAGCTGCTCAACTCAATTGAACATCTATAATGGCGGTCATAGTATGGGCTTACTACAACGGTAGATCTTCACAAATTGGGTCCATCTTTCTGACGTTGGCTAGTCGGACCGAGGTTGTGGAGGTTGGATATCTATCGGGTAGAGACTATATAAAGAATTAAGCAGTGAAACAACCTTGTTTTCCTAACTCTAGTGCAGGAGTTATGAAACATTATGGGTAAAGCTGAGCAGCTCTGCAGAGTCATACAAATGGTATTTGAATACGCCGTGCTTCCAGTAGATGAAACTATGTTTATTTGGGTGATTCCATAAATGAGGCATGAGTAGAATTGAAAAGAATTTTGGTAATACTGCAGTTCGCTAATCAAGTTTGAAGCCCCCATTTATTAAGAAGTTTATGAATTTCTTGTTTTAAACTCAAAACGATTGCAAAAATAAAACTACATCCACATAAAATAATAGAACCATTATGCCCAGTTCTTTGATATCCCTTGCATGTAATTACTTAGCATTTACCCATATGACTTGTTGAGTACGGTAGTTGTACTCACACATGCAAACAAAATTAAACAAAAAGCGCATCACAAGATCAAGAAGAAGTCTACGAGGCTGAAGACAAAGGCGCTTATGACGAAGTAGACGTTTGGTCTGAAGGGTTGTTCTGCACTCAGGTCTGCCTATGGTGTCTTTTTGTTTTATGTAATGTAAGGGCGCTGCCCCGCTGTAAATCTCGACTGTTAAGCCACTATATTGTAATAAGTTGACTTTTCTTGAGCATGTGTTGGCTATGATGTACACTCGACTACAGTGCCTTACAGCTGAACTGTTCTAGGCAGCTGTGAGATGAACAGTAGTACCATCCTTGGAAATGGCGGTGTTAGACAAACCAAGCTAGAGAGAATGGAAAGAAATAATTCAGGATGTAAAGGAGAACAATGCAGGGGTAGTGGCTGAGGAAGGGCTCCCTTTTGTAGCATGAAGTGTAAGAGCAAAATGGTCTTTTCGTATCCCTAATGGAAGACAAATAATGATCAGTACGAGTGATTGTGCATAGTTGAAGTTTGTGGTAGCCTTACACACTGACAAGACAAAACGAGATGGCCTTACACACTGAAAAGACCAAACGGGATCTACATCATACATACATAAATCGTACAAAGCACTGCAGGTAACAACGCGAATCAAAATAACGCTCTCAGCACTACACTTTCAACATAACAATGAACACAAGAAAAAAATAGCACATAATATTAAGTTAATCTTGCTCTCCAGTCTATCAAAATGATGCGTGCCTACTAGTAGAAGGTGACTCGCGCTACCCATATAGAGTGTTGCAGAGAGGGGTGCCTTGGACGTGGCTGGCCGTCGTTGTAGTGGCACGTACATATATAGCTAGGGTTTACGTAACAACATGTGGGATCATAGTAACTTCCTATGTTGACGACCTTGTTACCCCTCTTGCGCTGTGTTGAACCTGGATTTTCAATACAGAATCCTCTGTGATTCCACCACACTATTCCTTGAATCAGTAGATAGTGCTCATAGTACATTGCTGGATCAATTCATACATCGCATGATGATCATACAGTCAAAATCAAATATAATTTACATCAGAGTTTTAAAAGTATACCACGTCGGGTAATTGTTTTACATAACAGGCCTCCTAGGCCAAGTATTACAATCAAAAGATAAAGCAGCGAACAATAAAGACGATAGCGGTACCATAAGCCACAGGTAGATGACTGGGGGTAAATGTATGCGTCAATATTGCCCAACCCTGGGTCATATAGGTGTCGAGACCCGAATATGCAAATTCGGTCTCTCTGTGTAAACTGTACTAGTCCAGGATCACGCTAGTACACACAGTCAACATAGATGTAATCACAACCATACACGATATAAATAAAGGGAAACCCAAAATATCGATAAAATCTCAAAGGTACGACCTTATGGCCAAGCTTACAATATCTCTAGCCGGAAGGGCTTAACAAAATAGTAGCGAAAATCCAAATTAAAGCGTAGCGGCCAATCGACAAGCCCACAGGCTATCGAGTGGAGAACGAAGCCTAATCCGTGAAGTCGTTGTAGTACTCTCCTTCTGGAACCTCCTGCTGATAGAACTCCTCTCCCTCAACTGAGCAACATAGGCGTAAAGCCGTGAGTACATTAGTACTCAGCAAGTCGTTTGTAACAAATGAATGCAATATAATATGCAAGGCTTACCAAAGGAAGGTTGAAAGGTTAATTTGCATAAAGGCATTTCTCAATGAAAAATAATAAATAACTTGAAAGCGAAAGTTAACTGAAAACAATCGAAGGGGTAAACATGAACCACTTGTGAACACCAATTCACAAGCTAAACCCAAAGTGAACTACCTGTCCACTCCCAACATGAACCACCAAATTATAAGTGAAGCACTAACCCTCGTGTGAAATCCCCGAGCAATGTCTATGACCGAGGACGCGGCTATTCGAATAGTTTTTACACTCTGCAGAGGTTGCACAACTGTACCCACACGATGTGATTAGCCTAGGCCTAAAGTAATCACAACAAGGTCTTTACAATGCTCTACCTCAACTCAATCCTGCCCGCTAGGGTTTCGCATCACACCCCCCTTGCGCCACATGGAAATCAGCAACCATATTCATCACGATGGCAGAATTGGAATTGAGGTATTACAAATTAATCAACCAGGTCCATCCCATAATAGACATGTGGTTTGCACGATCAAGCTCAGATCAATGGCGCACAAAGTTAAGTCCTTAACATTACCCGGGCGAGACTACCACATCCCCCAAAGTACATCTGCACTTCCCCCCTTACTGCACGATCACTCGCCCGAGTGCAAAAACTAAATTTGTATAACCAAGCCAACGACACACCAATGACGTGGCACAAATTTTATTAAACGTGGCACCAACCACAGTTCCATATATCATTAAGTCAAATTAAAGGTTAACATGTGATGATAAGACCATTCGCAATTATAAGCAACACTAAGCATCTACTTGTACAACCCATGTGACAATAATCATACATCACTAGTAAGTTTTCCATCCTATGGTGACAATGGTGTCATGGCATTCCAAAGTATCAAGGAGGTATAATCTCAATTGGGACGATAACTACCAGTGCAAAGGATTGAATAAAAATAGCGATGCGATGTAATTTAAAATAAAATAATTAAATAATAGATTGCAAACTGGGTTCAACATGATCAAAGGACACGACTTGTCTTGGTTATGCTCAGTGAGGTACTCCTGGTCTTCGGGCGTAGAACCTACTCCTTCGGAATCCGAATATAGTGAGAGAGAAAGCGATCGAAACCAAAGAAACACATAAAATGATAAGCAAATGTACTCAAAAATTCACAAAACTAGAACCAACAGCTAGATCTCGATGTTAGATGAATTTAGAAAAAAGAACGGGGTCAATCGGAGCTAGGACGGAGGAGAACGGGCTCTCGGAAAATTAAACCTAAATTAAATCGGAAAAATCAGAAAAGTTATTGTCTTTGTGGACCGGGCGACGGAGACGCGGTCCACCAAAGCGAGGTGCAGGGGGGGTGGTGGCGCTGACGCGGTGGCTCGGCTGACGTGGCACGCGCATATCTTTATCACGTGGCGAGTGCCGACGTGGCGCCGGCGTGGCACCCGGGGCGGGTTCGGCCGACGTGGCGCGGCGTGGCATGTCCATGGCATGCCACGTCGGCTAGGGCTGACGTGGCCTAGGCCGACGCGCACGCGGCGCGCGCGGCGTGGCGGCGGGATCCGACGGCGGGGTCGCGGCGCGTGGCGCGTCTGGATCTCTGATCCAGTCCGAACGTCTGGCGAGGATGAGGCGCCAAGCGCGGCGGCGGGCGGATCGCCGACGCATGCGCATGGCGCGTCGCGCGTCGCATGGGCGCGCAGAGCGCGAGTGCGGCCGACGCGTGGCCGGGCGCGGGACCGGATCGATGACGCGTGTTTGGCGCGCGCGCCATGCGCGCATCGCGCAGCGCGGCGCGGCGCGCGGCGACGCGGTTCGAGCGCATGGTTCGAGGCGAGGCGCTGGCGAGACAGCGGCGACGCTGGGGCGACGCGGCGACGGAGGCGACGCAGCGGCGAGGCGGCGCGGAGGGGCTCACCGGCGGGTTCGGCGGCGGGCGATGCTCCGGCGACCTCGAGCGACGGCGGAGACGCGGTCGGACGGCGGCGGAACGACTCCAGCGGCGGTGCGGCGCGGGAACGGGCGAGGAGCGGCGGCGGCAGAGTTCGGGTGTGGGCACGCGATCCGAGGGATGAGCGGCGGTTTTAACACGCGAACCGAGGGAGTCCCAATCGGTTACGGAGCAGCGCGGCGAACCGGATCGGTTTGGACGGTCCCGATTCAACGCGACGAGAACGGACGACTGAGATCACCCGAGGGTTAGGGTTAGGGTTATCGCGCGGGCGGCAACCAGCGGAGCGACGCGTGGCGCAGGCGCGATCCAATGGCCGGGCAGGCGAATCGGGCGGCGCGGGTGCGGGCGGGAAGGAGGAGTACGGCGGCGGCGGGGACGCGGTCGGATGGCCGACGCGTGGAGGGAAGGTGGATCGGGCGGCGGTGGATTTTCCCCTTTTCTTTTTCTTTTCCAGAAATTCAAATAAACTTCAAGAGGCTCTAGAAAATAGCAAATAAATCCCAAAAATTCACCAAAAATACCAGAAAATTCCTTGAGACCTGAAGAATCCAAATAAAATATTTCCAGCTTATGTTAATGTTTATTTTAATCATATTAAATCATTTTAAATTCTGAAAATTCATTTGAAGCTTGAATTAAATTCAGAAAATTTCAGAAAAATTCATTTTTAAATTCCTGGCTTTAAAAATCTCAGAAAAACAGGATATTACAATAGGCGAACACCCTTATGGCAAGTCTACTGCCTAAGACTGAACATTTGAAATCCGCCCTAGTTGCCATCGTTGGCTCCTTGACTTGGCGCATCCTCGTAGGCGTAGTGATCCTATCCTCCTACTTTTGAATTGGGTTATGCGAGTGTAAGCACACTAACCACCGTGCTCAGCGAGCCAATACACAAAATGCAATTATTTATTATTCATAGCTTGACAAGGATAGGCTCGGGTTATTTTATTTGCCAGAAATTATGTTTTAAAAGACTTAAGATTAAATATAAGAATTTCCTAGACTTAGCCCTTTAATTAAATTCACAATAATTTGGAGAAAAGAATTTATAGAATAAATATAGATCTCATCCCTCGGCACATGACACTTGAACCACATAGCCAGTTTTCAGCATTATAGCCGTTTAACTTATCATTGGGACGACACCCAGAACAACTCAAACCAGCACAGTCCATCGTCCTTCATTTTTCCATACCAATCCTCAACCATAAAAAATATTTTTGAAATAGAACTATATCAGAGTTAAGTTTCCATATTCGCCCTTGACCGTGGGCACAACTATTCGAATAGTTTCTCTTATTTGAAATAGAATTTGTACACTTTCACCACCAGAGAAAATCCGCTCATTGCCCCGCATGATTCCTTAGTCATGCAGTTGAGTAGATCATCACAGTAACCTTTCAAAACTACCTATTCTCGGGGTCTCATCTCACCCTATGGGATGCTCCCACTTGCAATGGGTCACATACGTTGCGCGAGATTGTTAATCACTCTTTTACTAGCGCCTCGGACTCCACTTTCCATACGCTAGTAAAATAAGAGAAACAATTCACCCTCCACTTGGTGTCCCTTTAGCCACAACAGGCCCTAACGTTCCAGCACTTCTTTCCCCCAACCTGTGAGATGAGTCCGAGGTTCGATAATGTTTACTCAGCCAAGTTACACTTTACAGACTTATGGTTGTAGTGTTTTACAATGGGAGGTCATGACCTGATTCGTTCCTTGGTTATCTAGGCGGTTCTTCCACAAAACCACACACTCGTGCACACCGATGCACCATACCCCCGAACCAGCCGCCCAGACGTATAAGCAATTTGTAGATTTTTGGGGCATAAAATAATGATCATTAAAAATTCACGACCATTTTCAACTACAACTTTTCCCAAAATTGCTCTTTGCATTTTGCATATGAGGTTGGGGTATTTTAAGCACCCTTGAGACTAAGCAATGCTATGCCGGGTAATGTAATCGATTCTTTTGAAACATTTATATCTATAATTTTTCCTAGGGATAATAAGGTTCACGATATAATGTGCCAGGACGGTATAATAGTAGCACTTGATAAAATGGCAGCTAGCTAAAGCATGAATCCAACATAATATAGCACATAAAATAACAGCATGTATTTGATAATTCGAATCTAAATAATTTGTAAAATGGGTACTCAAAATGACCAAAGAATTGACTCACTTGGTTCGCAATTGTCTTCTTCTTGCTGATCTTAGCCTTGGTTTGCCTCAGATTTCTCTTCCTAGGCCTCGTACGCTAATTGTTCGTCGAACGTATATTTTTAAAAAGAAATAAAACAATCAACATAACCACATAAACTTCAACAGAAATTCAAAAAAATTTAAAAGCTCATGATCTTGGTTCCATAGGACAGAGAAAGGATTCAGATAAATATTACAATTTTTCTCACTAAATTTGGAACTAAAATGAATTAGTTATGAATTTTTGAAGTTTAAACTATTTAAGATAACTAATTAAATTAGCATCATACATTCAATTAAACTCAAAATTTCATGATTTTGGTTTCTCTGGAAAGAGGATGAATTTAGCAATTTTTCCCATTTAATTTGGAGTTAAAATGAATTAGTTATGAATTTCTAAAGTGTTCAGCTATTTTAATTAAAAATCAAAAATCAGAAATCATTATTATATTTGGAGGAGAGAGGGTATATCAGACTGATAGGTGGGTTCCACTGAGTATTTTATTTTTTCTTTCTACCACTGACGGTTGGGACCTACTGGTAAGTAATAATTCTTTAATCTTCCTAAGACTGACACGTGGGGCCCACGGGGGTTTAAATCTCTCACAGTGCTAGAGGCTGACACGTGGGGTCGATCAAGATTTAATAACTCTTTTCCTGGCGCCGCTGACAAATGGGGCCCACGGGTTTAAAGTTTTACTGAGTCGCTGACACATAGGGCCAGTATCGGTTTGATTTTAAAGCATGGCCCACACGTCAGCAAGTCATTACTTCTAACTACTGTCATTAACCGTTAATTAACTTTCGCGCGTAATCCACGGCACCGATCTACAGTGTCGTCTTCCTCCGGCCGCTGTTGGCGAGGCTCGTCGTTGGCGGTGAGAGCGGCAGCCAGCCATGAGCATTTCCAAAATGGATTGCTTGCGGCCGCGCCCACCTCTGGCCGAGCCCTTGCCAACCAATTTGGCCGAAGGGTTGGCTGGTGGCGAGCTCAGGCGGCGGCGGAATAGGGAGAGCATGGCTACGGTGATCTACAGTAATGCAGCTCAATTAAATGCTCGTGGAGTACCTCTCGGTGGTCACGATGTGAAATCTGGGGTCGTCGAAGCTCGGGGAAGGCTAGGGTGGCTTGGCGGCGTGCGGCGGTGGAACTCCGAGGGGGTCACACGGTGGGGGAGTAGCTCAGGCCACGGGAGCTTCAGGGAGTGATCGGGTCAGCTTCGTGAAGCTCCGAGGAAGGCCTGGGCCGAAGGAATTAGACGGAGACTGCCTGGATCGATGGTGAGCCCGATTCCGGACTTGAGGAAGAAGGCGGCGATGGTGAGCTAGGAGGCACGGGGGTTCAATCGGGCGCTGTGGGAGGGAGAGGGGAGTGCGGGGAGATGATCGGGAGCTTCAGGGGGCTTTATAACTGGCTGGAATGGGCTGGCCACGTGGAGGGGGTGCGGGCGGTAATGGTGGATGATGGTGAGGGTGGAATGGCCATAGTGAGCTTGAGCTGACAGGGCAGAGTGACGAGACTGGGTTGGCGAGCGTAGGGGATGGCGGTCGATGTTGGAGTGGTTGTACGGTCTCGTCGGAGAGGATGGGTGAGGCAGCGGCATGGGTGAGGCTGGCGGTGAAAACGGGGGGGGAGGGGCAGCGGGGAATGGGAGAGAGGAAGGAAACCAGGGGCGGCGGCGGGAATCTAGGAGCGAGCAGGTGGAGTAGTTGGCGCGGCATGGGCACGCGTGAGAGGTAGGGATAGAGAAGGAGCGGTCGGCGCAGGGGGGAACAGAGAGAGGAGGGGGTGCGAAGGGAGGAGGGGAGGAAGCTGGTTGGGCCGAGAGGCCTGGTCGGTTCTCTCCCCATTATATATATATATTTGATTTTCTTTTCTTTTCAAATTTTCTATTTGATTTCTCATAATTTAGTTTAACTGTATATGTATATATTGTTTTGCACATATTTTATTTGATGTCCTTTTTATTTGGATCTTTCCATGATTTATTTTGGGCACACATGTATTTATACCCTTAACACATAAAATCTCAAAACATCCATTTTTGTTTTATTTCTTTCTTTGATATGTATATATATATACATATACATGTATTGCTAATTTATTTGTTGTGAGCTTTTAGGCCAAATTGTTGATCATCTTTTCAGATTTAAATTTAAATTTAACATTTTCTTTTACAATTGCATCTCTTTTTATTTTATGTGATTTAACCTTGTATGTATTCATACACATACACCTTTCTTTTATTTACTGGAACCTCAACGAAAAACCAATAAGGGTTCAGAAATTCAAATGTCAAAAATGCCAAAAATTTTGAAAAAGCCCCCAATTTACACAATGTTCATTGCATCAAAAATTGGAATGTTACACGCTGCATCTGTTGGTGGATGTCATCGTTCTCCTTATTGAGATTGTCAATCCGCGCCTCCAACTCTAAGATTTGGTTCTACAATATATCCACGAACATGACAACATGGCATTCATAGGGAGGATCGATCCAGCGGACAAAGTCACACTTCACCATCTACTGGAATGGAGGGTTAACATGGAAACTCTATTAGCATAAACGAAATTTAAAATATTGCCTAATTATACCATAGAGTGTGGGCATTAGAAGAAATGTCGTTTGCCATCGAACGGGCCATCCAAGACCTACACGACAGTGTTCTCCCTGTGTTTGCACTTTGGCCATACCGGTTGAGAACGCTTGTTTGACATCAAGCAGTAGTTAGGGCCGAAGTCCTCTCTTCTTTCTAGAGGAAGGTCTTGTGGACTGGCCCCTCAGCGTTTGCCATGGCAGTTATTGTAGGACGAAGAAGGTTGTTCTGCCTACATTTGGCAGGGTCGAGTGCTCCTACTTTCAGGGGGTGAGGCATGCATTTCATAGCCCACGGGGGGAGGCACCGTGCTTTCTGACACAACTTTGTGCAGAATGTGACCCAACGAGGTAGCTTTGCACGGGATGTGACCCAACGAGGCAACTTTGTGTAGGACCCATATGAAAATGAAAGAAGTGTAGTATTGTCGATAGCAATCAGAGAGGGTGAATGATTATAATCCATAGTAGAAGCTTTTTTTCCAGACATATTGTCTTCTGATTATCCAACTTGCCAAGACAGCAAGAACATTCAAACCAAAAAGACAGCAAAAGAAAAAGAAAATTATTTATTTATTAAATTTTCCTGATATTGCAGCAAACAATATGTGTTACCATAGCAAAACACACATATACTGTAGCAACAATAATCAAGAAGGCGGGCTGGGCGGACGCCTAGGCGCGCAGAGGCGCTGGCGGCGTGGTGCCACCGCGCTGGGCGAATAGTCGGGGTTCGCGGCCGGGCGTCGCAGCGGAGTAGGCGGTCAAAGGCGGGAGCGAGGCGGCGTCAAACCAGGCGGTCGTAGCGGCGGCGCGGCGGCTAGGCGGCCGCCGAGGACGCCTAGGCGTGGGACGGTGACATAAGAAGCAGGGCGCGCGAACACAGTCCACAGAGCGCGCGAAAGCAAAAGGGAAAAGCTAGGGTTGGGGGGAAACAAAGTCACAGCCACCGCAGCTTGACTGCTCGTGCTCGAGGGATTCCCGATTCCCACGCGCCGGCGCCGTCGGTCGAACCGTCGGATCCCTCCGCAGCTCCGCCTCGCGTCGTTGTCGCCGAGCAGCCCGAGCTTCTCCTCCGCCTCTGGCCTCCCCCTTCGCCGGATCCCTCCGCGGCTCCACCTCGCGTCGTCGTCGCCGAGCTTCAGCCTCCCCCTTCGCCGGATCCCTCCGCGGCCCTGCCTCACGTCGTTGTCGCCAAGCTTCAGCCTCCCCCTTCGCCGGATCCCTCCGCGGCTCTGCCTCGCGTCGTCGTCGCCGAGCTTCAGCCTCCCCCTTCGCCGGACCCTAGGTAACGCACTTCTTCGGTTCTTCCCCTCCACCTCCGGCCTCCGCGTCCCCTCCGCGTCCCCACTCCCCCTCCGTCTCCCCCTCTCGTGGTGAGAGCGGACTGCGGAGAAACCGAGAGAGGCGAGCGGAGGGGAGTCAGTGGAACGGCCGCACGCCTGACGGGGCGCTTTATGCGGAGTGGAACGGCGGGGCCGCGGGGTGAGGTGTCGGCAGTCTGCTAGAGCCGGCTATCGGCACAGGAGAGGAGTAAATTTGAGATTTTGAGTAGTAATTTGAGTAGTTTGAGTAATTTCAATTTGATGCATCATATATTGACTAATTCAGTAATTTGAGTATTTGAGTAATTTGATGCATCATATATTCACAATTTTACATACACTTTTATTAATACTTTGTTAATATTTAATTATAGAATGTCATCTGTTGCTACTTGCTAATTTGAGTAAATACTTACATGTATGTATATTGTATTTGTATAGTATGTCATCTGTTGCTTCGGCGCCGGAGGTGAGTACCACTGAAGATAGCCTCAAAAGAAAATCGGGTGATGTAGGGTGGGAATATGGTGTGTTGGTGAATCCGAACAACCTGGACAAGGTAAAATGTATTTTGTGTGATAAGGTTGTTTCCGGTGGGATTTATAGAATCAAGCAACATATTGCACACATTAGTGGTAATATTGCAAGATGCCCCAAATCCACAAAGGAAGATCAAGAGAAATGTCGAAACTCTATTGCGGAGGCAAAGAACAAGAAGAAGAGTAAGAAAGCTCATGAAGATGAGGTTAGGGAAGATGTGACCATTTGAGGTGATGGTGAGGATGATGAAGGGCTCGAAGAAATTGGAGGATCGGCACCTCGAAAGTTAGGCCCTATAGATAAGTTTACCAATCCAATTGATCCTCAAGCTAGCAGTTTAAGCACTCAAGAGCTTAAGCGGCAACAAAAAATCACAGAGGCAATTTGGAAAGAGAGGCTTCATAAGGTGAAGCAATATGTGGCGAGATGGCTTTACGTATCAGGTATACCTTGTAACATATTTTTATTTTAATTTTAATTCATGATTTCATGTATGCATTAACCTTGTTGTAGCATGTTTTCATTTTGACACCTTACTACCTTAGGTGTACCTTTCAATGCCATAAACAATGATGAATTCAAGCAAATGATGGAAGCCGTTGGTCGATTTGGCCCAGGATTCATAGGTCCTTCCCAATATGAATGTCGAGAGCCATTGTTGAAGGAGGAGGTAGCGAGAACAAGTAACCACTTAAAGGCACATGAGGAAGAAAGAGTCATGACCGGGTGCTCTATTATGACTGATGCTTGGACGGACCAAAGGAGGAGGAGCATAATGAATTTATGTGTACATTGCTCATTGGGAACATGTTTTCTAGAATCAAAGGAGGCTTCGGAAGATGCACACACAAGTGAGTACATCTTCGAGTATGTGAATGCTTGTATTGAAAAAATAGGTCCACAAAATATTGTGCAAGTAGTGACGGATAATGCTTCCAACAACATGAGAGCAAAAGAATTGTTGAAGGCCAAAAGGCCAAATATCTTTTGGAGCTTATGTGCAACACACATCATAAACCAAGCGAAATCTTTGACCATTTTTATTTATTCACATCACAAGACATTGGCTTTGATGAGGCGACACACAAAGAGGAGAGATATAATAAGGCCCGGGGTGACTAGATTTGCTTCGGCCTTTCTTACTTTGCAAAGTTTGATTGAGAAGAAGGTTGAACTAAGAGCGATGGCGCTAAGTAAGGAATGGGAAGAATCTGTTCATACTAAAAAGGGCAAAGGCATCGCAGCAACGGGGACACTCATTAGTAGGTCCTTTTAGAATGGTGTGAGCAATATGTTGAAGGTATAGCCTACTTCTAATTTTATATTTGTATATCTTCTATTGTGTGCTATTTCACTATTTGATAATGGCATAATGCTTGTATTTTGCTCATTTACTTGAAGGTTTTTGAGCCATTGGTCAAAGTTCTCCGCATGGTTGATGGGGATGGTCCATCTATGGCCTTTCTTTATGGAGAAATTCTAGAAGCTAAGAAGCAAATCAAAGAGTCCTTGAATAATGAGGAGAGTAACTACAAGTTGATAATTGAAACAATTGATGCTAAAATGAAGGGAAGACTTGATTCTCCATTGCACATGGCGGCATACCTATTGAATCCATATTATAGTTATCGTGATCGATCAATCTTTTTGGAACAAACCATAATGGATGGCTTCATTGAATGTGTCGAAATCTTTTATCATGGTGATGAAGAAGCAATGGATCAAGTGCTCAATGTCGATTTTGATATTTTCAAGTATAAAAAGGAAACCTTTGGGAAAACTCCTGCATGACTTGGATGTCAAAAGTTTGATCTTATTCCCGGTAAAGTTGTTCTCACTTCTCAAATTTAATGAGCCAATACATGCAAATTGTCTTTTGTCCATTACTAATATAGTAATATTTTTGCTTCTTATGTAGCCAATTGGTGGTCTAAGTATGGATGTCATGTTCCTCGCTTACAAAGATTGGCTATAAGAATTCTTTCCTTGACCTCAAGTTCATCCGGATGTGAAAGAAACTGGAGTACTTTTGACATGGTTTGAGACTAACTCTCAAGTCCCATCTCTTATATCACTATTCCACTTACTAACTTTTACTTTGCAACTTGTAGATACGTACCAAGAAGAGAAATAAATTAGATGTTCACCGCATCAACAATCTTGTCTATGTCCAATTCAATGCAAGACTTATGAACAAAAAAGAAAAGAGCAAATCAAAGAATATAGATGTCCTTTTAGCTTCACACGCTACTTTTGCTCAAGGATGGGTTATTGAAGGTGGGGATGAGGAGGTTGACCCTGAGACGGGTCTTTCATGGAAACTCATTGAAGAAGCAAGTGGGGCTAATGAAGTCACACAACCTCGTAGGAGCACAAGAGTGAGAGAACTTCATGAGGATGATTTCGAATCCGAAAGTGAAGAGGAAGAGGAGGTGAACGAGGAACTTCAGAATGTTGAGTTCGAATCCGATCAAGATGAAGTGATTCCAACAAAAGATTACGGTCAAGAGGATGAAGATTGATCATTTTATCTATGCATGCTACTTTGTTAAAGTTTCTTTAAGAATTATTTTGCCATGTATGGTTGAGAACTTTTGGTGTGAGATGTTATGAACTTATGATGTGAACTATGTTTATGTATGGTTGTGAACTTATTTTACACTTTTATTACATATATGTGACTATGTTTTATACTTTTATTGTCTTACAGTCATTTCTTATTTCTTTCATTCTTTCATACTTACATAGATGTCAAAAGACCAATAGTTGAATAAATTTATCCACATACCAAGAATCTCATGTATTGCTTAATTTTTAATGTGCAGGTTTATATGAAGCATTTACATCAAGAATATACATCAAATGATGCAATATCCATCATCACCTATCAAAAGTACAACATTACAAATTATTCTAGGTAACAATTTTTCCTTTAAATATCATATATGTCTTGACATCGTCAGTAGAACTTTATACTCAAGTCAGCCGCCTAGGCCCCGCCTAGACGCTAGGCCCCTGCTTGCCGCCCGCCTAGCGCCTAGCGCCTACTTGAACATTGTGTAGCAAACAATACATGTTGCTGTAGATAATTAAATAAATCAAAGATGTCACTTTCGCTGCATGATGCTACTCGAGCTCAACCAAAGAAAACATTGAGCAGAGGAAAAACAAATGGTGTCAGACAGCACGAAGACTCGGCTTTTGTCACACATGGATCGAGAAAGGAAATCGCAAGTGAGCCAACCAACAACAAGACAACACGCGATTATGTGTTGCGTGATTTCTTCATGACAAACGAGGACACACGTTGCCTAAGGTAAACATGCGCTGGACCCTAACGACACTGATGAAACACACCTCCAATCTAGGATTTTGCATCACACGCGAGACCAAATTCAGTGATGGCGCTCACATGCAACGAATTTTTCGTTTGAATTAGTTCTAATTTTTATTGCTGGATATGTTTGTAGCTACAAGTGCCAACCTGGCACCACTCAAACCCTAGCATGAAAACTATACCTCTCAGCCTTAGGGTTAGTACCTAACACTATCTCTATTTATAGTCGATGGTCCAAACCATGATCTATTCTTTAAGACCATGAGTTCTTATTGCATTTCAACAAATAAGAGACCCGAAACCATGGGTTTTTTTTTTTACTTTTTGTCATACTACCCAATTTTGGACACTCTAAAATTGTCACGTGTCGTAGCCTCTGGATCGCACCTCCGTATCTCCAACATGTATCATCCATCTTTGATCTCAACACGTCCTAACTCGAGTATGACCGTCTCCTCTAGCATTCTTGACCCTCTAGACCATGACTTTGCACTAAGCCATCTCTCGGTCTTTGTCATAGACCATGATCGTCTCCGAGTTAACCTGCACATACAAAGACCAAAGCAACATCTTTTCCCAGTATATGGTCTTTCCGACTTGACCGACAAAAGTCCACACACACCACATACCTCAAATAACATCAATAAGCAACACTATTGATTATTAATCATCATAAATATTCTAAGCCCAGCCACATGGTCTATTAATCTCTCTCTTGATAAATACATTGATAACACATAAGATAACATGACTTCAAATAAATCTAAGTGAAGTACTAAAGCCGAAAAAACATTCTAAGCCACAATCCATAATTCTCTCCCAAATCTCTCAAAGCATACCGAAAATCTCTTCCCTTTTGGCAATGTGAACATCAAAACACAAAAAGAAGAAACATCAAAGAGAGAACTCACATTCAAGTATCATTGATCTAATTTTTTTAAAAGAAAAACACATCATAAAAATTTAAAAGATTATTTAAACTAATTGAATTGATATGTACAAAGTCATGCTCTTATAAAGCCTGCCCAAGCATAAGTATGCATACATAACAAAGCAGGCCAAAAGAAACTTATAATGTGATTAAGCAAATTAATGTACATGGAAGACCTTCACAAAAATTACCAGTTAAGCTAAATATCTCACTAAAGAAGATACCCATGCAAAAATGCAGATTTAAATTTAGATGCTAGAATCAAGAACTAAGTGAGCCACAAGTGCTAAACTGAAGCACAAAGTTTAACATAGATTTGCATAACTCAACACATAGAACTTTATTATTGACACTTGATTATGACTTATCTTAGTAAAGCATATCCTAGACTAGGAACTATCTACAATGGCCTCCTAAGGTTCAGCCCAAATTAATTTTAGTGTATTTATAATAACCTTTTTTAAGCCAACTTGAATCAAATTTCATAAATTGAAGCATTTCAAGCCTTATTTTTCGATCATATCAAGCCAAAAAGCTTAAGATTTCATGATCTTAGTCATACAAAACTCCCTCAAAGTTCATGTCTAATGCAATGACAAGCCATCTCGTGGGCAAGAATTGTTGAGATGCATATATAATTAGCAATTTCACCACTATTTGCTGTATGTATTTCTAGAAAAGTTAAAATTGATTCAAGAAAGAACTAGATTGGCTCAAACATAGACTTGACCTAGAATTAGGATTTAACGGGTATTTAAACATGACATATATCAAGAAGTAATCACACTAATTAAAACTTAGCCAAAATATTCAGCCTTGCCATGTTGTTTATTCAAGTTGACAAAATTTAATAAATAAATAATTATGATCTTACTAAGCTACACATGTAAAATCATAATCAAGAAAGCTTAAAAATACATATCATGACTTGTTTCATGATTATTGGCTTAAATAATAATTCAAGTTCTCAAAAATAAAAAATAAAAACAAGTTTTTATAATGATATACAAAAAGAATCCCCCTCAGAACAATCTCATTAGATGATATATTCCCAACTTACTCCACAAACAGAAAAACCGAGAAGTATCAAGTGACTTAATGAGAATATCACCAATCTAAAAATCAGACTCAACAAAGTGTATAACAACATCATCCTTTTTCACATGGTCTCTTATATAGTGAAATCTGATATCAATATGTTTAGTCCTAAAATGTTGTACTGGGTTTTTAGCAATATTAATAGCACTAGTATTATCATAATAAAGTGGAACACTACTCAATTCTAACCCATAATCCCTGAGTGTAGTAGAAATCCATAGATTTTGAGAACAACTAGCAGCAGTAACCACATATTCAGTTTCTACAGTAGATTGTGCAACAGATAATTATTTTCTAGAAGACCAAGAGGCTAATGATGTGCCTAAAAACTGACATGTACCATAAGTACTTTTGCTATCAATCCTATTGAAGGACTGAAATGGTAACAGAGGGGGGTGAATGTTGCAGAAAAATGCACTTTTCAAACAGCACTAAAACTATAGGAAACTGCACTTAAAACAACACTGCTGGCTGAGAATAGAGCAGAGAAAATAGCAACTGAAAGTAATACAAATTGCTATCCAAAACAGCCTGAAAATCACAAAGTAAATACTGAAAAGCACAAAGTAAAAGCTGAAAAGCACAAAGTAAAAGAAGCACAAAGTAAAAGCTGAAAAGCACAAAATAAAAGCTGAAAAGTACAAAGTAAAAACTGAACCAAAAATCAGCAACTAGCAGCAGCCAAATAACCACAAATAGATAGCAGAAAATAGCAGCAACTGAACACAGAAAATGCTCTCAGAGACCTGGCCGAAACAGCTAAAAAGAGAGGCAGAGCAAGCCAAAAGAACTGGAAGAAAAATTCAGGACAAAACAGCAAACATGGAACACATAAACTTATCTCCTGTTACTTTCTGACCGCAAGAATCAAATACTTTGCTCTCAGAAATACTAGCCAACAGGCCTTGTGAATATATCCAATTCTGAGCCAAGAAAATCTGCAATTTAACAAAAATTTCAGAGTGCCAAAAAGATTGGAATGCTTGCTTTCGGGATGAACTAGCCAAGAGGCCTTGAGATGTTTCCCAGTTCAACTTAAAACTAGAGAAAACCGATTTGCTCATGGAAATTAACTGACCAAATGGTCTTGAGACAGATTTCCACCACAAGCACGAACAAGGTTTACTCTCTCAAGAACTGAAAAAAATAAAACACAGGAGCCAAACATCTCAAGCAAAAAGATTTCTTAGATTGAGACAAAGAGAGATGAATGATTATAAAAGAGGAATGTTTACAAAAACTCTCCCATCTCTCACTTTCACACACACATGGAGAGAAATAAATGAAACCCTAATTTCACTCTCTCTCTCAAGAACATAAGCCCACACAAGGAGAGAAAACTTTAACACTCATAGAGCACAAGCATTAGAGAAAACCCTAACACTCACACCTTTCTCTCTCAACTCTCTCCACTAGAGAGCACCTTCTATTTATAGCCTCCACTAATGGGTTTACAACACACTTTACCCATTAGCTCTCAACAACTCATAGCACTTTATCCATTATCCTTTAACCAAATCCACTTTCTTTTGTGCAGCCTTGCGAATTCACCAAAACGCCACTCATGCACCTTCCAGGAAGCTTCCTCATTTCTTGCTGCGCAAGCCTCGCAACCACTTCGAGTCTTCGCCGTCTTCGACATATCCCGACCGCTCCGACCTCAACACCGCCTGTGCCTAGTTTGGTCACCCCGTGTCTCGCCACGACTCCGTCTCAAAAGTCCTGCAGTCATCACAGACAAGAAAACACATCACATAGCACCACACAAAATATTATAATTAAACAATAGCATCAGTAAATAGCACAAAATACCCGAGATAAACTCAAACTTTCCAGAGCACGTGTCAATTACTCATCATGCACATGGGGTTACCTCCACATGGTCTCTCACCTATAATATGCAAAATCACTATCTGAATATGCACACATGGTAAGACAGGATGAAGAAGAGTGCAAGAGTCCAAAATCTAAAGTTGATTGGAGGTACTTGAAAATTCTTTTCACAGCTTGACGTTGGGATGCACGTGGTGAAGCTTGAAATCGAGTGCACAAACACATAGCAAAATGTATGTCCGACCTCGAAGCAGTAAGGTAAAGTAGGGACCCAATCATACTTCTATATTGTTTTTGGTCCACTTTCTCACCTTCTTCATCTAGATAAAGAACAGTTGTAGACCCCATTGGCATAAAGATAGGTTTGCAGGTTCCCATGTCGGAATGCCTAAGCAAATCCTTATTGTACTTGGTTTTATGAATAAAAGTGTCCTGCTTAGTCTGTTTTACTTGTAAATATAAGAAGTAAGTCAACTCTCCCATCATGTTCTCCCATCATGTTCATCTCGAACTCTTTGCTTATAGTATCTGAAAACTTGAAAACTAAAGTATGAGAGGATCCACCAAAGAAGATATTATCCCTATAAATCTAAACAAGTAATAGATCATCGCCATGCCTAAGCGTGAAAAGAGTATTGTCTACCTTGCCCATTTGAAAATAATTTTTTAACAAGTATAATTTGAACCTTTCATATCATGCTCTAGAAGCTTGTTTCAATCTATACAAGGTTTTAGACAAATTGTAGATATGATTAGGAAATTTACGATTTTCAAACTCAGGTGATTGCTTAACATAAACTTCCTCCTCAATAAAGCCATTAAGAAAAACACTTTTAACATCCATTTGACACAATTTAAAATTTGTAGATGCAACAAATGCTAAGAGAATTTGAATTGCTTGTAATGTAGCAACAGGAATAAAAGTTTTACCAAAATCAAGACCCTCCACCTAAGTAAACCTTTAAGCAACAAGTCTAGCCTTATTTATAACCACAACACCATCATCACTTTATTTATTTTTTAAAACCCATTTAGTTCTAATCATATTATTTCCATAAGTAGATTCAACTAAAGTCCAGACTTTATTACGCTCAAAATTTTCTAATTTTTTATGCATAGCATTGATCTAAAACTTATCAGATAAAGCGTGATTTACATTATTAGACTCAAAAGAGTCAACAAAAGTAGAATAAGCATATATACTATACCAAACAGTACATGTTACTATAGCTAATTAAAAAAATCAAAGATGTCACTTTCGCTGCATGATGCCACTTGAGCTCAACGAAAAAACACTACTCAGACCGAGGAAAAAATAGATGGCATCAAACAGCATGAATACTCGGCTTTTATCACACATGGGTCGAGAAAGGAGATCGCGGGTGAGCCAACCAAGAACAGGACAACGCGCTGGTGATGGCTTCACGTCGATGGAGGAGCGATGATGCACTATGTGATTTCTTCACGGTGAACGAGGACACACATGGCCCGAGGTAAACATGTGCTGGACCATGATGACTCTAATGAAACGCACCTCCGATCTAGGATTCTTGCATTGCACATGATACCGAATTCAGCGACGGCGCTCACATGCAACGTATTTTCCTTTGAATTAGATCTAATTTTTATTGCTGAATTATGTTTGTGGCTACAAAGTACTCTCTTGGCACCCCTCAAACTCTAGCATAAAAATTGTATCTCTTAGCCTTAGGGTTAGCATCTAACTCTATCTCTATTTACAGTCTAGGGTCTAAACTATGATCTTATCCTTAAGATCATGAGTTCTTATCTAATTGCAACAAACAACATACACGAACCATTACATAACATGGTTTTTTTTAAATTTTATCACACTACCCAATTTTGGACGGAATTTTTGTCACATGTCGTAACCTTCAGACTACACCTCCGTAGCTCCAATATATATCATCTATCTTTGATCTCCATGCATCTCAACATGAGCATGACCATCTCCTCTAGTATTTTTGACTCTCTGGACCATAACTTTGCACTAAGCCATCTTTCAGTCCTTGCCGTAGACCACAATCGTCTCTGAGTTACCCTGCATATAGAAAGACCAAAGCATCATCTTTTTTCAGCACAAGTTATTTCTAACTTGACCGACATAAGTCCGCATACGCCACATGACTTAAATAATATCAATAAGCAACATTGTCAATTCTTCATCATCACAAATATTCTAGACCTAGTCATATGGTCCAACAAGTATTGCCACTCATTAAGGAAAAAAATTAAGTAGCAGCAAAAATCTTTTTGCAGGTAGCAGCAGCAATGTAAATATCTAATTTTTCCACTCATTGATCGATGAACTAAAATAACAGGGGGCCAGGTTACTTACCTATACAGTCAAATAATGTCAATGCACGATGTTTTTGCTCGAACAAGGGCATCAAGGGCAGAGCCTGGGAGCACGTCAGTGCCACTGGAAGCGCCATCTACCTTGCCAGTCGCTGGCCCAATCTGAAGCACGACTTGGAGGGTGGCGAAGAGCAACGCCAATTGGCTTTCCATCGGGAAAGTGCCTTCAAGATCCAAACACCAAATCATCCTCTTTTGATCAAAACATGGCAATCTCAATAACTTTCTATAGAAAGTACCTAGATGAATGGAATCTGATCTATAAGAGATATCTTTATCTCTTACACATCCTTGGCAACTAGAGAGATCAAGAGGCAATAAAATCCAATCAAGAAAATCAAGTAAATCGAAAACACAAGGAGGAATTCACAGTACAACTCACTTGAACGAAGTTTAAATGTTTATTTCACTTTAAGACGAATGTTTTGCAAGCACTCCCTCATTGAGGACAAAATTCTAAAACTGGAGCATATAAATAAATTTTTCAACACAAGGAAACCCTAACCTCTCTAAACACTCTTTCTAGAGCCTCTTTTTCAACACACATAAAGGCTTATGTTGTGGAGACTCCTCACTTACCATCAAACCTTAGCAACCAACATCTCTTAGTGGATACAACCACTTATAAATAAAAAACCTAATGACCCACACATAAATAGGTTTTACAAAACACGACTTTCACATGATTGTAATGGCTTGATAAGACGCTTTGTCCTCCAAGACATGATCTACACCACTTATGCCATTGTTGTGATTTCGCAAACCGCATCTCCACTCAGTATCAGATAATTTCTTCAATTGCTACTTAATAGTCTTTATGATGCTTCTTGTCAAAGCAACCACCACATGAAATCTGTGATTCCCAATGACTTGCCGCCAATATCATACGCCTTCTCCGAGGACTGTCACCACTTGAAATGCTTTAGTCCAATGACACACCATATGCATACACTTGCGTCATCATGATCTTTATTTTTCTTCTGTGCTCCTTAGCTTGAGATGATACTCCACCTAGACTTACATAACACGTCATGACCTCAGGGCATCTCCCCTAGCCCCGCTCTTGCTGTTGACCGTAACAATCACTAAACACCTTAGACATCATGAGCAAGCAATCGTTCTGAGCACAAGTGACATGCATTTAACTCTCATAAATAAAACTAATGCGAACATGCACCACCTAACACCCACGTCAAGATTCCCAAAATGTATTGACTCCCAGCATGACTAACATTTGCTAGACCATGCCATGATTAACACTTATATGAACTCCCACCATAACTAACACAACCAAAAATCAGCTCAACTCTCTTAGCCCAGGACTGGTCAGTCTGATAGCCAACCAACGGCTAGTCAAACCGCCACAAACTGACTTACTTCTTACTAACAGGGGACTGATATGACTGTGAAAACCATACCTGTCAGGCCACCACGCATGATGAGTCAGATCTCTCATCGGTTAGACCATCTCTACACAACGATTAGACCGTCTATACAGCACAGTTGGACTGCTATCTACCAAACAACAAAAGCCAGAGATCAAATGTCACAAAATTAAACTCAAACTTCAACAACAAAATACAAGTAAATTTAAATACTCATCACACACACAAAGTGGTGACCTCCATATGGTCTTACAATCTCCTCTTTGATGAGCAATTTGATAAACACTCCAAAAGGTAGGAATTTGAGTTTAAATTTGGACAATAAAAGCAAACAAGTTGTAAGAGCCACAAATATTTTTCTTCAACTCAAATTCTCATTTATAGCTCAAAATATAATTTTCTCACCCAATAAAAGCAAACAAGTTGTAAGAGCCACAAAGTACCAACAGAGCAAAAGAGAACAAATACAATGCAAATGAGTTTTTCTTCAACTCAAGTTCTCATTTATAGCTCAAAATATAATTTTCTCACCTAATACCTTATTTTGCTCTTTTTCAACCTCACAAAGCTCATTTTCATATTTTTGTTCATTCTCCCCCCTTGAAGAGTAGTCTCAATGTCTCCTACTTGTTGACTAAAACCAAATTTTTTCTAATCATTCGCCCCCTTTTGACAAAATAATCATCAAGAGTCAAGAGGGTATGCAAGCTTGCTAAAACTCTCTCTCTCTTTCTAATTATCTATCTCAATTGATGTATGCTGACAAGAAAAACACACGGGAGCAAAAGAAAGAGTATGAATGCATGAATGAAAATGCATAATCCAAAAGAGTTTTGAAAATTATTTAAAGTGAGGTTCAAATTAAAGAGATATCACTTGAAGACGTACAATGTATATACAACTATCTAGATCATGATTAGGGATGGCAACGGGTACCCGAAACCCGAGTACCCGATGGGTTTTACCCGATAAGGAGGCGGGTATGGAAAGATATCTTCACCCGCGGGTATGCTAATGGGCAAAAAACTCTACCCATCGGGTATGCAGATGCGGGTGCGGGTATATACTACCCGTACCCACATACCCGCAGGTAAAATATACCCGGCCGGGTGTATGCTAGAGATAGCAACGGGTACATATACCTGTGGCCCGTATATATATATTCGAAACGAAGCCGATGGAAATACCCGCGCCCGTATATACCTGTGCCTCGTTTATATCCTTATCAATTCGGGTATGGGTTACCCGTCGGGTATAAATACCCGCGCGGGTGTGGGTACGGCGAGTAGGTTTTTATACCTGGGTGCGAAGCGGAGCAAATTAAATCCTGGGAACAACCACCCGGTGACTTGCTCGTGAAATCATTTTGAACTACTCATATGGACCCTTTTAAGCTCAGGCAAGCCCTTGTTACTTTGTTTGATCAGTAACAATACCAGAGAACAACCATCGTATTATTGTACATACTGAGCTAGCCAGCGAGAGCACAGCACATTTATTTTGAGCTGATGAAAATACTTGATACATTCGAATAATCGAATTAAGTAAACTAGCCACGGTTTTCCTCATCACCATTTTTCTTGAGCATGACTCAAGGTCGCCATTACCGCTAAAGTACAATATAGCTGGTAATTGTTGATCATAGCTAGCTCCTCTTAGCGATCTTCACACCGCTATTTTTATTTCTGATCACCATTTCCTTGGACATGGCCGAAGGTTTTTATTTCGAGAGTGCAATATACCTGGCAATATATTAATCATGCAAGCCTCCCCTTAGCAAGCTGCTTCACACCGCTATTGGCTCCACGTAGAGTAACGTTATCATTTCTTTGATCTCGTGAGAAGAAGTGAACGCGTCGCCGCGCTTATACATGTTATTCACCGTCCTTGCAAAGTTAACCACCGTTTTTGGCACGACCAGTGGCTGTTCAGTCGTCGGCGTGACGTAGTGTTCTACCATATCCTTCCATGAGTCCTCGACGAGTTCCTCTATCTTTTGGCACGCGTCGTGCATCGTTGCTCCATGCTCCTTCATGTAGCATTGGATCGTAGAGGCGCAGTGGTCCCCAGTTTGCTCACGCTGCAAAAAAAAAAAAAAAGGTAATAGAAAACACGCCAATTACATATATATGGTGCATGCATGAGGTAAACGAAAATAACTTCAAGATGCAAAAAAAGATGGATGCAAAGTCACATCCACAGATGGTAGAGATGCAGATTAAGGACCTTGCTTGATACAATATCATTCGAGAAGCGCACAAACATATCGAAAGACTTGAAAAGCGGTGGGTAGCTCAAACTCCACTCCAAGATGTCCATCGCTGCTACGTCATCCATTCCAACAAACGAAGCAGATGCTAGTGTAAAGCCTCCACTGCTTCTCGTTGAGACCTCAAGATGTTCGTCCATTGTTTTTGGCACATAACCTTCGTCACGCCATTTTAGCTCCTCGGCGTATGCCTGAACTAATCGCTTTAACTGCATCCGTTGAATAAGAATACGTGTGAAGTCATTTTAGAATATAGAAGTTGATACAATTGCCAAAAAAAATTAGGAATTAATCAAGAAAAATTTGTGCTAGTTCGTAATATAACTGTATTCAAGAGAAGACAACATTTCTGCAGTTATAGCGTTGCGATTGATTCTGCATGCATGTCCTGGCAGCACTCAATCAATTAACTAGTTTGATATAATCGAACAAAGTACTTGCCACTTCTTTCAGATAAAACACACGGTGGCTCTTCTCATGTCCTAGCTCATCCTCAAATAAATGAAACGTCTTCCATAAATATAAGTAGAAACCCTTAAGGTATTCTGGAAGCAGACCTGCCGCATTTTCATCCCACCTGCATTGTAGTATTTTAGCAACACATGAACTTTATGCCTACAATAAAAAAATCAATTATACTGCAAAATATTTCTAGAAATACGAGCAATGAATTTTCTTGGTTTTACATTTCTAATATGGATACTTCCATACGTAAATAAGAGTGATATTTTGCATTATCTTTTACACACAGACAAAGGACACATATTTTTTCCTACATTTTCATACATTAAAGTTTAAAGAATAGATCCACAGAGTTGTTCCATATTTTCCTATATTCTTTTTTCCCCGACGAATTGAAATTATAATAAAACTAGCATATCTACCCCACGCAATTGCAAATTGATGTCGGTTATTTAAAGACATATGTGCAAATTAATACGATTTAAAGACATCACTTCTGTTCTTCGGTTATTTATATAAACCCATGTCGATATTTTTGCATACACAATTGATGCCAAATACCAGATGATATAATAAAAGTAAAAAATATTTGCATCAGGTTAGAGATTGTGTGACCTGTTAATTGCTTCAGCAAGTTGCATACTTTCTTCGGTTGTAGCATATGTGTCAAAGATATCATCTAGTATGGTCATAAATGCTGCCATCTTTGTAAGTATAATCCGGGAATGAGAATTTTGAGGTTCATAACATGCCCCGTTCATCCAAAAATACATTTCTACTATTCTATCTCTAGAAAAACTCAACTTTGCTAGTTCATGGAGCTCCTTCCACCAGCTGCAACGCGCATATATAGAAATTATCCAGTTAGCACTTTTATGATTGAAATGAAGGGAACCGTCTGTTACAGAATGAGAAATATGAATAAACTCACAATGTGATCTTCTTTAACTCCTCACAATAAAGAAGTTGTAGAAGATTGAAATTCAATTTTGCGAGCTCCAATATAGATTCATTTCGTGTAGCCTCCATTTCATAAATAGGGACGTAGTTTCTCATTTCTACTATGCGAGCCCTTCGGAAAAGAGGTGCTTCAAGGGCCAGAGAAACTTCATTTGCTAATGGTGATTCCAATTGTTCTAATACACCTTCAAGGTGACTTGTAGTGAAGATTATGGCCTCATCAAGCACTTTCTCTCCATGAGTCCTAAGGTATGCTGCATTATATAAGCTTAAAAGACTTCTTGTATTATAGTCAACAAAATTCCCTTCCTTATCTTTAAAACTTAGGAATTCATCTGCAAAGTTGATCAAGTAATGAATATCAGCCATTTATGCTTCCAAAATATACATGACATACAATAGCGGGTTAAAGTTTTTGTCATACTAAATTTTACCATAATACTTCCAATTAATAGAAAAATAACTTGCATGCCAAATTTTATTTACATAGATTATTCCTTGGCTATATACAATGGGACATATCCAATTAACTTTTTCATTTATAGTCCGACTTCAAAGTTGAATTATATAATTGTTTATTATTCTTAGATAAATATATTCCATTCAAAAATCTTCTTGGTTAAAAGACATTCCTCTGGCCGGGTTATTTATTACATTTTTCCAGTACTATTTTAGCCCATATATAATAGTATCAATGCTTTCTTTTGATAAAACACTGTCATTTTCTGCTTTGTAGGAAATAAAGGTAATCTAAAGGTGGTTTTTATAGGTTTGCACTCCAAATTTACTTCTCCGCAGCAAATTAACTAATTTTATTACTTCATCAATCGGTAGAATTTGTTTGTGACGACTAAATGTAAGGAATATTGATAAGTAAAGCACATTGATCTCTGTTGGAGAGTCGAACAACATATATTCATGATTAGAGGAGCTATAAATAAGAACAAATTGAATCATGCTAACAAATTAATTATCAAAATAAGGTGTTAAACAACTTCATGTATACCATATTACTAACAACAAGGCTTTACCAGATGACGCATCATATCCATTCTTTCGAAGAAGATAAAATCGGAGTGAAACTAAGTTTAGATCTTTATCGTTGTAATCAGAGTTGTGAACAAAGTGCAACAGCTCATTGATCTCATTCTCATAGTAGATATCCAGTCCAAACCGTTGTAATGTGATTATGAGGTCCAATATTTTTGGTACTTCATTTGTGCCCTTTATCATCTTCCTAACCTCTTCTCTTAACACTTCAGCCCTTTCTTTCATGTGCTCGTGCTGCAAAAGGCAAGTATTAGTCCATTTTGCCAGCCAATTTATGCCCGTTCTAAATAGCTTCTGACCAGAAGCTATTTTGAATATGTTAGCTTTTTAACGTGCCTTTTTTCTTTTTCTTTGATATAACTTTTTTATTTTTTTTATTTTTAGCTTTATTTTGCTTCGGTAACCGAATTGAATGGGCCCTAGTAAGTGTGACGCCATGTGTTACCTGAGGTGCAGTGGGCGGCTGGTAAGAGAGGAAGAAATCGCCCCACAGACTCGGGTGGAAGGTAGGAGGCTTTCGCCCTCTTCGTTGTTGCAACGAGCAGCTGTTGGCTCCATTTCAATCTTATTTGTTTTGCTGGTGTGTAGATGTGTCTGGGTGGCGATGCCTGCTGCGTTGCTTGCACCGGCATTTTATAGACGATCCTTACACCAGCAACATATTACGTTAAACGCCAAAATCATGCGTAGTGCTTGCGAAGTACATTCGAAATCGGTGGCAAAAAAACGTGCATTGATTAAGACCGAGTAATCATTACAGCGACCGGGTAAACTAACCGATACTGGTAATGCATTCGGAGTGTAATTAACGATTAATTGTCTATTAGATTTTGACTGATCATTAGTGCAACAATTAATCGCTTGATGGTAACTCCCGTTCGATGAGCGCATATTGTTTTTACTATATTGACATTTATTATTGTGGTATTTGGTTAATTTGGTGCCCACCGTATTTTTTAAGTACAGGGAGGACGTACGCTATAGACTATAGTGTATGTACACGTACGTCACACATGCGTACACATGCGCATGTTTACTTACGTACTTGTTGCATGCATTGCTTGCAATAAGGCCGCCGATCAACGGCCAGTGGCACGTTGATTGAAGAATGTTTGTGAAGCTAAACTAGGAACACCGAATACAATCTAGAAGGCCCTTTGATGCCGGATGAGGATAGAAACGAGGTTTGTGAGACCAACCACGTAAGACCGCTCGGTTGGGCTAAAATATAGCGATTTATGGCTAACATTATATTATAATTGGTTAAAATTATACTATAGCTGATGGTGGCTCATTTAGTATAATTAATTTTTTTAAAAAATAAAAAAATATATTAACTCATCACGAACAATGCAAATGAATACGGGAAAAAAGAACCGGTAAAAAAGCTAAAAAATGAAAAACTAGAAAAAGACGAAATTTATAAATATAAAAAATAAGCTAGAAGTCAAAAACTCAAACTGAAATGAGCAGGACCAAATCAGAGAGAAGCATGAAGATAGGAAGACAAACTACACTAAGGTAATGTACAGGTGGAGGAAAAGGGGTGGGACCCATCCTGCTCGGTGCTGGCAAGAAACCATGGAGGAGGCCGGCTTGAACTAGAGAGAAACAAGGGGGGATTGGGGGAAGGTCCTAGTGGAGAGCCAGTGCCACTGCTAGTGGTGGAAACGGGAACTAGCAAGGTCAGGGTGACCAAAACTAGACTTTCGCGCCCCTCGTGCCTTTCCACCTGGAGTCAACGAGGGCTGGTGACTTTATAGCAACTTAGATACATTGTATCATCAAATACAAATCTTGCGTAAGTAATAAAAGAAACTAAACATAACTTTTTTTGTGAGACTAAACATAGCAGGGGCGGACCTAGCATTCGGGCGAGCTTGGGCAACCGCCCGAGCTACCTCGCCGGCTAGACCCCCTCCCATATGCAGTCTGTAGGGTATGCATCAGGTGATCAAGTTACAGCTGCTAGGGATGTCTATAGCTTTGGAATTGTTCTCCTTGAAATATTCTTACGAAAGATGCCAGCAGACAATATGTTCAAGGATGGTCTGAACATTGCTAAATTTGTTGAGATGAACTTTCCTGATAGGATACTATAAATTGTTGACCCCGAATTACTACAAAACCAATTAGATTTCTCGTAGAAAACTCTAGCAGCTACGAAGGATGAAGGCTCTGAATGTTTACATTCAGTGATAAAACATTGGAGCATTGCAAATTTTGTCGAGATGAACTTTCCTGATAGGATACTATAATTGTTGACCCCAAATTACTACAAAACCAATTGTATTTCTCACAGAAAACTCCAACGACTACGAAGGATGAAGGCTCTGAATGTTTACATTTAGTGCTAAACATTGGAGTTTGCTGCACCAAGCTGTCCCCAAACAAGCGCATGGACATGCAGGAAGTGGCTGCAAGGCTGCATGGAATTAAGGAGGCATATCTCTGAGAATACTAAGGTAATACAAGCTCACTGATATGGTTTGATTATATTTTTGAGATCGTTTATTACATGACATGTTTGTGGTTTTGAGATTGTTTGTTACATGACATGTTTGTGTATTCCTTTCCCAGTATAATCACAACTCTTGCTACTATATCGTAAATAAATTGAGAACTAAAGCCGATGCTTATATTGTAGATACCCAACAATTATTGGTGGCTTGGACTGTTGTCGAGGTAGGATTGGCAATTAGGGGCCTATTCTTTTCAGCTTCTCAAAACGGCTTTTGGTTTTTACTACAGTACCTAACTTTCAAATGGAGTATTTTTTTTAAGATGGAGTCTACAAGTTAACTATAGTACACGTTAAAAGCTCAACATATGTACCATCCAAAATCGCAAGCAAGTATATCTCTCTCCGTAATCTCTGTCGTAAATAGTTAAAATTCAAAATTTCAGTCAAAACTATAAGCCGCAGCCAAAAAGAACAGGCGGCCGATTGCCTCAACCTACAACCTGTGTTATCCTTTTTCTATGAATTACTAAGATTGTTAGCTTTGAACGTACTAGAACTAAGATTTCAAATGATCTTGCTTTTCTTTTAGATTAAGTTGTCCCTGTATGCATGAATTGGTAATTTTATTCAAGTGGCGTGGGCTTATAGCCCTTTCTCAATGGCCTAGTATAATTGCAATATGAATTATACATATCTTATTCTACTATTAGATAATTCTATTGGTATATGTTATCCGACCTAAATTTTATTTATAGGTCCACCACTAGTTAGTTAAGGTAAAAAATGAACAAGGGATATCTCAGTGTACTAAATGACAGAAGATTGATATGCGATGGTGGGATTATATCTATCACATTATGCCGCGAAGGTACTTGAATTACTAGGTTGTAACTAGACCTTGGCATTTTGTGGACTGGCCGAAGAAAAGCCCAATTCATTTCGGTCTTAGAGTCGCTGCCCAAACCCGGCTAGTTTCGAGCCGGCCCTTGGGCCACACTACACTTTTTCGGCGCTAGGTAATGCATTTTTTTAAAATCTATTTTTGACTTGTATTACAACAATATGTAAGTTTGAGGGTCTAATTAATTAGCACAGCAATCACATAAATTCAACAGTCCAATTCACACTATCTTTTCTAGACAGCAGTGGGCGCTCGTTTTAGCGATGACTTCTGACTTTTGGCTGAAATTTTACTGTAGTTGGCTTTTTTTCTGTAGCTGATTTGGCTTTTTGGGTATAATTAATTAAAAAAAATATAAAAATAGAAAAAAACATGTTAACCCATTAGGACAATACAAAGGAACACGGGAAAAAAAGAAAATACAAAAAAGCCTAAAATATCTAAAAAAAATTCAGAAAAAGACGAAATACTGAATAGTAAAAAAAGCAGAAACTAGAAGCAGAAGCCGAAAAAAACCGAAACGAGCGGGGCACCTTGAAACTGACAATTGACACTTGTTGAAGTGTGCCAAACTGCCGTATGTGCCAAAAATGAAAGGTTTGCTGGTGAAGCTTAATTCGCCGGCCGGTCGTGGCGTCGAAGGATGATGTGGATCTTGGTGCAAGTGCATGCACGCACGAAATTCACACGCAAGCAGTCTATTTCGTCGATCGTCACCATGACGACGTGGCGGCAGCGCGACCAACAGCTCCTCCCCCGAGTCTTCAGCGCACGGTGGTGCATGCATCCACGAATCGGGCGTGGCTCCATTGGTTGGGGCCCCGCGAAATGATCTGCGCATCAAGAGGGCAAGGACGATGTGATGGCCTCGGCTATTTACTTTGCAATGTCGTATTTTATCTTTGCCTGCTTAATAGAAGTCTAATGGTGTGTCTCGGGGAAAAACCTATGCCTGTACTCCGCGAGACGGCTGTGTTGCTGTAGCACGCCTTGCAGAGTTGTGTAAAGTTTTGCGACACAACCGTAGGCAACACCGGATTGATGACGGGATAGGGTGCACAGTGAACTTAGTTTTCTAGAGGGGTCCTCGTTAGAGCTTACATCGCTCGTTTTAGCGATGACTTCTGACTTTTAGCTAAAATTTTATTGTAACTGATTTTTTTTACTGTAGCTGATTTGGCTTTTTGAACATAATTAATTTAAAAAAAATGTAAAAATAGAAAAAAACATGTTAACCCATTAGGGACAATATAAAGGAACACAGGAAAAAAAGAAAATACAAAAAAGCCTAAAATATCTATAAAAAATCAGAAAAAGATGAAATACTAAATAGTGAAAAAAAGCATAAACTAAAAGCAGAAACCGAAAAAAAGCCGAAACACGCGGGGGTATTATAGATATTTTCTTACTGTAGCTAATGTTATTTTTTAACATAATGAAATTTAAAAATAAAAAAAATATTATATCATCACAGGCAATATAAAGTAATAAAAAAGACAAAAAAAGTAAAAATAATAAAAAAAGATAAAAATAAAAAATTAGAAGCTAAAAACTAAAACTCTAATGAGCACCAAAAAAGACGAGATCCGACGAAAAAAGGTGATAGCTTTGTTCATTCGTTCCATGGCTCGATCATTCCTAGTAAAACACGATGTATTCATCCGTAAAATTCCTAAGGTTTGCGGTGGAGTGTACGTGTGATACATGTCCTCCTTGTACTCTCTCTGAAAGAAAGTAGGCTAAGGTAAGCTATCATCGATGGCTTCCTGGGAGCTAAACTTTGACCCGCTTATGTTTGTTTAAACTTCTGATTTATTTTTTATTTTTTCTATTTTTTCTATTTTGGTTTTTAAGCTTTTTTACATTTTCTTTTTTTTCGTATTCCTTTGTAATGTCTATGATGGGCTAATATGCTTTCTCTATTTTTATTTTTTTAACTTAAATATGTCAAATAAGTCATCATTAGTTACAGTGCAAAATAAGTCAACTACAGTGTAAATTCAGCCATAAACTAGCTTTTTAAGCCCAACTGAGCAGCCTCTTTGTACTTGTTCAAGGCACCTTGCGTATTTGTTTATCTATTATATGCTCCCCATGTACTTGTTACATGTCTGCTTCCACTGAGTTTTTGGCTGAAATGATCATATTTAGCACGAGATTAGCAAAAATAGCATCCTCGTAGTTGCAATTGCAAAAATGGCACCTCTGTCGACGCGTGGCAGAGTGCCACATGATCACCGTGCGGCATTAGCCACGGCCCGACACGTGGCAGGCTAATGCCGCATGGTGACCATGCGGCAGATGTGCCATTTTTGCAATTACGGCTACGAGAAAGCTATTTTTGCTAATCTCATATCAAATATGGCCATTTCGGCCAATAACTCGCTTCCGCCCACTATGTAGAAGTAATGTTACTCATGTACCTATTATATTTTTATGCTGCGGTTGATAACCCAAAAAATCGTTTAGAGAATCTGTTTCAAGAAACCGCTGCATTTTAACGTTTGCCTTTTTGATTTCTGAAGAATTCAAACGCCAACAGAATAGGACCAATGTGTATCTGTTACACACAACTCAGTGTATGCGTCATACACTATCGGTAAAATTATCTGTTTAAAATTCTCGCTCCAATTAAAAAAGTATTAGTTTTGACTTTTTAAAGTCAATACAATACCACTACCACTAAATTTTATGATAAAATGTAATGTTATGAAAATATTTTTATGATAAATTTACTCATACAATTTTTGCATATCCAACCTACATATTCTAGATAATATATGTGGTCAAAACTAATATGGTTTGACTGTACATATGCCAGGGAGACTCTTGAGCCGGAGCTCGGTTAACGGGCCTAAATGGCTGGGCTTGCAGCCTAGCGGAGCGGCCGGATCGAACCGAGCGGCGTGGCCCACAAAAACGTTGCAGAGCGCGTAGCCGAACCAGCATTCACGTGCTGGGGAAAGCAGTAGGGCGGATGCTGCACCTGCGCGCGCGGCCGGCAGTTGTGGCTTTTGGCCCAGAAATCGCACCGCGGCGGGAGCGAAAGTTCCAGGTTTGGATTTTGGAGCCCTCGCGGCCCCGGCGTTGGCGTCGCGCGGCCGACCGACCGCAGCGGCGTTCAACGAACGGAGAACTAGTGGGGAAATTCGATGAGGTCAGCCTAAGGCCCGTTCCAAGCATATATATTCGTGCTTCTCGCTTCAGAAGCATTCCCTTTTTTCTCTCTCTCTTTTCTTTTTTTCTTTACATTATTATAGATATATAACAATATTTTCTATTTTTATTTATTTTTAATTTAATATCTTAAAAAAGCTAAGAGCAGCCAAAAAGACAAAAGCAACAACCAAAACCAAAAGCCATGTCAAGCGTAAACCTCAGGCCACGAAAGAACGGGCAACCTAACCAACTATAGCAGCGACCGACCAGATGCTTGTGCAAAGAAAATGTGAGACAAGCTTATACAGTACTACTCGCGGCCCCGGCGTTGGCGTCGCGCGGCCGACCGACCGCAGCGGCCTTCGCGACGAGCCGGCCCGGGCAGCCAGCAGCGTTGTTGCACGAGTGATCACGCAGCCGAGCTAAATCAAGCACGCACCGTGCACCTGCACTTCAATGAACGGAGAACTAGGGGGGAAAATTCGATGAGGACAGCCTACGGCCCGTTCCAAACATATATATTCGGGCTTTTCCTTTCGGAAGCATTTCTTTTTTCTCTCTCTTCCTTTTTTCTTTACATTATCGTGAAGATATAACAATATATTCTATTTTTATTTATTTTTTAATTAAATATCTAAAAAAAACTAATAGCTACCATATCATTTCAGTCAAAGAGACAAAAGCAACAACTAAAACCAAAAGCCACATCACTTTTAGACAACGTAAACCTCAGACCATGAAAGAAAGGGCAACCTAATCAACTATAGCAGCGACCGACCAGATGCTTGTGCAAAGAAAATGTGAGACAACCTTATACAATACTGTAATGCCCCCATTTCCGGGAGCGCCAGTAACCCGCAACTACCTCCGGATCCGTACAGTTGCGGTGTACCGTACAGGAATGAATATTATAACAACAATTGCTTACACACATAGAATCCAAGGTTTATTACAAAATATGTCGCGTCGGACGAGTTTAGTATAGCGGGCGACAGGCCTGAAATAATTTATATCACAAAAGAAACCCACAAGCGCACCTGAACAAGACCAAGACCTAAAACCTCGATCCTCGGCAAAGCGGCTCAAGGCTTTCTCAAGACCGCTCAACGCCTTCTTCGATGTTTTTGGTTTTGATTAGCAAGCTGTGAGTACAATCGTACTCAGCAAGTTACAGGAGTAAACCCTAACTTAATACATGCAGGGATTTACAATGGAAGGGTGTAAAAGTTTTATTATTTTATGTGGATGCATTTTTATTTATAAACAATCTTTAAAACAATAAAGCAAATAAACTACTTAAGTAGTTAGGGGGGTTCAAACATTATGTCGTTTAATTATACAGTTTAAATTCTCAAAAACTACTTATGCCTTGTTGATGGAAATCACCTATCAAATACAGCTCCATTAACCGGAAGCACGACGTATTCGAATACCATTTAATTTCACTCTGCAGAGTTGCTTAGCTTTAACCACATGTTTTCTCAATTTCTAATGTCATTCAATATACACGCTCGGCTAGCGTGTGACTGAATTGAGTGAATAAAATCTTTTACTACTCAATTTACTGTATAGACCCTACCCGATAGGTTATGGACTTCATTGAACTGAGTATCCACTGGCCAATGCGGAACACAACTGCCCAAGTTCATGAATACCTATCGTTGTGCGTACGGTGTCGACACATCCATACCACAATCCTACACTCCTGTAGGGGTTCAATTAAAGGAAGTAGTTACCGGACCTCGATTGACGAGTCAATACTTGTGGTTAAGCGGTTACTGTGCTCTAGACTCAGCATAAGGTTCTAGTCCTTACATTTCTTCCGAGACTGCCAACCACGACGGCACGACCTGTTCTGTACATATCTGAACCGACAATCATCTGTTGCAACCTTGTAACATCCTAATTTTCTGAAGAATTTAAAGCCCTGTTTTTTAAAAAATAATTTTTCTGGAATTAAAACAAGCTTAAAATGAATTTTTAAAATTTAAAATAATTTAATATGATCAAAATAAACTTTAACATAAGCTAAAAATATTTTTATTTGAGTTCCTCAGGTCTCAAGGATTTTTCTGGTATTTTTGGTGATTTTTTTGGAATTTTTTTGCTATTTTTTTGGAGCTATTTGATTTTATTCGGATTTAAGAAAAAAAAAATGGGAAAATCCACAAAAATCCTGTGGGCCAAATCCCTCGGCCTACCCCCGCGCGGCCGCGCCACGCGTCCCCCCTCCCTCCTGCCGCGCGTCGCCTCCAACCCGGCCCATGCCCCCGCCCCGCTCCACTCACCCTACGTCCACCCCGGCCACCCGATGCGCCACATGGCGCAGATCCACGCCACCCGCGTAGCCCTAGCCGCCCGCGCGCACGCTGCCGCTCCCTCGCGCTCACACCCGCGCCCGCACCCAACTGCAGTCGTCCGATCGCCCTCCCTGACACGTGTTGCGCCCGCGTGTCGTTGTCCCCGATTGGGACTCTTCCTCGCCACGCCGTAACCGAGCCGGTCTCACCATGTTTTGCGTGCTTAAAAGCCATCGCCGCCCTCGCCTCTTCTCCTTGTCCACGCTGCTTCGTCATTCCTCGCCGTGCGCCCGTGACGCCATCGCCTCCGTCTTCACCGTGCCTCGCCACCGGCCGCACCCATCGTCTCACCATCGCCGGACCCCTTCGCCGCGCCTCTCGCCGACGTCACCGGTGAGCCGCCGTCGTCCCCGCCTCTCCCCTCTACCACCGTCAAGTCTCTCCGCCGCCCGCTGAACCCTCCACCGTGCATGCTTGTCACTGGAGCCGCCGCCACACCCGAGCCCCTCAGCCCCTTTGCTGCACCCGCGCCCGCACACTCCGCGATGCCTCGTGCGCCATGCCGCCACGCATCGCCCATCGGACGGCTTGACCACCCGATCCTAGCCGCTCATCCAGATCTGAATCGACGGCCCAGATGCAGCCACGCGTCGCTTCCACAGCCGACTAATTCCCACTGCCGCTGCCGCGCCTGAGCCCCGCCACGTCAGCCCTAGCCACGTCTGCCCTAGGCCACGTGTCATGCCACGTCAGCCAAAACTAAGCCCCCATGCCACGTCAGCGCCACGTTAGCATGTGCCATGTGTCGGCACCGCGTGTTGCCACGTCAGTCCTAGGCTGCCGTGTCAGCACTGCCCCCCGTGTGCTCTATTCCGTGGACTAGGTCCATGGAAGACATGTTCTTTCGTGCGTCGGGTCCACAGCACAGTACCCTTTTTCGATTTTTAGGATTTTCTTTATATTAAATTTTTTGAGAGCCCGTTCTTCTCCGTCCTAGCTCCGATTGACCCTATTTGTTTTTCTAAATTCATATAAAATTGAGCTCTAGCTTTTGGTTCTGGTTTCAAGATTTTTGGAGTTCATTTTCTTATTATTTTATTTGTTTTTGTTCTTTCGATCAATTTCTCCCTCGTTAGATTCTGATTCCGGAGGAGTAGGAGCGACCCCAGAAGACACCTAGTACCTCGCTGAGCATAACCAAGGCAAGTCGTGTCCTTTGATCATGTTGAACCCAGTTTGCAATCTATTACTTAATTATTATGTTTTAAATTACATTGCATCGCTATTTAATTACAACCTTTGTATATGGTAGTTACCGTCCCACATTGAATTACCCCACCTTGATAATTTGGATGCCATGATGCCATTGTCACCATAGGTTGAGAAACTTATTAGTGATGCTATGCTAGATGTCACATGGGTTGTACGATTAGAATATTTAGCCTTGCTTATTTCACGAAAGGGTTTATCATCGCATGTGAATAATTAATTTGATTTAATGAGATATGAAACCATGATTGGTACCACAGCTATAAAATTTGTGCCATGATATTGGTGTGTCATTGGCGTGGTTATACAAACTTGGTTTTTCATTCGGGCGAGTGATCGTGCAGTAAAGGGGGAAGTGCAGGTTCACTTCGGGGGATATAGTAGTCTCGCCCGGGTATCATTAAGGACTTAACTTTGTGCGCCATTGATCTGAGCTTTATTGTGCAAGCCACACGTCTAGTATGGGATAGACCTAGATGATTAATTTGGGATATGACAACTTCAATCCCGCCATTGTGATGAACATGGTTGCTGATTTTCATGTTGTGCAAAGGGGGTGTGATGCGAGACCCTAGCGGGTGGGATCAAATTGGAATTGAACTTTGTAAAGGCCTTATTGTGATTTTCTTAGTGTGAGGTTAATCACATCGTATGGGTATAGTTGTGCAACCTCTGCAGAGTGTAAAACTATTTGAATAGCCGTGTCCCTAGTTATGGACAATGCTCGGTGATTTCACACAAGGGGTAGTGTTTTCATGAGAAAATTAGGGTTTATGGTTGAAAAGTGAATAGGTAGTTCACTGTTAGTTTAGCTTGTAGATGGGATGTTCACAAGTGGTTTATTTCAATTCTATTGATTACTTATTAATTATTGTTTTTATTAAATTTCGCTTTCAATCTAAATATTCGTATTTATCATAAAATGTCCTTCTATGCAAATTAATCTTTCAGCCATCCATTGGTAAGCCTTGCATATTATATTGCAATCCTTTGTTACAAATGACTTGCTGAGTACCAATGTACTCACAGCTTTATGCCTATGTTACTCAGTTGAGGAGGAGGAGTATTATCAGCAGGAGGTTCCAGAGGGAGGGTACTTCAGCGACTTCGCCGAATAGGACTTCGTTCTCCACTCGATAGCCTGTGGGTATGTCGATTGGCTGCTACGCTTTATTTTTAGATTTCCACTGCTAGTATTTGTTAAGCCCTTCAGGCTAGTGATATTGTAAGCTTGACAATAAGGTCGTACTTTGGATTCTTATCGATATTTGAGGTTTCTCTTTATTTAGCGTGTATATAGTTGTTATGTCATCTATATTTGACTGTGCGCACTAGCGTGATCCTAGATTAGTGCTGAATACACAGAGAGTCCGAATTTGTATATTCGGGTCTCGATAGACCCTGAGGTAGGGTCGTGGACTCGGCCACTACGGGACTTTCCACAATTTCCACCCTACCCTAGACCATTTCAAAACACTTTTACCGGCAAACTACCAAGCTACTTGGTAGCTTGTTATTTTATGTGGGAGCAAATTATGCTTATTTATACTTTAATTAAATAATACTAAGGTTGTCAAGATGAATATGGCCTCAAAGTAAAGTAGGGCATTTTTCAGTGTTAGGACATATCTACATTAACATGTCATTCTAAACATTTATTTTAATAAAATAAATTGAATAAATAACAGTAATGCAAATATTGTAAATAATTAACAGGAATTTGCATGGGGTCAATATGATCAAAAACATGTAGCTTGCCTTGCGGATCGACGACTCCATAATCTCATAGATTTCGGAAGCTTGATCAGGGCCTTGGACGGTCGCCTCGTTGTTCTCGGAAACTAACGCAAAACATATGGAATAACATTAATCCGGGATTGCATCTAATCAAGCTAGGAGAAAATAAATTAAATAATCTATGAAAAAGAAATAAATACAATTAAA
The DNA here is from genome assembly GCA_036346265.1 of Melocanna baccifera. Taxonomy (NCBI): domain Eukaryota; kingdom Viridiplantae; phylum Streptophyta; class Magnoliopsida; order Poales; family Poaceae; genus Melocanna; species Melocanna baccifera. Next base: position 14,071,540 of record CM070676.1, on the reverse strand, counting down.
TAATCAAATGGGCTAGGTTGTAATTTTTGGGAGTACAGTTTGGGGTAACGGACATCGGAAATGGACTCAGGGCATCGAAACAAGTCAAAGGAGGGCATTTTTTTAATTTTTGGCTCTGGTGAACAGTGGTGCTATAGTGCAGCACAGTTCAATTGGCCCACGGATCTCGGCCACGTGGCCCGATCTTGCGCTCACAACCGCTCGCGCTCACTCACGCCCGACCGGTTCAGCTGCCGTCGGATCTCGCACGAGCGGCACAGATAAAGCCACGTCTCCCCGTGCGGTCATCTTCAACCTCCGGCCAGCACGGTGGCGGGAAAAACAGGCCGCGTTCGCCTCCGTGATGCGGCCTCGGGAGAGGTTCCCTGCGGCCATGAGCCCATGACCGGTACCGGAGGACTCTGGGGAGTGAGGTGGTTCCATTTTTGATCTCAAACCGATGTGAGCATTTACGGTAGAGGTTGTCGGCCGGAGAGAAGGTGGGGGAAGAGTTGGCGGTTCAGGGGTGTCTTGGAAATGCTCAGGCAAAGTGGGCTTCGTTTTCACCATCTATGGGGGGTGGAGTTCAAGGGGGAGGCATGGGTTGAGCTCAGGGGAGTCCAGTTGGGCTATCCATGGAGAGGTGGCAGTGGCCAGAAATGGGTTCATGGTGCCAGACCAGAGGGGTTATGCTCGAGTGAAATTGACTTGGGCTTCGGGTTTGAGGTGCTTCGGTGATTGTTTAGTCGAAAGCAATTGAGTTTTACTCGGGCAAGGAGGGAGATTGGCTCGGGAGCTTACCGGGACCTAGGGAGAACGACGGCGGAGCTGGGAGGGGTGAGAGGTCAATCAAACAGTTCTAGGAGGAGCTTGAGTATTGTGTAGAGCTATTAGTAGTGGCAATTGGGTTTTAAGGCATGAGCAAGGCGGTGGGAGCAGTGACTTGGTTTCGGATTCGTCGGCGCATGGAGGAGGGAAGCGGGGAGGCGTTTCCAGGTGCGAGAACCACAGGGGGAGCTGGTCTATGGCTCCTGCAAGAGTTGGCAGGGGAGAGACAGCTCGAGTACGGGCAAAGACACACGGACGGTGAGGAGAGCTTGGGCGCACGGCGGGGAGTCGCTCCGATTTCTGAGTTGTCATTCTGTTGTCTCGAGTATTTGCAGCGGTTCCTCTAAATACGTTAAATCATCTTGCAGATCAATCTCTTATATTGGTATGCCCTTTGTCGGTTGGCGTAAGCACTTTCTGAGTTGTGACACATGGAACACATTGTGTATCCTCGACAATCCTGGTGTCAGTTGTAACTCATATGCCACTTCTCCAATTCTTTTTGTAATCTCAAATGGATCAACATACCTTGGGGCCAATTTCCCCTTCACTTGAAATCTCTTGACGATTTTAAACAGAGTGACTTTACGATATACATAATCTCTGACTTCAAAACTCAAGTCTTTTCGATGATTGGCCGCATAGCTTTTCTGACGGTCTTGGGCTATTTTCATTTTGTCCTTGATTATCTTTACATGGGTCTCTGGATCTTGAGCAATCTGTGGGCCAAGAAATTGGCGTTCTTCGGTCTTAGTCCAATTCAGTGGAGTTCTGCACTCTCTTCCATATAGTGCTTCAAAAGGTGCCATCTTGATGCTGGCCTGATAACTGTTATTGTATGAAAATTGTGCAAATGGCAAACAGGTACTCCACGCTGCTCCGTATACTATTGCACAGGCTCTCAGCATATCTTCCAAATTTTATTTGTTCTTTCTGTCTGACCTCCTGTCTGAGGATGATAGGCTGTACTGAAAGCTAAATCCGTGATCATAGCTTCATGTAGTTTCTCCCAAAATTTATATGTAAACTGTGCTCCTCTATCAGAAACAATTCTTTTAGGTACTCCATGCAGTACCACAACTTTGTTAGGTATAATTCTGCCAGTTTGTTTTTTTCCATATGTTTGTTTAATTGGTAGGAAATGGGCTACTTTAGTTAGTTTGTCCACAATGACCCATATAGCGTCATAGCCTTCTTGGGTTCTAGGAAGTCCTGTAATAAAATCCATGCCGATGTTATCCCACTTCCATTCTGGGACTGGCAAAGGGTGTAATAATCCTGACGGCTTCTGATGATCGATCTTATTTTTTTGACATACATCACACTTTGCTATATATTCTGCTATTTCTTTCTTCATGGAACTCCACCAAAATCTCTTCTTGATGTCTTGATATATTTTTGTACCTCCCGGATGTATTGAAAGTTGTGAGGAATGGGCTTCCGACAATATTAGGTCCTTTAACTCTTTCTTGTCGGGGATGCAGTATCGACCACAGAATCTTAATATCCCTTAGTCATCTTTAGTGAAATCCGTCGAGTTTCCTTGCTGTCTGTTCCTTTTGAGTCGTTACATTTCTTCGTCTTCGTCTTGAGCTGTTTTAATCTGATCTATCAGTAGGGGCTAAATTTCTAAGGCTGCCACAAATTCTTATTCAACTATTGTTAGATTCAGTCTTTGTAGGTCTCTTTGTAGCTGAGTTGAATACAAGCTTCACTGGCTATGCCTTGATATGCTTTTCTACTGAGTGCATCTGCAATGACATTAGCTTTCCCTAGGTTGTACTGGAGATCTATATCATAATCTTTAATTAGTTCAAGCCATCTTCGCTGCCTCAGATTCAACTTTGGTTGTGTAAACAAATACTTTAGGCTCTTATGATCTGAGAAAATCTCACAGTGATTACCTAATAAATAATGCCTCCATATTTTCAATGAATGGACCACATCTGCTAGTTTCAAATCATGAGTTGGGTAGTTCTCTTCGTGTGGTCATAGTTGCCTTGAAGTATAGGCTACAACCTTCCCATCTTGCATGAGTACACACCCTAACCCTTGTCTCGAGGCATTACAGTATATTTGAAATTCTTTTTCTGCATTTGGGAGTATTAGTACAAGTGCCGTTGTCAACTTGGTCTTCAACCGCTAAAAACTTTCTTTACATTCCTCCGTCCATTTAAATGGCTTTTCCTTCTTGAGTAGTTGTGCGAGTTGACGTGCAATCCTTGAGAACCCTTCTATGAATTAGCGATAATAACCCGCCAATCCCAGAAAGCTTCTCACTTCTGTTACGGTGGTCAGTTGCCTCCATTCCAAGACGGCTTTGACTTTTTCGGGATCAACTTTAACTCCTTCCTTAGTGACGATGTGACCTAAAAAGGCAACCTCCTTCATCCAGAAATTACATTTCAAAAATTTGGCATACAGTTGGTGTTCTCTAAGTTTGGTCAGAGCAATGTGCAGATGTGCTTGTGTTCTTCTTCATTCTTGGAATAAATCAGTATATCATCTATGAATGCCACTACAAAATGATCCAACTGATCCATATACACCATGTTCATTAAGTTCATAAAATATGATGGGGTATTGGTCAGACCAAATGGTACTATTGAAAACTCATACAATCCATATCTTGTTGTGAATGCGGTCTTTTCTTGATCTTGCTCTCGGATTTTTAATTGATGATAACCCGATCACAAGTCGATTATTGAAAATACTTTTGCTCCCTTCAGCTGATCAAACAAATCATCAATTCTTGGCAATGGGTATTTATTCTTTATTGTAACTGCATTCAGTCCTCTATGGTCAACACACATCCTTAGACCTCCATCTTTCTTCTTAACAAATAAACTCTTTTTCTTTCAATTTATCTAACTGCAATTTAAGCTCTTTGAGTTCATGGGCTGACATTCTGTAGTGATATTTTCTAATAGGTTTGGTGCCTGGTACTAGCTCAATGGCAAGTTCAACCTGTCGATCTGGTGGCTTGCCTGGCAATTCCTCTGGAAACACATGTGGGTACTCACAGACCACTTGTACTTGACTTCCTTCATTCATCATAATATTATGGACAGTTCTTTTTACACTTTCTATTAGCTTTGAGTTTGTTTTCACCGCTATTTGTTGGCCTTCCGGGCTAGTCAGAGTCACTGTTTTGTTTTCACAGTCCACTTTGGTTTTATTCTTGGTCAACCAATTCATTCTTAGAATGACATCTATTCCCTTCATTTCTAATACCAGTAAATTGTCTTTAAACTCTGTACCCTCGATTTCTAAACTTAAGTCACTACACCCTAAGCGGGATGACATCCTACTCCCGGGTGTTTGCACAACATAATATTTTTGCAGGGATATAAATGGCAATTGATTTCTCATGACAAAATCCATGAAAAGAAATAAATGAGTTGCATTATGATCAAATAAAATTAACGCTAGCTTTGAGTTGACTGTGAACGTACCAATAACGACATCATTGGCTCCCGCGGCATCTTCGGCGGTAATGTGGTTTACCCTTCCTTGAAAGGGTGGTCTTGGTGCACCTTTGCCTCGGCCTACCTGGTTCCCTATAGTTGTTCCTACGGGTGCTCCTATTGTGATTCCTATTGGTATATATTGCTTCTACGTAGGAGGGCGTTGTAGGTATCCTATCTGCGGTGTTGTGGTTGAGCTGACAATTAGCTTGACATCTCTTTGGGCTCTTGTCTGAAGTTTTGCTACTTTAGAAGACAATCCTCTTTTTGGACATTGCCACTTCAAATGTCTGAAGTTTTAGAATTAGGTTTTTGCTATAAAACAGCATTCCTATTCAGCCTTAGGTCTTAGCCTACAGTCAAGCAAGTGTACTCTAATACCACTTCTGTAACGCCCCCGTTTTCGAGAGCACCAGTAACCTGTGGGCATGTCGATTGGCCACTACACTTTATTTTAGATTTTTTTCGCTGCTAGATTTAAAGCCTTTCTGGCTAGAGATATTATAAGCTTGGCCATAAGATCGTACATTTGAGATTTATTATTATTTGAAGTTTTCCTTTTATTTTAGCGTATGTATGGTTGTGATCACATCTATATTTGACTATGTGCACTAGCGTGATCCTAAACTAGTGCAGTTTACACAGAGAGTCCGAATTTGCAAATTCAGGTCTCGACAGAGATGGTATCAGAGTCATATCGACTGTAGGACGAAGCTATAATTAGAATGGTCGTTTAGCCTAAAAAACTTATTTTCTAAATCAAACCAACTAATTGGATACTTAGTAATATCTCTACTTTCTTACCTCTTTCTTAAGGATTGTCATTCTTCGCCCCATTCTTGCAGAATTTGTTTTCACAAAACTTTAAACTGATCTTTCCCTTATAAATGTATTAGATGTTCCAAGCTTCTTTCAGTCAGACAGGAGGATGGAGAGGACTTCTTCGTGTTCTGTTGCGGAGCCTCGGATTAAAGAGATTGCCCGTCTACCTCACCAAGGATGAGAATGCAAAAGGCTAACGCATCGGAAGCATCACCAGATTGTACTTCACCACCAGAGTCGACAAGCAAGTTCTACATCACGGCTTCAAGAATACCAGTGCAAGTGGAGAAGAGTCAGCACAAGGAGCTGCGTACAAAGCCATCCGATAACTTTGCAAGCTATACAAGATCAGCTTGGTTAGACTTGTTCGGAGGTTCAAGAAGTAGTATGGAGCTACCCCCAGTCTACCGGAGCCAGTCAGGGAGGAGCCACGGCTGCAGTCGCCAGTATCTCTACCGTCGCCTACACCGCTGAGCCCAGAGGAGAGACGACGCATCACCGGTGATCGACGAGAGTACCTTCGGTATTTCATCCCAGCCCCAGTTGAAGAGTAGTCACCGCCAGTTCACAACTCGTGGGTTGTCTACAGCGATTCAGAAGACGAGAGTAGTGAGCCCTACCTGTTAGGACCCGAGTGGGGGCCTTTAGATTAGATAGTGCGAGTAGAACGATATATTTTATTTACAGTTGTATGTGATGTGAGATGCAAATCTTGCCCTTAAAAGCACTATATTGCAATCATGTCAATCTTTTTATTGGAGTTATTTTCACTCAGTTTGTTAGCCTTTTTGGCTAAGTGCTTGTTTAGTCTGTTGCCATTAGCAAAACCCCCTTAGACAAATTTACCCCTCTTATCTATGCTTTTTCCTCTCGCCTTTTTGCCTTGCGAAGTCAGCAGTGTTTCCCTTTTCAGAGCAGCAGCAAGATGGTTGATACCAAGAACTCTTCAGGCCGCAACCAAGCAAACCAGGATCCAGAGAGCCGCTCAGCCAGTTCACTGAGCTTGGACCCCACCCTCAGTTAGTTCTTGGTGGCCCAGACACATATGCAGAATATGGATGCTATGAAGCAGCATCAGCACCAGGAGGTAGTAGCACCTCAGCCAACACGTCAGCAGTCCAGCTATACAGAGTTTATAAGAACGAGGCCGCCCACCTACTCCAGTTCTTCAGAGCCTTTGCAGGTAGATGATTGGATCCATTAAGTTGAGAAGAAACTAAACTTAGCACAGTGCACCGACAGGGAGAAGGTGTTGTATGCAGCACACCAACTTGAGGGAGCCACCGCAGAGTGGTGGGAGAACTACTGCACCACTCATAAGGACCAAAGCAGCATCACTTGGGTAGATTTCACCGCCGCTTTCCGTCACGCCCATATCCTAGATGGGGTGATCGAGATGAAGAAAGAGGAGTTCAGAGAGCTGCAACAGAAGAGTATGTCAGTGAGTGAATATCTCAATAAATTCACTCAGTTAGCTCGCTACGCGCCAGAGGACGAAGCCACGGATGTCGCTCGCCAGAGGAGGTTCAAGAAGGGCTTGAACCCAGGATTAAAGGTACAGGATGCCCCGACGTGTTTCCAGATGATCTTCCAGGCATGCCACCAGAGCGAGAGGTTGAGTTTCTGATCAAGCTAGTACTAGGTACCGCTCCAATTTCTAAGAGACCTTATCGGATGTCTGCCAATGACTTAACAGAATTGAAGAAGCAAATTCAGGAGCTTTTGGACAAGGGTTATATCAGACTGAGTTCATACTCGTGGGGAGCACCAGTATTATTTGTTAAAAAGAAGGATGGTAGTCAACGCATGTGTGTGGATTACCGAGCTCTTAATGAGGTCACCATTAAGAACAAGTATCATTTGCCTAGGATTGATGACTTATTTGATCAGCTTAAGGGAGCAAGAGTTTTCTCCAAGATTGATTTGAGGTCAGGATACTATCAGATGAGGATTCGAAAGGAGGATATACCTAAGACAGCTTTCCCAACTCGTTATGGTCTGTACGAGTTTACAGTGATATCATTTGGTTTAACCAATGCTCCAGCCTACTTTATGTATTTGATGAATAAGGTGTTCATGTAATATTTGGAGAAGTTTTTCGTTGTGTTCATTGACGATATTTTGATCTACTCCAAGGATGAGAAGGAGCATGAGGAACACTTGAGGATGGCATTGCAGAAATTGAGGGATCATCAGTTGTCGGACCCCGGAGCAATGACTCCTGGATCCTCTGTGTAAATCGTACTAGTCCAGAATCAAGCTAGTGCACACAGTAGATAACAAAGATTCATATCATGCACAATAACATTTATTTATTAACTAAATATGGGCCTGATAGCCCAAGTTTACATCAATAGTTCATAAACCAAAAATAAATATAAGCAGCGGAAAAAAACCATAAAGCAGCAGCCCATCTTGCCTGCCCACAGGCGAATGACTGTAAGATGTGACCTACTCGTCGTTATTCTCACCGAGGTTGATGATGTCCTTCTCTGAAAATAGTGAATGAAGCAACATGAGTACATAAAGTACTCCACAAGTTATACTGGAAGGTTTAACAGAGTTCATGCATGCATAAGGATTGACAATGGAAGGCATAATAGGTTGTTTGTGCATAAAAACAGAATTAAAGTAAATATAGTAAATAGATTCAAAAGCTAAATTTGATACAAAAGATAGAAAGAGTAATTTAACAACATAATATCGTTAGTGCAGGCTCCGACCAAACACTAATCTATTCATAGGTATCCCACCTGGTCCACCTTTTCCAAAAGATCTCATACAGATTCTATCCATCCATATACTTTTTAAAATCTCCTATTGATTCCATCCATCTATAAGCCTTTTTAGAAACCATTTTTTAAAACCAAACTAACAACGATTCAATATCTCATTAAGTCAAATTAAATATTTGATTACATGTGATGATGAACTCAACGAGACTATAAACATGGTTAAGCAAATTAATCGTACAACCTATGTGACAACTAGTATAGTATCACTAAATAATTTTTTCATAATTTGGTGACAATGGAATCATGGCATTTAAATTATTAAGGAAAGAATTAATCAATTAGGACAGTAATTACTAAATACAAGCATTTGTAATAAATTAGCAATGTATGATAATTTAAAATAAAATAAAAAATAATAGATTAAAATTTTTGTTCAGCATAATGAAAGGACACGACTTGCCTTGGCATTGCCTAATTAACTGCTCTGGATCTTCAAATCTTGTTTCAGCTCATTCGAGAGTGTGATCTAACGAGAAAGAAAACACAATGAAGCACAAAATAAATTCAAATGAACTTCAAAAACTTTAAAATAAGAACCAAAATATAGAGCTTAATTTTAGATGAATTTAGAAAAAAGAATGGGATCAATCGGAGTTAGGATGGAGAAGAGCGGGCCCTTGGAAAATCTAATCTAAAGAAAAATGCTGAAAATTAAAAAAGTTACTGTGTTGTGGACTCGGCTTATGAAATAGCTAGTCTATGGTAGATTCGGCTCATAGAACAGTGCTCGGATGGCTAGCTTGCTGACGTGGCAGCTAGGGCTGATGTGGAAAGACACGTGGTAGATGACGTGGCATGCTAATTTGGCACCAGGATGGCTCAATTTTGCTGACGTGGTATGACATGTGGCGACATATGATTAAAGGATCGAGGATGCGACTAGAGGGGGTGAATAGACTGTCTTAAAAATTCTTTTCTAATTAAAAATAATTTATATTTGGTTAAAACCAAGAATATAATGTGCAAACTAAACTCAAATTGGTTTAGCATAAATATAACCTAAATCAACTAGGTACTCCTAAGTACATCACTCTACGTCCATGCCAAGATTTGCTATATTAGAATGACGAGCAATCACATAGAATTCTATGAATGTAAATTGCTTGAAGGTAAATTGAGCACAAGTAAATAAACCACAATTGACACGGTTACTTTTTACCATGGTTTTCAGAGGTTTGCCGGTCTCTTTTAGTCCACATTGAGGTTAGCCCAAACGAATTGGACCGACTCTATGAATTAAGCCTTCCACCTCGATTCCACTAGTGGTGGCTCTTTTCCGCTCCAGGTAGATGAGCTTCAACCTTCACAACATTGTCAGGTCTTCTCACAACCTTCCTTGACAGGATCACTACGTACAACGTCTCTAACACTATCTAGGAGTCGGCAAACTCCAAGAGTAACAAGTCAAGTCTCTCGTTGGACTCTCACCACGTGCAACGAATGTACAAGCTCAAGTAGACACTCAATCCACCTCTAAATGCAACACATGCAATATAGACCACTCTCCTTACTCACAAGGTGCAACACATACACAGTTGAGAGGAGAGCCACACACTAGCTCAAGAAACAGATTAGAGGTGCCAAAGATCTTACCCCAACCGGCCACAAAAGGGTATATATACCCACACCATAAAAACTAGTCGTTCGAAGCAAAACCTCTAAAAAAATCAGGATTTTTGGTAGTTCTACCATTATAAAAATGGAACTACCGCTCCCCTCGCAACAGTCAGAAAACTAGCCGTTATCAGCAAAATCGGTAGTTCCGCTGTTCATTTTCCGGTACTACCGATGATCGGAAGTACCGTGCCACACATACGGAACTACCGCTCTCGCAGAAAGGAGAAGACCACCTCACAGGTGTCTCTCTAGAAAAAATATACCGTAGAATTTTCGGAACTTCCGAAATCCGGTAGTACCACACAACACATGTCGGTACTACCACATAGAGCCAGTATTTCTGCTTGCCGGTAGTACTGCTCACATAAATCCGGTACTTCCACTGCCGGTAGTAGTTTTAACGAGGCGGGTGCGAGAGAAATGAATATGGCGACCACTGCCACTATTGTCGCCACCGACTTCGTTGTGTACAATAACTTCGGGCTGAGTTTGGACTGACACGGCATAAACGCTGGCATGGTAGGCTTTTGGGCTGTGCTTAGGCCTGACCGAAAGCGAAGCGGGTTAGCACAGCACGATGAGGTGACTGAACCAAACTAGTACAGCACGAAGTGGTCCAAAATATGGTGGGCACAGCCCAATGCCCACCTCTACCTGCAACGGCACAGGCGTGCAGCCGGCTGGGAGCTGTGCGCTGAGCTTTCGGCAATCGGCATAGAAATGCGGCGCGCGCGGGGCAAAACACGCCTCGGTTTCTGCTTGATCCGCGACCTCGAGGCCGGTTTCCACAGCTCACCCATTGCCGCGGTTGCAAGAGCCACGCTCCATACAGCAACGCGCGAACCGCGCGCATCGCCGTCGCGTGCAAGCGGCCGACCGGGTGCATTCTCGCCGTTGCATGTGGCTTTGCAAAGCCTAGCTGTCCCTGAACTACGTGTTGCACGAGCCGTCAGCCTATCACATCCAACGGTGCAAGCGAGTATGCATGTACCTGGATCGATCAGGCGGAAGCGGAGCAAATTAAATCCTGGGAACAACCACCCGGTGACTTGCTCGTGAAATCATTTTGAACTACTCATATGGACCCTTTTAAGCTCAGGCAAGCCCTTGTTACTTTGTTTGATCAGTAACAATACCAGAGAACAACCATCGTATTATTGTACATACTGAGCTAGCCAGCGAGAGCACAGCACATTTATTTTGAGCTGATGAAAATACTTGATACATTCGAATAATCGAATTAAGTAAACTAGCCATAGTTTTCCTCATCACCATTTTTCTTGAGCATGACTCAAGGTCGACATTACTGGTAAAGTACAATATAGCTGGTAATTGTTGATCATACCTAGCTCCTCTTAGCGATCTTCACACTGCTATTTTTATTTCTGATCACCATTTCCTTGGACATGGTTGAGGGTTTTTATTTCAAGAGTGCAATATACCTGGCAATATATTAATCATGCAAGCCTCCCCTTAGCAAGCTGCTTCACAGTACTTCTATTGGCTCCACGTAGAGTAACGTTATCATTTCTTTGATCTCGTGAGAAGAAGTGATTGCGTCGCCGTGCTTATACATGTTATTCACCGTCCTTGCAAAGTTAACCACCGTTTGTGGCACGACCAGTGGCTGTTCAGTCGTCGGCGTGACGTAGTGCTCTACCATATCCTTCCATGAGTCCTCGACGAGTTCCTCTATCTTTTGGCACGCGTCGCGCATCGTTGCTCCATGCTCCTTCATGTAGCATTGGATCGTAGAGGCGCAGTGGTCCCCAGTTTGCTCACGCTGCAAAAAAAAAAAAGGTAATAGAAAACACGCCAATTACATATATATGGTGCATGCATGAGGTAAACGAAAATAACTTCAAGATGCAAAAAAAGATGGATGCAAAGTCACATCCACAGATGGTAGATATGCAGATTAAGGACCTTGCTTGATACAATATCATTGGAGAAGCGCACAAACATATCGAAAGACTTGAAAAGCGGTGGGTAGCTCAAACTCCACTCCAAGATGTCCATCGCTGCTACGTCATCCATTCCAACAAACGAAGCAGATGCTAGTGTAAAGCCTCCACTGCTTCTCGCTGAAACCTCAAGATGTTCGTCCATTGTTTTTGGCACATAACCTTCGTCACGCCATTTTAGCTCCTCGGCGTATGCCTGAACTAATCGCTTTAACTGCATCCGTTGAATAAGAATACGTGTGAGGTCATTTTAGAATATACATGTTGATACAATCGCCAAAAAAATTATGAATTAATCAAGAAAACTTTATGCTAGTTCGTAATATAACTGTATTCAAGAGAAGACAACATTTCTACAGCTATAGCGTTGCGATTGATTCTGCATGTCCTGGCAGCACTCAACCGTAATATGTGTGTGTGTGTGTGTGTGTGTGAATTAACCAGTTTGATATAATCGAACAAAGTACTTGCCACTTCTTTCAGATAAAACACACGATGGCTCTTCTCATGTCCTAGCTCATCCTCAAATAAATGAAATGTCTTCAATAAATATAAGTAGAAACCCTTAATGTATTCTGGAAGCAGACCTGCCGCATTTTCATCCCACCTGCATTGTAGTATTTTAGCAACACATGAACTTTATGCCTACAATAAGAAAACCAATTATACTTCAAAATATTTCTAGAAATACGAGCAATGAATTTTCTTGGTTTTACATTTCTAATATGGATACTTCCATACTTAAATAAGAGTGATTTTTGCATTATCTTTTACACACAGACACAGGACATGTATTTTTTGCTACATTTTCAGACATTATAGTTTAAAGAATAGATCTACAGAGTGTTTCATATTTTCCTATATTCTTTGTTTTTCCCCGACGAATTGAAATTATAATAAAACTAGCATATCTACCCGGCAATTGTGTGGCTATATATTTTAATATAATTGTCTTTGATATACAACTCTACATTTTATAATTGAAATATAATTGTATTTATTATATAACTCTAATATCTATATATGATTAATCTGCACCGTTATAATCTGGTTCCACCAAAATAAGTGGTAAACATCTTTATCTTTTTTTCGATTAATATAAGAATTTCTAGAATTTTTTAATTAGGATTATTATGAATTTTCTTAACTCAAAACGAAAGATGTGTCTTATATATATGTATCACCGGTTGTTTTATTTATATAGATTACGAGTTGCAGTTTACATCTTGGTGCCACCAATAGTCCTTTTCTATTAAATCAAACCCTTTTATTATGATGTGGGCATATCATGACTAACCATCAGCCCATTCAAAAGAGTCCTGTTAGTGCCATGGACATATCAGTTGCACGTGCTTATCTCTACTGCTGTAAAGAGACTATTCCGTCATATTCATTGGTCCACTCCCCCTCCCACATCCCATACAAAATTGCTAAAAAACCAAAAAAGAAAATGGAAATAACCCCTTCCACAATCAAACTCCCAAATAACATGCAGGCCTCTAACTAGCTAGTAGTACGGTGGGTTCAAGAGGGATTTGGCTTTGGCTTTTTAACTATTTACTATAGTAACTTACTTTTAAACAGTGCATTTTTAAAAAAAAGATAGTCTACAAATAAATTGTAATAGATATTGTATTGAGTTCAGCTATATTGGTCAAAATCATATGCAAATTTTTTCCTCTTCATATCATCTCTCGTGAACAGTAGAATTCAAAAACCATAACCCAAAAACTAAAGCCAGAACTCAAAAGAATCCACCTAGTATAGAAGTGCCCTCTCACTACCACTTTCGTGAATAACTGATATAGTTGAACTAGTCTCCACAGTTGATGGTCCATGCAATTCTTAAGTGAAATACTAAGGAACGCTATACTGTTCCCCTCCAAACCAACGGGATAGGCATCAACCATTGGTTCCGATCACTGCAACATGTCTATGAAGCACTAGAAACATCTAGACTATCCCTGTACACCCATAGGAGCGTATGTTTTCTCTTTTTCTCGTGAGTCCTCCTTACTCGGTCGTTGCCACATCTCTCCTCCCAAACTCCTGTCTTCTTACTTTCTTTTCCACACTCTCCCATTTCCCCACCTCCTCCACCGCCTCCCATGGTCACCACCACCGTGTGCGCCTCCCCTAGGCTACCTCAACACGCTAGACTCCATGCATTTTCATCACCGAATATGGCCTTCTCCATCATCGTTGGGCATCCATCTTCACCTAATTTGCTCTTCCCCATTACTACCAATGCTGGATTGTGTCATCTCCATTACCGTCGAGCTTTGTCTTCACCCGATCTGGCCCATCCATCATCATTGGACTTCATAGATTTGGCCTCCTCCATTCAAACATGTGTCAGATCTAGCACGAATTTGGCCTGCATCGATGTCATTTGGAGTCGAAGGTCGTGTCCCAGATCCTTGCGCACATGAAGCCCCTGCTCTATTGTTGCATGGATAAGCTTCATCGTCGAGAGGGAAACAACCCAAATCACCAGCTAAGGCCCATAAATGACCGCTCAGTGATAAAGGAGGTGGGGGTGCAAAGACAGCCAGGAGGTTTGCCTTGTTGATAAAATTCCATTTTTTTGTGGTACTTTAGTAGATTTTACTCTATTTATCCTTTAGTTTAATTCAGTTTTAATTTTGTTGTATTCTTTAATGTAAATACAATAGCGGTACTTGACATAGGTCTCTCAACGGAGGTTGTTCGCCATTTCTCCAAGATCCTAGAGCTCACTCGACCCTACGTACATCCCTGCCTCCGTGGGTGTGCTGACCTTCTTCAATCCATGGTAGAGGGAGAGGAGCTCGTGCCCTTCCTCCCTAGGTGGCAGGCAAGTTTTTTTAGTAGATTCATGAAGTTGAACTCCAAGTTTTATGAGATTTTATAAAATTTTATGGCCTTTCATAACCAAGTTTTATAAAGTTTCATGACTAGATTTTATAGTGTTTCATTAAATTTCATAAAGTTTTATAAGATTTTATGGTTAAGTTTCAAGGTATTTCATTAAATTTCAGGAGGTTTCATGTCTAAGTTGACTAAATTTTATATCTAATTTTTACAGTGTTTCATGGGGTTTAATAATATTTCAGGAGGTTTCATGTCTAAGTTGATTAACTTTCACGAAACATGTTCAAAACTCTACGAAACTATGTAAAACTCTTATATTTTAGATGAAATCCGATGAAACGTGGGTATACCGTTAGAAAAGTTTCTAACGGTGTACCGTGCACTAGCCCTCCCCAATTCTTAAAATAGAGATCTAAGTGAGGCATTAAGGCATAAAAACTTTTGTCAAACCGTATTCATCCATAAAAAAAACTACTGTTAAAATAGTTAAGAACATGTGCAAATTAATATGATTTAAAGACATCACTTCTGTTCTTCGGTTATTTATATAAACCCATGTCGATATTTTTGCATACACAATTGATGCCAAATACCAGATGATAAAATAAAAGTAAAAAATATTTGCATCAGGTTAGAGATTGTGACCTGTTAATTGCTTCAGCAAGTTGCATACTTTCTTCGGTTGTAGCATATGTGTCAAAGATATCATCTAGTATGGTCATAAGTGCTGTCATCTTTGTAAGTATAATCGGGAATGAGAATTTTGAGGTTCGTAACATGCCCCGTTCATCCAAAAATACATTTCTACTATTCTATCTCTAGAAAAACTCAACTTTGCTAGTTCATGGAGCTCCTTCCACCAGCTGCAACGCACATATATAGAAATTATCCAATTAGCACTTTTATGATTGAAATGAAGGGAACCGTCATTCTGAGAATGAGAAATCAATAAACTCACATGTGATCTTCTTTAACTCCTCACAATAAAGAAGTTGTAGAAGATTGAAATTCAATTTTGTGAGCTCCAATATGGATTCATTTCGTGTAGCCTCCATTTCATAAATAGGGACGTAGTTTCTCATTTCTACTATGTGAGCCCTTCGGAAAAGAGGTGCTTCAAGGGCCAGAGAAACTTCGTTTGCTAATGGTGATTCCAATTGTTCTAATACACCTTCAAGGTGACTTGTAGTGAAGATTATGGCCTCATCAAGCACTTTCTCTCCATGAGTCCTAAGGTATGCTGCATTATATAAGCTTAAAAGACTTCTTGTATTATAGTCAACAAAATTCCCTTCCTTATCTTTAAAACTTAGGAATTCATCTGCAAAGTTGATCAAGTAATGAATATCAGCCATTTATGTTTTCAAAATATACATGACATACAATAGTGGGTTAAAGTATTTATCATACTAAAATTTTACCATAATACTTCCAATTAATAGAAAATTACTTGCATGCCAAATTTTATTTACATAGATTATTCCTTGGCTATATACAATGGGACATATCCAATTAACTTTTTCATTTATAGTCCGACTTCAAAGTTGAATTATATAATTGTTTGTTATTCTTAGATAAATATATTCCATTCAGAAATCTTCTTGGTTAAAAGACATTTTCTGCTTCGTAGCAAATAAAGGTAATCTAAAGGTGGTTTTTACAGGTTTGCACTCCAAATTTACTTCTCCTCAGCCAATTAACTAATTTATTTCTTCATCAATCGGTAGAATTTATTTGTGATGACTAAATGTAAGGAACATTGATAAGTAAAGCACATTGATATCTGGTGGAGAGTCGAACAACATATATTCATGATTAGAGGAGCTATAAATAAGAAAAAATTGAATCATGCTAACAAATTAATTATCAAAATAGGGTGTTAAACAATTTCATGTATACCAAATTACTAACAACAAGGCCTTACCAGATGACACGTCATATCCATTCTTTCGAAGAAGATAAAATCGGAGTGAAACTAAGTTTAGATCTTTATCGTTGTAATCAGAGTTGTGAACAAAGTGCAACAGCTCATTGATCTCATTTTCATAGTAGATATCCAGTCCAAACCGTTGTAATGTGATTATAAGGTCCAATATTTTTGGTACTTCATTTGTGCCCTTTATCATCTTCCTAACCTCTTCTCTTAACACTTCAGCCCTTTCTTTCATGTGCTCGTGCTGCAAAAGACAAGTATTAGTCCATTTTGTCAGCCAATTTATGCCCGTTCTAAACAGCTGCTGGCCAGAAGCTGTTTTGAATATATTAGTTTCTTAACATGTCTTTTTTCTTTTTCTTTTGATATAACTTATTTACTTTTCCTCTTTATTTTTATTTTTCTTTAATTGAATGGCTTAGCCAAAAACTAATAACCTCTATGGTGCCATTTTAATTAAAATTCAAAAGTTATCAGCGACAACCGAATTGAATGGGCCCTAGTAAGTGTAACGCCACGTGTTACCTGAGGTGCAGTGGGCGGCTGGTAAGTGAGGAAGAAATCACCCCACAGACTCGGGTGGAAGGTAGGAGCCTTTCGCCCCTCTTCGTTGTTGCAACGAGCAGCTGTTGGCTCCATCTTCTCCATTTCAATCTTATCTGTTTTGCTGGTGTGTAGATGTGTCTGGGTGGCGATGCCTGCTGCGTTGCTTGCACCGGCATTTTATAGACGATCCTTACACCAGCAACAATTATTGACAGTGATATATAGGTAGTGACAGCAGTTGAGTTAGGTACATAGTGGCTGCGAAGTACATTCGAAATCGGCGGCAAAAAAACGTGCATTGATTAAGACCGAGTAATCATTACAGTAACCGGGTAAACTAACCAATACTGGCAATGCATTCGGAGTGTAATTAACGATTAATTGTCTATTAGATTTTTACTGATCATTAGTGCAACAATTAAACTTTTGATGGTAACTCCCGTTCGATGAGCGCATATTGTTTTTACTATATTGACATTTATTATTGTGGTATTTGGTTGATTTGGTGCCCGCCGTATTTTTTAAGGAGTACAAGGAGGACGTACGCTATAGTGTATGTACACGTACGTCACATGCGTACACATGTGCATGTTTACTTACGTACTTGTTGCATGCATTGCTCGCAATAAGGCCGCCGATCGACGGCCAGTGGCACGTTGATTAAAGAATGCTTGTGAAGCCAAACTAGAACACCGAATGCAATCTAGAAGGCCATGTGATGGCCGGATGAGGATGGAAACGAGGTTTATGGGACCTATCAAGTAAGAGGCCGTTTGTTTAGACTGAAATTTAATGGTTTATATCTGAAATTACACTGTAACTGATAGTGGCGTATTTAACGTAATTAATTTTAAAAAATAAAAATAGAAAAAATATGTTAGCCCATATGGATAATGCAAACGAATATAAAAAAAGAACAGGCAAAAAACTAAAAAAGCCAAAAAATCAGAAAAAGATGAAATTTATGGATAATGAAAAATAAGTTAGAAGTTAAAAACTTGAACCGAAATGAGTGGAACCAAATCAGAAAGAGAAGCATGAAGATGGGAAGAGAAACTACACTAAGGCCCCGCTCAACTTCTAGCGACGCCAGCGGTAGCTTCTAGCAATAACGTTTTTTACTGTAGCATTTTTGTCATTTTCTTTTTTTATTTTTTGGTATTTTTGTGTTTTATTTTTTTCCTATTCCTTTGCATTATTCGTGATAGGCTAACATGTCGCTTCTATTTTTAAATTTTTTAAATTTAATTATGCCCAATAAGCCAACTCAGATATCTAATAAAAATCACCACCGCAATAAAATTTTAGCCAAAAGCCATCGCTATTCCGAACGCTACCTAAGGAAATATAAAGGTGGAGGAAAAAGGGTGGGACCCCCTCCTGCTCGATGCCAGCAAGAAACTAGGGAGGGGGCCAGCTTGAACTGGAGAGGAGGCTTGAGGAACAAGGGAGGATCGGGGAAGGTCCCAGTGGAGAGTCAGTGCCACTGCTAGTGGTGGAAACGGGAACTAGCAAAGGTCATGGGTG
The DNA here is from genome assembly GCA_036346265.1 of Melocanna baccifera. Lineage (NCBI taxonomy): Eukaryota > Viridiplantae > Streptophyta > Magnoliopsida > Poales > Poaceae > Melocanna > Melocanna baccifera. Next base: position 14,053,209 of record CM070676.1, on the reverse strand, counting down.
AACAAAACTAGGCTTTCGCGCCCCTCGTGCCTTTCCACCTGGAGTCAACGAGGGCTGGTGACTTTATAGCAACTTAGATACATTGTATCATCAAATGCAAATCTTGCATAAGTAATAAAAGAAACTAAGCATATTTTTTTGCGAGACTAAGCATAACTTAGTAGTAGGGGCGGACCTAGCATTCGGACGAGCCTGGGCGACCACTCGAGCTGCCCCGTCGGCTAGACATCCTCCCATATGTGGTCTACAGAGTATGCATCAGGTGATCAAGTTTCAACTGCTGGGGATGTCTATAGCTTTGGAATTATTGTCCTTGAAATATTCTTACGAAAGATGCCAACAGATAGTATGTTCGCCTTGAAATTGACACTTCACACTTGTCCAGGGGTATAAGGAATGTGATCGGATGAACGTTGTCGAAGTGTGCCAAACTACCATATGTGCCAAAAATGAAAGCTTTACTAGCCAAGCTTAATTCGCTGGCCGGTCGTGGCGTCGAAGGATGGTATCGAACTTGGTGCATGTGCATGCACGCACGAATGTTCGTTTAGTCCTAAATTCACACGCATGCAGTTTATTTCGGCTTAAGCTTTTTTATTTTAGTTTATTTTTTTACTATTTCTAAATTTCATCTTTTTTAAATTTTTTAGCTTTTTTGAGGTTCTTTGTTAGTTCCTTTTTTCGTATTCATTTGCATTACTTGTAATGGGCTAACTTGTTTTTTTATTTTTAATTTTTAAATTTAATTATACTAAATAAGTCACCATCAGCATATGGAATCGTGGACCCAAAGATTCGGCAAGCTCGGCGATCGCCTAAGTCGCCTCACAGCTAGACCCCTCCTATATGCGGTCTGCAGGGTATGCCTCAGGTGATCAAGTTTCAGCTGCTGGGGATGTCTATAGCTTCGAAATTATTGTCCTTGAAATATTCTTACAAAAGATGCCAGTAGATAGTATATTCAAGGATGGTTTGAACATTGCAAAATTTGTCGAGATAAACTTTCCTGATAGGATACTACAAATTGTTGACCCTGAATTACTAAAAAACCAATTGGATTTCTCATAGAAAACTCTAGTGGCTTCGAAGGATGAAGGCTCTGAATGTTTACTTTCAATGCTAAGCATTGGAGTTTGCTGCACCAAGTCGTCCCCGAACGAGCGCATGGACATGCAAGAAGTGGATACAAGCTACATGAAATTAAGGAGGCATATATGTCGGGACCCGGAGTAACAATTCTAGGACCCTTTGTGTAAATCGCACTATCTTAGGAAAAACTAGTGCACACAGGGTTTTAACAGGGATACATATCGTGCATAACAACCATTTATTATAAGATAAAGTATGGACCTTAAGACCAAATTTTACAATAAAAGGGCTCATGGCCGACTAAAACAAAATAGCGAAAATTAAAAATATAGAGGAACAACTCATCCTACCTGCCACAGACGAATGACTGTAAGACGCAGCTTTATTCGTCGTAATCCTCACCGAAGTTGTTAACATCCTCCTCTGGCAACAGAATTAACCAAAGTGAGCACTTTAAAGTACTCCACAAGTTGCACTAGGGAATATAACAGAGTGAATGCATGCATATGGAATTGCAAACGAAGGCTTAATAAGGTTATTTGTGCGGAAAATGGTACTGAATTTAAATACAATAATATAAGTGTAAAAGCTGAATTTTAATACGTTCATAAGAAACAATATTTTAACAGAAGTAATATCGTTAGTGTAGGCTCCGACCTACACTAACCTAACCACGGGTATCTCACCCGGACCATCATCAAAATAATTCTTGTTTGTCCAAAATCCAAGTTTTATGAAAACAAAGTCTAATCCGTGAAAACCCTACTTAGTATGTTCATGACGTGAACACGGCTATCTAGAATAGTTTATAACTTTGCAGAGGTGTACAACTTTACCCACAACACATGTTCTCCCACTTGTGCCACGCGATTAACACACTGTCTTAGGTGTGCGACGGAGAGTTCATGACAATGCCGTTACAAAGTTCCATAACAAAAATAGTCACGCAGCCACTAAGGTTTCACCACAACTTGAATCCACAAGTTAGAACCCCCTCTTGTGCCATGTGAGACTTCTCATGACCTACGCCACGCTCACATTCAGCCTATAGAGAAACTACGTTTGGACTGTTACAAATTATTTAGCCAGGTCTGTCCCATGCCGGACTTATGATAGTACGAGGTGACTTTGTAAAGTAATTCACAGAAATGGTCCTTAACCTGACTTAGGCTCAACCACAAACCCTTGTGCTCGACAATAAACAATGTGTCACCAAACACGATGCATGCCAGCATCTCACCACCTAACCAGTAGTCTAAGTCCAAGCCAAGTTTTCTATTTTTTATTTTTAAATCATTTCATAATCTCTCTTGACTCACGGAAGTCAAGAATACGTTAATAGAAATAGTCATTCCATGTGAAACAATTTATCCCACCTAAATTCTTCTAAGCATGACTAAGCATTTTACTAAACATGTTTCTAGTTAATACTACTGTACCAACTAGTTTTCATTCTAGGTGACAAGGCATGTGAAATCGAGGTCAAATTGGCTTTACACAAAGGAACATGGGAGTAACTAGAGTTCAAATCGTCTTTAAACTACATTTGAATACAATTAAGCATGCATATACAACAAAACAACATAAATAAATTTGAAATACTAGGAACAATATGGTCAAAGGTGTAATTTGACTTGCTCGAAGTCCTGCTGCATAAAGTTGTCAGAATCAAACTCTCCCGAATCGTCGAAATCTAAACGTGAAGAACCAAATAAAATTCAAAAATAAAATTTAGATAAAATTTAAAAATTCAAAAGGAGTACAGAAATGGATAGTTCATGATTTTAGAAAAATTTAGAAATTTTAATGGGTCCAATCGGAGTTAAAACAAAGAAATACGGGCTTACGAAAGTTTAAATACAAGAAAAAAAAACTAATTTTCTGGAATTAATTTTGTACTGAAAAAGGAATTATGACGTCAGCAGGCTTTCTAACCAAATTATTTTGTGAGGAAAACTAACATTATGATGTTAGCACAATAATTAAATTTCTGACAGAATTATTTTTATATGGATAATCGGGCTTATGATGTCAGCATGACATCAGCCCTGGGATTTTTAAAATCGACATGAGATTGACATGCGGGCCTGGTCCTCGGTGGACTAAGTCCATGGACTGGGGTGTAGCTGGCGTGGTATGGCCGAGGCGGACGTGGCGTCCACCTGGCACTCACGTCGGCTGCCACGTCACCTCGGCCTGCTGACGTGGCATGGCCGGCGGTGGCAGGGTCGCCGACATTTAAGTGGGCAGCAGCGCTGGCTGAGTAGCGCACGAGCAAGAGGGGAGTGAGGGGAACTCGCTGGTACCTTACGCGGATCCCGAGGGTGACTGGAGAGGGCGGGCGGCGGTGAAGGGCGGCGGTCGGGGGAGGTGGTCGGCGGCGAGGGTACTCTAGCGGTGGAAGAGCTTGGGGACGGGGTGGCCGATGATCGCCAAGACACAAGGAAGGTGGATGTGGCGTCGGCGAGGCGTGGGGTGGTCCGAGGCGACGATGATTTCTCGTCAGAGCTCCACCGGCGAAGGAGAGAGGAGGTGCATGGTGTGACGGACTCATAGGCGGCAAGGGAGGCAATTGAGTGAGGGGAAAGGGGCGGCGAGTCGAGAGGGACCTCGGGGAGGAATATTTATAGGCGGAAGGGTGGTGTCTATGGGGTAATGGCTCGCCGGAATCAAGGTGGCCGTGAATGGCGAAATTGGCGAGAGTGGGCTTTAAACCAAGGGAAAATGGTCTGCTTGAAAGCGGCGTTGTGGAGGGAAATGAATGCATGAATGCACGGAAGGGATTGGTGGAAGTAACAGAGGTTTAAATTTTCGATTTTGGCGCGATGGGGCAACGGCGCGCCACAAGTGGGATCGGGCCCGACAAGTGGGTCCTACCTGTCGGCGAGAGAGGGAAAAGAGAAAGGGAGGGGCGGTGGCTGGATGCATGACAAGTGGCAAAAAGGGGGAGAGTAGGCCATCAGATCCTGAGTGAACCGGTAAGTGAAGGGTAACGGCCAGGATTCAATCGGCAGCGGTTATTAAATCGGAGCCGTTTAAGTGAGGACCAAAGGGGTAAGTGACTGTTGGCGACCGTGATTAGATCCGGAGGTGGAGGGGAAAGATCTGGGCGCACCACACGTCGGTCTGATGGGAAAAGAGGGAGGGCGAAAGGGAAGTGGGGATGGGCGGCTGGAATTAGAATTGGTGGCGGTGGATCGTCCCAGGTTGCGACACACGTCGGCTCGAGAGAGAAGGGAGGTGGGGAAGGGGTTTAAGTGAGATCGAGCAGTGGGGATTCAATCGGGCGGGTTGGGTTGGCTCAGAGCGCGACACGCGTCGGCCCGAGGGGTTTTCGATTTAGTTTTCTTTTCAAGATTTTCCAGAAAAGTTAGGAGGTTTTAAAATATTCAGAAAAATATCAAATAAAGTCAAAAAATTCCAGAAAAATTCATAATATTATATGGAACCATTCTAGACTCAAAAAAATATTTTCAACTTATAATAGCATTTAGTTTTTTGTAAAAACACAAAGTAACTTTAAAAGTGAGCTTTTAAAATTCTAGAAAATCCCAAAAATTATTATAAATACATAAATGACTTAGGAAAATTATAATGAGTTTATTTTGACCTTTATAAAATGAATAATTTAATTTTTCTCACTTCAAGGCTTAGAATAAAATACAAAAATTAAATAAAAAGGCACAAAAATTTTGAGATGTTACAATATCTCCGAGAATACTAAGGTAATACTAGCTTACTGATATGGTCTGATTATAGTTTTGAGATCATTTATTACATGACGTGTTTGTGGTTTTGAGATTGTTTATTACATGACGTGTTTGTGTATTCCTTTCCCAGTATAATCACAACTCTTGCTACTATATCGTAAATAAGTTGAGAACTAAAGCCGACGCTCACATTGCAGATACCCGACCATTCTTTGTGGCTTGGACTGTTGTCGAGGTAGGATTGGCAATTAGGGCCGACTGCCTCAACCTACAGCCTGTGTTATCCTTTTTCTATGGATTACTAAGATTGTTAGCTTTGGACGAACGAGAACTAAGATTTCAAATGATCTTGCTTTTCTTTTAGATTAAGTTGTCCCTAAATGCACGAATTGGTAATTTTATTCAAGTGGTGTGGACTTATAGCCCTTTCACCATGGCCTAGTATAATTGCAATATGAATTATACATATCTTGTTTTACTATTAGATAATTCTACTGGTATATATCATCTAACCTAAATTTTATTCATAGGTCTACCACTGGTTAGTTAGGGTAAAAGATGAACAAGGGATATGTCAGTGTACTAAATGACTAGATCAATATGCCACCGTGGGACTTTCAAAAAGCGGTTTTTAGCTTTTGCTATAATACCTAACTTTCAAACGGAGTATTTTTTCAAGACATGGTCTAGAAGTTAATTGTAGCATACGTTAAAAACCCAACATCTGTATCATCCAAAACCGTAAGCGATTATGTTTCTATCCGTAATCTTTGTTGCAAATAGCTAAAATTCAAAATTTTCAACCAAAAGTCATAAACCACAGCTATATCAAACATGCCCTATATCTATCGCATTATGCTGCAAAGATACTTGAATTACCAGGTTGTAACTAGACCTCAGCATTTTGTGGACTGGGCCGACAACAAGCCCGATTCATTTCGAGCTTAGAGTCGCTGCCCAAACCTGGCCGGTTTAGAGCTGGGCCTTGGGCCACACTACACTTTTCAGCGCTGGGCAAGGCATTTTTAAATATGTTTTTGACTTGTATTACAACAATATCTAAGTTTGAGGGTCTAATTAATTAGCACAGCAATCACATAAATTCAACAGTCCAATTCACACCATCTTTTCTAACAAAAAAAAGAGAGATCTGTATGCATTCTTTTGTTTTTTTTTTGACAGTAAGGGCAAGTCCCTGATTTCATTAAGGAAGTGTGTTTTCTGGAAAGCATACTGAAGTTTGCCTTGAAACTGACACTTGACACTTGTCCAGGAGTATAAGGAATGTGATCGGATGCACGTCGTCGAAGTGTGCCAAACTGCCGTATCTGCCAAAAATGAAAGCTTTGCTGGTCGTGGCGTCGAAGGATGATGCACGCACGAATGTACACGCAGGTGCTACAATACGAGCATAATATTTTCTAAAGCTGCCGATTGGCTGCGTTCTTCTCTCGAAAGGGAAAGACGGGCGTCAATTTGTCAAAGCCACGCGGAAGGGGGAAAAAATATGCCTCTCTGCAATGTTAAACCCCCAGATCTTCTCGCTTTCTCGATCGTCACCATGACGACGTGGCGGCAGCGCGACCACCGGCTCCTCCCCCGAGTTTTCAGCGCACGGTGGTGCATGCATCCACGAATCGCGCGTGGCTTCTTGCTCTGGAGTTCGGACGCCGCCCAAGTGCCTCCATTGATTGTCGCTCCTCGGTCCTCCGCGAAATGGTCTGCGCAGCCACCGTTCATCTGTACAACACGAGGATGGCGACGCATCAAGACGGCGGCGGTGAGGGCAAGAACGATGTGATGGCCTCGGTACGGCGGCTATTTACTTTGCAATGTCGTATTTATCTTTGCCTGCTTAATAGAAGTCTAATCGCGTGTCTGGGAAAAACCCATCCCTACACTCCGTGAGACGGCTGTGTTGCAGTAGCACGCCCTACAGAGTTGTGCAAAGTCAGCAACCATTTTGGGATGCAAGCATAGGCAACACTGGACTGGTGACGGGATAGGGTGCACAGTAAATTAGTTTTCTAGAGTGGTCCTCGTTAGAACTTACAACTTGCTTATTTAGTATTATATATATTTTTTTACTGTAGTTACTGTTATTTTTTAACATAATTAAATTTAAAAATAATAAAAAGGAAAATAGATTATATCATTACAAACAATGAAAAGAAATAAGAAAAAAACAAAAAAGATAAAATTAAGAGTTAGAAGCCCGAAACTAGAAGTTAAAAGCTGAAACTCTAATAAGCACCCAAAAAAGACGAGGAGATCCGACGAAAGAAGGTGATAGCTCTGTTCATTCGTTCCCATGGCTCAATCATTCCCAGTAAAACACGGTGTATTCATCCGTAAATTTCCTAATGTGTGCAGTGAAGTGTACATGTGATACGTGTCCTCCCTGTACTCTCTCTAAAAGAAAGTAGGCTAAGGTAAGCTATCATCATGGCTTTCTGGGAGCTAAATTTTGGCTTCATTTATTTCGGTTTGAACTTTTGATTTATTTTTTATTTTTAAATTTTATCTTTTTTTAGTTTTTAAGTTTTTTTGCCTTTTCTTTTGTCGTATTCGTTTGTAATGTCCGTGATGGGCTAATATGCTTTCTCTATATTTTATCTTTTTTACATATTAATTATGCCAAATAAGCCATTATCAGTTACAATGCAAAATAAGACAGCTATAGTGCAAATTCAGCCATAAGCCAACTTTTTAAGCCCAACTAAGCGACCTCTTTGTACTTGTTCAAGGCACCTTGTGTATCCGTTTATTTGTTATATGCTCCCCGTGTACTTGTTACATGTTTGCTTCCGCCAAGTTTTTAGCTGAAATGGTCATATTTAGCCTGAGATTAGAAAAAATAGCGTCCTCGTAGTTGCAATTGCAAAAATAGCACCTCTGCTGACGCGTGGCGGAGTGCCATCCGATCACCGTGCAACATTAGCCACGGCCCGACACGTGGTAGGCTCCACGGTGACCATGCGGCAAAGGTGCCATTTTTGCAATTGCAGCTACGAGGGTGCTATTTTTGCTAATCTCGTGTCAAATATGGCCATTTCGGCCAATAACTCTCTTCTGCCCACTATGTAGAAGTAATGTTACTCATGTACTCATTATAGATACGATGCTTTTTATGCTGCGGTTGATGACTCAAAAAACCGTTTAGAGAATCCACTTTAAGAAATCGCTGCATTCTAACGTTTGGTTTTTTGACTTCTAAAGAATCCAAAAGCCAAAAAGAATAGAACCAATGTGTATCTGTTACACACAACTCAGTGTATACATCATACACTACCGATAAAATTACCCTTTTAAAGTCAATACAATACCACTGCCACTAAATTTTATCATAGTATTTTTGAAAATGTTATAAAAATGTAATGTTATGAAAATATTTTTATGATAAATTTACTCATATAATTTTTGTATATCCGAACTACATATTCTAGATAATATATGTGGTCAAAGGGGGTGATCGGAATAGCGATGGCTTTTGGTTTTTGCTGAAAAAACACTGTAGCTGGCTGAAAAAACACTGTAGCTGAGTTGATTTATTGGGTATAATTAAATCTAAAAAATATAAAAATAAAAGCGACACGCTAATCTAGAGCGGACGATGCAAAGGAATACGGGAAAAAAAACAAAACACAAAAAAACCAAAAAATACAAAAAAAAATCAAATAAAGACGAAAGTGCTACAATGTATTTTGTCGCTGCTACAGTATTTTGATCGCTAAACAGTGAAAAAACTTTCATTCTGAGCGCAGCCAAAATTAATATGGTTTGACTGTACATATGCTACAATGACTTCCTTCGGTTGTGTGGAGGGAGTAATAATCAGGTCGGTACCCTTGCACGGGGCCACAATTTTTTTACGCCAACAGTAGCTAAGGAGCCATTTGGGCAAGCTTGGCTTCTGGGGAGACGCTTAAGCCGTCCGGCCAAACGCTCGATCTCCGGATCCCGGCTTCACAGGAGCCCGACTCTTAGAGCCCAATTTGCATCGGAATGGAGAAGCAAGGGAGTGGTGGCTTCACTCGCTCCAAATAGTTTTGGGAAGAGAAATACCAATTTTGAACCGAGCGGCGTGGCCCACAAAAACGTTGCAGAGCGCGTAGCCGAACAAGCATTCACGGCCGGGAAAGCGATGAGGGAGGATGTCGCACTGCGCGCGCCGGCGATTGTGGATAGTGGCCCAGAAATCGCATGGCCGCGGGAGCGAGAGCTTCAGGTTTGGATTTTGGAGCCCTCGCGGCCCCGGCGTTGGCGTCGCGGCCGACCGACCGCGACGGCCTTCGCGACAAGCCGGCCCTGGCAGCTCTTCAGGTTTATCAGAAGCATTCCCTCTTTTTTCTCTCTCTCTCTCTTCTCTTTTTTTCTTTACATTATCATAAGGATATAACAATGTTTTCTAGTTTTATTTATTTTTAAATTAAATATCTCAAAAAACTAATAGCTTCTGTAGCATTTCAGTAAAAAAACAAAAGTAACAACTAAAACCAAAAGCCACATCATTTTTAAACAGTGTAAAGCTCAGGCCATGAAACAAAGGGCAACCTAACCGACTATAGCAGCGACCGACCAGATGCTTGTGCAAAGAAAAATGTAAGACAACCTTATACAGTACTAGAAGCTCGAACTATTCATTTTCCTTAAGTTATTATCACCAAGATCTCCCTGGTGTCTAAGGATGTGTTTGGTTCGGTGAATGAAACCATTCTATCTTGAACATGCCTTGTTCCATTATTTAGTTTGATGGATGAAACTATTCCATCTCAGATGAGATGATTCTATCTAGGTAATTTAGTGCAAATAGAATGCACCCGTTATCCTACCGTCCATTTGTCCTTTGGATCTCCAAAAGAAAAAAATCTAAAATGTTGTATTGAGTCGTTTCAAAGAAAAAAAGCCCTGAAAATTCGTACACTGAAATTTTTCAAAAAGAAATCGAGCATGCAAAAGAATAAAAGATTGGAAACCACATAGTCCCAAATAAGATCATCCATGCAAAATGATTGAAAATCAGCCTATCTTGGTGCACTAACCAAACAACAGAAGCAAAAAACCTCTAAAGCTCCACGCTTCCAAAGTTGAGAACCGAAACATGCTGCCTCAAGACTCACGCTATAACGAGTGTCTTTGTATTTTTATAAAATAAACTAAATTGTACAGATATTAAAGAAACATGAAACATCAGAGTAGTAGAGTGATGTTTGGCTATAGATAAAACCATCAATTTGTTCTATTTGTTTTGTAGGAGATAATTGAAGTGTTTCAAAAGGCAGTAATTCGAATCAACTGAAAGAAAGTTTGCTTTGAATTTTCCTTTGTATAATTTGTCCAGGGCATGTAAGAAATGAAATAGTTTTGTACAATTTCCATATGAGATAGTTCGATCCCGTAAGAATCTAGAAAATTCTTGCCTTGAAACAGGAACCTAAATCTTGCATAAAAATTTCTCTCCTAAGAGCACAAGCATTAGGAAACCCTAATACTCTTACCCATTTCTCTTTCTCTCTCTCTTTATTTTGTAATTGTTCTTAGGGTTTGTCCAGGTCACACCAACTCTCCACTAGAAAATGCAAATATGCAAATATGTTCACATGCACCCGTTATCCTCACCGTCCATTTGTTCTTTGGATCTCACAAAAGAAAAAAAAATCTAAAATGCAATATGTCCTTTCAAGCGAATAATTGTCCCATCAACTCTCATTGGCCCAACTTCTCTCTCCTGCCTCATTTCAAATTTGAATCCAAGACCTTGCTTTAAACGGCTTAGCTTCTGACTTTTTAATTTAGCCTTTTTTGGTTTTTTAGGTTTTTTTACCTTTTCTTTTTTCTATTATTCTTTTGTATAGTCCATGATGATATAATGTTTTTTAAAATTTAATTACTCATAGAAACTAATGATCACTACAATGTATTTTCAGCCGCTACAATGAAAAAAAGACAGAAAAGACGGTTTATATGCAACATTGAGTAGGGCCGACCATTTTTCCTAGCTCTATTAAAATTGCAAACTTTCAACCATCAAACAGATCGAGTGATAGTTAGCTACTTATCTATTATTGTAAAAGGTGGAGTATTATAAAAAAATTATTTATAGAACAAGACAACCAGGGGACTTGGAAGCAAGCTGAAATAACAACAGAAAACAGCACATTTTTGAGAAATTAATGCTGATACAGAAGCGAACTGAAAAAGTACATCACTAATTCAAGTATCAATTCAACACATTGAAGAAATCATGAACTGAAAATAGACATCACTTATTCAAGTCTCCATCCAACACATTGAAGAAATCATGAAAGCATCATCTGTCAAAGAATGTATTCAGAAATGAACAAATGCCATCCAGTGTTTGCGATAAAAGGTGTAGCATACCACTCCTCTTGCTCGGAAACAGATGTACACAATGCTCCAAACCGTGTTAGTTATTCTTCCCATCGACTTTGACAGTGACATCTGGACGATTAGGGTGGACGGTCTCAGCAGCCGTCCTCACTGCAGCAACCGTCGCCGCAACGCCTGCATCGTGCTGTGAAAACTCAACGAACACATGCTTCAGGCTAGGCAAATGCTCTATACCAGACACACCGCTTGACTCATCTGAAAGGCCTTTCTCAAACTTAAGCTCAAGCGCTTCGACCTTTCGCAAAGCACCAGTCTCAAAGGTGACTGATGGCAAGCTGCAGTGAATGCACAACTGCTTGAGACTCCGAAATCCATTGCTGGGAAATGTGACTTGCTTCTTATCCCCAGACATTTGAGTAACATCACAAAATAATTCCAGTTCCTTCAAGTTGCCAATTTCGCTGATCTCCTGCATGACACTCCCAGAGCTATTCCCGACATCAGCGCATGACAATGTCAGTATGGCCTTCATCTTCCCGATCCCGCAAGGCAACTTGGCATTTCCGACGAGCAGATTCATTAGCTTTTCCAGCCTGACAATGCTGGGAGGCAGTTCTTTCACCCTTGTGGATCTCACATCCAGTGTCTCCAGGCACCTTAGATCCCCAATTTGCGCTGGGAGCTCACTGACATCAGTTCCTCTAAGGCTCAAGTACCTTAACAGCACTAACATGCAGAGGCCATCCAGGCACACTGAACCCTCACAGCCTTCGAGGTCCAGCACACGCAACACGCTCAGATCAGTCAGGTGAGGCGTGCCACTGGCATGACGAAAGATGGCCAATGAGCGAGCATGCTTAATCGCGTCATTTTGCACCACAGCTTGATCTTGTTTACTACTGTTCTGTAGAGATAGCCGGCGAACAGTGCCGTGGTTGGTTGAGACATCTTTCTTCTGAACATCTACAAAAGTGACAAAGTTCTCTTCCATGGACTTGACCACAATGAAATCATGTATTACTGGGTGAACTGTGCAGCTCCTTGGGGTGCCATCATGTTTGAGAAGCAATGGCTGGACCATGTTTCTAGTAATTAGCTCACTGAGGTAGCATCTTGCTGTTTCCTCTCTGCTTTCACGGTGTGGTTCACTGATGATTCCTTCAGCAATCCATCGCCTCACTAGGCGCTCTATGGCAATCTCGTAATTCTCCGGAAATATGCTTAGATACAACAGACATGTCTTGAGATGTGGAGGCAGATCGTTGTAGCTAAGATTAAATATTTGTTTCAACCTATCTAGATGTGAACTAGATAGCAAGTTCGATCCAAACCTCTGCCATTCATCTTTTGATGGCTGGTGGTGTGCTAACACGCCAGCTACGCTAGCTATAGCAAGCGGCAAGCCACCACATCTTCTTATGATTTGGGAAGAAACATCCTCCAAATGGCGAGGGCAAACATCCATATTCCCAAAAGCTTTCTTGAAAAACAAAACTCTGGAGCAGGCATCACTAAGGAGGCCAATCTTGTAAATGCAATCGCTGGAATGGGAAGAACAATCCTTTGCCAATGCATCGTTTCTTGTTGTGATAAATATCCTACTACCAAGATTTTTGTCTGGGAAACAACATTTGATTGTTGACCATTCTGTTCAACTTCATATATCATCAATGACGACAAGGTACTTGTTTCTCAAAATAAAACAAATGTATCAAATTACCAAATCATCCTTACATGATTCTGAAGTCTGAACGATGAAAATTGTTGAAATGCAGCAAATTAATTAGGCGTACCTCTTGTCCTTCAGTTTTTCTCTCAGCCTTCCGATCAGTTGGCCAATGTCGTCACTTGCTCCGTAGCCGTCGCCGACCTGCGAGAGTATGCCCTTGAGAGTCTTACCGGCAATGTCCGGCTTCTGTCCCAGGGAAACAAAAGCCATGCAATCGAAGGAGTTCTGCTCTCCGAGCCGCCGGTGTACTGCTGCAGCAAGCGTCGTCTTTCCGGAACCGGCCATACCGACGATGGACACCACCTTGAGCTCAGCCTTGCCGGCATCCATGACCATCTTGGCCACCTCCTCCATCGGCGCATCCAGGCCAACGAGGCCAGTGGTGTCAGCGTAGAGTGCGGTCCGCCGGGGGTCAAATCCCGCAGCGCACCGAGCGCCGGCGGGTCCCGCCGGCGCCTCGAACCTGTAGCGCTTCCGCTGCTGGCTCAACTCAACAACGCGCGCCTTGAGGTCCTGCATCTCGGTGGCGATGACGTGGCGGGCACCGATCGTCGTGATCTTGTCGACGCCGCGGCGACACCACCGGGAAAACCGGGAGTAGGTGCCGCCGGCGGTGTCGTGGCTGCCGGCGTCGACGCGGTGGGCGAAGAGGTCGACCCAGTCCTCGATGTCGTAGGCGAGCTCGCGGACCATGCCGACCCAGGTCCTGGTCTGGACGTCGGGGTCGTCGACGGACTCGCAACGGAGGAGCGCGGCGTGCATGGTGCCGAGCTCCAACTGGAGGAAGACGACGTCGCCGCGGACGCCGGAGAGCAGGTCGTACTCCTGCTTCAGCAGCTGGCCGAGCATGCCCGGCAGCGCGTCCACCATGCCCGACAGCGCGCCCAACGCGATCTCCATATCTCCAGCCGGCTCCGGCCTTCTCAGGATCTGGATTTGTGTGTGTCGCCGGCGGCGGCGGCGGCGAGGATGGGCGCGTGGACTTGCAGAGTCAAAGTCTTCGTTGCCTGGTGTTGATGACTGGGTGCGTGTAACATTTTTGGCTGCAAGTACCTGCTATTCTGGAACGGACTCCTTTCTCTCTCCATGGGACACTCTCCAATAGCCTTCATATCGGACCGGATTAAAAATCTAGAATCTTTTATGATTTTATCTTACTATTCTTTAGATTAGTAAATAATATGCACAGTATATTATTGTTATTATTTCATACATCGCACAATATTCATAAAACTATAATATATAATATATTTACATCGAGTTTAAAATACGCTACGTTAAGACGATTATTTTATCAGAAGAGATATAGGACTCATCAACCACCAATACTTTTAAATAGTAAAGATTTACATCGAGTTTAAAAACGGAATTATTTTACATAATAGGTCTGGGGCCAAATACTTACAGATCAAAAGTATAGCAGAAAAACAAAAATAACGGTGGGGTCAATAAATTGGGGTAAATGTGTGCATCTATATTGCCTAACCCTAGTAATATAGGCGCACAACCTTACGGCAAGTCTAAATGCTTAGAACTAGGTATTTAAAAATCCACCTTAGTTGCAGTCGTCAGCTCCCTGGCTTGGGGCCTCCTCGTAGGCATAATGGTCTTGTCCTCCTACTTCTGGATATGGTGATGCGAGGGTGAGCACACTAACCAACGTGCTCCACAAGTCAATACACAGAATGCAATTAAGTAACATGTATGGCTTGACAAAGGATAGGCTCGGGTTATTTTATTTGCCGAAAATTCACTTTTAAAAGATATAAGATACATATATAAAACTTCCTAAGACATAGCTATTTGGACTAAAATTATAGTGTTTGAAAAAGATATATGATGATAGTATTGGTACAGATTACATCCACCTTTACATGTCATCTGCACCATATATTCACTTTTCAGCGTTATAGCCGCTTACCTTATCACTGAGACAACACCAGAGCAACACAAAACCAGGACAGTCTATCGTCCTTCATTCTTCTTCCAAGTCCCAACCATAAAAACTATTTTTAAAATAGAAGTATATCATAGTTAAGTTCCCATGTCCGCTCTTGACCGTGGGCACGACTATTCAAATAATTTTGACTCTACAGAGTGTGTACACTTTCACCACAAAGATAATCCGCTCGTTGCCATGTATGATTCCTTAGTCATGCAGTTGAGTAAATCATCATAGTAACCTTTTAAAACTACCTGACATCTTGTTCTCATCTCACCCTATGGACTGATCCCACTTGCGATGGGTCTCATACGTTGCACGAGATGTTACTCACTATTACTTAGCACCTCCGAGCTCCACTAATCACCCTCCCCTTGGTGTCTCTTTAGCCACAACAGGCCCTTGCATTACCACACTTCTCCCCTCCCTACCTGTGAGATGAGTCCGAGATTCGATAGATTTACTCAGCCCACACACTCGTTCATTTTTAAAATAATGTTCATTTTTAAAATACATGACCATTCTCAACTACAACTCTCCCCAAAATTGTTCTTTGTATTTGCATATGGTGTTGGGGTGTCTTAACACCCCCAAGATCTAAGCCAGGCTAAGCCCGATGCATATACGTATTTTATTTTTGAAAGATTAACATCATAGATTTTCCAAAGGGGATATGCAAGGTTCACTGATTAATGCACTAAGAGGCATAATATTAGTGCTTACGTAAAGGCACTTAGTTAGAGCATTAAAAACAGACATAATATTGTACAAAAAATAACAGTATGTAGTTTATTAATTTCAATCTACATAATTTGCACAATGGGTATTCAAAATGATCAAAGTATTGACTCGCCTAGGTCACTGTTGCCTGGATCTTACTAGTTTGG
The DNA here is from genome assembly GCA_036346265.1 of Melocanna baccifera. Lineage (NCBI taxonomy): Eukaryota > Viridiplantae > Streptophyta > Magnoliopsida > Poales > Poaceae > Melocanna > Melocanna baccifera. The sequence goes on along the minus strand of CM070676.1, from coordinate 14,037,501 downwards.
GTTTGCATTTGCTTCAGATTCTTCCTCTTGAGCCTCATACGCTAATTTTGCGATAATGGAATTTTAAAAACAATTACAAGGAATCAACATAGCCCAATAAATTCTCATAAAAAATTCAAACAAGCTCAAAAATTCATGATTTTAGTTCCATTGGAAAGGGGGTGAATTTCGATGAATTTAGCAATTTTCTCACTAAATTTGGAGTTAAAATGAATTAGTTATGAATTTTTAAAGTTTACAGCCGAGTTAATTCAAAAAATAAAATCAGAAATCATTTAATAATCCCGAGGAGAGAGAGAGAGTATGTGAGACTGACATGTGGGGTCCACTGATTATAATATTTTTCCTTTATTTACACTGACAGGTGGGACCCACTGGAATTTATTTATTTCTTAATGCACCAGAGACTGATATGTGGGGTCCACTGGAATTTAAATTTCTTAACTCATCAGTGGCTGACACGTGGTGTCCACCGAGGTTATTAACTTCTTCATCGGTTTCACTGACAGGTGGGCCACAGGGATTAACTATTTGATGTGACGTTGACAGGTGGGGTCAGGTACCGGTTTAATTAAAACAGGGCCCACATGTCAGAGACTAACTAACTTAATTAATAGTCATTAGTATTAATTAATCGCACGCTAATTAAATCCCGCCGATGAACAGTGCTTCTTCCTCTGGCCGTTGCTGGTGAGGCTCATCGCCGGCGATGAGGGCGGCGGCCGGCCATGAGCATTCGCAAATTTGGCCAAAGCATTGGCCGGCGGCTAGCTCGAGAGGCGACGGAACAGGACACTAATGGTCACGGTAGTAGACAGTATTAACATTCAATTACTCTCTTGTGGAGTACCTCTGGATGGTCACGGTGCAGAATTTGAGGTCGGCGAAGCCCGGGCGTGGCTGAGGAGGGCTGTCGGCGTGCAACGGTGGTGCTCTGAGGAAGGCTCATGGCGAGGGAGTGGCTGGGCACGGTGAGCTTTGGTCGATGAGGGGGATGTCTTCGCCAAGCTCCAGGGAAGCTCTGACCGAATGGAATTGGACGGAGATGGACTCAGTCGTCGGCGAGCCCGATGGCTGGAATCGGGGAAGAAGAGGGCTCCGGCGAGCTACAAGCCACAGGTGACCAATTGCAGTGGGTGGGAGAGGGAGGTGGATGTGGGGAAGTGATCGGAGGTCGCGGCAGGCTTTTATAGCCGGCGAGGTGGGCTGTCCGTGTGGAGCTGATGGGGATAGCCATGGCGGTGACGGTGGGGCAGCGTGGCTACAGCGCAGTTGTTCCGAAGCTCGGTGTCACGATGAGATGACAACAGGGAGTCATTTATTTGCTAGGGGATGGAATGCGTCGTGGCGACGTGAAGGGAGCTGTTGTGGCTAATGTGAGGAGGGGCGCGGCGGAATGGACACCGCTGATCGGCCGTGCGCGGAAGAGATGGGGAGTAGGTGATGTGCTACGGGTGGGCACGGAGGCGGCATGGTGTGAGGGACGCGCTGCCGACCTTTGGTACAAAGGAAGCTCACGGGTGGGGGTGGCCGTAGCGGGATTTCGGGGGAGAAGGCACGGGCGCACGCGCGAGAGAAGGGGAACAGAGGGAGAACGGGCGTAGGGGAATGGGAGAAAGGGAGAAGGGGGGGGGGGTGAATGCCGAGCTGGGCTGGGTTGGCTGGATCCCTCCCCTTTTTCATTTTCTTGTCCTTTAGATTTCATTTTCATTTTAAATACCATTTGTATTTTGAGGCTTGGGTGTGCACATATTTTAACATATATTTTATGCATAAATTCTCAAAATGTTATTTCAACATATATTTTATGCATAAATTCTCAAAATGTTATTTCAACATTTCCAAATTTTATTTTTACACTTCCTACATTTTTCTCATGTCTCTTTTTGAATTCAAATGATTTTGGCATTTTGGAAGTGTGGAGGATTTTCACATTGTGAATTTCTATTATGAATTTTTGGATAAAGATGTGGATCATCTTTTCAGATTCGTATTTTCATTTAAAATTTTCTTTTGTGAATATATTCTTTCCCTTTTTGGTATTTCCTTTACATTTTGCTTTAGCATTACTTTTATATATATATATATATATATATATATATATATATATATATTTGTGCTTTCTTTTTATTTAATGGAACCTCAACCAAAAACCAATGAACCAATGAAAATCCAGAATTTTAAAATGCCAAAAAATGCCACAAATTCAAAATGCCTCAAATTACACACTATCCATAGGTTCAAAAATTGGAATGTTACACTCCATGTGCATGCACAAATCTTCGCGATGTGAAGGCTATCTCCCATTTCCCATTTGCCTCCTTTTCCCCCAAAAAACCGAGTGATGTGCTCGTGTTCTTCCCACTCCCAACCCGGTCTACATGGAGGCGTTGGATTCCCGTGGAGACGTTCTGCCCCTCGATGGCGCCACTCCTTTCTCCATCCCTTCGGCCACCGACCATGCTGTCGATGTCAACTACATCATGCAAGGATTCGCACTGCCACCGCTGAGAGGCTCCATCCGTTAGTCGACGATCTCTACACGAGAGGGCTTCCCCTACCACCGATCTCATTGCGCACCAGTAGGGCTCCCCCTATCATGGAGGAATCAAAAGGAGTTGATCTTTTGATTTTCAAGGTATGCCTGAATTTGAAATTTTTTCCCTATTACTTTCCTTTTTGTTTAAATAAAACTGAGTAGCTGTTATCATATTCATGTAGAAGGTTATGGCTTCATTGTAGGTTGATGACCAAAATTTGTCCTCCCAAAATGTGCCAAAAGTTGACATGATGTTTGAATCTGAAGATGATGCTTATAACTTCTACAATTTATATGCTAGAACAGTTGGATTTAGCACACAGATGAGCCACTCAAGGTTGCGAGTAGATAGCACATTGGGTTTCAAAGTTTTTGTCTATAGCAATGAAGGAAAAAGGAGTAGCCATACTAGATATGAAACCAAAAGGAATGGGCCAACACACGAAAATGTTGTAAGGTTCATCTCCAATTTAACGTTTCACAGGACGGGCTTTGGACAATGCAGAAGGTGATACTTGAACATAACCATTATCTAGCAAGTCCAAGTAAGGCTCATATGCTGAGGACAAAACATCGCCTATCAAAACTAACAAGTGCATGGTTGATAATATGAGAGTAGTAGAAATCAAACCGGCCGAAGTATTCAAATTCTATGAACAACTATATGGTGGAGCTGAAAATGTACCTTTCTTGCAAAAGGACTGTAATAATTATATTACCCGTGTGCGTGAAAAGTACATAGAAATAAATGATGCACAAACTCTACTGGAGTACTTGAAGAACAAACAAGTAGATGATCCTTCATTCTTTTATGCCATGCAATTAGATGAAGAAGATGGTCGCATAGTTAATTTCTTTAGGATAGACGATCAAGCCATTGTGGATTATTATTGCTTTGGGGATGTCGTGTCATTTGACACCACATTCCAAACAAATAAGTTTGATATGCCATTTGCTCCACTTGGAACAAATCATCATAAGCAGACCATTGTCTTTGCAAGTGCTCTGTTATATGATAAATCTGTAGAATCATTTGTTTGGCTTTTTAGAACATTCGTCACCACAATATCGGGAAAGTATCCTGAACAATTTTTACAGATTAGTGTGCTGCAATAGCAAAAACAATCAATATGGTTTTCCCAGGCACAAGTCATCACCTCTATTCATAGCACATATATCAAAATATTGCTAAGCATCTTGTCATGTGATCAATAACATCTAAAATTCCTTCCTGACTTTAAAAGATGTGTGTATGAAGATAGGTATGTTAGTCACTTCAACAACAACTGACGTGACTTGTTGTGTGCTTACAATCTTGGAGGAAAATGTTGGTCACAAAATTTGTATGCATTGCGTGAGAAATAGGCTACTATCCATCGTTGTGATTCTTTTTGCACTGATGCGACATCAACTCAAAGGAGTGAAGGTATGAATAATGTGTTTAAGAAAGCTTTTCGTAGAAAGCTATCACTTTCGGAGCTCATAGAACATATGATAGGTGCCTTAATAGTCTCTGTCGAAACAAATTGTAGGAAGATTACAAGTCACACCATACTAACATAATTCTATGTGTTTCTCGGTTACCTATATTGAGGACAACAGCTAAATTATACACAAGAAATATGTATCCTTCCTCAACCAAATCCAAGTTAAGCTTATGAAATTCCTTGTGCAGAGTCGGCTGACTTTCCTTGATCATCACTGTATTGCAACAAACCATTTTGCTCAAAGCATCTGCTACCACGTTGACCTTTCCTGGGTGATAATGTATTCCAACATTATAGTCTTTTATCAACTCCAACCACCTTTTTTTGCCTGAGATTGAGGTCGGCCTGGGTGAAAATATACTTGAAAATATTATGATCCATGTAAATCGCACATTGATTTTTCATGAGATAATGACGCCAAATTTTTAAAGCATTCACTACGGATGCTAGCTCTAAATCATGAGTGGGGTAATTCTCCTCATGTGGCCTCAACTATGGTGAAACATAAGTTGCTACCACTCTTTTGTCTTGCATCAACACACACCTCAAACATTTGCAGTAAGCATCATAATAGATCTTAAAATCTTTGTTAATGTCTGAGCTTTTGCAAAACTAATCTCAAATGCTCCTCATGCTCTCTCATCCTTGGAGTAGATCAAAATGTCATCAAGGAACATAACAACAAACTTGTCCAAATATTCTATGAATACCTTATTTATCAGATACATAAAATAAACTAGGGTATTGGTCAAACCAAAAGATATCAGTGTGAACTCGTATAGACCATAACGAGTTGAGAAAGCTATCTTAGGTATATCTTCCTAACAAAATTTTATTTAATGGTACCCTAACCTCAAATTAATCTTGGAGAACAATCCAGCTCCTTTAAGCTGATCGAACAAATCATCAATCCTGGGTAAAGGATACTTATTCTTGATAGTAACCTCATTGAGTGCTTGGTAATCCACATACATACGACGACTACCATCCTTTTTCTTGACGAACAACACTAGCGCTCCCCATAGAAACGAGCTAGATCTGACATAACCCTTGTCCGATAACTCCTAAATTTACTTTATTAGTTTTGCTAACTAATTAGCAGGCTGTAACATGCTGAAATTTTGAATGAGAAAAATTGCGAAGAAGTTAAAACTTTTCTTGTATTTTGTTGACATCGCAATTTTTCTAAAGTACTATTTGGATTTTATTTTCTCCCTGGACTTTATACTATGCCAAACTATATTGCGAAGTAATTCCCAAGTATAAGTGTTAATACTAGTAATAAAAGGTGTGCATAATTTCTAACAAGGAAAGATGTGTTCAAAATCGTAGAACTTAATTTCAGAGTTAAGATAGTAAAGCAAAACCAAAAATTTAATTAAAGATCAGGATGAAAGAAAGCATGTTTGGGAAATTGATCTGAAAAGCAAATTTAAAGAAATCTAGAGTTTAGGTTCAGCGGCAAAATCAAACCTTGAGCTTAGAAATCAAGTTTACAGCTTAAAAATTTTTACAATTAAACCAAAAGTCTGAAACTTGAACCAAGGTTTCGAGTTCAAAACTTAGTTACAAAAGTAAAATCAAAACTTAGAAAATACCATTTATAATTCGGTTTTGAGTTAAGTTAATGCTCAAATGGAAAAAAATTCAATTTTATGCAGTCCTTTCCTTGGTAGTCTCTCCCCTCCCCCCTTCTCTTTCTCACTCTTTTTCTCTCTCCCTTCCACACGGGCCCTACCTCCTCTTTCTTCCTCCCTCCTTTCTTTTCCCTTTCCTCCCCCGAGCTCTGTCCTGTGCGATGACCTGCCCCACCCCAAGTATGCACGCGCGCTACCCTCGGTTTTTCTCCCATCGCCCCGTGCCATCAGTGCCCATGCCCTGCTCCCCTCGTCGTGTCGCCCTCCATCGCCATGCCCTGCACCGGCCATGCCCTGTCGCCGCCCATGCCGGCCGGTGGCCATGTCATGCTGACTCCAGAGCCCTTGCCAGGCACTGTGTCTGGGTCACCGACAACAGCCTCCTCCCTGCTATAAATTGCCCCCTGGCCTCCTTCATCTCCTCTACACTTATCCATTCTCTTCCTCCCCCTTTGCTTCTCCCCATTCTTTGAGTCACGCTCACTGAGCTTGGCCGCCGCCTCCTCGGCGTCCCAACCGCCCTGGCGCATTTCCTCCAAAAGTGGCCACGTCACCCCGAGACCCACACCCCTAGGAGCCCATTCTTCCGTCCAATTGAAGTGTCTCGGCCGGAGTTCGCTAGAACGGAGTTTTTCCCCTTCGCTGGCCGAAGGACGCCACCACCGTCGTCGTGCACGCTCCGACGAGTGCCCCTCAAATTCAACCGATCTAGAGCATCCTTGCGACCTCTCGAAGCTATCCCCAGCACCAATTTTGGCCCTCCTCCCCTCCGGTGAGCCGCCCACGGTGACCACCCGCCGCCGCCGGGCTCCCGTCGCCGGCCTCCCCTGGTGCCTCTCCGGCTCGGCCAATAGCTCAGTAAGTATCTCCTTGACCATCTCCCGCTTATGCTCACAAGGATTCTTCCCTTCCTCCTCCTAGTCACTGGCGGCCCGTTCCACCCCTGCCTCCGACCGCTTACGCCATCGCCGGCCACTCCTGGTGCCATGTCGGCCTGTGCTATCACCCCAGACGCTTCCCCACCCCAGGAGGAACCCATTTTACCGGCTGCGCCTGCCCCTCCAGCCGTCGATCATCGGCGACGACCCACGCCTCACCAACGCAGCCCCTCCTCTGTTCGATTTAGTCGGCCCCAGCCGAACACTCCTTCTGTATTCCTTCTTTCTTTTGTTTAAGAGTATGGCATGTGGGCCCACTTTGTTAAGGGACAAATTCAATTAGCATAAGCTCAAATGAAAGTGTAATAGCACGTAATCTAGTTATGGAGCACGTAATCTAGTTATGGATATACATATACATATAGGTATGATAAGTAATAGGAGGAAGTTGTTGAAAATCAAATAAGGTTCTAATAAAATGAAAATGTTAGAAGAGCTAATTCCGAATAGTTGCGTGTCCATAAGGCTTGATAAAGGATCCAGAATAATAAGATGTGCTTTGTAATTAGTTTTGAAGTATAAGAATGTAATTATGAAATTAAATAAAGAGGCTCATGCGGATTAAATTAAACTTTGGTTATCTTTGTGCTATATAAGGGATTAGTAAGTTAACATAAAAATCTAGGTGTGATCTATCTTCCAATTGGTAGGATAATGAGGAATTGGTAAATTGGAATATTTTTAAAGGTTAAACCATACACAAATTGTACACTAATGAGAGTATGTATTGAACTTGAAATGCACAAATAAAGAGTTGATGCAAAATAGTATAGGTGAAAGTAAACATGTAAATAAACTTAGATTTCAGATTTAGAATACTGAAATTGCATGTAATTAGAGATTAGTTATTAAACAATTGTTTGTCAACAGAAGTTTACATGAATTAAAAATAAGCAAGGCTACTCAGGATAAATAATGACCAGTGAGGGCGAGTAAATTGATCACTTTGCTACTAGGAAATTAAAATTTAAGTATTCGTTTTAAGTCAATAATCTTTTCGTGGGAGATAAGTTAGAAAGAAATAGAGCTTACATCGGAAGCTAACTAACATGTGGTTTAAAATCTTGTATGTCATTCAACGGCCCTATAAAAGTTTAATCCCTATCATTAGCATGCCACCAATGATTAAGATCTTGATGGTGGTTTTAATCGAAAATGATAGTTGAAATGTAAAGTTGGGTCCACGAGAATAGGTTCTAATTAAAGTTAAAAACCGTGAAAGATAATAAATGCGTATCATGAGGCATCAATGACCCTCAATTCTCAAAGCATCGTAAACTAAATGTCATATCAAAGTATAACTTTGTATGTCTATTAAAAAGGACCCATGGGTCGCCAATCATTAAATATAATCTCGCTAACCTACACCTTAACGAATAAGTTAATGCTAGGACCACATAAAATGATACGTCTCCAATTGCTAGAAGCATGAACTGTAAGACTAATTTGATAAATCAAAAATCGTATACATTGTGTATATAACATATGCCTTAATTCATAAATATTAACCCCGATAAAATAATGCTCGGCTAAATTCACGCACCTGTTTATATGTCTAACCTGACTCATGAAACTTTCTTAATAAATATAAAGTATAAAAGAAATTATTAAATAAAATAGGTCGAGCCATGGTATTCTACAGGCGGCTATGTCTAGCCATATTCTACAGGCGGCTATGTCTAGCCATCTTTAAACCTGAAGCGAAATATTCCTGTGAATACTCCTTCCGCCGTAATACTTGCTTTTCCTTTTCGTCATTCATCACTCTGCTCCAACCCCGTTGACTCCGTCAATTCTCCGCACTCAACCAATCCTACCTAAAATCACCCTTTAATCCATAATAAAGTTACGTCAAGATTATTTGGATTTACTTAGGTCTTCTTGAGTTATTTGCGTTTATTGGATTCCATTGTTTAGCGCAACTAGAAATTGGAATCATGGAGAGTCAATGGATCCAGCGAGACAAAGATCCAGAAGAAGATGAAGACCAGAAGCTCGAGATCAATAAACAAGAAAGCTTTGAGTGAGCTCAAGACCGCGGTAAACCGCGCAAGGCGAGTTAATACTTTGATCATTTTGAATTCCCACTTTAGTAAATTATTTATATTTAAATTATTAAATGTATGCTGTTATTTTATGTGTAATTTTATGTCTCTTTTTAATACTTAGTTAGCGGCCCTTTTATCCAAGTGCCAATATTATACCCTCCAGGCACATTAAACAGTGAACCTTGTTATATCCCTAGGAAAAGCTATAATGATAATGTTTCAAAAATAAATTACGATTATGCTTATGGCTTAGCCCTGTTAGTTCTCAGGGATGCTTAATTACCCCAAACATCATATGTAATTACAAGAGTGATTTTGGGAAAAGTTGTGGATAGAAATGGTTGTGTATTTTAAAATGACCATTATTTTATGCCCCAAAAATCCTCTGTTGCTTATACGTCTGGGCGGATGGTTTGGGGGCAGCGTGCATTGGAGTGCACTAGTGTGGATTGTGGTAGAACTGCCCAGATAGCACAAGGACTGAATCGGGTCATGACCTCGTATTGTAAAATCGTACAGCCACAAGTCTGCAAAGTGCAACTTGGCTGAGTAAATCTATCGAACCTCGGACTCATCTCACAGGTAGGGAGGGGAGAAGTGTGGTAATGCAAGGGCCTATTGTGGCTAAAGGGATACCAAGGGAGGGTGACTTGTTTCTCTGTCTTACTAGTGCTATGGGGAGTGGAGCCTGGAGGCGCTAGTAATAGTGAGTAATATCCCGTGTAATGTATGGGACCCACTGCAAGTGGGAGCAGCCTATAGGGTGAAATGAGACCCCGAGGCCACATAGTTTTGAAAGGTTACTATGACGATCTACCCAACCGCATGACTAAGAAATCATGCAGGCAACGAGCGGATTGTCTCTTGTGGTGAAAGTGTACAAACTCTGCAGAGTCAAAACTATTCGAATAGCCATGCCCACGGTCAAGGGCGGACGTGGAAACTTAACTCGGATATAGTTCTATTTCAAAAACAAATTTTGTGGGAGATACTGGGAAAGAAAAATGAAGGACGATGGATAGTCCTGGTTTATGTTGCCCTGGGTGTCGTCCCAGTGATAATGTAAGCGGCTATAACGCTGAAAAGTTAATATGCGATGCAGGTAATATGTAAAGGCAGATGTATGTGCCAGTACTATCATTAAATTTATTTCAAATACTATAATTTTAGTCCAAATGGCTAGGTCGTAGAGAATTTCTTATGTATTATATTTAAAAAGCAATTTCTGGTAAATAAAATAACCTGAGCCTATTCTTTGACAAGTCATGCATGTTAAATAATTGCATTCTGTGTACACTACTAGATTCCAACCCTTTAACCATGAAATGCATCGCAATGACACTAAATTAGTTGCAATAGGTATGTGCTATTGCAACGTTTTGCCACAATCATGGTGATATGTGCACAGTATTGCCTCTAAAATATTGTGTTGCGATAGTCATTGAATTTGTTGTAATAAGGTGGCTTTATCGCCACCATTTAAAAAATGGTTGCGAGTAGTATGACTTTATTGCCACGGTTGTCTTGCGTTGTGATAATATTGATATTCGTGGCAATAGTTAGGAGGTATTGCCACCTTATAGAAGTTCGTTGCGAGTGGGTGAAAATATTGCCACAATTTTATTGCGTTGTCATAGTCATCAATTGCGTTGCAAAAGGTTCCTATGCAATGCGTATGAAATGAGTTTGTATTGCCACGAAATAAATTTGTTGCTATATATGATGATTGTTCGTGGGAATAATCTGTTATTGCAACGCTTTGTTTTCGTGGGCCTAACTGCTCAACGCAAGGGCCGAATTGGTGTGAAGGAATTATATTATCTATAGTTATTAATTTCTAGAGGTGATAAAAAAATTGAAAAGTGACAACTAAAACGCAGTTAAGGAGGTCTCACTTGACAAAACAGGAAGGGATAAAAAATTAGAATAGAAAAAATAAAAACAAAAACCATGGGGTGTGGAGAAATCGAACCAGCAACCTCCTAGCTCGGAGGCCAAGGCGTTTACCACCAGACTATTGTACCCCACTGTCAATTATAATTGTAAATTTATATTTATCTAAGCATAGTAAGCATCTGTGACTCGGATACGCTCATGTCTTGCACTTCTCAGTTAAATATATTATTTAACTGGAAGGAATTATTGAGCCGCATTAAATATTATCAGGTGAACTCTAATTTAATTGGGTCTTTAATTATTACTAGTTATGTGCCCGTGCGTTGCAACAGAAAAACAAATACCATGCAAATAAAGCAGCGAAAAAGAAGTTGAAGGAACGGATGGATGATTTTCAGGTACTGTGAATGTCCAACTTGCCGTGTCTGTGATTATTCTGCTGTTCTGGGATTAAATGTTCCCTACAATGCACAATGATCTTAAAATACAATAGACAATTAAACTACTGCCACATTTCCATTTGCTCCTTGGAGCTATTAGATATGCTTCTTAGAGCAGCTGGGAGAAAGGACTGTGCTTTTCTATTCATATGAACCATCCAAGTATAAGACTGATCATATAGCTCTTCATAAGTGGGGAAATGGGTTTATTGATACTTGTATGTTTTTCTTAAAGTAAAAGAAAGCATTAATATTGCCCAACAGTTAATGGTTCCGCTTTTTTACTTTCATTAACTCCCCTGATGGTAGAATTCTTGAAGAGCTTTATGTTCCTTAAATCATTATGAGCACTTGAGTCTGATGTCTCTGAAGATGTTGTGGAACAAAATTTAATGTAATAGCTGGATGTCCGTGCATTGCTATGGCTAAAAAAAGTCAACGTTGATGTGAATACCATACAAAACCATTCCATTTAAACATTTTTCTATTGAAATTTGGACCAAATAACAATATGATGCATACATATCATGTAAATTTGGGAATGTTTCAGTTTCAAGCTTCTCCTGGTTTAAATTCTCGAAATTGCATTACCAAACCCACTGCTCATGACTAACACGATGTCTAAGCATGATCGTATAAACAAATTCGCACAAAAACACACCACAAGCAAACATCTAGACGACAGAGAATACTACTACTATGTGAAGCACATGCTTACAAAAAGAGATTAGTCTGCTGGATGCTGCTTCCATGACTATAATAACAATGTAGAATGTTCATTCCAGATACTGAGATACATGTCAACTGTTAGGTATCATATCATCATTACTCCCCATGTGCATCTACAGCTCAAATCAGACTAACATAAACACCTCTTATTACACCTCAATTCTCGAATTCAAATTGATTCTGGTATCGTAGTTTCCCAAGATCAAAAGCTATACATATGGAATTGAGGAATGTCAGATTGTAAGTGCATTAGAAGATAGGTGAAAGGATCTTAAATGAATAATCTGAAAGACATCTCCGAAGGTAACATGTAGAAAAATACAAAAGAGTACTACAAAGTATCAAAAGAGAAGAGGGCACAGTAAGCAAGGAGCTTGATTATACAACATCAACAGGAAGGCCTCCAGCAATTAAGTGCACGACTATCATGTTTGGTTGGCAGCAGCCGAGGAGCAGCATGGTCTGCCAAAACAATAACATGAATAACTTTTTTAAAAAATATACAACTGCTATGCATCAAAGGGACCCTTTCTCTTTTGTTCAAATTGCAGACAGATACCATCCAGCACCATTTCGATTAACCTCAAGCTCATGCATTCCATTACACCTATACATTTACCAGGCCAAGTATACAAAGATTTCTGGTAAAGTGCACAACCCAATAACCCATGGGTGCGAGTAAAGCTTCAGAATTGAAATGAATACGCACCTCGACGTATATCTCAACAGAGAGGATGCCACACATTGATTCTGATGGTCAAATGGTTGGCTGTTCTCACAAACAACAAATGATCCTCGAAAAGATATTTGCAAAGTTCAGAAAGGAAAAAAAGGAAATACAAATCATATAAACGTGAAGCTAAACCCTTTTACTATCCAATCTGAAGGATAGCAAATAAATTGCAGTGACTCACACCTGCAATGCAACAATAGGAAGGTTGGCATCCTGAAATCTAAGGAGGTGGGAGAATGTCTGCAGAAACAGGTATCTGATGAAGTTTACAGGAGACTACTATCAAGCACATTACATTGTGAAATGAACTACCTATATTAAGTAAATAGTCAGAACAAACACTAACCCCAAAAATGCTATGATATCAAAGCAATGTGACCTAGTTCTATATATCTGATCAGTGATCATCACATGATGCATCCGGTACCTCTGCTATTATACCCAAAGGATGTACAGAGAGGACAGACACAACAGAAGTTGAATCAAGATAAAAAGTGAAAATAAAGATACATATGTAACCATCTGAAAGAATTAACCAAGAATCTTGCTGTTGCTTAAAGTACGTACGCCTGCATAAGATAGAGAAATCGAGTAAGTAAACCTATCTACAGAAAATATTAGTGGTTCTTGTGAATTTTGATGATACCAATTGCTTGCTCCTCTTTTATGTGCTCTTTTGGCTCAATAGAGAACTCCAAACCTTGAACTACACAAAAATCAGAGAAGACAATTCACATTATATGCAACAAACTTGAACTTTGGTACCATCGTCAGGGGTAAAGAAGAAGAAGTCGACACAGTGTCGAACATTGTTGGTTCCGTGGCGGTTGGACAAAGGAGGCGATGAGTACTGAGGGGAGCAGCTTCAAGCAATGGCAATGGATGCCACCACCTCTTGGCCTCATGCTCATTGTAGCCATGTCCTCTGTTCCAAACATAAATGACACTACTAGATTCCAACCCTTTAGCCACGAAACGCATCGCAACAATAACGTTATGTTGATTAGTGATTGATGAGTAGAGCAATTTGTTTGCTACGGAACCTTTTTGGCTTTTTGTCAGAACATTAATTATGAAGAGCAAAATTGAAATTCCCAGCAGAAGTGGGGTAATTCATTTGGACTAAAACCAAGCAACGGTGAGAGATTATCACTTACATATCCAGAAGCCAAAATAATAGGATCATCCATTACTCTCCCGTGCAACGGATCATACTAAGAACACAGCATAATTGTGGGATTAGTGTTAGTAAAGAGGTAAAGATGGCTCAATAAATTTAGTTTGATCTAACTGTCACACATGATGAAGACACGAGGAAATGAAGACAACGTGCATGAGTGCATGGCAACGGAAAAGAAACAAATCACCTTATAGTTCCTTAAGGACTCTCCGTTTCAGAGTTGGGGTTGGGATTGCAGTCCAGATCGGACTCTCCCCTGTAAATCACCTCATATATATATAGCTTGTAGGTCCAATGATGGGAATCAAGAAGTAATAAAGAATCTATTGTCTCACCTTTGCTTCCTTGCCGTTCTCCTGCTGGCGACTCGTCAAGCCGACGGTCCAGGCCACCGCCGGGAGCAGGGGCGGGAGAGCGGGAGACTCCACCACCATCGTGAGGTTCCTGCATCCTCTCCCCTAGGGCTCCTGCGGCTGCTACCACCTCACCCCTAGGGCACTGCGGCAGCCACCACATCTCATGTAGGGCTTGGTCGCCACCAATGGCTTGGGAGGTATCGCCTCACCCTTGGAAGGTGGTGGGGAAGGCTAGGGAGCGGAGGTGCGGGGAGCGGTGGGAGCGGAGATGGGGAGGATGGGGAGGCGGAGGGAGATGAGCGCGGTGGAGGATGGGGAGGCGGAGGGAGGAGGCGCGGGGAGGCGGAGATGGGGAGGCGGAGGGAGGGGAGTCGCGGTGGAGGATGGGGAAGAAGTGGGAGCGGACGCGCGGGGAGGCGGGGATGGGGGAGGATGGGAGGCGGAGGGAGGTGAGGCGCGGTGGAGGATGGAGGATGGTGGAGGATGGGGAGGCGGAGGAGGGGAGGATTTGTTGATGAAGTGGTAATGTTTACAAGAAAGAGGGCTCCACTTATTGGAGTCAAAAAGTGGAAGATATAAAGCAAAATGTCAAAATTACAATAGCAGAGGATTTGCTAGTAAGTTGCATCTTTTTATTTGTTGGTAAATAAGCATGTAATTCTGTAATTACATACGACTTCACCTTCACTTTCTGTTTCAATCCAAGCAGAGTAGGTTGGATTTTCCAAACATTGAGAATGCAACGGAAAAGATATGGGACATTGCTAAAGAGCGGTACAAAGGATGGCGATCAACATTCAGTTCTACATACAAGGCATACAACACTTACGCTGAGCGAATGAAACATAAGCCTGAAGATATAGACATTGTCGAATGGTACTACTTGATAATGTATTTTGGAACTGAAAAATTCAAGGTTCAATTTTCCTCTCTGCAATTACCAATTAGTGAATGGAATTGAGATAGTAACCATTAATGTATGGACTTGTACAGTTGATGCACTAGCAATAGCAATTACAGACATATATGCAGCAACATGTGTTACAGACATATATGCTTTTTACACTTTTGTAAGGAGTAGTTAAAATATATGGTGACAAGAATGATTGGTTTTTTACACCTTTTTACACCTTCACTTTATTTTTTTAATACATATATGGTGACAAGAATGCTTTGTTGAGTGCACTTGTAAACTTTTTTGCAGAGGGTTAGCAGCCAAAACTCTGAAAACCGTCAAAAACAGAAGACCAAGCATGTAATGGGATCCAAACCGTTCTCCCAATGTAGCTACGAGTAGGTAATGAAAAATTAAACTTATCTGATTCTTTTCTTAAATGATCAATTGTTCACAAGGCACAATGTTTGCCATCTTAGAGACCCAAATATCGGAGAAGAGCCAACTGATCTGACTCTTTGGATGACTACCCACACGAAGAACGGGGAATGGTCAAACAACGCTTCTAGGGATGTCTATGTGAGTAGTAAATTTAATTTGTTCATGACTTAGTACATTTTTCAGAATTTTGTGTATAAAACTTAACTAATTTAACTTCTTATTTTCTCTTATCACACTTAGGATAATGCAACCTTCAAAATTACTGACCTATCAACAGAGCCAGATAGAGACTTCCTTACAGTTGAAGAGGAAAACATTGCTTTCCAGTCAAGTTACAAGGAAAGCACCGGTACCAAATCATGCAAAGCTCATGGTCATGGATACATGGCGAAATATCCCACACGAAGCCAACTGTTGAAAGACAGACTTGATGAACAATCCCGTGCTTCAGCTGTAGCCTAGCAAAAAAATAATGAGCTTGAAGATGAGGTGCAAATGTTAAAGGAACAAATTACAAATGGAGTTGCTGAAAGGGAAGAAACTAGGCGAGAGATGCAAGAGGAACTGGAGAAGGAAAGGAACGCAAGAGAACAACTTAGGCAAGAGTTCCTTTCATTGCTAGCACAATAGAGAGAAGCAACATTACAGGTAATACATGCAGTACATACGCAGGCATTCTTGCCGCTGTTTGTTGTTGATGGCTTGCAAGACCACCCACCCTAACAGCCCTAATGTTTTTCCTCATGGTCCATATGCGGGCTAACCCAGAAGTATATTGAACATAAGGAAAGCGAGGCTAATCAAGTGAGGAAAACGAAAACATGACAATATTGGACAAGACTAACCGGATAGTACATTGAACACCACGTAAAAGACACACGAACATGTAGAAGAAACATTACAACAGGTAACAAAATTTGCAAATAGTTTGCTACCATAAGGGATTTGGACTTTGTACATTCTATTGATGACCTCCTGATGTGTACCTTCCCTGAACTTCAATTGATGCATGCATGCTGAACATATTTTAATAGTAGTACACATCAGGATGCTAATATTTTTTATTCTAAATTTTACATTTGCAGAATGACCCAGCAAGCATCTTGACCACACAAAAAGATGATAGGCCACCTATTCGCATCACTCGAGTTTCTAATCTTAACCGAAGCCTCTTCCAAAATGTCACTGTTAATAATGGTTCATCGAACTTCATTCCTCCACAACAATTGAAGAATACTGCTGCAACTCGTTCGAAGAAAAGGAGGGACCAGCAGGTATGAAATGAAAGTGTGATTAATCTTCATCTGTCATTGTTCTTATGTCAAATATAGCATACTGTTCTAAACTACTAGAAAATAATGCCAGGTGAAGTAGGGCTACTATATATCGGTAAATGAAATGAAATTAAATAATTCTGCTGGAATCACTTGCTAAATACTTTGCTACGCAACAAAACTAGAGAACTCAGGATTGCTATTTTCAGCTGTAACTCGTATCTCTAAACTTGCACTATGATATACTTAAGTATGCGCTGCTGGACAATACTCACATTAAGGTCCCTCTTTATTGTTCATGTTCTATCAGGATGAAACAATTTGATTAGAGCAAGCAGTCGTGGCGTCGTCAGTCGAAATTCAACATGGCAAAGAAGCAAGGACAAATGGAATGGAAGTCACAAACTTTGTAGTTTAAGTTTGGAGATTGATATGTAATTCTGCATGGTGGCACTTTTAAATTATTATGTGTTGAATTAATATATGTGTTTTGATCCAAAGTGTTCCTAATTTGATTATTAATTTGCAACAACAAATTATAATAAAATATCATATGCTATATGCACAAATTTTGAATAAATGTTACGTTTGCCGCTATATGTTGCGATTCCACTATATGCCATGAACAATGTTCGTTGCTATATGATCTATTTGCCACGAAATATATTTCGTCGTAATAACTTTATGGCAATGAAACGCCTTCTGTGGCAATAAAACATAGTGCAATGAAACGGCTCCCGTGGCAATTAAACCTGCTGCCACGAAACGCCTTCCGTGGCAATATATCCTGTTGCAACGACATGCTCTCCGTGGCAATAGGATCTATCGCCACGAACCATTGGCGTGGCAATAGAATCTATTACCACGCAATATTTTCGTGGCAAATGATACTATTGCCACGACCAAACTTCGTGGCAAACGAATCTATTGCCATGGAGTCAGCCGTGGTAATAGCCTATATCGCCACGACATCACTCGTTGTAACAATAAACAATTGCCACAACACATTGCATGGCAATAACCATAGGTATTGCAACGAAACCACAATCCGTTGCACAATCTTTTAAGCACGCAAGTACTTGCCACGCTTACCAACGGAAGTGATGTGTTGCAATAGGTACATATTGCATCTATTTTGGCCCTATCGCAACGATTTCGCTCCGTTGTCCTAGACCTGAAAACTAGTAGTGGTATTGGCTCACGGAGCACGATGGTTAGTGTGCTCACCCTCGCTCACTCACAAAATTCAGAATCAAGAGTCGAATCGTTGCGCTTCAGCAATGCGCCAAGTCATGATGGAGAAGAAGACGAAAAGACCAAGAACTAGGTCGCGGACCCCCCCCAGTTGGTTGGCTATGGGCATGTTCTATGGGTCCCACCTATGTGCTTCATTTGCACTGCTACTTTCGTTGATTTTGGCCTAATCGCTCTATGTGTAAGTATTCTATTATAATTACGCTTCTACATGATATGTACTTTGATATTTAGGGAATAGTGTGGTGGAATCACAGAGAATTCTGGATTGTAAATCCAAGTCCGACATAGGCATCTGATACGGTCTCTTGGAAATTGGCAGAATACCAGGTATTAGCTCAATCGAAAACTCGACTTCTTGATCAGGTGGCATTTTGGAGAGATCATCTGGAAATATATCGGGATACTCCTTGACAACTAGAACATCCTCTAACATGATCCCTTTGCTCTGGCGAACCATAACCTTCACTGGCTCACTCATGCTAGCTGCAAATTTCACTTTTCTTTTATCTGAATTAACCAAGGTAACGGCTCTGTTTCCATAATCCAACACTGCTTGTTGCTTCTTAAGCCAATCCAACACTATAATATCGGCTGAGAACTCCACTCCTTGAATGGTTATCTTGACTTCAGGACAACCTAGATTTGTACTTAACTCGGAGAACTCGGAGCCCATGGATTGAACCAAAAGAACATATCCAAGCACAATAGTTATCAGCCATTGCTTTGAGGTAAAATTTTGAGAAACAAACGAATGCGAAGTTCCAGAATCAAACAAAACTATAGCAGAAACTGAATTTACTAGGAACTTACTAATCACAACATCAGGCAATGCTTGAGCCTCCTCTACAGTGGCATAGTTCACTTGACCTCGCACAACTGACTGGAGAACCTAACTGGCTTGACCTGACACTTGGGGTGATCCACATCCTAATCCTGAAACAGGGGTCTGATCTAGCATAGCTTCTAAGTTGAAACGAACTGGCATTGGGGCTTGTCTCTAAGGGAATTTGTTTGCGTAGTGTTTTGGCTCATGACACCTGAAATAGGTGACGGATGCTGCAGGGCTGACATTCCTCTGTTGTTGATTGCTTGACCCGATGGGACGGGGTCTGGACGTGAACTGATGTGGCACTAGGGCTGGCATCTTGAATCCTGATTACTATGGCACACAAGCCTGTTAGTATGTGTTGAAACAAGCTTTATGGGACTGATATAGCAGAGATCCTTGATTCATCATCTTTTTCTTGCGAGACTCCTCCAACTCATGGTGACTTTCCTCAATAAGCATTGCTTTATCCACCAGATTCTGAAAACTGGCATAATCATTTTTCACCACCTAAACTTTGAGCGTTGGGTTCAATCCTTTCTTGAACCTTTTCTGATGGGTATCATCAGTGGCAACATGGCTACAATGTGAAGCTTTTAAGGGTAAAACTGCAGCTCACATCACACACTACTACAAATAAAAATCAAAACATTCTAATCGCACTTTCTAAACCATACAAGGATCTAATCTAAAAGCTCTCACTTGGGTGCTGCCAAGTAGGGCTCACTCGACTCTCTTTCGAGTCATTATAGATCACCCACGAGTTTCGGACTTCCGGTATCTACTCTTCTACTATGGCTGGAGTGAAGTGCCAAAGATACTCCTAACGGTTGCCTGCTATGCGTCATCTCTCCTAGGGACTCGATGGCATGGGCGAAGGTAGAAGTGCTGGCAGTTGCGATTGAGATCCCTCTATGGCTCCCTCCTGCTCTGCTACAGTGGAAGTAACTACATATTGCTCCTTGAACTTCCGAATGAGCTTGAGCATACTGATCTTGTACAGTTTGTAAAGACGCCGGATGGCCTTGTGTACGGCTCTTTGCGTGGATACTCTCCACAAGTACCGGTGTACTTGAAACTATGGTGTAGAACTTAGTTGTCAATCGTTGTGGTGAAGTACAGCATGGTGATGCATCCAATGCATTGACCCTTTGCCTTCTCATCCTTGGTGAAGTAAACTGGTGACCTCTTCAATCCAAGACTCCGCAACAAAACTCGGAGAAGTCCTCTCCATCCTCTAATCTAGTTGTAGGAAGCTTGAGACATCTAAGACATTATAAAGGAAAAAAGTTAATTTACGGATTTCAAAAAAGTAAATTTTGAATAAGGTGGAGAGCAAGAACCTTAAGATAGAGGAAAGAGAATAGTGAGTTTACTAAATATCCAGTTTGTTTAGCTTGATATACAAAATAGATTTTAAAATTTGGCTATAGCGACCACTCTAACTAGGGTTTTGTGCTACAATCATGGTTCTAATACCACCTCTATTGATATCCAAATATGCAAATCTGGACTCTCTATGTATACCGCGCACTAGTCTAGGATCACGATGGTGCACACAGTCTAAACATAGATGAAATATCGTCTATATACACGATTAACAAAGAAAAAGTTTCAAATAATAATAATTATCAGAGTACAACCTTATAGTCAAGCTTACAAATTACTAGCCTGAAGGGTTTAAGAAACTAGCAGCGAAAAACAGAAATAAACATGGTAGACATTCAGCATGCCCACAGGCAATCGACTAGGAAGCGAAGTTCTAATCCACGAAGTCATCGAAGTATCCTCTTTTTGGTACCTCCTGCTAATATGGTTTCTTCTCTTAAACTGAGTAACAGCAGGCATAAAGCCATGAGTACATTGGTACTCAGCAAGTCGTTTGTAACAAAGATGCAATATAATATACAAGACTTATGAGTGGATAGCTAAAAGGTTATTTTGCAGAAATCAGTAATTTAAAGTAAATACAATAACTAGATTGAAAATAAACTTTAAAGAAAATGATAATAAATAAAAAACCAAAAGAATTAAATAGACTATAAGTGAACTAATCATCCACTTAATAAACCACTAGTGAATTACCTATCCACTTTCCAAAGTTATCTAACCCAAATTTTATGAAACAACTACCCTCATGTGGAATCACTGAGCATTGTCCATAACCAAGAACATGGCTATTCGAATAGTTTTACACTTTGCAAAGATTGCATAATTGTACCCACACGATGTGATTATCCTCACGTTAAAGAAACATCACAACAAGACCTTTGCAACACTCAATCACAACTCAATTTCGTCCGTTAAGGTTTTGCCATCGAGTAGATTAATCACCTAGTCGACAATTGCCTCTCTTATGCCTCATGGAAATCAGCAACCATATTCAACTCAATAGCAAAATTGAAATTGAAATCTCATAAATTAATCAGTCGAGTCTATCCCATACAAGACATATAGTTTATATGATAAGGCTCAGATCAATGGTGCACAAAGTTAAATCCTTAAATATTACTTAGGCGAGATTTCCACATCTCTCAAAGTGAATTCACACTTCCCCTTTTACTGCACGATCACTCATCCAAGTGAAAACCAACTTTGCAAAATCAACACTAATGACACACCAATGTTATATCACATAAAATTTATAACTATGTTACTAACCACGATTCAATATCTCATTAAGTCAAATTAAATATTTGATTACATGTGATGATGAACTCAACGAGACTATAAACATGGCTAAGCAAATTAATTGTACAACCTATGTGACAACTAGTATGGTATCACTAAATAATTTTTCCATCCTTTGGTGACAATGGAATCTTGGCATTTGAATTATTAAGGAAGGAATTAATCAATTATGACAGTAATTACCAAGTACAAGGGTTTGTAATAAATTAGCAATGTATGATAATTTAAAATAAAATAAAAAAATAATAGATTAAAAATTTTGTTCAGCATAATCAAAGGACATGACTTACCTTGGCATTACCTAATTAACTGCTCTGGATCTTCAAATCTTGTTTCAGCTCATTCGAAAGTGTGATCTAACGAGAAAGAAAACACAATGAAGCACAAAATAAATTCAAATAAACTTCAAAAACTTTAAAACAAGAACTAAAATATAGAGCTTGATTTTAGATGAATTTAGAAAAAAGAACGGGATCAATCGGAGTTAGGATGGAGAAGAGCGGGCCCTTGGAAAATCTAATCTAAAGAAAAATGCTGAAAATTAAAAAAAGTTACTGTGTTGTGGACTCGGCTTATGAAATAGCTAGTCTATGATAGATTTGGCTCATGGAACAGTGCTCAGATGGCTAGCTTGCTGACGTGGCAGCTAGGGCTGATGTGGAAAGACACGTGGTAGATGACGTGGCATGCTAATTTGGCACCAGGATGGCTCAATTTTGCTGACGTGGCATGACACGTGGCGATACATGATTGAAGGATCGAGGAGGCTGACTAGAGGGGGTGAATAGACTGTCTTAAAAATTCTTTTCTAATTAAAAATAATTTTTATTTGGTTAAAACCAAGAATATAATGCGAAAGCTAAACTCAAATTGGTTTAGCACAAATATAACCTAAATCAACTAGGTACTCCTAAGTACATCAACACTCTGCGTCCGTGCCAAGATTTGCTATATTAGAATGACAAGCAATCACATATAATTCTATGAATGTAAATTACTTGAAGGTAAATTGAGCACAAGTAAACAAACCACAATTGACATGGTTACTTTTTTACCGTGGTTTTCAGAGGTTTTCCGATCTCTTTTAATCCACATTGAGGTTAACCCAAACGAATTGGACCGACTCCAAGAATTAAGCCTTCCACCTCGATTCCACTAGTGGTGGCTCTTTCCCGCTCCAGGTAGGTGAGCTCTAACCTTCACAACATTGTTAGGTCTTATCACAACCTTCCTTGACACGATCACTACGTACAACGCCTTTAACAGTGTCTAGGAGTCGGCAAACTCCAAGAGTAACAAGTCAAGTCTCTCGTTTGACTCTCACCACGTACATCGAATGCACAAGCTGAAGTAGATACTCAATCCACCCCTAGATGCAACACATGCAATATAGACCACTCTCCTTGCTCACAAGGTGCAACACATACATAGTTGAGAGGAGAGCCTCACACTAGCTCAAGAAACAGATTAGAGGTGCCAAAGATCTTACCCCAACCGGCCACAAAGGGGTATATATACCCACACTAAAAAAACTAGCCGTTCGAAGCAAAACTCATTAAAAATCAGAATTTTTGGTAGTTCTACAATTATAAAAATGGAACTACCGCTCCCCTCGCAACAGTCAGAAAACTAGCCGTTATCAGCAAAATCGGTAGTTCCGCTGTTCATTTTCCGGTACTACCGATGATCGGAAGTACCGCGCCACACATACAGAACTACCGCTCTCGCGGAAAGGAGAAGACCACCTCACAGGTGTCTCTCTGGAAAAAACATAAATCCGTACTTCCACTGCCGGTAGTAGTTTTAACGAGGCGGGTGCGAGAGAAATGAATATGGCGGCCACTGCCACCATCGTCGCCACCGACTTTGTTGTGTACAGTAACTTCGGGCTGAGTTTGGACTGACACGGCATAAATGCTGGCACGGTAAGCAAAGCGGGCTAGCACGGCACGATGAAGTGACTGAACCGAACTAGTACGGCACGAAGTGGTCCAAAGTATGGTGGGCACAGCCCAATGCCCACCTCTACCTGCAACGGCACAGGCGTGCAGCCAGCTGGGAGCTGTGCGCTGAGCTTTCGGCAATCGGCATAGAAATGCGGCGCGCGCGGGGCAAAACACGCTCCGGTTTCTGCTTGATCCGCGACCTCGAGGCCGGTTTCCACAGCTCACCCATTGCCGCGGTTGCAAGAGCCACGCTCCATACAGCAACGCGCGAACCGCGCGCATCGCCGTCGCGTGCAAGCGGCCGACCGGGTGCATTCTCGCCGTTGCATGTCGCTTTGCAAAGCCTAGCTGTCCCTGAACTACGTGTTGCACGAGCCGTCAGCCTATCACATCCAACGGTGCAAGCGAGTATGCATGTACCTGGATCGATCAGGCGGAAGCGGAGCAAATTAAATCCTGGGAACAACCACCCGGTGACTTGCTCGTGAAATCATTTTGAACTACTCATATGGACCCTTTTAAGCTCAGGCAAGCCCTTGTTACTTTGTTTGATCAGTAACAATACCAGAGAACAACCATCGTATTATTGTACATACTGAGCTAGCCAGCGAGAGCACAGCACATTTATTTTGAGCTGATGAAAATACTTGATACATTCGAATAATCGAATTAAGTAAACTAGCCATAGTTTTCCTCATCACCATTTTTCTTGAGCATGACTCAAGGTCGACATTACTGCTAAAGTACAATATAGCTGGTAATTGTTGATCATACCTAGCTCCTCTTAGCGATCTTCACACTGCTATTTTTATTTCTGATCACCATTTCCTTGGACATGGCTGAGGGTTTTTATTTCAAGAGTGCAATATACCTGGCAATATATTAATCATGCAAGCCTCCCCTTAGCAAGCTGCTTCACACTGCTATTGGCTCCACGTAGAGTAACGTTATCATTTCTTTGATCTCGTGAGAAGAAGTGAACGCGTCGCCGCGCTTATACATGTTATTCACCGTCCTTGCAAAGTTAACCACCGTTTTTGGCACGACCAGTGGCTGTTCAGTCGTCGGCGTGACGTAGTGTTCTACCATATCCTTCCATGAGTCCTCGACGAGTTCCTCCATCTTTTGGCACGCGTCGTGCATCGTTGCTCCATGCTCCTTCATGTAGCATTGGATCGTAGAGGCGCAGTGGTCCCCAGTTTGCTCACGCTGCAAAAAAAAAAAGGTAATAGAAAACACGCCAATTACATATATATGGTGCATGCATGAGGTAAACGAAAATAACTTCAAGATGCAAAAAAAGATGGATGCAAAGTCACATCCACAGATGGTAGAGATGCAGATTAAGGACCTTGCTTGATACAATGTCATTGGAGAAGCGCACAAACATATCGAAAGACCTGAAAAGCGGTGGGTAGCTCAAAACCCACTCCAAGATGTCCATTGCTGCTACGTCATCCATTCCAACAAATGAAGCAGATGCTAGTGTAAAGCCTCCACTGCTTCTGGTTGAGACCTCAAGATGTTCGTCCATTGTTTTTGGCACATAACCTTCGTCACGCCATTTTAGCTCCTCGGCGTATGCCTGAACTAATCGCTTTAACTGCATCCGTTGAATAAGAATACGTGTAAGATCATTTTAGAATTCAGATGCTGATACAATTGCCAAAAAAATTATGAATTGATCAAGAAAACTTTTTGCTAGTTCGTATAATATAACTGTATTCAAGAGAAGAAAACATTTGTGCAGCTATAGCGTTGGGATTGATTCTGCATGCATGTCTTGGCAGCACTCAACCGTTATATATATATGTGTGTGTGTGTGTGTGTGTGAATTAACCAGTTTGATATAATCGAACAAAGTACTTGCCACTTCTTTCAGATAAAACACACGATGGCTCTTCTCATGTCCTAGCTCATCCTCAAATAAATGAAATGTCTTCAATAAATATAAGTAGAAACCCTTAATGTATTCTGGAAGCAGACCTGCCGCATTTTCATCCCACCTGCATTGTAGTATTTTAGCAACACATGAACTTTATGCCTACAATAAGAAAACCAATTATACTTCAAAATATTTCTAGAAATACGAGCAATGAATTTTCTTGGTTTTACATTTCTAATATGGATACTTCCATACTTAAATAAGAGTGATTTTTGCATTATCTTTTACACACAGACACAGGACATGTATTTTTTGCTACATTTTCAGACATTATAGTTTAAAGAATAGATCTACAGAGTGTTTCATATTTTCCTATATTCTTTGTTTTTTCCCGACGAATTGAAATTATAATAAAACTAGCATATCTACCCTGCAATTGTGTGGCTATATATTTTAATATAATTGTCTTTGATATACAACTCTACATTTTATAATTGAAATATAATTGTATTTATTATATAACTCTAATATCTATATATGATTAATCTGCACCGTTATAATCTGGTTCCACCAAAATAAGTGGTAAACATCTTTATCTTTTTTTTCGATTAATATGAGAATTTCTAGAATTTTTTAATTAGGATTATTATGAATTTTCTTAACTCAAAACGAAAGATGTGTCTTATATATATGTATCACCGGTTGTTTTATTTATATAGATTATGAGTTGCAGTTTACATCTTGGTGCCACCAATAGTCTTATCTCTACTGCTGTAAAGAGACTATTCCGTCATATTCATCGGTCCACTCCCCCTCCCACATCCCATACAAAATTGCTAAAAAACCAAAAAAGAAAATGGAAATAACCCCTTCCACAATCAAACTCCCAAATAACATGCAGGCCTCTAACTAGCTAGTAGTACGGTGGGTTCAAGAGGGATTTGGCTTTGACTTTTTGACTATTTACTATAGTAACTTACTTTTAAACAGTGCATTTTTAAAAAAAAGATAGTCTACAAATAAATTGTAATAGATATTGTATTGAGTTCAGCTATATTGGTCAAAATCACATGCGAATTTTTTCCTCTTCATATCGTCTCTCGTGAACAATCAGAATTCAAAAACCATAACCCAAAAACTAAAGCCAGAACTCAAAAGAATCCACCTAGTGTAGAAGTGCCCTCTCACTACCACTTTCGTGAATAACTGATATAGTTGAACTAGTCTCCACAGTTGATGGTCCATGCAATTCTTAAGTGAAATACTAAGGAACGCTATATTGTTCCCCTCCAAACCAACGGGATATGCATCAACCATTGGTTCCGATCGCTGCAACATGTCTATGAAGCACTAGAAACATCTAGACTATCCCTGTACACCCATAGGAGCGTATGTTTTCTCTTTTTCTCGTGAGTCCTCCTTACTCGGTCGTTACCACATCTCTCCTCCCAAACTCCTGTCTTCTTACTTTCTTTTCCACACTCTCCCATTTCCCCACCTCCTCCACCGCCTCCCATGGTCACCACCACCGTGTCCCATTTCCCTGTACTCCATGCATTTTCATCACCGAATATGGCCTTCTCCATCATCATTGGGCATCCATCTTCACCTAATTTGCTCTTCCCCATTACTACCAATGCTGGATTGTGTCATCTCCATTACCGTCGAGCTTTGTCTTCACCCGATCTGGCCCATCCATCATCATTGGACTTCATAGATTTGGCCTCCTCCATTCAAACATGTGTCAGATCTAGCACGAATTTGGCCTGCACCGATGTCATTTGGAGTCGAAGGCCGTGTCCCAGATCCTTGCGCACATGAAGCCCCTGCTCTATTGTTGCATGGATAAGCTTCATCGTCGAGAGGGAAACAACCCGAATCACCAGCTAAGGCCCATAAATGACCGCTCAGTGATAAAGGAGGTGGGGTGCAAAGACAGCCAGGTGGTTTGCCTTGTTGATAAAATTCCATTTTTTTGTGGTACTTTAGTAGACTTTACTCTGTTTATCCTTTAGTTTAATTTAGTTTTAATTTCGTTGTATTCTTTAATGTAAATACAATAGCGGTACTTGACATAGGTCTCTCAACGGAGGTTGTTCGCCATTTCTCCAAGATCCTAGAGCTCACTCAACCCTACGTACATCCCTGCCTCCGTGGCTGTGCTGACCTTCTTCAATCCATGGTGGAGGGAGAGGAGCTCGTGCCCTTCCTCCCTCGGTGGCAGGCAAGTTTTTTTAGTAGATTCATGAAGTTGAACTCCAAGTTTTATGAGATTTTATAAAATTTTATGGCCTTTCATAACCAAGTTTTATAAAGTTTCATGACTAGATTCTATAGTGTTTCATTAAATTTCATAAAGTTTTATAAGATTTTATGGTTAAGTTTCAAGATATTTCATTAAATTTCAAGAGGTTTCATGTCTAAGTTGACTAAATTTTATATCTAATTTTTTACAGTGTTTCATGGGGTTTAATAATATTTCAGGAGGTTTCATGTCTAAGTTGATTAACTTTCACGAAACATGTTTAAAACTCTACGAAACTATGTAAAACTCTTATATTTTAGATGAAATCCGATGAAACGTGGGTATACCGTTAGAAAAGTTTCTAACGATTGTACGTGCACTAGCCCTCCCAATTCTTAAAATAGAGATCTAAGTGAGGCATTAAGGCATAAAACTTTTGTCAAACCGTATTCATCCATAAAAAAAAACTACTGTCAAAATAGTTAAGAACATGTGCAAATTAATATGATTTAAAGATATCACTTCTGTTCTTCGGTTATTTATATAAACCCATGTCGATATTTTTGCATACACAATTGATGCCAAATACCAGATGATAAAATAAAAGTAAAAATATTTGCATCGAGTTAGAGATTGTGACACTGTTAATTGCTTGACAAGTTGCATACTTTCTTTGGTTGTAGCATATGTGTCAAAGATATCATCTAGTATGGTCATAAGTCTGTCATCTTTGTAAGTATAATCCGGGAATGAGAATTTTGAGGTTAAGTAACATGCCCGTTCATCCAAAAATACATTTCTACTATTCTATCTCTAGAAAAACTCAACTTTGCTAGTTCATGGAGCTCCTTCCACCAGCTGCAACGCACATATATAGAAATTATCCAATTAGCACTTTTATGATTGAAATGAAGGGAACCGTCTGTTACAGAATGAGAAATCTGAATAAACTCACAGTGTGATCTTCTTTAACTCCTCACAATAAAGAAGTTGTAGAAGATTGAAATTCAATTTTGCGAGCTCCAATATGGATTCATTTCGTGTAGCCTCCATTTCATAAATAGGGACGTAGTTTCTCATTTCTACTATGTGAGCCCTTCGGAAAAGAGGTGCTTCAAGGGCCAGAGAAACTTCGTTTGCTAATGGTGATTCCAATTGTTCTAATACACCTTCAAGGTGACTTGTAGTGAAGATTATGGCCTCATCAAGCACTTTCTCTCCATGAGTCCTAAGGTATGCTGCATTATATAAGCTTAAAAGACTTCTTGTATTATAGTCAACAAAATTCCCTTCCTTATCTTTAAAACTTAGGAATTCATCTGCAAAGTTGATCAAGTAATGAATATCAGCCATTTATGTTTTCAAAATATACATGACATACAATAGTGGGTTAAAGTATTTATCATACTAAAATTTTACCATAATACTTCCAATTAATAGAAAATTACTTGCATGCCAAATTTTATTTACATAGATTATTCCTTGGCTATATACAATGGGACATATCCAATTAACTTTTTTATTTATAGTCCGACTTCAAAGTTGAATTATATAATTGTTTGTTATTCTTAGATAAATATATTCCATTCAGAAATCTTCTTTGTTAAAAGACATTTTCTGCTTCGTAGCAAATAAAGGTAATCTAAAGGTGGTTTTTACAGGTTTGCACTCCAAATTTACTTCTCCTCAGCCAATTAACTAATTTATTACTTCATCAATCGGTAGAATTTGTTTGTGACGACTAAATGTAAGGAACATTGATAAGTAAAGCACATTGATCTCTGTTGGAGAGTCGAACAACATATATTCATGATTAGAGGAGCTATAAATAAGAAAAAATTGAATCATGCTAACAAATTAATTATCAAAATAAGGTGTTAAACAACTTCATGTATACTAAATTACTAACAACAAGGCCTTACCAGATGACACGTCATATCCATTCTTTCGAAGAAGATAAAATCGGAGTGAAACTAAGTTTAGATCTTTATCGTTGTAATCAGAGTTGTGAACAAAGTGCAATAGCTCATTGATCTCATTTTCATAGTAGATATCCAGTCCAAACCGTTGTAATGTGATTATAAGGTCCAATATTTTTGGTACTTCATTTGTGCCCTTTATCATCTTCCTAACCTCTTCTCTTAACACTTCAGCCCTTTCTTTCATGTGCTCGTGCTGCAAAAGACAAGTATTAGTCCATTTTGTCAGCCAATTTATGCCCGTTCTAAACAGCTGCTGGCCAGAAGCTGTTTTGAATATATTAATTTCTTAACATGGCTTTTTTCTTTTTCTTTTGATATAACTTTTTTATTTTTCCTCTTTATTTTTATTTTTCTTTAATTGAATGGTTTAGTCAAAAACTAATAACCTCCATGGTGTCATTTTAATTAAAAGTCAAAAGTTATCAGCGACAACCGAATTGAATGGGCCCTAGTAAGTGTAACGCCACGTGTTACCTGAGGTGCAGTGGGCGGCTGGTAAGTGAGGAAGAAATCACCCCACAGACTCGGGTGGAAGGTAGGAGCCTTTCGCCCCTCTTCGTTGTTGCAACGAGCAGCTGTTGGCTCCATCTTCTCCATTTCAATCTTATTTGTTTTGCTGGTGTGTAGATGTGTCTGGGTGGCGATGCCTGCTGCGTTGCTTGCACCGGCATTTTATAGACGATCCTTACACCAGCAACATATTACGTTAAACGCCAAAATCATGCATGATTATTGACAGTGATATATAGGTAGTGACAGCAGTTGAGTTAGGTACGTAGTGGCTGCGAAGTACATTCGAAATCGGCGGCAAAAAAACGTGCATTGATTAAGACCGAGTAATCATTACAGTAACCGGGTAAACTAACCAATACTGGCAATGCATTCGGAGTGTAATTAACGATTAATTGTCTATTAGATTTTGACTGATCATTAGTGCAACAATTAAACTTTTGATGGTAACTCCCGTTCGATGAGCGCATATTGTTTTTACTATATTGACATTTATTATTGTGGTATTTGGTTAATTTGGTGCCCGCCGTATTTTTTAAGGAGTACAAGGAGGACGTACGCTATAGTGTATGTACACGTACGTCACATGCGTACACATGTGCATGTTTACTTACGTACTTGTTCACATGCGTACACATGTACTTGTTGCATGCATTGCTTGCAATAAGGCCGCCGATCGACGGCCAGTGGCACGTTGATTGAAGAATGCTTGTGAAGCCAAACTAGAACACCGAATGCAATCTAGAAGGCCATGTGTGGCCGGATGAGGATGGAAAGGAGGTTTATGGGACCTATCAAGTAAGAGACTGTTTGGTTGGGCTGAAATTTAGTGGTTTATATCTGAAATTACACTGTAACTGACAGAAATTACACTGTAGCTGATAGTGACTTATTTAACGTAATTAATTTAAAAAATAAAAATAGAAAAAAATATGTTAGTCCATCATAGATAATGCCCACCTTAGGCTCCGCTCAACTTCTAGTGATGCCAGCGGTAGCCTCTAGCAGTAGAGTTTTTTTATTGTAGCATTTTTGTCATTTTCTATTTTTTTTTGTTTTTTAGTATTTTTATGTTTTGTTTTTTCGTATTCCTTTGTATTGTCCGTAATAGGCTAACATGTCGCTTCTATTTTTAAATTTTTTAAATTTAATTATGACCAATAAGATAACTCAGATACAGTAAAAATTAGCTAGCTACAATAAAATTTCAGGTAAAAGCCATCGCTATTCCGAACGCTGCCTAAAGAAATATACATGTGGAGGAAAAGGGTGGGACCCCCTCCTGCTCGATGCTGGCAAGAAACCAGGGAGGGGGCCGGCTTAAACTGGAGAGGAGGCTTGAGGAACAAGGGGGGATCGGGAAGGTCCCAATGGAGAGCCAGTGCCACTGCTAGTGGTGGAAACGGGAATTAGCAAAGGTCAGGGTGACCAAAACTAGGCTTTCGCGCCCCTCGTGCCTTTCCACCTGGAGTCAACGAGGGCTGGTGACTTTATAGCAACTTAGATACATTGTATCATCAAATGCAAATCTTGTGTAAGTAATAAAAGAAACTAAGCATATTTTTTTGCGAGACTAAGCATAACTTAGTGGTAGGGCCGGCGGACCCAGCATTCGAGACGAGCCTGGTAGACCTCCTCCCATATGTGGTCTACACTGCTGGAGATGTCTATAACTTTGGAATTATTGTCCTTAAAATATTCTTACGAAAGATGCCAGCAGATAGTCTGTTCGCCTTGAAATTGACACTTCACACTTGTCCAGGGGTATAAGGAATGTGATCGAATGAACGTCGTCGAAGTGTGCCAAACTGCCATATGTGCCAAAAATGAAAGCTTTACTGGCCAAGCTTAATTCGCCGGCCGGTCGTGGCATCGAAGGATGGTGTCGAACTTGGTGCATGTGCATGCACGCACAAATGTTTGTTCAGTCCTAAATTCACACGCATGCAGTTTATTTCGGCTTAAGCTTTTTTATTTCAGTTTATTTTTTTACTATTTCTAAATTTCATCTTTTTTAATTTTTTAGCTTTTTTAGGTTCTTTGTTAGTTCTTTTTTTCCGTATTCATTTGCATTACTTGTAATGGGCTAACTTGTTTTTTCGATTTTTAATTTTTAAAATTTAATTATGCTAAATAAGTCACCATCAGCATATGGAATCATGGACCCAGCATTCGGGCAAGCCTGGGCGACTGCCCAAGCTGCCCTGCCGGCTAGACCCCCTCCTATATGCGGTCTGCAGGGTATGCCTCAGGTGATCAAGTTTCAGCTGCTGGGGATGTCTATAGCTTTGGAATTATTGTCCTTGAAATATTCTTACAAAAGATGCCAGTAGATAGTATATTTAAGGATGGTTTGAACATTGCAAAATTTGTCAAGATGAACTTTCCTGATAGGATGCTACAAATTGTTGACCCCGAATTACTAAAAAACCAATTGTATTTCTCATAGAAAACTCCAGCGGCTTCGAAGGATGAAGGCTCTGAATGTTTACTTTCAATGCTAAGCATTGGAGTTTGCTGCACCAAGTCGTCCCTGAACGAGCGCATGGACATGCAGGAAGTGGATACAAGGCTGCATGAAATTAAGGAGGCATATCTGTCGGGACCCAGAGTAATAATTCTAGGACCCTCTGTGTAAATCGTACTATCTTAGGAAAAATTAGTGCACTGAAACATCCCAAATTTTGCTTATATTCGGAAAGAATAATTTTAAATTAATTAATTCAAATTATTTGGATTTTTCCAGAGTTAAAGTTTCTGTTTAAAACTAAAAATTAATATCAATATAGGTTGGAAATATTTTTCTTAAGTCTAAAATCTCTCCAGGAATTTCTGTAAATTTTTAGATTTTTAAAATTTATTTGGTATTTTTCTAAGCATTTTAAAGCCTTCTAAGCATTTCTGAAAAATCCTAAAAGATTTAATTTCCAAAATCTCCCTCAGGCGACACGTGTCGTCCATCGGAGCCTTCCCCACCGCCGGATCAAATCCGCGTCGCTCATCTTCACTTACCCCTTCGGCCGCCTTCCCCTTCCCGATGGCTGACACTTGTCGCACATCGGACCGGCCAATGCCCCGCCGATCTAATCTCAACCACCCAAGCTAACTTACCCCTTCGCTCTTTATCCAACGGCCGTCGTCTCTTCTCTTCGCCACCCGTCACCCATTCGGTCGCTCGTCTCTCTCTCTCTCTCGCCGACAGGTGAGTCCCGCCTGTCAGGCCATTGTCCCCGCCCGTTTCTTCCTCGGCGCGTCGTCGCCATTAGTGCGCCACCCCAAGCTTCCGTTTCTTCGGTTTCCGTCCGTCCCGCTTCGCCATTAATGGCCCCGGAGCATTTGCTTGTCGTGCGCATTCACCCCCTGCCGTTTCCCCTCGAGTTATTGCCCATTTCCGTCGGTTGGAGATGAAAACCGTCGTCATTTACTCGGCGAACTCCTGCGACCGTTTCTTCCTCCGCAGTGTATAAAAAACGTCGTCGAGGAGCCCTTCCACCCCTTCGCGCACTCCCTCCTCTCCAGCCTCAGTCGCGCTCGCCGTCGCCGCACGTTTTCGTCGCCGTCGGTAAGCCGCCGTTGGACCTCCGCCGCTCCCGTCGCCCCGCTCCGCCCCTCGGTCCCCGCGCCAAGCACGCGTCGACCATCGCACGATTCCCGCCTCCGCGCCGCCCCATATCATCCGTTCTTTCCTCGACGGCACGGATGCGCCCGCGCGTCCCCATCTCGGCCGTCCGATCCGCACCTCGCCTCGGCTGCGTCGCCCGTGTCCGCGCCCGTCTGAGCGCGCTCGCGTCCGCGCGTCGCTTCGCGCAGCGAGCCGAGCCATGCGGCGGCCATCCGTCGTCTCCCGCCTCTGAACCGCGCGTTCTCGGCCGCTCATCCGGATCTGGATTGATGACCCCGATGCAACCACGTGGTCGATTCTCCACCGTCCGATTTGCAGCCGAGCGACCGCCGCGTCAGCCCTGCCCAGTCAGCTCGACGTGTCAGCCCTAAGCCTACGTGGCAGCCACGTGTCATGACACATCAGTTGCCACGTCAGCCGAAATCGCCCCCCAGGTGCCATGTGGCAGCCACGTCAGCAGCCACATCAGCTGACACGTGGCAGCATCAGCTCGTGCCACGTCAGCCCTAGCCGCCACCCCGCTTGCACTGTTCGGTGGACCGAGTCCACCGTGGACCGGTCCCACCTGTCAGCCTCTGTGGTTTTATTTAATTCCCTTGCTGACATCATTATTCCGGTTTTTCTTTAGGAAAATAATTCCTGCTGGCGTCATAATTCTTTTTCAGTAAAAATTTAATTCCAGAAATATCTTTTTTTCCTTTTTCTTGATTTCAAATCTTCCAAAAGCCATATCTTCCTCATTTTAACTCCAAATTGACCCATTCAAATTTCTAAATTCATCTAAAATTCCAAACTTTCATTTGGTATATTTATTATTAATTTTTGAGTTTGATTTTTTATTTTATTTATTTAGTTCTTCTCGTTTCTTGTGTAGAGACCGAATTCTCGAAAGATTTTCAAGAGCAACTTCGGGAAGATTCCAACCTAATTCAAGAAGGCAAGTCTCCTTGACCATTTTGCTCCTAAATTTTTATAAATGTTTTTGTGATTATTTTAAAATAATTGCATGGCTATGTTGTATAAAGTGATAATTTAATTTTGGAAAATTTAGTTAAATGCCAAGCTTGTTATATTGTCCTTTGGAAATTGCTTACCTTGTACCCTTGACAACATAGGATATTCTTTGACTCATAAATGAGTTAGTATTATCTGTTGAATTTAGATTATTATAGTATGCTTAGTTTAGCTGATCAATATTAAAATGCTCATATGGAAAAAGTTGTTGATGAATGTTTTGTATTTAAAGATTTGTTTAAACTAGTGGTAATGGATGTTACCACTGTAATTTTAATTTAAAAAGGAAATTTAAAATGAAAGCTAGACCAGGGTGGATGGAATGATTGTCTGGTGCGGTTTTAGCACGAGAATTGGGATTGTGAATGATCCACCCTAGTCGTCTAAGGACCGACTCTTGTGTTTGTCCAAACCAAGCAAAACAGTACAACCACAAGTTGAAATGGGTGCAACCTAGCTAATTAACCTATAATAGTTTAGTTTCTGTGTCACCATTGGAAAATGGGTACCAGGGATTTACTAGTTGCTTAAAGTGAGGGGCAGGGATTTACTGCACTCACAAGGCGCAAGAGGGGGCTTCTGAATGTGGTGGATTTAACCCTTCAGCGGTGAAACCTCAGCGGGTGATATAAAACTATACTAGAGTGGGTGAAAAGCTTTGTGATATTTTATCTGGGTCTTGTGCTAAAGGAAGCATGTTGACTGTTAAGATAATTTATCTCTTGTGAGAAAAGTTGTACGAACTCTGCAGAGTAATGAACTATTCGAATAGCCGTGCCCACGGTCAAAGGGTGGGCAAGGAATGCATTCACATGGTAGACATTTGATTTTGAATTTAAAAATAAAACATTTTGGAAAACTCAGGAGTGGATGGAACTCTCGTGATTTTGGTCTGGTGGATGGAACTAGTTCAGGTGGATTTAACCTTTATTTTGAAACTTGGCGGATATAACCTATGTGGTTAGTGTTGGTGGATGAAACCTCACTAAATTATTTATCTAGTTTCAATTATTGAAAATAAATTGTTTAACAAATTGCTTTTGAAATAAGTATGTAAATTTGAAATAAAATGCTGATTTATGCAAAAGAACCTTATAACCTTCCTTTGAGAAACCCTACATCTAATGCATCTCTCCCAAGACTTGCGGAGTACATTTTTGTACTCACCTATTGCTCTACAAATCAAATAGCAGAAGACTATGAAGCTCAAGAGGAAGATTACCGCTACTTCGAGGAAGCCGGTGACGAAGGTTTTGCCGATGACTAGGCTTCGTTTCCCCAGTCAATTGCCTGTGGCAGATTGTTGGGCCGTCTTTTTGAGATATTTTGCTTCCGCTGTTATCTTTGCTTTTGTGTAAGAGGTTCTATGAACCATGGTTGTAAGGCCTTGGGCCAAGAAGTGTGAACTTCAGTTATTATTGAAATAAAGCGTGTTTGGCAACGTATCATTTTCTAGTTAACTGTGTGTACTAGCGTTGATCTGGGACTAGTACTGTAATACACAGGGGATCTAGGAGTTTCCACTCCGGGGTCTCACATGCACACAGGGTTTTAACAGGGATACATATCGTGCATAACAACTATTTATTATAAGATAAAGTATGGGCCTTAAGACCAAGTTTTACAATAAAAGGGCACATGGCCAACTAAAACAAAATAGTGAAAATTAAAAATATAGAGGAACAACCCATCCTGCATGCCCACAGACGAATGACTGTAAGACGCAGCCTTATTCATCGTAATCCTCACCGAAGTTGTTAACATCCTCATCTGGCAACAGAATTAACCAAGGTGAGCACTTTAAAGTACTTCACAAGTTGCACCGGGGAATATAACAGAGTGAATGCATGCATATGGAATAGAAAACAAAGGCTTAATAAGGTTATTTGTGCGGAAAATGGTACTGAATTTAAATACAATAATATAAGTGTAAAAGCTGGATTTTAATACATTCATAAGAAACAATATTTTAACAGAAGTAATATCGTTAGTGTAGACTCCGACCTACACTAACCTAACCACGGGTATCCCACTCCGGGGTCTCACAGAAGTGGTATCAGAGCCAAACTTGACTGTAGCACAAGCCCTAGGTTTTGGCAAGCCTTAAGGATTTATGTTTAATACAAATTTATATACAAAAACATAAGTTCCTTTGCTTCTACTCTTCTCTTACTTAGTACCTTGTACTTTTCTTCCTTTTCACTCTATAAAAGTTTTACTGATCTCTCCTATTTTCAAATTTGTAGATGGCAGGTTCATCGTCATCAGCTCCATGGGATCACCTTTCTCACGGTGAGAGCGAGGGAGCATTTGTGAGTCTTCTGCGGCAGCTGATGCAGTTCTTGAAGTATACTCAACAGCCCATTTTCAGAGGACGGAATACCAGAGTTATGAATATGGATTCATGGACCATGGAGGTGTTCATTTACGCTCAAGAGGGAAATATGACTCCATTGAATGCAAGATTGAGCACCCTCGGACCCATTGCTCGGATGCTATGCAAGATGCAGCTCAGTTGGCGATTGCGGACTTGTGCAAGAAGCATAAGGACATACTACGGCAGTCACCCTTAGTTTCTTCCCGACTACGAGAGCAGGACATATTCATCCAGAGCCTTTCCAGATCGTGGTGGATGACCCTCGCCTGTCCCATCAGGTACAGCTCACTCAGGCGACCTCGGCGACCTACGCCAGAGCACTACAGGAGATAGGACTTCTTCGGATGCTTCTCACTTCGAGCTACGAGCACTCCAATACTCTTCGTGTGCAACTTATACAGAGTGAGACCGCCCACGCTGACGCAGACCAGGCAAGGATTGCTGTCGAGGCCGAAGCGGAGTGTCTTCGAGCTTCAGCGATTGCACCCACTCTGCCAGCCCCTGCTGCTGCAACAGTCAGATTCCCGGGACCCCGCACCAGGCTCACTGCGCGGAAGAGTGTGCGACGCCCCGGTCCACCACCCAGCATCGACATTGGAGGTTCTAGTAGAGGACGCCATCGCTCTCGTTCCAGATCGCCTGCCTTCAGCCAGAGTCGATCTCGGTCTCGTTCGCCGAACAACTGCGCTACGTGTGGACAGAGCCACTCCGCTGAGTCAGAGGAGGACCCAGAGGAGGATCCAGAGGAGCGTATCATCGTGGAGGATGAGTAGATGCTAGCCAACAGTATCCCTCCTTAGTTGTTTTTCGGTATTAGAACGCTTATAATATTTGATGTAATAATATGGACTGTACCGCGCCTTGTGCACTTGTGGTACAGCCATTCTTAAAACTAATTTGAATTTCAAAAGTTGTGTTCTCTAGCTGTTGCTTGGTTCTTGTGTGTGGGTTTGGGATGTTGTTAGTTGCCCTTGTTCCTTATCTATGCTTTTCCCTCTTACCTTGTGTTCTCTTGGTGGAGCTTCAGATGGTGAATACAAGGAGCAATAACAATAATAATCAAGGACCAAATGACAACAATGCCCCAATTCCGCCCCCGCCAGCTCAAGCCCCGAACTTGGAGTAGATGATGGCCATGCAATTGCAGCTTCTTCAAGCCTTAGCTTAGAATCAAGTTAATCAAGCTCAACAAGCACTTGTTCAACCACCTCAGTCCAAGCTTGGTGAATTCATGAGGACTCGACCTCCAATTTTCGCAGGATCTGCTGATCCGTTGGAAGCAGATGATTGGATTAAGGAAGTGGAACGAAAGTTAAATTTAGCTCAATGTAATGAGAATGAAAAAGTCTTGTTTGCAGCCCATCAACTCAAGGGAGTTGCAGCAAACTGGTGGGAAAAATTTTGCGCTGCACGCCAAGATGCTAAGGATATTGTTTGGGTAGACTTTGTGCGAGCTTTTCGAGCCACTCACATACCTATGAGCATCATGGAAATGAAAAGGAAAGAATTTCACCAACTACAACAGGAAATCTTAGCGTTTCCGCATACTTGAGTAAGTTCATTCGACTATCAAGGTATGCACCAGAGGATGTAGCAAATGATGATGCCAAGATTTGGAGGTTTATGGGAGGTTTGGACCCTAATCTTAAGGTGCAGTTAGTATCCAATGACTATCCTACTTTTCAGCATTTGGTGAATAAAGCCCTTGTTCAAGAAGATGCCCAGCGCCAGCTTTATGAATCTAGGAAGAGGAAGTTTCAAGCTCAACAGAATGCAAGTAGCTCTCGTCATCGTTCCACACCACAGCAGTTCAGCCGGCCTCCATTGCCCACTACAACTTGAATCCATAAGTTGGAACCCCCTCTTGTGCCATGTGAGACTTCTCGCGACCTACGCCACGCTCACATTCAGCCTATAGCGAAACTACGTTTGGACTGTTACAAATTATTTAGCCAGGTCCGTCCCATACTAGACTTATGGTAG
Source organism: Melocanna baccifera (assembly GCA_036346265.1). Lineage (NCBI taxonomy): Eukaryota > Viridiplantae > Streptophyta > Magnoliopsida > Poales > Poaceae > Melocanna > Melocanna baccifera. The sequence continues at coordinate 13,998,570 of CM070676.1, read as the reverse complement.
TACGGGGTGACTTTGTAAAGTAATTCACAGAAACGGTCCTTAACCTGACTTAGGCTCAACCACAAACCCTTGTGCTCGATAATCAACAACGTGTCACCAAACACGATGCATGCCAGTACCTCACCACCTAACCAGTAGCCTAAGTCCAAGTCAAGTTTTCTATTTTTTATTTTTAAATTATTTCATAATCTCTCTTGACTCACCGAAGTCAAGAATACGTTAATAGAAATAGTCATTCCATGTGAAACAATTTATCCTACCTAAATTCTTCTAAGCATGACTAAGCATTTTACTAAAAATGATTCTAGTTAATACTACTGTACTAACTAGTTTTCATTCTAGGTGACAAGGCATGTGAAATCGAGGTCAAATTGGCTTTACACAAAGGAACATGTAGAGTTCAAATCGTCTTTAAACTACATTTGAATACAATTAAGCATGTATATACAGTAAAACAACATAAATAAATTTGAAATACTAGCAACAATATGGTCAAAAGTGTAACTTGCCTTGCTCGAAGTCCTGCTGCATAAAGTCGTTAGAATCAAACTCTCCCGAATCGTCGAAATCTAAACATGAAAAACCAAATAAAATTCAAACATAAAATTTAGATAAAATTCAAAAATTCAAAAGGAGTACAGAAATGGATAGTTCATGATTTTAGAAAAAAATAGAAATTTGAACGGGTCCAATCGGAGTTAAAATAAAGAAATACGGGCTTCCGGAAGTTTAAATACAAGAAAAAGGAAAAACCTGATTTTCTGGAATTAATTTTGTACTGAAAAAGGAATTATGATGTCAGTAGGCTTTTTAACCAAATTATTTTGTGAGGAAAACTAACATTATGATGTGAGCACAATAATTAAATTTCTGACAGAATTATTTTTATATGGATAATCGGGCTTATGACGTCAGCCCTGGGATTTTTAAAATCGACGTGAGACTGACATGCAGGCCTGGTCCTCGGTGGACTGAGTCCATGGACTGGGATGCAACTGGCGTGGCATGGCCGAGGCGACGAATCCACCTGGCGCCCACGTCGGCTGCCACATCACCTCGGCCTACTAACGTGGCATGGCTGGCGGCGGCAGCGCTCGGGGACCGAGGGTCGCCGATGTTTTAGTGGGCGGCGGCGCTGGCTGAGTAGCGCACGAGCAAGAGGGGAGTGAGGGGAACTCTCTGGTACCTTACGCGGGTCCCGAGGGTGACTGGAGAGGGCGGGCGGCGGTGAAGGGCGGCGGTCGGGGGAGGCGGTCAGCGGCGAGGGTACTCAGCGGCGGAAGAGCTCGGGGACGGGGTGGCCGATGATCGCCAAGACACGAGGAAGGTGGGTGTGGCATGGCGAGGGGTGGGGTGGTCCGAGGCGGCGGTGATTTCTCATCGGAGCTCCAGCAGCGAAGGAGAGAGGAGGTGCACAGTGCAACGGACTCATAGGCGGCGAGGGAGGCAATTGAGTGAGGGGAAAGGGGTGGCGAGTTGAGGGGGACCTTGGGGAGGAATATTTATAGGCGGAGGGGCGGTGTCTGTGGGGTAATGGCTCGCCGGAATCAAGGCGGTCGTGAATGGCGAAATTGGCAGGAGCGGGCTTTAAACCGAGGGAAAACGGTCGGCTTGAAAGCGGCGTCGTGGAGGGAAATGAATGCGTGAACGCACGGAAGGGATTGGCAAAAGTAACAGAGGTTTAAATTTTCGATTTTGGGTGCTAATGGTGGCGGCGGCGTCGCGGGGAGGAAGAAGCGGCGGGGACAACGGGCTCGACAAGTGGGGTCCCACCTGTCGGCGAGAGAGGGAAAAGAGAAAGGGAGGGACGGTGGCATGGATGCATGACAAGTGGCAAAAAGGGGGATAGTAGGCCGTTAGATCCTGAGTGAACCGGTAAGTGAAGGGTAACGGCCAGGATTCAATCGGCAGCGGTTATTAAATCGGAGCCGTTTAAGTGAGGGCCGAAGGGGTAAGTGACCGTTGGCGACCGTGATTAGATCCGGAGGTGGAGGGGAAATATCTGGGTGCACCACACGTCGGTCCGATGGGAAAAGAGGGAGGGCAAAAGGGTAAGTGGGGATGGGCGGTGGGATTAGAATCGGTGGCGGTGGATCGTCCCAGGTTGTGACACGCGTCGGCTCGAGAGAGAAGGGAGGCGGGGAAGGGGTTTAAGTGAGATCGGACGGTGGGGATTAAATCGGGCGGGTTGGGTTGGCTCAGAGCGCGACACGCGTCGGCCCGAGGGATTTTGATTTAGTTTTCTTTTCAAGATTTTCTAGAAAAGTTAGGAGGCTTTAAAATATTTAGAAAAATATCAAATAAAGTCTAAAAATTTCAGAAAAATTCATAATATTCTCTAGAACCATTCTAGACTCAAAAAAATATTTTCAACTTATAATAGCATTTAGTTTTGTAAAAACACAAAGTAACTTTAAAAGTGAGCTTTAAAATTCTAGAAAATCACAAAAATTATTATAAATACAGAAATGACTTAGGAAAATTGTAATGAGTTTATTTTGACCTTTATAAAATGAATAATTTAATTTTTCTCACTTCAAGGCTTAGAATAAAATACAAAAAATTAAATAAAAAGGTACAAAAATTTTGAGATGCTACAATATCTCCGAGAATACTAAGGTAATACTAGCTTACTGATATGGTATGATTATAGTTTTGAGATCATTTATTACATGACGTGTTTGTGGTTTTGAGATTGTTTATTACATGACGTGTTTGTGTATTCCTTTCCCAGTATAATCACAACTCTTGCTACTATATCGTAAATAAGTTGAGAACTAAAGCCAACGCTCACATTGCAGATACCTGACAATTCTTTGTGGCTTGGACTGTTGTCGAGGTAGGATTGGCAATTATGGCCGACTGCCTCAACCTACAGCATGTGTTATCACTACTACAGAAATTATCATCACGCATCAAAACGTCATCAGACGGTTTTCTGAACCGTCTGAATTTATGGGTCAGTGATAATCAAAAGTTATCACAGACGGTTCGAAAACCGTCTGTGGTGTAAATATCACAGACGATTTTTAAGTAGAAACCATCTGTGATAGCTGATAATCACGGATGGTTTTTAACTAAAAACCGTCTGCGATATATAAATATCACAGATGGTTTTTAGTTTAGAACCGTCTGTGATATTTATATATCACATACGGTTTTTAGTTTAGAACCGTCTGTGATGTGTGAGTATCACAGACGGTTCTAGTTTACAACCGTCTGTGATGTGTGAGTCACAGACAGTTATACTACAAAATCGTATATGATAGTTCATTCTATACAAAAAAAAATTTCAGTTAGCCTCAGAAAATGTTAGCTATGCTTTTTGAAAACAAGCAAAAACAAGTAAATACGATATCAAACATAACAGAGAATATTTTATTTCCATTACAATCCACCATTACAACATCACAAGATTACAATCTACCATTACAACATTACAAGATTACAATCTACCATTACAATAGCAGAGAACATTCTATTTTCATTACAAATCGAGCAACAGAGAAGAAAGAAAATAGAAGATGCAGCTCTGGTAGACCTTCTTAGCAGCCGCCTCACTGTAAGCTCCCAGGCAGCCCTAAACCCAACAAAGTAATTAGCAACAATGGAAACTATATACGATGGAGACCTAAAGCCTACAGAATAAAATACTAGAAGAAACAATAGAGGGAGGAAGCTTACGATGCATTTGAAGGGAGGGGCGGATGGGTTCGGGTGAGTATTTATAGAGGAGGGAGAGCTATGATCCGTGGGATGTGGGTTAGTCGATTTCTATTGGCTGGAACTAGGTTGAGGAGGATTGACAGGTCCAGTCATCAGAGAAAAAATTATCACAAACGGTTCTTTATTAAGAACCGTCTGTGAAGCTATACATTTACCGATACAATATAAACAACTAGTCTCAAAATATAAAATAATAAAGTTCTATATGGCTTATATATACTCATCTGAAAGGTTTCGACGAGATCTACAACTTTGCAGTTGAGACAAACCCCAAATTTCGAAAGGAAGATTGAAAATTTTGGCAAAAATAGAAATCAAAAACTTGCGATTCAAATTTGAGGCTAAAGATGGCTGATTTTGGGGGTCTTCGAAGGCGACGAGCACAAGTTGGTCATTTTTTTGGATCGGGCTCGTTGTTAGATTTCCAACGAGTACAAAAACGTCGAAAACGGACACCATATGCAAAAGTTATACCCGTTTTACTAAAGGTGTGTTAAAATAGAATCCTACTCGAACTCAGCCGAAAAACTACAAAATTTTAGGGATGTGGGAGGCGAGAAACATATCACAGATGGTTCTTGATTAAGAACCGTCTGTGATATTCGGAATATCACAGACGGTTCTAGTTTAGAATCGTCTGTGATAATATAACAGACGGTTCTTATCAAGAACCGTCTATGATTGCATTTAACACAGACGGTTCTTATGAACCGTCTGTGATGAGGCGTCTAATATAAATGTTTTTGTAGTAGTGTATCCTTTTTCTATGGATTACTAAGATTGTTAGCTTTGGACGAATGAGAACTAAGATTTCAAATGATCTTGCTTTTCTTTTAGATTAAGTTGTCCCTGAATGCACGAATTGGTAATTTTATTCAAGTGGCATGGACTTATAGCCCTTTCACCATGGCCTAGTATAATTGCAATATGAATTATACATATCTTGTTTTACTATTAGATAATTCTGCTGGTATATGTCATCTAACCTAAATTTTATTCATAGGTCCACCGTTGGTTAGTTAGGGTAAAAGATGAACAAGGGATATGTCAGTGTACTAAATGACCAGATCAATATGCCACTGTGGGACTTTCAAAAAGTGGTTTTTAGCTTTTACTACAATACCTAACTTTTAATCAGAGTATTTTTTCAAGACATAGTCTAGAAGTTAATTGTAGCACATGTTAAAAATTCAACATTTGTACTATCTAAAACCGTACGTGATTATCTTTCTGTCCGTAATCTTTATTGCAAACAGCTAAAATTCAAAATTTTCAACCAAAAGTCATAAGCCATAGCCATATCAAACAGGCCTATATCTATCGCATTATGCTGCAAAGATACTTGAATTACCATGTTGTAACTAGACCTCAGCATTTTGTGGACTGGGCCGACAACAAGCCCGATTCATTTCGGGCTTAGAGTCGCTGCCCAAACCCGACCGGTTTAGAGCCGGGCCTTGGGCCACACTACACTTTTTCAGCGCTGGGCAAGGCATTTTTAAATATATTTTTGACTTGAATTACAACAATATCTAAGTTTGAGGGTCTAATTAATTACAACAATCACATAAATTCTGTTGAGGAACTCTCGCTGGCGACCAGTCCGAGCGATTCCTCTGCTTAGAACAAGAACGAATCAATCACAAAGCGACAGAATAATAGATTGAACACAGAGAGGTAGAGAGAACTCCTAGTGTTTCTTTTATTGCTTCATATGCATTGGGTACAAAATCAGCCATATGGCTCTCTATTTATAGGAGAGGGTGAGGTGCCCAATATGGATAGAGATTCGTTTAAACAGAAAGAATCCGTTTAAACGGAAACCCTTATCCCTGGTTTCCTAATACTCCCCCTTGGGCACTCATCCGACATACTCATGCCTCATTAAAACTCCATAAAAACCCAGTGGGAAAAATTTGGAGAAAGAGTACATGATGCATGTTATGCTGCGATTGTACGAATTGCCTCATTAAAAACCTTGGTCGAGAAACTTCAGGAAAACTCGTCAAGGGAAAAAGAGTACAATTCACCCGATTTCATTTAGCCTTGTGACTTTTATCCTCCGGGTACTTGATCTTGAGGATCAAGATTCACTAACGAGCTTGAGATAATTCTCCCCGACTTACGCACTTCTCTAAGTCTCATCATACCAATCCCTCGCACGCACCTTTCAAAACTAGATGCGGGAGGGACTTTGTGAATAAATCGCTAGATTTTCACAAGACTTAGTGTGCGAAGACTTTAATCTCGTCCATCTTTTGCAATTCATGAGCATAGAAGAACTTGGGGTTGATATGCTTTGTGAGATTACTCTTCACATAGCTCATTTGTACTTATGCAACGCAAGCGGCATTATCTTCATAGATAATAGTGGGGGTTTGCACAATGTTCATCCCACATGATCGCTGGATGTGGTGAACCATTCGGCGTAGCAAGCGCATTCACGTGCGGCTTCATACGCTATTATTTACGAGTGGTTTGTCGAGGTAGCTACAAGGCTTTGCTTAGACGATTTCCAGAAAATTGCAGTTCTACCACACAGGAATACATAGCCTATTTGTGACTTTGCGGTATGCGGGTCAGACAGGTACCCAAGATCTGCATAGCCAATCAAGTTCAGATCTTGATTCTTTCTCAGAGAACAATCTAAGGTCCTTGCTTCCTTGGAGATATCGGAAGATGTCCTTTATGCCCTCGCCAATGCCTTTTGGTGGGCTCTGCACTATACCTTGCTAATAGGTTCACGGCAAAGGCAATATCCGGTCTAGTGCGATTCGCTAAGTACATGAGTGCTCCAACCGCACTCAAGTATGGGAATTCGGTCCCAGACTTCCTCCCCTCTTCCGTAGGTCGGAAAGGATCTTTTTCTTGCTGTAAAGATCTCCCGATCATCAGTACTTTTGATGGGAATACTTTCTCAAAGCTGAATCTTTCTAGCACCTTCTGGGTGTATGTCGACTGATGTACCAAGACTCCTCTAGGGACATGTTCAAGCTGCAGGCCTAAGCAAAACTTGGTCTTGCCTAAATCTTTCATTTCAAATTCTGACTCCAAGTAGGAGCTTGCTTCTTTTATATCATCCACTGTCCCGATGATATTCGGATCATCTACATACACTGAGATTATCTGAGAATCTATTCAGGATCGTCGTACAAATACACAAGGACAGTCTTCATTGTTCGTGTAGTCTTTCTTGCAGAAAGTCGCTTAAGCGATTATACCACATTCTCGCCGATTGCTTGGTCCATACAGGACTTTCTAAGCTTCACACTGCATGATTTCTATTTGCTCTGTCTTGGTTGGAGAGAGGAATTCCTTGAGGACTTTCATATAAATCTCGAATCCAAGTTACCATAAAGATATGCAATACAACATCCATCAGTTTCATTTCTAAATTCAAGTTCACTGCCATTGAGATCAAGTATCTAAAGGTAATTCCACTCATGACCGGGGAGTAGATTTCTTCATAATCAACTCCAGGACGTTGAGTGAAACCTTGTGCTACCAGCCTTGCTTTGTATCTCACTACTTCGTTTCTTTCATTTCTCTTTCGAACAAATACCCACTTGTGCCCTACAGGGTGCACATGGGGAGGAGTGCGGCATACGGGCCCAAACACTTCTCTTTTCTTCAGAGATAGCAATTCGGTTGCTATTGCCTTCTTCCAATCTTCCCAATCTGATCTTTTCTTATGTTCAGCGAGCGATGCAGGCTCGGGATCAAGATCAATGATTGTGGTAATTTTCTTTGCGAAGTAGATATCGACATTGGCTGTTGTCCTGTTCAGGGACTCTCCCGTGTGCACATAATTTATAGCTATTTCTTCATGAGTTGCTTCTTCTAGAGCTTCATCTTGCACATCGCTTCTTTCAATTGCGATGTCAAGTTCCTTTAGTTGTTCGGCTCTGATGTGTGCGCACACATCCATGCCGATGGGGCTATTCAGATCCGGTATGTCCTTTTCAACAGGTGTCATACTTGTGCCAGGTCTCAACTGGCTCCCCTTCTCATTCTGGGGAACTTCGGTGATCGGCTGTGATAAGTCCTTCTTATCCTTTTTCGCCAGGCGTCCCCGGTTACTTTGGATTCGAGGAGCCGGAGTTCTCGTCCTTTTATTCTGAGGCCTCTGGACGGGATTAGGGATACCTTCAATTTTCTTTGGTATTTCAACCCTCTCCGGTGCATTGCGTGCGGGCACATGCGACTTAGTCACGCTCTTTAAATCACTAAAGTGATCGGGCAGTTGATTTGCTAATGCTTGCAAATCGATGATATTCTGGACCTCGTTTTCAGTTTCACTAGTGCGCGGGTCATGTGCAGGAATTCCCGTGGCTTCCCACGTAATTTCCCGACATTTTTCATCAAGGGGTTGATTTCCTCCCCCTAATGTCGGGAAATTATCCTCATCAAAAATACTGATCGTGGCTGGCAAGATGCAAATCTCCCAACATGGGTTCCAAATACCTGATTATGGATGCAGTTTTATAACCAACGTATATCCCAGTCTTACGGAGAGGGCCCATTGCGGTTCGCTGCGGAGGGGGTATAGGTACATAAACATTGCATCTAAACCTCCTGAGATGAGAAATTTTTGGTGGTGACCCTTGCGCTAGTTGTATAGGTGAATGGATGTTGTAGGCCGAAGGTCTAAAGTTGATGAGATTCGCTGCATGTAGGACTGCATGTCCCCAACATGTAGCCGGCAAATTACAATTCGCAAAGTGGTCGGGCAATAAATTTAATTCTCTTGATCAATGCCTCTGCCAAACCATTCTGGGTATGGACATGCGGTACCGAATGCTGAACTGCAATCCCCATCGCCATGCAATAATCATCAAATGCCTTTGAAGTAAATTCTCCGGCATTGTTCATTCTAATGGATTTGATGCGATGATCAGGTAACACATTTCTGATGCGAATGATCTGCGAGATCAATTTTGGCGAAAGCATTGTTTCTTGTGGATAATAAACCCACATATGACCACTTTGAGGAAGCATCAATGAGCACCATGAAATACCTAAATGGCCCTGAGATGGACTGAATAGGACCGCAAATGTCTCCCTGGATGCGTTCCAGAAATGCAGGGACTTCATCCTTCACTTTCAGAGTGGAAGGTCTAATAATTAATTTCCCGGTGGCACATGCAGGGCACACAAAATCTTCATGATTCGGGAAATTCTTCACATTAATGTTATGCCCGTAAGAATTGTTAATTATATTTCTCATCATCCTAAGACCTGGGTGGCCTAATTTGTCATGCCAGAGACAGAATAGTTCAGAGCTTCTGAATACTGTCTTCAGGACAGTGTACACTGCAGACGCCTTAATGTTGGTATAATATAGCCCAGTTTCTAGTGAAGGAAGTTTTTCTAATACCCTTTTGCCATTCTCTTCGCGCTTCGTGATGAGTAGGTATTCCTTACCGTACTCTTCTTCAGTCTCAACGTGGAAACCATTGGCGCGAATCTTTACTATTATAAAAGAAGGAGTTGGTGGTTGACCCGTCGTCACTCCTCTCTTCTCAGCCATTCGATCTGATTACGAAATTAAATCCGAACCGTCCGTCTACTAAACCCTAGCTCTCCCCCGCCGCCCACCTCCCTATTTCCCCGACGTATGGACCCACCAACTCCTTCGGCACCAACTCCTTCCGCTGTCTACGCTCCACATCCATTTTTCCTCCTCCCCTCCCTATTCCTGCGCGTCCCCTCCTCCCCTCTCCCCACTCGCGCGCCTCCTCCCTCCCTCCCCACCCCGCACGCCGCCTCCTCCCCTCCCTCCCACTCCGCTCCGCCTCCCCACCCGCGCCGCCTCCTCCCGCCGCACTCGCTACTTCCTCCCGCGCCGCACTCGCTACTTCCGCCGCCCTCACCTCCTCCCGCTGCACTCGCGTACTCCTCGCCTCGCCGCCCTCGCCTCCTCCCGCGCGCGCGCCTGCCGCCTCCGCCGCACACAAGTGTTCTTGGGCCAAGTTCTTGAGCGGATGGCGGTGTTCTGTGCCAGCGGCCAAGTTCTTCGGGCGGCGCCCGCTGGAGCTGTGGGTGCTCATGTCCAACCTCTTCCGTAAGGAGAGCGCTGGTGAGAACGCCGCCCCACGAACTTTGGTTGGTTGCTACATATGCGAGATTTTGGGTAGAGGAGGCGTGCTAGGTTTCTATTGCGGTTTATTTTGTTGGTGTGCGAGTAAAGGATGTGGATTCGGGTTGATGCTGTGAGGAGAATTTGGTTGTGTTTGCTCCGATGAAAAAATTATGTAGGGTTTTATTAGAGTTTTTTTGTTCTTGTGATGATCCGGGGACTCTTTTTTGTTAATTGCTCACGGATCTTTATGCAGAACGCAAGACGTGTTTGGGCTGAGTAGTATGGTTTGGTAGGAGAGTGATTTAGTTGGTTTCATCACGAAAACTTTGGGGTTTGGGTGCGTGTTGGATGTTTGTCGAACAAGTAGATCACGTGAAGGTATCGGCGCTCTACAATATTGTTCAATTTTGATTTCATCGAGAAAAGAAGGTCATGCCTTTTGGCATGTTTGTTGATATTCTAAATTGAGTGGATCTCGGGAGGCCAATTTGGGGGGCTGATCAGGTTTTTTCATAACTATAATAGAGTATGCAACGAAGAACATATACAAGGGTCCTGTGAATTTTGGTGAGGTGGTGTAGTGTATGCCGCCCAATTGAGTAGATGTAGATCATGTGAAGATGTTTGATGTTTGAATTGTTTTGCAGTCTTAGGTAGGGTTTTGACTTTTGAAGTGTTTGTCCACTATGAAGTCGAGGACGCCACAAGAGGCATGGATAATATCTGAGGTCCCTTTACGGGTTTGTTGTATACATGAAGTTTAGTGAGGTAAAAATTGGTGGTATGGACTTGGTGTTTTGAAAAAAGCCGACCGTATGATAATATTCAGTATGTTGTGAGCCATTTGTGTTGGTGGAGAAGTGACTTTCTTGTTTTAACGAGTGCACACTGAGCTGAGAACTTGGTATATGATATTACTTCAAGTATTTGATTGAGGAGATGCAAACCCTTTTTTGGTCAAATTGATGATTCAGTAGGCATGTGTAAATGGCTCATGCAAGTCTAAAGTATTATGCGATTAAGGATCCCAAGGTTCTTTGCTGCAGGTGCCTATTTCAGTAGATCAAGTTAAAATCAGTCCCATTTGATGTGGTTTGATTCCTTTTGTTGCTAAGTTTGTGTATTTGGCATTTTTAGATATATGTGTAGAAGTATATGGTAATAGTCAAACGAAAGGACATTCCTAGATCTGTACTTTTAATGGAGCAAATACAAAATTTCATTTCAATTCTTTTATAGTGTCACCCCAATTTCATGCCTCGTTAGTATTGGGCTAATGACAGAATGGAGGCAGCATCGTTCATGCTTTAAGCACTACTTGCGCTTTCCTAAACACATATTTCGTGGTCGTTGTGTCGCTTCAGGATATGTGGATGTATTTATCTGAGAACAAGAAATTCAATGACTTCAGAATGAGGATGCACTCATCGGCATGAGGCTAACATACCATATGCGATGCAGGGGCCTACAAGTGCAGATCACACTCATTGACATACTATCCTTCAGAGGTAGGATATTACTTGTAGTATTCTTATAGATTATGCTATAATTATATGTTTTTGGTTTCAACTAATTTTGGGACTGGTATATGATTTTGCCATAGGCTCTCAAACACAATGGCTCTCTGTATGCTCATGTTTACTTTGCCCTCAGGTTACCAGTGGACCCTCTGATCCGAATATGACCAAAAGTCTACATTTGGGAGGATGCATCGTAAGTTTTGTTTTTCATTTCACTGACCTTCCTTTTTATTGATCTCATTTATATGGAATGCTCACTGCATTATACCTATTTTAGCTGTTGTTGCATTCTTGCGAAAATCAAAAGCTGGTAAAAAGAAGAGCTTGCTGGGAGATTCGAATAATTCTGAATAACAACCACCATCTAAGGTCCTTATCCCCATTATTTGTTGTTTCGATTTTTTTGAGTTTTGCAGGTCTACATAGATTTTTTGAAGTTGCTAGACTAAATGTTTAACGTAATTTGATTGTTTTTGTTAGATAAATAGCACGGAGAACAGGTCAGTGCTTCATGTAGCTCTAAGTTCTCCAAGAGATGCAGTCATAAACAGTGTGGTGTGAATGTGGTCCCCCAAGTTTGGAGTGTTAAAGATAAAATCAAGCAGTTTTCAGAAACTTTTAGGAGTGGATCATGGGTACGCTTGAAACAATTCTTGAACTCTGGAAATGTGGTAGTGGTAGAAACGTAAAAGATTGTTCATTTGCTACTTCTTGGAATGCAGGTTGGGGCAACTGGAAAAGCATTGACGAATGTTGTGTCGGTTGGAATAGGTGGTAGCTTCCTTGGGCCTCTGTTTGTGCATACCGCTCTCCATCTTGGTAAACTATTATCTTTGTTAATTCGTAGGTTCTCGGTGAGATTATTTTACTGCAAGTTGCAAGTTTTGATCTACCCTGCCCTGAAAATGTTGGTAATTTTCAGATCCAGAAGCGGCAGAATCTGCCAAAGGGCGACAACTGAGATTGTAAGTGTATATGTGGGGCATGCTTTATGTATTGTGATTATTTATTGGCTTGACACTTTCTTTCGATGCTTGCAAAGAATTAGAATCTTTGCATAAGTTTCTAACCGCTGTTCTCCATCATCCTATTGACTAGCTGAAATGTTCGATGTTACATTTGCTTATATGAAGGAAACTAATATGTCGTTGACATTCCAACGCTAATTGATAGGCAAACCACTTGTTGTAACTTTCCATGCTTATTCCAAGGATCAAATATCTGACATAATTAAGCACAGGCTAAAGGTAATTCGTTTGTCATGTGACCAATTCAGGCTTATAAGTGTTCGTTAAATTATTTAAATTAAAATTGCTTGCTGTTAGCTTTTTGTGATGCCACTTATACAGGTTCTTGAGTATGATGTTTTTGAACCACTGGCCATAGAGTTTTGTGCTAGGGTAAGTCCTATTATCCTACAAGAACTCTCATTTATAGTTTCATCCTTCATGTTGGAGTATGTCAGTTTATCAGGTAGTATAGATTTTTTTTTGAGGAGCTATATACGTTTCTGTTTAGGAGAACACTGGGATGTATTCAATGGTGGCATCAGCATGCTCGATTATTAACATTGTTTGCTTAATGTTCCTTTATCAGAAAGTCGCTGTGACCTGGGACATGAGAAAAGCTCTTGGTGTTTGCAGGTAATCCACTTATTTTGCTGAGGCAACAATCATGTTGTTTGCAATCTGCCACCTCCATTATTAGAGCTGGTAAAATATAACGTATAACCTATTTTGAAACCAAAAGAATCCCGAATATAGTTGATGCATATGTACATTATTAGAGCTGGTACAAGGAGTAAAGATTGTTGTGTGTGGTGTTTGTTCTATCATGCTTCACTAATATGAAGTTTGATTTATTTACGAGTATGGACATGTATGTTTTGTTTGATACATGATGACGTAAGAAAAAGTTGATATTTATTATTCAGTTCGAGATCATATTTGATAGTATGCATCACTTTTATTTAATTTTCCGTTGCAACGCACGGGCACCTTACTAGTATCTTTAAAGTTTAAGAGAGTTCTAGTCGAATCTGGGTACAATAATGCGTCTTCAATGACCAAAGTTGTGCCCATGGGAAGTATAATTGTGGCTCTTCCGGAACCAATTATACATGCATCGCTTCCGGCGATTGTCGTAAGGCTGCCATTGCTCTTACGAATCGACTGAAAATACTTAGTCTCTCTTAAGATGGTATTCGTGGTACCACTGTCGGCAAGGCATACTTCTTCCATAGGGCGCCACACGTGATCTAATATAAGGTATTTTATTAATATGTATTAAAATACATACATCACATAAATAAAACACACAAATATTAAAACATATCATGCCATTGTAAACTGAATAAATGAATGAATTATTCCAAAATCATCCAACCATTATGAGAAAATTAAAACTAGAGTACCATTCATGCAATATCTAACTTGTCCATTTAATGCAAAATAAATGACAATTAACGTCTTATGCATTACGTACATCGACGGAATCAACTAGAAAATCATTGACTTCTTGGCTATCTTTTCAGCGTGATGTTCTCTTGAGAGAAATCATGGAGGTGGCGCCTCTAAGTCGTAGGGGTCTTTCTTGCCGGAGGGTCTCAACCTCCATCATTTCGAGCGTTGCTCAAGATGCTCCCCCTCAAGCTATTTGCCACGTGAGCTTCAGGCTGCCCTTTGCCATTGTTCTTCTGGGCTTGGTGGGCATCAATGACATGTTGCGGTGCTTTATAGATCCGCGACCAATGCCCCCACTTGCCACACTTGAAGCAACCTTAGTTCTGCTGGCCATAGGTTTTGCCACTCTCCTTAGCCCTTTTGTCACTTGGAGCATCGACTTGCCTTTCGGGCAACGGTCTTAGCCTTCTTTCCCTTCGTTTCATCAAGGGCTTTCGCACCATATAGCTTCGGCGTTGGCTTCACGGCCAACGGAGCTGCCTGGTGGCTGAGTGACGTAATTCTTGCAGAGAAGTTCGTCCTGAGCCTCCGCAACCTGCATCATATCAATCAATTCGGCGTACTCCTTGTAGCCGTCTTGACGATAGTTGCGGGCGGATTATACTGACATTGGGGTGAAAGGTGGGCGAGTCTTCTCAATCTTACGCTCATCCGTGATCGCGCTGCCACGAGTTGAAGATTGGTACAAGTCTGTGCAAAGCGGTGTACTCTCGACCGTCTTGAAATCGGCAAACCTTAATCCGATCCACTCCTACTCTGCTTGAGGAAGAATGGTGTACTTTAGCCTCTCAAACCGCTTCTTGAGTGCGGTCCAGAGTGTTAGCGCGCTTTTCTCCGCCATATACTCATTCTTGAGAGTAATGCAGAGGTGGTGCCCGAGAAATGAAGTGCCCGATCATTTTCCTCGGTGTGGGTTTGGCGTCATGTTTGTCCACCAATCCCAATAGCTGCGGAGCTTCTTGGCTCCAAGTACTATCTCGACATCGGATGCCCACGTCAGATAGTTCTTGCCATGTTGGGCAAGCTCCTCAAACTTTCGGTTCGTGATGCCAGTCATCTACATGTGATGAATGGAACATATAAGTTTACTTCAGGTAAACATGCATGAAATTATTTACTGCAGGTAAATAAATGGTACAATAGGTTCTCATAATGTCTCATAAATTTCTATGCATTTTCCATAATTTACTGCTAATTTTCAGTGATTAAAAGCAATTAAATAATTACAATTAATCAAAACAGTAAATAATTACAAAAAATACATAAAATAATAATGGCATAACGTGCGGGGCGACGGCCGTGTGGGTCGGCGGCGGCGGCCATGGAGCAGCAGCGCGGAGGGAGGAGGCACGTCTGGCGGCGGCCGTCTGGGCGGGCGCGGGCGCCATGCGGCGGCGGCCGTCACGGGGCCCGCGCGAGGCGGCCATGCGCGGGCGGCGGCCGTCGCGGGCCGGCGCGGGGCGGCCATGCGGGCAGCGGCCGTCGCGGTGCCGGCTGTTGGGCGCGAGAGGTTGGCTGCGGCGGCGGCGCGAGGCGGGCAGCGATGCTATCGCGAACACGTGCGCGGCGCCGGCGGCGGCGCCATGCGCGGCGCGAGGAGGCGATGGCGGCAGCGCGCAGGCGCGCGCTGGGAGCCGAGGCCGGGGCGTGGCGCGCGCGCGGCGTGACGCTGGGAGCCGAGGCCGGCGGCGGCGCACCGTTTGGGGCGTGGGCATGGCGACGATGGCGGCGCCTCGTGCGGGAGGCGGCGGTTGGTATGTGCGCACGTGAGGCCAGGGCCAACCAAACAGAAAAGGCAATGCAAAAGAAATTTTGTTTCTCATCTACGATGCAATCAACATCTACCCCGTTTCATAATCTACCGATCGACATTGTGTCGGCGACTTCGTGTCTGCTCGCAGTAGATTAGGGCGGATTTGCATCGTTTTCTACAGTGCAATCAACATCTACCCCGTTTCGCAATCTACCGATCGATATTGTGCCGGCGACTTCGTATCTGCTCGCGGTAGATTAGGGGGATTTGCACCGTAGAAAAAACCAATCTAGAACGCGAAGAAAAAGCAAATTCAAAGCGATCTAAAAAACCAATCTATTAAGTGCTTCGATGATTACCTTCGTTCACCGGAGCGATTCGTGCTGATAACGTGTTGAGGAACTCTCGCTGGCGACTAGTCCGAGCGATTCCTCTGCTTAGAACAAGAACGAATCAATCACAAAGCGACAGAATAATAGATTGAACACAGAGAGGTAGAGAGAACTCCTGGTCTTTCTTTTATTGCTTCATATGCATTGGGTACAAAATCAGCTATATGACTCTCTATTTATAGGAGAGAGTGAGGTGCCCAATATGGATAGAGATTCGTTTAAACGGAAAGAATCCGTTTAAACGGAAACCCTTATCCCTGGTTTCCTAATAAATTCAACAGTCCAATTCACACCATCTTTTCTAACCAAAAAAAAAAGAGACCTGTATGCATTCTTTTGTTTTTTTGACAGTAAGGGCAAGTCCATGATTTCATTAAGGAAGTGTGTTTTCTAGAAAGCATACTAAAGTTTGCCTTGAAACTGACACTTGACACTTGTCCAGGAGTATAAGGAATGTGATCGGATGCACGTCGTCGAAGTGTGCCAAACTGCCGTATCTGCCAAAAATGAAAGCTTTGCTGGTCAAGCTTAATTGGCCGGCCGGTCGTGGCGTCGAAGGATGATGCACGCACGAATGTACACGCAGGTGCTACAATACGAGAATAATATTTTCTAAAGCTGCCGATTGGCTGCGTTCTTCTCTCGAAAGGGAAAGACGGGCGTCAATTTGTCAAAGCCACGCGGAAGGGGGAAAAATACGCCTCTCTGCAATGTTAAACCCCCAGATCTTCTCGCTTTCTCGATCGTCACCATGACGACGTGGCGGCAGCGCGACCACCGGCTCCTCCCCCGAGTTTTCAGCGCACGGTGGTGCATGCATCCATGAATCGCGTGTGGCTTCTTGCCCTGGAGTTCGGACGCCGCCCAAGTGCCTCATTGATTGTCGCTCCTCGGTCCTCCGCGAAATGGTCTGCGCAGCCACTGTTCATCTGTACAACACGAGGATGGCGACGCATCAAGACGGCGGCGGTGAGGGCAAAAACGATGTAATGGCCTCGGTACGGCGGCTATTTATTTTGCAATGTCGTATTTATCTTTGCCTGCTTAATAGAAGTCTAATTGCGTGTCTCGTAGAAAAACCTATCCCTACACTCCGTGAGATGGCTTTGTTGCAGTAGCATGCCCTACAGAGTTGTGCAAAGTCAGCAACCGTTTTGGGATGCAAGCATAGGCAACACCGGACTGGTGACGGGATAAGGTGCACAGTAAACTAGTTTTCTAGAGTGGTCCTCGTTAGAGCTTACAACTTGCTTATTTAGTATTATAGATATTTTTTACTGTAGTTACTGTTATTTTTTAACGTAATTAAATTTAAAAATAATAAAAAGGAAAACAGATTATATCATTACAAACAATGCAAAGAAATAAGAAAAAAACAAAAAAGATAAAATTAAGAGTTAGAAGCCCGAAACTAAAAACTAAAAGCTGAACTCTAATAAGCACCCAAAAAAGACGAGGAGATCCGACGAAAGAAGGTGATAGCTCTGTTCATTCGTTCCCATGGCTCGATCATTTCCAGTAAAACATGGTGTATTCATCCGTAAAATTCTTAATGTGTGCAATGGAGTGTACATGTGATACGTGTCCTCCCTGTACTCTCTCTAAAAGAAAGTAGGCAGGTTAGCTATCATCCATGGCTTTGTGGGAGCTAAATTTTAGCCTCATTTATTTTAGTTTGAACTTTTGATTTTTGACTTATTTTTTTTATTTTTTTGGGTTTTAAGCTTTTTTTGCCTTTTCTTTTGTCGTATTCGTTTGTAATATCTGTGATGGGCTAATGTGCTTTCTCTATATTTTATCTTTTTTAAATATTAATTATGCCAAATAAGCCATTATCAGTTACAGTGCAAAATAAGACAACTACAATGCAAATTCAGCCATAAACCAACTGAGTGATCTCTTTGTACTTGTTCAAGGCACCTTGCGTATCCGTTTATTTGTTATATGCTCCCCGTGAACTTGTTATATGTTTGCTTCCACCGAGTTTTTAGCTGAAATGGTCATATTAAGCATGAGATTAGCAAAAATAGCATCCTCGTAGTTGCAATTGCAAAAATGGCACCTCTACCGACGTGTGGCGAAGTGTCATGCGATCACCGTGCAGCATTAGCCACGGCCCGACACGTGGCAGGCTCCACGGTGACCATGCGACAAAGGTGCTATTTTTGCAATTGCGGCTACGAGGGTGCTATTTTTGCTAATCTCATGTCAAATATGGCCATTTCGGCCAATAACTCTCTTTTGTCCACTATGTAGAAGTAATGTTACTCATGTACTCGTTATAGATACAATGCTTTTTATGCTGCGGTTGATGACTCAAAAAACCATTTAGAGAATCCGCTTTAAGAAATCATTGCATTCTGATGTTTGGCTTTTTTGACTTCTAAAGAATCCAAAAGCCAAAAGAATAGAACCAATGTGTATCTGTTACACACAACTCAGTGTATGCGTCATACACTACCGATAAAATTACCCTTTTAAAATGCTCGCTCCAATTAAAAAAGTATTAGTTTTGACTTTTTAAAGTCAATACAATACCACTGCCACTAAATTTTATCATAGTATTTTTGAAAATGTTATAAAAATGTAATGTTATGAAAATATTTTTATGATAAATTTACTCATACAATTTTTGTATATCCGAACTACATATTCTAGATAATATATGTGATCAAAATTAATATGGTTTGACTGTACATATGCTACAACGACTTCCTTCGATTGTGTGGAGGGAGTTATAATCAGGTCGGTACCCTTGCACGGGGCCACAATTTTTTTACGCCAACAGTAGCTAAGGAGCCATTTGGGCAAGCTTGGCTTCTGGGGAGACGCTTAAGCCGTCCGCAAACGCTCGATCTCCGGATCCCGGCTTCACAGGAGCCCGACTCTTAGAGCCCAATTTGCATCGGAAGGGAGAAGCAAGGGAGTGGTGGCTTCACTCGCTCCAAAT
The DNA here is from genome assembly GCA_036346265.1 of Melocanna baccifera. Classification (NCBI taxonomy): domain Eukaryota; kingdom Viridiplantae; phylum Streptophyta; class Magnoliopsida; order Poales; family Poaceae; genus Melocanna; species Melocanna baccifera. Next base: position 13,979,685 of record CM070676.1, on the reverse strand, counting down.
AGTTTTCTTTACTATTATAAAAGAAGGAGTTGGTGGGTGATGAGTCCTCCTTTATTTTTTAGCCATTCGATCTGATTATGAGATAAAATCTGGACCATCCCCCACCCCCGCGCCTCCCCCTCGCTCTCCCCTCCTCTACCCGTCCCCCTCGCTCTCCCACACAGTGCCCCCCCGGCCGCCTCCCCCTCGCTCCCCCTGTCCTCCCTCTCCCCTTGCCTCTGCACACCCCCCCCCCCCCGCCGCCACCGCCTCTCCCTCGCTCCTCCCGTCCTCCCTCTCCCCCTGCCTCCGCACGGTCGCCCCCCTCCCTCTCCCCCCACCGGCCCCCGCCCTCCTCCCTCTCCCCCCGCCGCCCCCTTCCCCCTCCTGGCCACCCCCCGTCGCCCCCTCCGCCCGCCACCGCCTCGTCCCCCTCCCGACCTCCCCTACTCCCCTCCCCCCCGGCCCACGCCGTCCTCCCCCCTCCCCGCCGCCCAGGCCAGATCCGCCGTCGGGCCCTCCTCCCTCCTCTCGAGATCCCTCGCCGCACCCTCCTCCCCCTCGCCTCCCTCCTCATCATCGTCCGCCGCGCCGTCCGGGAAGATCGTCGTGTCAGAGCGTGGCTGGTCCAAGGTGGTCAGCATGCTATCGTCCATGCGCCCGTCCGTGCTCGCTGGCGCCGCACCCGTGTCCTCGTCGTTGGCCCGACCGCCTTCCTCCCGACGCAGCGTGAGGATGCCGTATTGTGCAGACCCCTCCTCCCCACCCTGCGCGCCGCCTCCTCCCCTCCCTCCCACTCCACTCCGCCGCCTCCTCCTCCCCACCCCGCGCCGCCTCCTCCCCGACCTTTCTTGGGCGGTTCCAGGGAAGGGAGGAGCTGGTCTTGTCTGGGATCCACCAGATCCAACATCGCTAGCGGCGGCGGCAGTGGTGACGATGCCATGGAGCCCGACGCGCTGCTCGACATCGTGCTCTTTCAGCTCTCCCCCCGCCACTCCCGGTGAGGAAGCCGGGAACTAGGAAGAGAACAATCTCGCATTTTTGGTGGGTTCGTGCTGTTCTTGTGGGCTAAAGGTGGTGCCTTTGGGTCTCTACGCAAGTGCGAGCTGGTGGTGTCCGGCAATGGGCGGACGGAGAAGATCGCGTCGAGGTCAGTGAAGCCGTTCGTGGCAAACTGCGGGCTGCGGAGGAGCGTGCGGCCAGTGCTGCTGCCGCCGGCGATCCGGCTGCAGCTGGAGCGGCATGTCGCGTGGCCCTCGAGAGGTTTCTTGATATGGCTTATGTTGTGTTTTTCGAGTTGGTGGTGTCGAAAAGATTGAATTTTGATAGGTGTTTGGTTGGCTTGTGCTTGAAGATTCGTGCGCTTCGTGAGCACACCGGAGGTACTGGAGATGGTGAATACCTTTGATGGGGAGATGTCGCAGCTGGAAGGGGCTAGGAAGATTTATGCACAGGGAGTAAGTGCCAATCAATTGTTAGATTGTTTACCTTGTGTGCTTTATGATGTAGCACTTGTCTAAAAATGGTATACCTTATGCAGGGTGCTAGAGGTGCTATCTCGGGTGGAGCTGGTATGCACAATATTGTTTAGTGTTCTTTTCTTATCAAACGGGGTTTAGATTAGTTCTATGTCTGATCATACCTCCTGTAGTTCTCTTTATCATGGGAACTTGAGTCCGTCTTAGCTTGAGTGACTCAACGGGTTGGTGGTAAAATCCGGGGAAGCAAAAAAGGAAGATCTTTGATTATACCCTTATCGAATTGGCACCTGGATAGTTGGCTTGCATGAAGTTGGATAAACTTTTGATTAATGACAAGATACATTCAATGCCTCTATATCTATATAATTCATCGCATGAACCAATAAGGGAACATAAGAAATAATCTATTTCTAATTTAGAAGAAATGAAGGACATAGTCAATCACTGCATGTGTTAAAGGGCAACCTTGTGTTTCATGAGAATTGTTTTAATGTGGCATCGTTAGTCATTACAGTTATGTATGGGAATATGCGCTACTTCTCAATGTAATTTATGTAATCTCTTGTCGTGTTTTTTGTCAGCTGAAAATGTACAAGCTCGTGAAAGTGCAGACATTACAAAGTACGCTCCTCTCTCATCTCAATCGTTGTTCATTTACTTCTCCTTTGCCAAATAAACTTGATTTAAGTGAGTTAAAGATGATCACAATTAGTTTGTTGAGAGACATAAAACACATTAAGTGCAGTTCCTGCTAAGTGTACACTCTTGTGTGCCTATTTATGGTTTGTACACTCTTGTGTCTATTATTAGTGTTGCTACCATGTCAACTGTTATTTACCACTTCCTACTAAAATTCGGAGTGCAGATGCCTATGCATGATAACTGTAACATGAAATTATTTTCTTTATCCTTTATGAATAATTGAATATGTATTTAGTCTCGGGGACCTTTCATGATCGTTTTTCCTTTCCCCCTTCTGAGAGGGCTTTGAGTCAAGCAAATCATGTTCGTCCTTTCATTGGTCTATGATGCTTATACAATAATTTGTTGTGTTTGAGCAAATGTTATCGACTCAAATATTGGATATTCTTTTGTCAAACACCTTTGTTTATGTACATACAAAGCACAATGTTCTTTATTGAATTAATACAGTTGATGTAGTCAAGCAGCTATGCAATGTGCTGTGTATTTTGCTAGACAGACATATTGCTTGAATGTGTAGATAAGTAGATAAAGGCGAAAAGTTTGACCTGTTTGGGTCTGTTCGTCAATGCAAGTATCACATTTTGCGCAAATAGGGACTCACTCTTACATGGGCACCAAAACTTTTTTTTATTAACATTATGCATTTGAAGGCATGTGGTAAAACATCTTTCGACAGCGTGGGAGGGGGGGAGGGAGGGGAGGAGGCGAGGGCGGCGCGGCGGCGGAGGAGGGAGGGGAGGATGTTTTGTTTGATATATGATGACGTAAGGAAAGGTTGATATTTATTATTCAGTTTGAGATCATATTTGATAGTATGCATCACTTTTATTTGGTTTTTCGTTGCAACGAACGGGCACCTTACTAATGGGAAGAGAAATACCAATTTTGAACCGAGCGGTGTGGCCCACAAAAACGTTGCAGAGCGCGTAGCCGAACAAGCATTCACGTGCTAGGGAAAGCAGTAGGGCGGATGCTGCACCTGCGCGCGTGCCCGGCAGTTGTGGATTGTGGCCCAGAAATCGCATCGCCGCGGGAGCGAGAGCTTCAGGTTTGGATTTTGGAGCCCTCGCGGCCCCGGCGTTGGCGTCGCGGCCGACCGACCGCGACGGCCTTCGCGACAAGCCGGCCCTGGCAGCTCTTCAGGTTTATTAGAAGCATTCCCTCTTTTTCTCTCTCTCTCTCTTCTCTTTTTTTCTTTACATTATCATAGGGATATAACAATATTTTCTAGTTTTATTTATTTTTAAATTAAATATCTCAAAAAACTAATAGCTTATGTAGCATTTCAGTAAAAAAATAAAAGTAACAACTAAAACCAAAAGCCACATCATTTTTAAACAGCGTAAAGCACAGGCCATGAAACAAAGGGCAACCTAACCGACTATAGCAGCGACCGACCAGATGCTTGTGCAAAGAAAAATGTAAGACAACCTTATACAGTACTAGAAACTCGAACTATTTGTCTGCCATTTTCCTTAAGTTATTATCACCAAGATCTCCGTGGCGTCTAAGGATGCGTTTGGTTCGGTGAATGAAACCATTCTATCTTGAACATGCCTTGTTCCATTATTTAGTTTGATGGATGAAACTATTCCATCTCAGATGAGATGATTTTATCTAGGTAATTTAGTTCATATGTAAATATGCAAATATGTTCATATGCACCCGTTATCCTCACCGTCCATTTGTCCTTTGGATCTCACAAAAGAAAAAAATCTAAAATGCAATATGTGTAGGACCGAAATGGCGACAGAGGGGGGGTGAATGTCGTTCTCAAAGAAAAAAAAATGCCCCTGAAAATTCGTACACAGAAAGTTTTCAAAAAGATGCAGAATAAAGCAACTCACAGAAAATTAATTTTGGACTACATGCAAAAGAATAAAAGATTGGAATGCATGCAATACTAAAAAATTCAGCATAAATCAGAGACCAACCAGTAAAAAATTCAACTAAAAATAACGCTGTTTAAACTGCATACAAAATGATTGAAAATCCGCCAAAGAAAAAGAGATGCAATAGAAGGAGATGAAGCTTGGTGCCTGCACTGCAGCAAAACAGAAACGGCTAGCAAACTGAAAAAGAAAGGAAGATAGAGACTGCTACCAAACCTGCTCGGCAGATAAAGAACCTAAAAGTGACAACTAACAAAAGAGAAAGGAATACCAGCAATACACCTTGTCAAAGACAGCCTGGAGCTGCAAAGAACCGATCGACAAGACCACAAAAGGAAGAACCGAAACTTGCTGCCTCAAGACGTGCTACTGGCTATAGCCGAAACCTGTAGCAAACTTAAAGATCTTCTTAGGTCTTCTTCTGACAACAAGGATTACTTCACTAATGGGTTTACAAGCACTTTACCCATTAGGTCACACCAACTCTCCACTAATGGGTTTACACACATTTTACCCATTAGGTCACACCTACTCTCCACTAATAGATCATTTCCAAATAAAAATCCATTATGCCCATTCTTTCTCAACCTAATTCGCTTCCTTTTGTGCAGCCATGCACATTTACCAAAATACCCTCCTGCACCTTCCTGGAAGCTTCCTCGTTTCTTGCCGCGAATGCCTCGCAGCCACTTCGAGTCCTCGCCGTCTTCGACACATCTCGACTGCTCTGACCTCAGCACCGCCTGTGCCTAGTCCGGTCACCCGTGTCTCGCCACGACTCCGTCTCAAAGTCTGCAGTCATCACCGACAAGAAAACACATTACATAGCACCGCACAAAATATTATAATAAAATACCCGGAACAAACTCAGACTTTTTAGAACACATATCAAATACTCATCACACAACAGAGTTACCTCCACATGGTCTCTCAATATGTCCTTTCAAGCGAATAATTGCCCCATCAACTCTCATTGGCCCAACTTCTCTCTCCTGCCTCATTTCAAATTTAAATCCAAGACCTTGCTTTAAACGGCTTAGCTTCTGACTTTTTAATTTAGCCTTTTTTGGTTTTTTAGGTTTTTTTACCTTTTCTTTTTTCTATTATTTTTTTGTATAGTCCATGATGATATAATGTTTTTTAAAATTTAATTACTCACAGAAACTAATGATCACTACAATGTATTTTCAGCCGCTACAATAAAAAAAAGACAGAAAAGACGGTTTATAAGCAACATTGAGTAGGGCCGACCATTTTTCCTAGCTCTATTAAAATTGCAAACTTTCAACCATCAAACAGATCGAGTGATAGTTAGCTACTTATCTATTATTGTAAAAGGTGGAGTATTATAAAAAAATTATTTATAGAACAAGACAACCAGGGGACTTGGAAGCAAGCTGAAATAACATCAGAAAACAGCACATTTTTGAGAAATTAATGCTGATACAGAAGCGAACTGAAAAAGTACATCACTAATTCAAGTATCAATTCAACACATTGAAGAAATCATGAACTGAAAATAGACATCACTATTCAAGTCTCCATCCAACACAATGAAGAAATCATGAAAGCATCATCTGTCAAAGAATGTATTCAGAAATGAACAAATGCCATCCAGTGTTTGCGATAAAAGGTGTAGCATACCACTCCTCTTGCTCGGAAACAGATGTACACAATGCTCCAAACCGTGTTAGTTATTCTTCCCATCGACTTTGACAGTGACATCTGGACGATTAGGGTGGACGGTCTCAGCAGCCGTCCTCACTGCAGCAACCGTCGCCGCAACGCCTGCATCGTGCTGTGAAAACTCAACGAACACATGCTTCAGGCTAGGCAAATGCTCTATACCAGACACACCGCTTGACTCATCTGAAAGGCCTTTCTCAAACTTAAGCTCAAGCGCTTCGACCTTTCGCAAAGCACCAGTCTCAAAGGTGACTGATGGCAAGCTGCAGTGAATGCACAACTGCTTAAGACTCCGAAATCCATTGCTGGGAAATGTGACTTGCTTCTTATCCCCAGACATTTGAGTAACATCACAAAATAATTCCAGTTCCTTCAAGTTGCCAATTTCGCTGATCTCCTGCATGACACTCCCAGAGCTATTCCCGACATCAGCGCATGACAATGTCAGTATGGCCTTCATCTTCCCGATCCCGCAAGGCAACTTGGCATTTCCGACGAGCAGATCCATTAGCTTTTCCAGCCTGACAATGCTGGGAGGCAGTTCTTTCACCCTTGTGGATCTCACATCCAGTGTCTCCAGGCACCTTAGATCCCCAATGTGCGCTGGGAGCTCACTGACATCAGTTCCTCTAAGGCTCAAGTACCTTAACAGCACTAACATGCAGTCATGCAGAGGCCATCGAGGCACACTGAACCCTCACAGCCTTCGAGGTCCAGCACACGCAACACGCTCAGATCAGTCAGGCGAGGCGTGCCACTGGCGTGACCAAAGATAGGCCATCCAGGCACACTGAACCCTCACAGCCTTCGAGGTCCAGCACACGCAACACGCTCAGATCAGTCAGGTGAGGCGTGCCACTGGCATGACGAAAGATGGCCAATGAGCGAGCATGCTTAATCGCGTCATTTTGCACCACAGCTTGATCTTGTTTACTACTGTTCTGTAGAGATAGCCGGCGAACAGTGCCGTGGTTGGTTGAGACATCTTTCTTCTGAACATCTACAAAAGTGACAAAGTTCTCTTCCATGGACTTGACCACAATGAAATCATGTATTACTGGGTGAACTGTGCAGCTCCTTGGGGTGCCATCATGTTTGAGAAGCAATGGCTGGACCATGTTTCTAGTAATTAGCTCACTGAGGTAGCATCTTGCTGTTTCCTCTCTGCTTTCACGGTGTGGTTCACTGATGATTCCTTCAGCAATCCATCGCCTCACTAGGCGCTCTATGGCAATCTCGTAATTCTCCGGAAATATGCTTAGATACAACAGACATGTCTTGAGATGTGGAGGCAGATCGTTGTAGCTAAGATTAAATATTTGTTTCAACCTATCTAGATGTGAACTAGATAGCAAGTTCGATCCAAACCTCTGTCATTCATCTTTTGATGGCTGGTGGTGTGCTAACACGCCAGCTACGCTAGCTATAGCAAGCGGCAAGCCACCACATCTTCTTATGATTTGGGAAGAAACATCCTCCAAATGGCGAGGGCAAACATCCATATTCCCAAAAGCTTTCTTGAAAAACAAAACTCTGGAGCAGGCATCACTAAGGAGGCCAATCTTGTAAATGCAATCGCTGGAATGGGAAGAACAATCCTTTGCCAATGCATCGTTTCTTGTTGTGATCAATATCCTACTACCAAGATTTTTGTCTGGGAAACAACATTTGATTGTTGACCATTCTGTTCTACTCCATATATCATCAATGACGACAAGGTACCTGTTTCTCAAAATAAAACAAATGTATCAAATTACCAAATCATCCTTACATGATTCTGAAGTCTGAACGATGAAAATTGTTGAAATGCAGCAAATTAATTAGGCGTACCTCTTGTCCTTCAGTTTTCTCTCAGCCTTCCGATCAGTTGGCCAATGTCGTCACTTGCTCCGTAGCCGTCGCCGACCTGCGAGAGTATGCCCTTGAGAGTCTTACCGGCAATGTCCGGCTTCTGTCCCAGGGAAACAACAGCCATGCAATCGAAGGAGTTCTGCTCTCCGAGCCGCCGGTGTACTGCTGCAGCAAGCGTCGTCTTTCCGGAACCGGCCATACCGACGATGGACACCACCTTGAGCTCAGCCTTGCCGGCATCCATGACCATCTTGGCCACCTCCTCCATCGGCGCATCCAGGCCAACGAGGCCAGTGGTGTCAGCGTAGAGTGCGGTCCGCCGGGGGTCAAATCCCGCAGCGCACCGAGCGCCGGCGGGTCCCGCCGGCGCCTCGAACCTGTAGCGCTTCCGCTGCTGGCTCAACTCAACAACGCGCGCCTTGAGGTCCTGCATCTCGGTGGCGATGACGTGGCGGGCACCGATCGTCGTGATCTTGTCGACGCCGCGGCGACACCACCGGGAAAACCGGGAGTAGGTGCCGCCGGCGGTGTCGTGGCTGCCGGCGTCGACGCGGTGGGCGAAGAGGTCGACCCAGTCCTCGATGTCGTAGGCGAGCTCGCGGACCATGCCGACCCAGGTCCTGGTCTGGACGTCGGGGTCGTCGACGGACTCGCAACGGAGGAGCGCGGCGTGCATGGTGCCGAGCTCCAACTGGAGGAAGACGACGTCGCCGCGGACGCCGGAGAGCAGGTCGTACTCCTGCTTCAGCAGCTGGCCGAGCATGCCCGGCAGCGCGTCCACCATGCCCGACAGCGCGCCCAACGCGATCTCCATATCTCCAGCCGGCTCCGGCCTTCTCAGGATCTGGATTTGTGTGTGTCGCCGGCGGCGGCGGCGGCGGCGGCGAGGATGGGCGCGTGGACTTGCAGAGTCAAAGTCTTCGTTGCCTGGTGTTGATGACTGGGTGCGTGTAACATTTTTGGCTGCAAGTACCTGCTATTCTGGAACGGACTCCTTTCTCTCTCCATGGGACACTCTCCAATAGCCTTCATATCGGACCGGATTAAAAATCTAGAATCTTTTATGATTTTATCGTACTATTCTCTAGATTAGTAAATAATATGCACAGTACATTATTGTTATTATTTCATACATCGCATAATATTCATAAAACTATAATATATTTACATCAGAGTTTAAAATACGCTACGTCGGACGATTATTTTACATAATAGGTCTCCCAGGCCAAATACTTACAGATCAAAAGTATAGCAGTAAAAAACAAAAATAACGGTGGGGCCAATAGTTACAAGCAGGCGATTGGGGTAAATGTGTGCATCTATATCGCCTAACCCTAGGTAATATAGGCGCACAACCTTACGGCAAGTCTAAATGCTTAGAACTAGGTATTTAAAAATCCACCTTAGTTGCAGTCGTCAGCTCCATGGCTTGGGGCCTCCTCGTAGGCATAATGGTCTTCTCCTCCTACTCTGGATATGGTGATGCGAGGGTAAGCACACTAACCAACGTGCTCCACAAGTCAATACACAGAATGCAATTAAGTAACATGTATGGCTTGACAAAGGATAGGCTCGGGTTATTTTATTTGCCGAAAATTCACTTTTAAAAGATATAAGATACATATATAAAACTTCCTAAGACATAGCTATTTGGACTAAAATTATAGTGTTTGAAAAAGATATATGATGATAGTATTGGTACAGATTACATCCACCTTTACATGTCATCTGCACCATATATTCACTTTTCAGCGTTATAGCCGCTTACCTTATCACTGGGACAACACCAGAGCAACACAAAACCAGGACAGTCTATCATCCTTCATTCTTCTTCCAAGTCCCAACCATCAAAACTATTTTTAAAATAGAACTATATCATAGTTAAGTTCCCATGTCCGCTCTTGACCGTGGGCACGACTATTCAAATAATTTTGACTCTACAGAGTGTGTACACTTTCACCACAAAGATAATCCGCTCGTTACCATGTATGATTCCTTAGTCATGCAGTTGAGTAAATCATCATAGTAACCTTTTAAAACTACCTGACATCTTGTTCTCATCTCACCCTATGGACTGATCCCACTTGCGATGGGTCTCATACGTTGCACGAGATGTTACTCACTATTACTTAGCACCTCCGGGCTCCACTAATCACCCTCCCCTTGGTGTCTCTTTAGCCACAACAGGCCCTTGCATTACCACACTTCTCCCCTCCCTACCTGTGAGATGAGTCCGAGATTCGATAGATTTACTCAGCCCACACACTCGTTCATTTTTAAAATAATGTTCATTTTTAAAATACATGACCATTCTCAACTACAACTCTCCCCAAAATTGTTCTTTGTATTTGCATATGGTGTTGGGGTGTCTTAACACCCCCAAGATCTAAGCCAGGCTAAGCCCGATGCATACACATATTTTATTTTTGAAAGATTAACATCATAGATTTTCCAAAGGGGATATGCAAGGTTCACTGATTAATGCACTAAGAGGCATAATATTAGTGCTTACGTAAAGGCACTTAGTTAGAGCATTAAAAACAGACATAATATTGTACAAAAAATAACAGTATGTAGTTTATTAATTTCAATCTACATAATTTGCACAATGGGTATTCAAAATGATCAAAGTATTGACTCGCCTAGGTCACTGTTGCCTGGATCTTACTAGTTTGGGTTTGCATTTGCTTCAGATTCTTCCTCTTGAGCCTCGTACGCTAATTTTGCGATAATGGAATTTTAAAAACAATTACAAGGAATCAACATAGCCCAATAAATTCTCATAAAAAATTCAAACAAGCTCAAAAATTCATGATTTTAGTTCCATTGGAAAGGGGGTGAATTTCGATGAATTTAGCAATTTTCTCACTAAATTTGGAGTTAAAATGAATTAGTTATGAATTTTTAAAGTTTACAGCCGAGTTAATTCAAAAAATAAAATCAGAAATCATTTAATAATCCCGAGGAGAGAGAGAGTATGTGAGAGTGACAGGTGGGGTCCACTGATTATAATATTTTTCCTTTATTTACACTGACAGGTGGGACCCACTGGAATTTATTTATTTCTTAATGCACCAGAGACTGATATGTGGGGTCCACTGGAATTTAAATTTCTTAACTCATCAGTGGCTGACACGTGGTGTCCACCGAGGTTATTAACTTCTTCATCGGTTTCACTGACAGGTGGGCCACAGGGATTAACTATTTGATGTGACGCTGACAGGTGGGGTCAGGTACCGGTTTAATTAAAACAGGGCCCACATGTCAGAGACTAACTAACTTAATTAATAGTCATTAGTATTAATTAATCGCACGCTAATTAAATCCGCCGATGATAGTGCTTCTTCCTCCGCGTTCTTTGGTGAGGCTCATCGCCGGCGATGAGGGCGGCGGCCGGCCATGAGCTTTCGCAAATTTGGCCAAAGCATTGGCCGGCGGCGAGCTCGAGAGGCGACGGAATAGGACACTAATGGTCACGCTAGTAGACAGTATTAACATTCAATTACTCTCTTGTGGAGTACCTCTGGATGGTCACGGTGCAGAATTTGAGGTCGGCGAAGCCCGGGCGTGGCTGAGGAGGGCTGTCGGCGTGCAACGGTGGTGCTCTGAGGAAGGCTCATCTCGAGGGAGTGGCTCGGGCACGGTGAGCTTTGGTCGATGAGGGGGATGTCTTCGCCAAGCTCCAGGGAAGCTCTGACCGAATAGAATTGGACGGAGATAGACTCAGTCGTCGGCGAGCCCGGTGGCTGGAATCGGGGAAGAAGAGGGCTCCGGCGAGCTACAAGCCACAGGTGACCAATTGCAGTGGGTGGGAGAGGGAGGTGGATGTGGGGAAGTGATCGGAGGTCACGGCAGGCTTTTATAGCCGGCGAGGTGGGCTGTCCGTGTGGAGCTGATGGGGATAGCCATGGCGGTGACGGCGGGGCAGCGTGGCTACAGCGCAGTTGTTCCGAAGCTCGGCGTCACGATGAGATGACAACAGGGAGTCATTTATTTGCTAGGGGATGGAATGCGTCGTGGCGACGTGAAGGGAGCTGTTGTGGCTAATGTGAGGAGGGGCGCGGCGGAATGGACACCGCTGATCGGCCGTGCGCGGAAGAGATGGGGAGTAGGTGATGTGCTACGGGTGGGCACGAAGGCGGCATGGTGTGAGGGACGCGCTGCCGACCTTTGGTACAAAGGAAGCTCATGGGTGGGGGTGGCCGTAGCGGGATTTCGGGGGAGAAGGCACGGGCGCACGTGAGAGAGAAGGGGAACAGAGGGAGAACGGGCGCAGGGGAATGGGAGAAAGGGAGAAGGGGGGTGAATGCCGAGCTGGGCTGGGTTGGCTGGATCCCTCCCCTTTTTCATTTTCTTGTCCTTTAGATTTCATTTTCATTTTAAATACCATTTGTATTTTGAGGCTTGGGTGTGCACATATTTTAACATATATTTTATGCATAAATTCTCAAAATGTTATTTCAACATATATTTTATGCATAAATTCTCAAAATGTTATTTCAACATTTCCAAATTTTATTTTTACACTTCCTACATTTTTCTCATGTCTCTTTTTGAATTCAAATGATTTTGGCATTTTGGAAGTGTGGAGGATTTTCACATATAATACTAATTCCTATTTTGAATTTTTGGATAAAGATGTGGATCATCTTTTCAGATTCGTATTTTCATTTAAAATTTTCTTTTGTGAATATATTCTTTCCCTTTTTGGTATTTCCTTTACATTTTGCTTTAGCATTACTTATATATATATATATATATATATATATTTGTGCTTTCTTTTTATTTAATGGAACCTCAACCAAAAACCAATGAACCAATGAAAATCCAGAATTTTAAAATGCCAAAAAATGCCACAAATTCAAAATGCCTCAAATTACACACTATCCATAGGTTCAAAAATTGGAATGTTACACTCCATGTGCATGCACAAATCTCGCGATCTGAAGGCTATCTCCCATTTCCCATTTGCCTCCTTTTTCCCAAAAACCGAGTGATGTGCTCGTGTTTTTCCCACTCCCAACCCGGTCTACATGGAGGCGTTGGATTCCCGTGGAGACGTTCTGCCCCTCGATGGCGCCACTCCTTTCTCCATCCCTTCGGCCACCGACCATGCTGTCGATGTCAACTACATCATGCAAGGATTCGCACTGCCACCGCTGAGAGGGCTCCATCCGTTAGTCGACGACCTCTACACGAGAGGGCTTCCCCTACCACCGATCTCATTGCGCACCAGTAGGGCTCCCCCTATCATGGAGGAATCAAAAGGAGTTGATCTTTTGATTTTCAAGGTATGCCTGAATTTGAAATTTTTTCCCTATTACTTTCCTTTTTGTTTAAATAAAACTGAGTAGCTGTTATCATATTCATGTAGAAGGTTATGGCTTCATTGTAGGTTGATGACCAAAATTTGTCCTCCCAAAATGTGCCAAAAGTTGACATGATGTTTGAATCTGAAGATGATGCTTATAACTTCTACAATTTATATGCTAGAACAGTTGGATTTAGCACACAGATGAGCCACTCAAGGTTGCGAGTAGATAGCACATTGGGTTTCAAAGTTTTTGTCTATAGCAATGAAGGAGAAAGGAGTAGCCATACTAGATATGAAACCAAAAGGAATGGGCCAACACACGAAAATGTTGTAAGGTTCATCTCCAATTTAACGTTTCACAGGACGGGCTTTGGACAATGCAGAAGGTGATACTTGAACATAACCATTATCTAGCAAGTCCAAGTAAGGCTCATATGCTGAGGACAAAACATCGCCTATCAAAACTAACAAGTGCATGGTTGATAATATGAGAGTAGTAGAAATCAAACCGGCCGAAGTATTCAAATTCTATGAACAACTATATGGTGGAGCTGAAAATGTACCTTTCTTGCAAAAGGACTGTAATAATTATGTTACCCATGTGCGTGAAAAGTACATAGAAATAAATGATGCACAAACTCTACTGGAGTACTTGAAGAACAAACAAGTAGATGATCCTTCATTCTTTTATGCCATGCAATTAGATGAAGAAGATGGTCGCATAGTTAATTTCTTTAGGATAGACGATCAAGCCATTGTGGATTATTGTTGCTTTGGGGATGTCGTGTCATTTGACACCACATTCCAAACAAATAAGTTTGATATGCCATTTGCTCCACTTGGAACAAATCATCATAAGCAGACCATTGTCTTTGCAAGTGCTCTGTTATATGATAAATCTGCAGAATCATTTGTTTGGCTTTTTAGAACATTCGTCACCACAATATCGGGAAAGTATCCTGAACAATTTTTACAGATTAGTGTGCTGCAATAGCAAAAACAATCAATATGGTTTTCCCAGGCACAAGTCATCACCTCTGTTCATAGCACATATATCAAAATATTGCTAAGCATCTTGTCATGTGATCAATAACATCTAAAATTCCTTCCTGACTTTAAAAGATGTGTGTATGAAGATAGGTATGTTAGTCACTTCAACAACAACTGACGTGACTTGTTGTGTGCTTACAATCTTGGAGGAAAATGTTGGTCACAAAATTTGTATGCATTGCGTGAGAAATAGGCTACTATCCATCGTTGTGATTCTTTTTGCAATCGATGCGACATCAACTCAAAGGAGTGAAGGTATGAATAATGTGTTTAAGAAAGCTTTTCGTAGAAAGCTATCACTTTCGGAGCTCATAGAACATATGATAGGTGCCTTAATAGTCTCTGTCGAAACAAATTGTAGGAAGATTACAAGTCACACCATACTAACATAATTCTATGTGTTTCTCGGTTACCTATATTGAGGACAACAGCTAAATTATACACAAGAAATATGTATCCTTCCTCAACCAAATCCAAGTTAAGCTTATGAAATTCCTTGTGCAGAGTCGGCTGGCTTTCCTTGATCATCACTGTATTGCAACAAACCATTTTGCTCAAAGCATCTGCTACCACGTTGACCTTTCCTGGGTGATAATGTATTCCAACATTATAGTCTTTTATCAACTCCAACCACCTTTTTTTGCCTGAGATTGAGGTCGGCCTGGGTGAAAATATACTTGAAAATATTATGATCCATGTAAATCGCACATTGATTTTTCATGAGATAATGACGCCAAAATTTTAAAGCATTCACTACGGATGCTAGCTCTAAATCATGAGTGGGGTAATTCTCCTCATGTGGCCTCAACTATGGTGAAACATAAGTTGCTACCACTCTTTTGTCTTGCATCAACACACACCTCAAACATTTGCAGTAAGCATCATAATAGATCTTAAAATCTTTGTTAATGTATGAGCTTTTGCAAAACTAATCTCAAATGCTCCTCATGCTCTCTCATCCTTGGAGTAGATCAAAATGTCATCAAGGAACATAACAACAAACTTGTCCAAATATTCTATGAATACCTTATTTATCAGATACATAAAATAAACTAGGGTATTGGTCAAACCAAAAGATATCAGTGTGAACTCGTATAGACCATAACGAGTTGAGAAAGCTATCTTAGATATATCTTCCTAACAAAATTTTATTTAATGGTACCCTAACCTCAAATTAATCTTGGAGAACAATCCAGCTCCTTTAAGCTGATCGAACAAATCATCAATCCTGGGTAAAGGATACTTATTCTTGATAGTAACCTCATTGAGTGCTTGGTAATTGTAGGATCGGAAACGGCAACAGAGGGGGGGTGAATGGTGCCTTAAAAATTACCCCATGGAGTTCAAACAACTTTCTTCTCCGATAGCTATGAAAGCTATGAAGCAAGAGAATAAGCACTCACTAGAAGCCCAAAGATTAAATACTTGCTGTCCTAAAACTGAGAACTGAAAAATTCATGCTACTAGCTTGATTGAAAAAATAACTAAAAGAACTTGGCCTTGTAAAGGATAACATGCAACAAAGTTATTGACCAAAATAAATGATCTATTAAAGCTGCAAAGAAAAACTAGGCTGAGAAGACACCAAAGAAACACTTAATCGGAAGAAGTAATTTGCAGGGAAGGAGATGAACTAAACTGCCGCACAAAACCGAAAGCCAAATGAATGAAACTGTTGCCAAAGGTTTCTCCCAGCACTAACCGAGTACATGCATTACTTGCACCTGCTGGCCGGACTCACATGCACTGCACCTACTACTAAAAGCAACCAAGATCAGCAAATAGAGTTTGTCTCTCAGGAAACCGAACACAGGTGCACCGAAACAAAGGAACTAGCATTACAGAAAACAGCAAAGCATTAATAGCACTCCTGAAAAGTAAACTGCAGATTACTGGCAAGAAGTACTATTAGCAAAACCGAAAGAACTGATCATTGCACATCGTGCATAAGATCTGCTGGATCAAACAAAACAAAGAAAGATCGATGAGGAGCTCGCTGCGAACAGAGCCTCTACCAACCAAACACAGAGGGGATTGATGTAGCCGAACAGCAAACACTTAGCAACAGACGAACACAGAAGATTGTTTGCAGGGTATTGGCCGAAACATATGAGTCTGTACGCTGCTAAACTGCTTGTTACCCCAAGGAACAGCATAAAAACCGAAAGTAGCAGAGGGGATGTATCCAAACAGCAAACACATTAATTGCTGCAGAACCGAGAAGAAACAAGCAAACAAAAAACGGGACTGCTGCTGCTGCCGAACAGAGAGAGGGAATCAGGAACCTGCACACAACACTGCTGAACCGAACACACAAGGACACCCTACTCGCACAAACTGCAGAAAAGAACACTTCACAAATAGGGACCAATGCTCCTCACCTATCAACAAAAAGATCTAATCAACAAAGAAGACTGCTGCTGCTGTCCATGACTGAGGATTGCACACACGCACTGTCTTCAAATCATCCGAACATAAGAACAATAAAACAAGAACTGGAGAGAGCTTGGCATTCAGATTACTTGAGGTCCTTTTAAAAGTACATGAAGTTTTTTTTTTATAGAAAATAAACATAGAGCAGTTCTAACATGAATTGAAATGATAATAAGTTGCTCTTTGGGAATGAACTAGCTAACAGGCTTTGAGACAATCTCCCATCACAGAGCAAATACATAATCAACTAGAACAAGAACATTAAATTAAAACAAAAGCAAGTAAATTGCGCGAGAATAAAACAAGAATATTCATGTTGAGACGAAGAGCGATGAACAATTAATATAACATATAAGTGTTTTACATCACTCTTCCTTGTCTCATCCAAGAACACCCACAAGGAGAGAATAAAACATTAACACTTGCATACAAATTTTCTCTCCCAAGAGCACAAGCATTAGGAGACCCTAATACTCATACCCATTTCTATCTCTCTCTCTCAAAGGTGCACTCTCCACCTAGAGAGCACCTCTATTTATAGCCTCCACTAATGGGTCTAGTAGATTACTTTACCCATTAGGTCACACCACTCTCCACTAATGGGTTTATACTCAATTATACCCATTAGGTTACAACTCCTCTCCACTAATGGGTTTACACTCAATTATACCCATTAGGTTACAACACCTCTCCATTAATGGATCATCCCATATAATATCCGCTTCCAATTTTGCAGCTTTGCGTATTTTCCAAAACGCCTCCCGCACCTTCCGAAGCTTCCTCGTCTCTTGCCGCGCACGCTCGCAGCCACTTCGAGTCCTTGCCGTCTTCGACACATCCCGACCGTTCGACCAAGACCGCTGTGCCTAGTCCGGTCACCGTGTCTCGCCACGACTCCACTCGACGCCCTGCATCACACGACAAGAAAATATATTTCATAGCACCGCACTGGATGATTTAATTAAATATCCGCATCGGTAATAAGCATAAAAATACCGGAACAAACTCAAACTTTCTAGGACACGTGTCAATTACTCATCACACTGGTGGGGTTACTGCACATGGTCTCTCAATCTCCCCTTGATGAGTATATTGACAAAATACCAAAAAGCATATAAAGTTGAGTTTGAAAGTCAAATATGGTCTAAAAGAAAATCAAGATAACTAAGACCATATCGACAAAAGAGAAAACTGGAGCAGAAAATGATAGAGCAAATTTTTCTGCAAAACTCCAGAAGGCTTTTTCTCCAAACTTCTCCCCCTTTTGGCAATAAAATCATCAAAATGCACGAGAGAATAGAATGACATGTGTGTTCTTTATTTTAAGCATTTGGAGCCATGAATATTATCCATAATGATTTTACGAGTATTACACCAAGCCATAATTCATAAGAATGCTATCAAGATCATGACGATTTATGTATAGAAAAGCTAAACCAAATAAGTCATAATCCGAAAATGGATCCAATTTTTTTTTTTTTAGCATGTCAAGTCAAACATGATTTTAGTCGAGATAAAGGTATCCAAGGATGATGCAAGCCATGTCAAATAAACTAAGTGAAATCAAGAAGCTAATATTGAGTTGGTTTAGAGTGCTATAAGTTCAAGAATGACTCAATTGATCAAGTACTTGGTCTTTTTATAAATAAGCAAATTTAGCACAATTGCCCCTTTTTTTTTAAAAAATCACATTTGGTTTTATCTTAGTAAAGCAAGTCCTGGACTAGGAGCCATCCACAACTGCCTCCTAAGTTTCAACCATTTTCATATTTCTTAGCTGTGTGCTAGATCTCAAGCCTTATGCGATCACTCCAAGCGAGAAGCTTAAGGAAATGATCTTGGTCAACCAAAACTCCCCCTGAGTTCATGCCTAGTGCAATGGCAAGCCGTCTCATGAGAGTGAATTGGTGAGATCAGTTTTTTCGCACAAAAAGAGATCATTTTGCTTTTGTTGCATTTAGTCTTTAGACCAAGGAGTTAATGAAAATTCATGCTTCATAAAAGAACTAACATAGCTCAATCTAAAACTCAACAAAGATTCAAGACTCAACTCAACCTATTTGACATGGCCGGAATCATAAAAAGATAACTAAAAATAGACTAGTCTCAAGAACTACCATGACATGAAGTAAAGCATTTTTAATTAACTTATCATGGCAAAGACGTAATACATTATAAATAGATCATAATTGGATAATAATCAAGGCTCCATGTAGTTATATTATAATGCAAACTGAAATGCAATAAAATCCAGCTCCCCCTCAACATGAGATGCACTTTTAGTTCAAGTTGAGTTATGTCACAATTAATATCTAGAAGCTCCCAAATGAACTCCCCCTGAACTAAAGCAATAAAAACGAGAAGCTGGCAAAGTAAATCCAAATGGGTAGTCCTTAAAGCATAGATAAGATGTAGAGGATAATATAGCTTAGACAGACTCTTGTCTACCCCATATGACTCCAAGACTATCAGCTGACTGTCTAGCACACACACTAGAGAGCAAACACGCACTGCCTGTCCCGAGGATGGCCCAACCCTCGCTAGAACCTACAAGCCGTGAGTGAGCTCAATCTAGTGAGATAAGAGATAGCTAATAAGCAGCATCCTAGAATCACAAGATAAGAGCAGAAGTCTAAGCAACTAGACAAGAATAACACTCTAACCTATGCTAGAAGGACTAATCCCAATGCACCCGAATGCTATGCAAATGTAAAGGAGTAAGAGCATAATCAATATAATAAAAGCAGTAAAGCATAAAGCTCCCCCTCACAACAGTCCATAAGAACAAATCACCCCAAGCTCTCCCCGCAGAGCTGAAAACCTAGAGCTATCCAATGGCTTGGTAAAGATATCAGCCAATTGGTGGTCACTCTCCACAAACTGGAGCACTATATCACCCTTCTCCACATGGTCTCTAAGAAAATGATAACGGATATCGATGTGCTTGGTCCGGAGTGCTGCACGGGTTCTTGGCAATGTTAATCGCGAAGTGTTATCACAAAGAGTGGAACATCGTCGATAACTAACCCAAAGTCCCGCAGGTCGAAGCCATCAAAGCACTGTTTGCGAATCGGCGGCGACTACGTACTCGGCCTCTGCGGTGGACTGTGCAACACCCGACTGCTTCCTCGAAGACCAGGAAACAAGAGAAGTGCCAATAAATTGGCAAGTGCGAAGTGCTCTTCCTATCTATCCTCTGACCAAAAAGTGCGCATCAGAAGGCTCTCAAGGAAAGACGGGATGAGGAAGAGTACCGATACCATAGTCAATGGTAGCTCGAAGGTACGGAAAATGCGTTTCACCGCTTGAGCGGTGAGAAACGCGAGAAGAAGCTGAAATCGAGCACACGGACACGAGAAGTGTATGTCCGGTCTCGGCGTTGAGGTACAAGAGGGAACCGATCATGCTTCGAACTCCTTACGATCAACGGGCTCGCCATCTTCATCCGGATCAAGGAAGTCGTTGTCGCCATCGGAGTAGATCGGCTTGCCATCACTCATGTCAAAGCGCCGGGAGGTCTCGAGTGTACTTGCCTCGATGCAAGAAGGTACCTCCCGAGTCCGCTTGATCGGAAGCCAAGAAAGAAGCTCAACTCTCCCATCATGCTCATCTCAAACTCGAGCTCATGACATCGGAAAAGCGCGAAGCGAGCATGTGAGGAGCCGCCAAAGATGATGTCATCCACATAAATTTGGACGACGGAAGATCGGTGCCATGCCGGCGAATGAACAAGGTCTTGTCTACTTTACCCATCTCAAAACCATGACTCAACAGATAGGACTTAAGCCTCTCATACCAAGCTCTAGGGGCTGCTTAAGTCCATACAAAGCTTTGGAAAGCTTGAAGACATGGTTTGGGTATTTGGGGTTTTCAAACCAGAGGTTGTCGGACGTAGACCTCTTCCTCAATAAAGCCATTGAGAAAGGCACTCTTGACGTCCATCTGGTAAAGCTTGAAACCCTTAGAAGCTGCAAAGGCAAGCAGGATTCTAATGGCTTCAAGTGCGCTCTGAGGGCAAAGGTCTCCTCGAAATCTAGACCCTCAACCTGGGAGTACCCCTGAGCTACCAGTCTAGCCTTGTTCCGAATAACCACTCCATCCTCACTCTGCTTGTTCTTGAACACCCACTTAGTCCCAATAATATTGTGATCACGGGGCTCGACAAGCGACCAGACCTTGTTTCTCTCGAAATTTTCTAACTCCTCATGCATGGCATTGACCCAAGACTCATCAGAAAGAGCCTGACAAACATCCTTGGGCTCAAAAGAGGCAACAAAAGCAGAGTGGAGACAGAAGTGAGACGTGCCAGACTTTGAGCGTGTAACGCGCTCAAAGAGATCTCCAATTATCTGCTCTGAAGGATGAGCTTTCTGGACAAGACGGGGAGGTCCTGGATGAGAAGTAGTGGCCTCTACCTCATGAACTGATGAGGTAGGAACAGAGCCACTAGCTCCTGAGGATGCGGAAGGAATGGGCTGATCTCCTTGAGTGCGGTGGTGGAAGTAGGCACCTCAAGGGAGGAGAAATGGATCGGGTAGACAACCCTCATCTTCATCCTCCTCATCATCCACAAAGATGGGCTTGGACCGCTCTCATCAACTCGAGATGTCGGGCCTAGTCCCGGTGACCGCCTCATCGAAGGTCACCTCGCAGTCTCTACCATTTTACTAGACTCGCAGATTCTGGACCCATAAGCCGCGAAGAAGTCGAGTAACCCAGAAAAATTCCATCACAAGAACGTGACTCGAACTTATCTAGGTTTCCAGACTTCAGAATAAAACACTTGCAACCAAAAACACGAAAATGAGATACGTTGGGCTTTCGCCCGTATCTCAACTCAAAAGAAGTGCGATGCAAGTGTGCCCTCAGAAAAACTCTGTTTGAAACATGGCACGCGGTGGCTATTGCCTCAGCCCAAAACTTCCTAGGTGTAGAATACTCATTAAGCATCGTCTGGCCATCTCGACCAAGGTGCGGTTCTTCCTCTCCACAACGCCATTTCTTTGGGGACGTATGGAGAAGAGGCGATGCTCTACACGACTCATCGCAAAACCTCTCAAAGTAGGAATTCTTGAACTCCGTGCCATTGTCACTGCGGATCGCTCGTAAGGCACCCGGAAGTTCAACAGAAAGCCTACTGAACAGACCTCGAAAATGTGTAAACGTCTCATCCTTCGAGGCTAAGAAAAACACCCAAGAGTACCTCGAGAAGTCATCGACTACGACAAGAACATACCACTTCCTCCTGCTTGATGCACTCTAGCTGGTCCAAGCAGTATCCATGTGGAGCAGCTGTCCGTCTGCATCGGTCATCGTGGATCGTGGATGGAGGATGGGAAGAGGCAACCATCTTCCGCTGCCGGCAAGGAGTGCAAACAAGATCTTTGACCATCTTGAGTTTCGTGGACCACGAATGAGATCGTGGCCACTAACTCGGTCAAATGATCAAATCAATATGACCAAGTCTCCTATGCCGTAAAGAGAGGTCGCGGGAATCGAAGCAACTAAACACCCGAGAGGATCACCGGAAGACTCGGAAAAATCAGCACGAAAGATCCTCCCAAAGCGAAATCCGCAAACGGACTACCCAGAAGAATCAAGAATTTTGCAATTGTTTTTCTTAAAGCTCACCTCAAAGTCGTCATCGGTGGTGAGAAACCGAAAGCAAATTATCCGCAGCTTACTAACCAAGGCAACATCTTTTAAAACAAAGACTCATTAATGCGCCTTGTACCTTTGGCGATGACACGCCGGATGAAGCATCTCGAAGGTGATCGTCTCATCACGGAGCACGGGCAAGGGAAGAAAACCAACGAGAATCTCCGGTCATGTGTCGTGAACACCCGAGTCTACGAGCCAAACCTTTCCCTTCCCTGCCCGGCGAACCTGAGTCAAACAAAGAGTAAAGTCTCGTGTTGGGGTAAATCAATAGTGATTTTGGCACCCAATCTTGAATAACACGTCGAGCGGATGAAGTAGTCAAACACGGTGACCTCTATCTACCCTACGCCTCTGTCACTCAAAGCGTAAGGTCTAAGAGCGGACCAAAGTCGTTGCTTGAGTCCGATCGCACGGGAGAGCGAGTCGGAGTGCCAACAACACGCTGATCTCGCCGCGGGTAGTTATCTCGATGGAAACGAGATCTACCCTCAGGACGGCGGATATTATGACCCGGGGCAAATCGAGGATGAAAATCGAAGAACCAGAAAAACCAAGTCCTCGATCTTGCGAAAAGCATCAACGGTAGCAACCTTAGACCTCGTGGCTGGTCCTAGGTGCACTCGAGTCAGGGCTGACCACGAATACGCCTAAGAGCTGCAACACGGTCTCTGCGCAATCTCGCGCGCTGAAGCATCGGTCGATCATATGTCCATCCTTCGGCGGAAGGTGCAATGAAACTTCACCCTGTGAGAGGCGAAGTTGCGGTGGAATCACCTTGCTGTCGAAATCCCTTGACAAAGCCCGCAGATTTAAATTTGACTTTTTCACCCCGGGCTCAGTCTCGATCACACACAGTGCTATGGGTGCGAGCACGGCGGTGGATGCTTCCTCATGTCCTCATAGAAATCATATCCTAGACCCTGATTAAATCTGCAAATCTTAGATTGGTCTAGAATAAGATTGAGCTTCTTCTTGCCTCCTACAAATCTCTCGAGAGTGTTCATAAGATACCGACACTCCCGAAGAGAGAGGTGCAAGAAGCGCAGGAGAAGGGGGAACACAGAGGGTAAGGAAGCGTAAGAAGAACCAACAAGTAGAGGAAAGAATGGCTGTTGCCCGCACACCGACTCTGATGGGACAGTCCTACTACTAGCAGGTTGGCTCCCGTTGCTAGGCGTCTCTACCTTACCCTTGGGCTTCTCCCCAACACCAGCACACACATTACAACATGATTGTGACTTCTCTAGTAGATCCTTAGTTAGCTTCACGCATTTTTCTTCCAAAATAATCAAGTCGATTTTAGTTTATCACAATTTTTGCAAGGTGAGCTAACGAGGTCCTTAGAAGCATATTTAGCTATTTTCTTGTTGTAATCAATCATTTCTTGGAATTGTTTAGAAACAGATTCAAGTTCAGCAGATTAATTTAGGACAATTTAAACATGAAGCGCTTGGCTCAATCAAAGAAGCATGCAATTCAGCAATTTTATGATCTGCTCTTTTTAAGTTCATTTTTAAGTTATTGCAATTTTCACAAGTTTGAGCAGATCAATAAGCATAGTGTAAAGACCTCTAAAAGCATTATCCTTATCCTCACATGAGGTGCAAGAAGTAGTCTGAATATTAGTGGAAATAGAAGCAACCCTACTCATTTCTAGTTCACAAGCGGACTATCATTCTTCACCTTAAGCAAATCAAGCTCGAGAAGTCAAACTATCATGAGAGGTCCTTAGCTTTTCCATATCTCCAAGCAAAGAAGAACATACATCACATTCGTCACGGAGGGAGCAGATATAAGTGAAGTAAACTCCGTGACGATCTCTCTACTTCCTTCTCAAGATCCACAACCCTAGCTCTAGATTTAGCATAGAACTTTCCTAACTTCGTAAATGCGTTATAGAGCTGGTCGAGGAGGACCTACCTCATCGGAGTTGTAGAGCTCATTGTCACGACGTCGTTGTCGTTGGCCATGAAGCACATGCCGATGAAGTCGCCGCCGTCCTTGGGATCTTGATCATCCTTGTCGTCGTCGTCGCTCCACCCCTCCACGTCATTGAAGTCGATGTCGTCGGCGATGAGGACGCGGTGGAAGAGCTTCTTGGCTTTGCCAAAGTTGCGGAACTTCTTCTTGCCTTGGCGTGAGCGAGGGGCTTCTTGTTGCGGTTCTTGTCGATGTGGTCGTTCTTGCTTACACCGCCGTAGTCGTTCTTGCCTTTCACGGCTTGGGGCAATTTGCCGAATGTGGTTGGGGCCACCACACTCGAAACAAATGACGTGTCCTCCCTCTTTCTATCCCTCCTCCTCTTGTAAGCATGGGAAAACTTCCGAGCTAGGAGGGCCAGTTGCTCATCCTCGAGCTGCTCTAAGCGATCATCGATTATGTCACGAGAGCAAGCAAGAGAGAATCCACACGGCAAATCGGAAGAAAGACCGGTTGAACCGGGATCGGTGACTAGGGCCATCGATCGTGACTTCGACTTGCGAGAGACAATGTCAATCTCGTGAGTCTTGAGGCAGTCTGCGCATCAAGAGTCAAAGTTGAGAGGTCCGTGGTGTCCTTGATGGTAGTCACTTTCATCTCCCAAACACGCAGATCGAGTGCAGTGAGCATCTGTCGAGCGTTATCCGAGTCGGAGTATGTGAGACCGACGGCTCGGAGGTTGCTCAAGATCTTGTGAAAACGCGCAAAACACTCATCAAGGGACTCGCCAGCAAGCATTTCAAATTTGTTATACTCTCGCTTGAACTGGTCCTGTCGTACCGTCTTTATTTGGGTGGTGCCCTCATGGTAAGCATCGAGGGTCACCCAAATATCGAAGGCGGACGAAAGATGAGATATGCGATCAAACTCACTACGACTCAGGCCCTGGATGATAATGTTCCTTGCCTTTGCATTTGCCTCAACATCAGCCATATTTCCGGCATCGATGTTTTCATCGGTAGGAACAACAAAACGGACCTTGACCTTGCGCCAGATGGCGTACCCCTGGGCCTGGATATATGTCTCCATTCGGCTTTTCCAGAAGGGGTAATCAATGCCATCGAAAATAGGCGGCAGTCGAATACATCTGTTGCCATGGCTCATGACCGGTTAAGATCTATAGACGAGAGTTAACCGGCTCTGATACCAATTGTAGGATCGGAAACGGCAACAGAGGGGGGGTGAATGGTGCCTTAAAAATTACCCCATGGAGTTCAAACAACTTTCTTCTCCGATAGCTATGAAAGCTATGAAGCAAGAGAATAAGCACTCACTAGAAGCCCAAAGATTAAATACTTGCTGTCCTAAAACTGAGAACTGAAAAATTCATGCTACTAGCTTGATTGAAAAAATAACTAAAAGAACTTGGCCTTGTAAAGGATAACATGCAACAAAGTTATTGACCAAAATAAATGATCTATTAAAGCTGCAAAGAAAAACTAGGCTGAGAAGACACCAAAGAAACACTTAATCGGAAGAAGTAATTTGCAGGGAAGGAGATGAACTAAACTGCCGCACAAAACCGAAAGCCAAATGAATGAAACTGTTGCCAAAGGTTTCTCCCAGCACTAACCGAGTACATGCATTACTTGCACCTGCTGGCCGGACTCACATGCACTGCACCTACTACTAAAAGCAACCAAGATCAGCAAATAGAGTTTGTCTCTCAGGAAACCGAACACAGGTGCACCGAAACAAAGGAACTAGCATTACAGCAAACAGCAAAGCATTAATAGCACTCCTGAAAAGTAAACTGCAGATTACTGGCAAGAAGTACTATTAGCAAAACCGAAAGAACTGACTGCTGCTACTGCATAAGATCTGCTGGACCGAAACAAAACAGCAAAGACTGATGAGGAGTACTGCTGCCGAACAGAGCCTCTACCAACCAAACACAGAGGGGATTGATGTAGCCGAACAGCAAACACTTAGCAACAGCCGAACACAGAAGATTGTTTGCAGGGTATTGGCCGAAACATATGAGTCTGTACGCTGCTAAACTGCTTGTTACCCCAAGGAACAGCATAAAAACCGAAAGTAGCAGAGGGGATGTATCCAAACAGCAAACACATTAATTGCTGCAGAACCGAGAAGAAACAAGCAAACAAAAACGGACTCTTCTTGCTTTGCAGAGCAGAGAGGGAATCAGGAACCTGCACACAACACTGCTGAACCGAACACACAAGGACACCCTACTCGCACAAACTGCAGAAAAGAACACTTCACAAATAGGGACCAATGCTCCTCACCTATCAACAAAAAGATCTAATCAACAAAGAAGACTGCTGCTGCTGTCCATGACTGAGGATTGCACACACGCACTGTCTTCAAATCATCCGAACATAAGAACAATAAAACAAGAACTGGAGAGAGCTTGGCATTCAGATTACTTGAGGTCCTTTTAAAAGTACATGAAGTTTTTTTATAGAAAATAAACATAGAGCAGTTCTAACATGAATTGAAATGATAATAAGTTGCTCTTTGGGAATGAACTAGCTAACAGGCTTTGAGACAATCTCCCATCACAGAGCAAATACATAATCAACTAGAACAAGAACATTAAATTAAAACAAAAGCAAGTAAATTGCGCGAGAATAAAACAAGAATATTCATGTTGAGACGAAGAGCGATGAACAATTAATATAACACATAAGTGTTTTACATCACTCTTCCTTGTCTCATCCAAGAACACCCACAAGGAGAGAATAAAACATTAACACTTGCATACAAATTTTCTCTCCCAAGAGCACAAGCATTAGGAGACCCTAATACTCATACCCATTTCTATCTCTCTCTCTCTCAAAGGTGCACCTCTCCACCTAGAGAGCACCTCTATTTATAGCCTCCACTAATGGGTCTAGTAGATTACTTTACCCATTAGGTCACACCACTCTCCACTAATGGGTTTATACTCAATTATACCCATTAGGTTACAACTCCTCTCCACTAATGGGTTTACACTCAATTATACCCATTAGGTTACAACACCTCTCCATTAATGGATCATCCCATATAATATCCGCTTCCAATTTTGCAGCTTTGCGTATTTTCCAAAACGCCCCTCCTGCACCTTCCTGGAAGCTTCCTCGTCTCTTGCCGCGCACGCCTCGCAGCCACTTCGAGTCCTTGCCGTCTTCGACACATCCCGACCGTTCTGACCTCAGCACCGCCTGTGCCTAGTCCGGTCACCCGTGTCTCGCCACGACTCCACTCGACGTCCTGCAGTCACACAGACAAGAAAATATATTTCATAGCACCGCACCAGATGATTTAATTAAATATCCGCATCGGTAATAAGCATAAAAATACCCGGAACAAACTCAAACTTTCTAGGACACGTGTCAATTACTCATCACACAGCTGGGGTTACCTGCACATGGTCTCTCAGTAATCCACATACATACGACGACTACCATCCTTTTTCTTGACGAACAACACTAGCGCTCCCCATAGAAACGAGCTAGATCTGACATAACCCTTGTCTGATAACTCCTAAATTTACTTTATTAGTTTTGCTAACTAATTAGCAGGCTGTAACATGCTGAAATTTTGAATGGGAAAAATTGCGAAGAAGTTAAAACTTTTCTTGTATTTTGTTGACATCGCAATTTTTCTAAAGTACTATTTGGATTTTATTTTCTCCCTGGACTTTATACTATGCCAAACTATATTGCGAAGTAATTCCCAAGTATAAGTGTTAATACTAGTAATAAAAGGTGTGCATAATTTCTAACAAGGAAAGATGTGTTCAAAATCGTAGAACTTAATTTCAGAGTTAAGATAGTAAAGCAAAACCAAAAATTTAATTAAAGATGAGGATGAAAGAAAGCATGTTTGGGAAATTGATCTGAAAAGCAAATTTAAAGAAATCTAGAGTTTAGGTTCAGCGGCAAAATCAAACCTTGAGCTTAGAAATCAAGTTTATAGCTTAAAAATTTTTACAATTAAACCAAAAGTCTGAAACTTGAACCAAGGTTTCGAGTTCAAAACTTAGTTACAAAAGTAAAATCAAAACTTAGAAAATACCGTTTATAATTCGGTTTTGAGTTAAGTTAATGCTCAAATGGAAAAAAATTCAATTTTATGCAGTCCTTTCCTTGGTAGTCTCTCCCCTCCCCCCTTCTCTTTCTCACTCTTTTTCTCTCTCCCTTCCACACGGGCCCTACCTCCTCTTTCTTCCTCCCTCCTTTCTTTTCCCTTTCCTCCCCCGAGCTCTGTCCTGTGCGATGACCTGCCCCACCCCGAGTATGCACGCGTGCTACCCTCGGTTTTTCTCCCATCGCCCCGTGCCATCAGTGCCCATGCCCTGCTCCCCACGTTGTGTCGCCCTCCATCGCCATGCCCTGCATCGGCCATGCCCTGTCGCCGCCCATGCCGGCCGGTGGCCATGTCATGCTGACTCCAGAGCCCTTGCCAGGCACTGTGTCTGGGTCACCGACAACAGCCTCCTCCCTGCTATAAATTGCCCCCTGGCCTCCTTCATCTCCTCTACACTTATCCATTCTCTTCCTCCCCCTTTGCTTCTCCCCATTGCTGAGTCACGCTTCAGCCTGAGCTTTGGCCGCCGCCCTCCCTCTGGCGTCCCAACCGCCCTGGCGCATTTCCTCCAAAAGTGGCCACGTCACCCCGAGACCCACACCCCTAGGAGCCCATTCTTCCGTCCAATTGAAGTGTCTCGGCCGGAGTTCGCTAGAACGGAGTTTTTCCCCTTAGCTGGCCGAAGGACGCCACCACCGTCGTCGTGCACGCTCTGACGAGTGCCCCTCAAATTCAACCGATCTAGAGCATCCTTGCGACCTCTCGAAGCTATCCCCAGCACCAATTTTTGCCCTCCTCCCCTCCGGTGAGCCGCCCACGGTGACCACCCGCCGCCGCCCCGGGCTCCCGTCGCCGACCTCCCCTGGTGCCTCTCCGGCTCGGCCAATAGCTCAGTAAGTATCTCCTTGACCATCTCCCGCTTATGCTCACAAGGATTCTTCCCTTCCTCCTCCTAGTCACCGGCGGCCGTTCCACCTCGCTCCGACCGCTACGCCATCGCGGCCACTCGGTGCCATGTCGGCTGTGCTATCACCCCGCACGCTTCCCACCCGGGAGGAACCCGTTTTACCGGCTGCCCCTCGGCCGTCGATCATCGGCGACGACCCACGCTCACCAACGCAGCCCTCCTCATTCGATTTAGTATTTGCACCCCACCAACACTCCTTCTGTATTCCTTCTTTCTGTTGTTTAAGAGTATGGCATGTGGGCCCACTTTGTTAAGGGACAAATTCAATTAACATAAGCTCAAATGAAAGTGTAATAGCACGTAATCTAGTTATGGAGCACGTAATCTAGTTATGGATATACATATACATATAGGTATGATAAGTAATAGGAGGAAGTTGTTGAAAATCAAATAAGGTTCTAATAAAATGAAAATGTTAGAAGAGCTAATTCCGAATAGTTGCGTGTCCATAAGGCTTGATAAAGGATCCATAATAATAAGATGTGCTTTGTAATTAGTTTTGAAGTATAAGAATGTAATTATGAAATTAAATAAAGAGGCTCATGCGGATTAAATTAAACTTTGGTTATCTTTGTGCTATATAAGGGATTAGTAAGTTAACATAAAAATCTAGGTGTGATCTATCTTCCAATTGGTAGGATAATGAGGAATTGGTAAATTGGAATATTTTTAAAGGTTAAACCATACACAAATTGTACACTAATGAGAGTATGTATTGAACTTGAAATGCACAAATAAAGAGTTGATGCAAAATAGTATAGGTGAAAGTAAACATGTAAATAAACTTAGATTTCAGATTTAGAATACTGAAATTGCATGTAATTAGAGATTAGTTATTAAACAATTGTTTGTCAACAGAAGTTTACATGAATTAAAAATAAGCAAGGCTACTCAGGATAAATAATGACCAGTGAGGGCGAGTAAATTGATCACTGTGCTACTAGGAAATTAAAATTTAAGTATTCGTTTTAAGTCAATAATCTTTTCGTGGGAGATAAGTTAGAAAGAAATAGAGCTTACATCGGAAGCTAACTAACATGTGGTTTAAAATCTTGTATGTCATTCAACGGCCCTATAAAAGTTTAATCCCTATCATTAGCATGCCACCAATGATTAAGATCTTGATGGTGGTTTTAATCGAAAATGATAGTTGAAATGTAAAGTTGGGTCCACGAGAATAGGTTCTAATTAAAGTTAAAAACCGTGAAAGATAATAAATGCGTATCATGAGGCATCAATGACCCTCAATTCTCAAAGCATCGTAAACTAAATGTCATATCAAAGTATAACTTTGTACGTCTATTAAAAAGGACCCATGGGTCGCCAATCATTAAATATAATCTCGCTAACCTACACCTTAACGAATAAGTTAATGCTAGGACCACATAAAATGATACGTCTCCAATTGCTAGAAGCATGAATCGTAAGACTAATTTGATAAATCAAAATCGTATACATTGTGTATATAACATATGCCTTAATTCATAAATATTAACCCCGATAAAATAATGCTCGGCTAAATTCACTTTTGTTTATATGTCTAACCCGACTCATGAAACTTTCTTAATAAATATAAAGTATAAAAGAAATTATTAAATAAAATAGGTCGAGCCATGGTATTCTACAAAGGCTATGTCTAGCCATATTCTACAAAGTGCTATGTCTAGCCATCTTTAAACTCGGCGAAATATTCCTGTGAATACTCCTTCCGCCGTAATACTTGCTTTTCCTTTTCGTCATTCATCACTCTGCTCCAACCCCGTTGACTCCGTCAATTCTCCGCACTCAACCAATCCTACCTAAAATCACCCTTTAATCCATAATAAAGTTACGTCAAGATTATTTGGATTTACTTAGGTCTTCTTGAGTTATTTGCGTTTATTGGATTCCATTGTTTAGGGCAACTAGAAATTGGAATCATGGAGAGTCAATGGATCCAGCGAGACAAAGATCCAGAAGAATATGAAGACCAGAAGCTCGAGATCAATAAACAAGAAAGCTTTGAGTGAGCTCAAGACCGCGGTAAATCGCGCAAGGCGAGTTAATACTTTGATCATTTTGAATTCCCACTTTAGTAAATTATTTATATTTAAATTATTAAATGTATGCTGTTATTTTATGTGTAATTTTATGTCTATTTTTAATACTTAGTTAGCGGCCCTTTTATCCAAGTGCCAATATTATACCCTCCAGGCACATTAAACAGTGAACCTTGTTATATCCCTAGGAAAAGCTATAATGATAATGTTTCAAAAATAAATTACGATTATGCTTATGGCTTAGCCCTGTTAGTTCTCAGGGATGCTTAATTACCCCAAACATCATATGTAATTACAAGAGTGATTTTGGGAAAAGTTGTGGATAGAAATGGTTGTGTATTTTAAAATGACCATTATTTTATGCCCCAAAAATCCTCTGTTGCTTATACGTCTGGGCGGATGGTTTGGGGGCAGCGTGCATTGGAGTGCACTAGTGTGGATTGTGGTAGAACTGCCCAGATAGCACAAGGACTGAATCGGGTCATGACCTCGTATTGTAAAATCGTACAGCCACAAGTCTGCAAAGTGCAACTTGGCTGAGTAAATCTATCGAACCTCGGACTCATCTCACAGGTAGGGAGGGGAGAAGTGTGGTAATGCAAGGGCCTATTGTGGCTAAAGGGATACCAAGGGGAGGGTGACTTGTTTCTCTGTCTTACTAGTGCTATGGGGAGTGGAGCCTGGAGGCGCTAGTAATAGTGAGTAATATCCCGTGTAATGTATGGGACCCACTGCAAGTGGGAGCAGCCTATAGGGTGAAATGAGACCCCGAGGCCACATAGTTTTGAAAGGTTACTATGACGATCTACCCAACCGCATGACTAAGAAATCATGCAGGGCAACGAGCGGATTGTCTCTTGTGGTGAAAGTGTACAAACTCTGCAGAGTCAAAACTATTCGAATAGCCATGCCCACGGTCAAGGGCGGACGTGGAAACTTAACTCGGATATAGTTCTATTTCAAAAACAAATTTTGTGGGAGATACTGGGAAAGAAAAATGAAGGACGATGGATAGTCCTGGTTTATGTTGCCCTGGGTGTCGTCCCAGTGATAATGTAAGTGGCTATAATGCTGAAAAGTTAATATGCGATGCAGGTAATATGTAAAGGCAGATGTATGTGCCAGTACTATCATTAAATTTATTTCAAATACTATAATTTTAGTCCAAATGGCTAGGTCGTAGAGAATTTCTTATGTATTATATTTAAAAAGCAATTTCTGGTAAATAAAATAACCTGAGCCTATTCTTTGACAAGTCATGCATGTTAAATAATTGCATTCTGTGTACACTACTAGATTCCAACCCTTTAACCATGAAATGCATCGCAATGACACTAAATTAGTTGCAATAGGTATGTGCTATTGCAACGTTTTGCCACAATCATGGTGATATGTGCACAGTATTGCCTCTAAAATATTGTGTTGCGATAGTCATTGAATTTGTTGTAATAAGGTGGCTTTATCGCCACCATTTAAAAAATGGTTGCGAGTAGTATGACTTTATTGCCACGGTTGTCTTGCGTTATGATAATATTGATATTCGTGGCAATAGTTAGGAGGTATTGCCACCTTATAGAAGTTCGTTGCGAGTGGGTGAAAATATTGCCACAATTTTATTGCGTTGTCATAGTCATCAATTGCGTTGCAAAAGGTTCCTATGCAATGCGTATGAAATGAGTTTGTATTGCCACGAAATAAATTTGTTGCTATATATGATGATTGTTCGTGGGAATAATCTGTTATTGCAACGCTTTGTTTTCGTGGGCCTAACTGCTCAACGCAAGGGCCGAATTGGTGTGAAGGAATTATATTATCTATAGTTATTAATTTCTAGAGGTGATAAAAAAATTGAAAAGTGACAACTAAAACGCAGTTAAGGAGGTCTCACTTGACAAAACAGGAAGGGATAAAAAATTAGAATAGAAAAAATAAAAACAAAAACCATGGGGTGTGGAGAAATCGAACCAGCAACCTCCTAGCTCGGAGGCCAAGGCGTTTACCACCAGACTATTGTACCCCACTGTCAATTATAATTGTAAATTTATATTTATCTAAGCATAGTAAGCACCTGTGACTCGGATACGCTCATGTCTTGCACTTCTCAGTTAAATATATTATTTAACTGGAAGGAATTATTGAGCCGCATTAAATATTATCAGGTGAACTCTAATTTAATTGGGTCTTTAATTATTACTAGTTATGTGCGTATGCGTTGCAACAGAAAAACAAATACCATGCAAATAAAGCGTGAAAAAGAAGTTGAAGGAGCGGATGGATGATTTTCGTCATCGTGAATGTCCAACTTGCCGTGTCCGTGATTATTCTCATTGCGGGATTAAATGTTCCCTACAATGCACAATGATCTTAAAATACAATAGACAATTAAACTCGCCACATTTCCATTTGCTCCTTGGAGCTATTAGATATGCTTCTTAGAGCAAATGGGAGAAAGGATGTGCTTTTCTATTCATATGAACCATCCAAGTATAAGACTGATCATATAGCTCTTCATAAGTGGGGAAATGGGTTTATTGATACTTGTATGTTTTTCTTAAAGTAAAAGAAAGCATTAATATTGCCCAACAGTTAATGGTTCCGCTTTTTTACTTTCATTAACTCCCCTGATGGTAGAATTCTTGAAGAGCTTTATGTTCCTTAAATCATTATGAGCACTTGAGTCTGATGTCTCTGAAGATGTTGTGGAACAAAATTTAATGTAATAGCTGGATGTCCGTGCATTGCTATGGCTAAAAAAAGTCAACGTTGATGTGAATACCATACAAAACCATTCCATTTAAATATTTTTCTATTGAAATTTGGACCAAATAACAATATGATGCATACATATCATGTAAATTTGGGAATGTTTCAGTTTCAAGCTTCTCCTGGTTTAAATTCTCGAAATTGCATTACCAAACCCACTGCTCATGACTAACACGATGTCTAAGCATGATCGTATAAACAAATTCGCACAAAAACACACCACAAGCAAACATCTAGACGACAGAGAATACTACTACTATGTGAAGCACATGCTTACAAAAAGAGATTAGTCTGCTGGATCTCGCTTCCATGACTATAATAACAATGTAGAATGTTCATTCCAGAATCTTGAGATACATGTCAACTGTTAGGTATCATATTATCATTACTCCCCATGTGCATCTACAGCTCAAATCAGACTAACATAAACACCTCTTATTACACCTCAATTCTCGAATTCAAATTGATTCTGGTATCGCAGTTTCCCAAGATCAAAAGCTATACATATGGAATTGAGGAATGTCAGATTGTAAGTGCATTAGAAGATAGGTGAAAGGATCTTAAATGAATAATCTGAAAGACATCTCCGAAGGTAACATGTAGAAAAATACAAAAGAGTACTACAAAGTATCAAAAGAGAAGAGGGCACAGTAAGCAAGGAGCTTGATTATACAACATCAACAGGAAGGCCTCCAGCAATTAAGTGCACGACTATCATGTTTGGTTGGCAGCAGCCGAGGAGCAGCATGGTCTGCCAAAACAATAACATGAATAACTTTTTTAAAAAATATACAACTGCTATGCATCAAAGGGACCCTTTCTCTTTTGTTCAAATTGCAGACAGATACCATCCAGCACCATTTCGATTAACCTCAAGCTCATGCATTCCATTACACCTATACATTTACCAGGCCAAGTATACAAAGATTTCTGGTAAAGTGCACAACCCAATAACCCATGGGTGCGAGTAAAGCTTCAGAATTGAAATGAATACGCACCTCGACGTATATCTCAACAGAGAGGATGCCACACATTGATTCTGATGGTCAAATGGTTGGCTGTTCTCACAAACAACAAATGATCCTCGAAAAGATATTTGCAAAGTTCAGAAAGGAAAAAAAGGAAATACAAATCATATAAACGTGAAGCTAAACCCTTTTACTATCCAATCTGAAGGATAGCAAATAAATTGCAGTGACTCACACCTGCAATGCAACAATAGGAAGGTTGGCATCCTGAAATCTAAGGAGGTGGGAGAATGTCTGCAGAAACAGGTATCTGACGAAGTTTACAGGAGACTACTATCAAGCACATTACATTGTGAAATGAACTACCTATATTAAGTAAATAGTCAGAACAAACACTAACCCCAAAAATGCTATGATATCAAAGCAATGTGACCTAGTTCTATATATCTGATCAGTGATCATCACATGATGCATCCGGTACCTCTACTATTATACCCAAAGGATGTACAGAGAGGACAGACACAACAGAAGTTGAATCAAGATAAAAGGTGAAAATAAAGATACATATGTAACCATCTGAAAGAATTAACCAAGAATCTTCTTTGTTGCTTAAAGCAAATGCGCTTTGCATAAGATAGAGAAATCGAGTAAGTAAACCTATCTACAGAAAATATTAGTGGTTCTTGTGAATTTTGATGATACCAATTGCTTGCTCCTCTTTTATGTGCTCTTTTGGCTCAATAGAGAACTCCAAACCTTGAACTACACAAAAATCAGAGAAGACAATTCACATTATATGCAACAAACTTGAACTTTGGTACCATCGTGAGGGGTAAAGAAGAAGAAGCTGACCTGGTGTCGAACATTGTTGGTTCCCGGCGGCGGTTGGACAGTGAGGCAGTAGTACAGGGGAGCAGCTTCAAGCAATGGCAATGGATGCCACCACCTCTTGGCCTCATGCTCGTTGTAGCCATGTCCTCTGTTCCAAACATAAATGACACTACTAGATTCCAACCCTTTAGCCACGAAACGCATCGCAACAATAACGTTATGTTGATTAGTGATTGATGAGTAGAGCAATTTGTTTGCTACGGAACCTTTTTGGCTTTTTGTCAGAACATTAATTATGAAGAGCAAAATTGAAATTCCCAGCAGAAGTGGGGTAATTCATTTGGACTAAAACCAAGCAACGGTGAGAGATTATCAGTTACATATCCAGAAGCCAAAATAATAGGATCATCCATTACTCTCCCGTGCAACGGATCATACTAAGAACACAGCATAATTGTGGGATTAGTGTTAGTAAAGAGGTAAAGATGGCTCAATAAATTTAGTTTGATCTAACTGTCACACATGATGAAGACACGAGGAAATGAAGACAACGTGCATGAGTGCATGGCAACGGAAAAGAAACAAATCACCTTATAGTTCCTTAAGGACTCTCCGTTTCAGAGTTGGGGTTGGGATTGCAGTCCAGATCGGACTCTCCCCTGTAAATCACCTCATATATATATAGCTTGTAGGTCCAATGATGGGAATCAAGAAGTAATAAAGAATCTATTGTCTCACCTTTGCTTCCTTGCCGTTCTCCTGCTGGCGACTCGTCAAGCCGACGGTCCAGGCCACCGTCGGGAGCAGGGGCGGGAGAGCGGGAGACTCCACCACCATCGTGAGGTTCCTGCATCCTCTCCCCTAGGGCTCTGCTGGCTGCTACCACCTCACCCCTAGGGCACTGCGGCAGCCACCACATCTCATGTAGGGCTTGGTCGCCACCAATGGCTTGGGAGGTATCGCCTCACCCTTGGAAGGTGGTGGGGAAGGCTAGGGAGCGGAGGTGCGGGGGAGCGGTGGGAGCGGAGATGGGGGAGGATGGGGGGAGGCGGAGGGAGATGAGGCGCGGTGGAGGATGGGGGAGGCGGAGGGAGGGGAGGCGCAGGGGAGGCGGAGATGGGGGAGGCGGAGGGAGGGGAGTCGCGGTGGAGGATGGGGAAGAAGTGGGAGCGGACGCGCGGGGGAGGCGGGGATGGGGGAGGATGGGAGGCGGAGGGAGGTGAGGCGCGGTGGAGGATGGGGGAGGCGGAGGGAGGGGAGGATTTGTTGATGAAGTGGTAATGTTTACAAGAAAGAGGGCTCCACTTATTGGAGTCAAAAAGTGGAAGATATAAAGCAAAATGTCAAAATTACAATAGCAGAGGATTTGCTAGTAAGTTGCATCTTTTTATTTGTTGGTAAATAAGCATATAATTCTGTAATTACATACGACTTCACCTTCACTTTCTGTTTCAATCCAAGCAGAGTAGGTTGGATTTTCCAAACATTGAGAATGCAACGGAAAAGATATGGGACATTGCTAAAGAGTGGTACAAAGGATGGCGATCAACATTCAGTTCTACATACAAGGCATACAACACTTACGCTGAGCGAATGAAACATAAGCCTGAAGATATAGACATTGTCGAATGGTACTACTTGATAATGTATTTTGGAACTGAAAAATTCAAGGTTCAATTTTTCTCTCTGCAATTACCAATTAGTGAATGGAATTGAGATAGTAACCATTAATGTATGGACTTGTACAGTTGATGCACTAGCAATAGCAATTACAGACATATATGCAGCAACATGTGTTACAGACATATATGCTTTTTACACTTTTGTAAGGAGTAGTTAAAATATATGGTGACAAGAATGATTGGTTTTTTACACCTTTTTACACCATCACTTTATTTTTTTAATACATATATGGTGACAAGAATGCTTTGTTGAGTGCACTTGTAAACTTTTCTGCAGAGGGTCAGCAGCCAAAACTCTGAAAACCGTCAAAAACAGAAGACCAAGCATGTAATGGGATCCAAACCGTTCTCCCAATGTAGCTACGAGCAGGTAATGAAAAATTAAACTTATCTAATTCTTTTCTTAAATGATCAATTGTTCACAAGGCACAATGTTTGCCATCTTAGAGAGACCCAAATACTGGAGAAGAGCCAACTGATCTGACTCTTTGGATGACTACCCACACGAAGAACGGGGAATGGTCAAACAACGCTTCTAGGGATGTCTATGTGAGTAGTAAATTTAATTTGTTCATGACTTAGTACATTTTTCAGAATTTTGTGTATAAAACTTAACTAATTTAACTTCTTATTTTCTCTTATCACACTTAGGATAATGCAACCTTCAAAATTACTGACCTATCAACAGAGCCAGATAGAGACTTCCTTACAGTTGAAGAGGAAAACATTGCTTTCCAGTCAAGTTACAAGGAAAGCACCGGTACCAAATCATGCAAAGCTCATGGTCATGGATACATGGCAAAATATCCCACACGAAGCCAACTGTTGAAAGACAGACTTGATGAACAATCCCGTGCTTCAGCTGTAGCCCAGCAAAAAAATAATGAGCTTGAAGATGAGGTGCAAATGTTAAAGGAACAAATTACAAATGGAGTTGCTGAAAGGGAAGAAACTAGGCGAGAGATGCAAGAGGAACTGGAGAAGGAAAGGAACGCAAGAGAACAACTTAGGCAAGAGTTCCTTTCATTGCTAGCACAATAGAGAGAAGCAACATTACAGGTAATACATTCAGACATACGCAGCAAAGAATTTCTTTGCTGCTTGTTGTTGATGGCTTGCAAGACCACCCAGCCTAACAGGCCCTAATGTTTTTCCTCATGGTCCATATGCAGGCTAACCAGGGAAGTATATTGAACATAAGGGAAAGCGAGGCTAATCCAAGTGAGGAAAACGAAAACATGACAATATTGGACAAGACTAACCCAGATAGTACATTGAACACCACAGAAAAGACACCTGAACATGTAGAAGAAACATTACAACAGGTAACAAAATTTGCAAATAGTTTGCTACCATAAGGGATTTGGACTTTGTACATTCTATTGATGACCTCCTGATGTGTACCTTCCCTGAACTTCAATTGATGCATGCATGCTGAACATATTTTAATAGTAGTACACATCAGGATGCTAATATTTTTTATTCTAAATTTTACATTTGCAGAATGACCCAGCAAGCATCTTGACCACACAAAAAGATGATAGGCCACCTATTCGCATCACTTGAGTTTCTAATCTTAACCGAAGCCTCTTCCAAAATGTCACTGTTAATAATGGTTCATCGAACTTCATTCCTCCACAACAATTGAAGAATACTGCTGCAACTCGTTCGAAGAAAAGGAGGGACCAGCAGGTATGAAATGAAAGTGTGATTAATCTTCATCTGTCATTGTTCTTATGTCAAATATAGCATTATGTTCTAAACTACTAGAAAATAATGCCCAGGTGAAGTAGGGCTACTATATATCGGTAAATGAAATGAAATTAAATAATTCTACTGGAATCACTTGCTAAATACTTTGCTACGCAACAAAACTAGAGAACTGAGGATTGCTATTTTCAGCTGTAACTCGTATCTCTAAACTTGCACTATGATATACTTAGGTATGCGCTGCTGGACAATACTCACATTAAGGTCCCTCTTTATTGTTCATGTTCTATCAGGATGAAACAATTTGATTAGAGCAAACAGAGTCGTGGCGTCGTCGAGTCAGGAAATTCAACATGGCAAAGAAGCAAGGACAAATGGAATGGAAGTGATACTACTTTTGTTATTAGTTACAAACTTTGTAGTTTAAGTTTGGAGATTGATATGTAATTCCTGCATCAGTGGTGGCACTTTTAAATTATTATGTGTTGAATTAATATATGTGTTTTTGATCCAACCGTGTTCCTAATTTGATTATTAATTTGCAACAACAAATTATAATAAAATATCATATGCTCAATATGCTACCGCAAATTTTACCGTTGCGATAAACCTGTATACAAAATTGGTATTTCGTTGTGATAGGCTGTTGCAACGCCGCTACTATGTTGCGATTCCACTATATGCCATGAACAATGTTCGTTGCTATATGATCTATTTGCCACGAAATATATTTCGTCGCAATAACTTTATGGCAATGAAACGCCTTCTGTGGCAATAAAACATAGTGCAATGAAACGGCTCCCGTGGCAATTAAACTCGCCGCCACGAAACGCTTCGTGGCAATATACCCTGTTGCAACGACATGCTCTCCGTGGCAATAGGATCTATCGCCACGAACCATTGGCGTGGCAATAGAATCTATTACCACGCAATATTTTCGTGGCAAATGATACTATTGCCACGACCAAACTTCGTGGCAAACGAATCTATTGCCATGGAGTCAGCCGTGGCAATAGCCTATATCGCCACGACATCACTCGTTGTAACAATAAACAATTGCCACAACACATTGCATGGCAATAACCATAGGTATTGCAACGAAACCACAATCCGTTGCACAATCTTTTAAGCACGCAAGTACTTGCCACGCTTGCCAACGGAAGTGATGTGTTGCAATAGGTACATATTGCATCTATTTTGGCCCTATCGCAACGATTTCGCTCCGTTGTCCTAGACCTGAAAACTAGTAGTGGTATTGGCTCACGGAGCACGATGGTTAGTATGCTCACCCTCGCTCACTCACAAAATTCAGAATCAAGAGTCGAATCGTTGCGCTTCAGCAATGCGCCAAGTCATGATGGAGAAGAAGACGAAAAGACCAAGAACTAGGTCGCGGACCCCCCCAATTGGTTGGCTATGGGCATGTTCTATGGGTCCCACCTATGTGCTTCATTTGCGCTGCTGCTTTCGTTGATTTTGGCCTAATCGCTCTATGTGTAAGTATTCTATTATAATTACGCTTCTACATGATATGTACTTTGATATTTAGGAATGTATCTGTGAGCACTATCTACTGATCTAGGGAATAGTGTGGTGGAATCACAGAGAATTCTAGATTGTAAATCCAAGTCCGACATAGGCATCTGATACGGTCTCTTGGAAATTGGCAGAATACCAGGTATTAGCTCAATCGAAAACTCGACTTCTTGATCAGGTGGCATTTTGGAGAGATCATCTGGAAATATATCGGGATACTCCTTGACAACTAGAACATCCTCTAACATGATCCCTTTGCTCTGGCGAACCATAACCTTCACTGGCTCACTCATGCTAGCTGCAAATTTCACTTTTCTTTTATCTGAATTAACCAAGGTAACGGCTCTGTTTCCATAATCCAACACTGCTTGTTGCTTCTTAAGCCAATCCAACACTATAATATCGGCTGAGAACTCCACTCCTTGAATGGTTATCTTGACTTCAGGACAACCTAGATTTGTACTTAACTCGGAGAACTCGGAGCCCATGGATTGAACCAAAAGAACATATCCAAGCACAATAGTTATCAGCCATTGCTTTGAGGTAAAATTTTGAGAAACAAACAAATGCGAAGTTCCAGAATCAAACAAAACTATAGCAGAAACTGAATTTACTAGGAACTTACTAATCACAACATCAGGCAATGCTTGAGCCTCCTCTACAGTGGCATAGTTCACTTGACCTCGCACAACTGACTGGAGAACCTAACTGGCTTGACCTGACACTTGGGGTGATCCACATCCTAATCCTGAAACAGGGGTCTGATCTAGCATAGCTTCTAAGTTGAAACGAATTGGCATTGGGGCTTGTCTCTAAGGGAATTTGTTTGCGTAGTGTTTTGGCTCATGACACCTGAAACAAGTGACGGATGCTGCAGGGCTGACATTCCTCTGTTGTTGATTGCTTGACTCGATGGGACGGGGTCTGGACGTGAACTGATGTGGCACTAGGGCTGGCATCCTGAATCCTGATTACTGTGGCACACAAGCCTGTTAGTATGTGTTGAAACAAGCTTTATGGGACTGATATAGCAGAGATCCTTGATTCATCATCTTTTTCTTGCAAGACTCCTCCAACTCATGGTGACTTTCCTCAATAAGCATTGCTTTATCCACCAGATTCTCAAAACTGGCATAATCATTTTTCACCACCTAAACTTTGAGCGTTGGGTTCAATCCTTTCTTGAACCTTTTCGATGGGTATCATCGGTGGCAACATGGCTACAATGTGAAGCTTTAAGGGTAAAGCGTAGCTCACATCACACACTACTACAAATAAAAATCAAAACATTCTAATCGCACTTTCTAAACCATACAAGGATCTAATCTAAAAGCTCTCACTTGGGTTTGCCAAGTAGGGCTCACTCGACTCTCTTCGAGTCATTATAGATCACCCACGAGTTTGGACTTCGGTATCTACTCTTCTACTATGGTGGAGTGAAGTGCCAAAGATACTCCTAACGGTTGCTGCTATGCGTCATCTCTCCTAGGGACTCGATGGCATGGGCGAAGGTAGAAGTCTTTGGCGCCATGCGATTGAGATCCTCTATGGCTCCCTCCGCTCGCTCTGAAGGAAGTAATCATAGTGATATGCCCTAGAGGCAACATGGAGATGTTGTATATATCACATACTATGTTTATGATACATTACTTTGTTCCTTGGAATAGACATCATCATTATTGATCAATGAGTATGTGACTTATTCATGAGACTCTTAAATACTAAGATGTTGCTATTTCTAAATGATCCACGATCGTATATCATATGAGGAACAAATATGATTCAAAGATAAAGATCACATATGTATTGATTGATGATCATGTCTCATGGATCATGGTATGGTGATACCAAATCAATAATATGGACATGTGTTAGTGAACATATGTTGAATAGACTGCCATGAGACACTGCAGAGATTCCATGTGTCATCGGTTGGTCTCAAGTAGTGTTTATGTAGAGTCCTTAGACTTGAGATCATCATGGTTCCCAACATGAGTAGTAGCTTATTTTGGGACTACTAAACACTACTCGTGCGGGTAGTCATAAAAGTAGTCTTCGGGTTTGCTATGAAACATGTAGTGGGATGTGAATGATCAA
Source organism: Melocanna baccifera (assembly GCA_036346265.1). NCBI lineage: Eukaryota > Viridiplantae > Streptophyta > Magnoliopsida > Poales > Poaceae > Melocanna > Melocanna baccifera. The sequence continues at coordinate 13,937,022 of CM070676.1, read as the reverse complement.
GATAGAATTTGCCCCTCCTTATGGGAGAGATATCTGGGCCTCGATGTAATGGATTATGAAAGTGCATGGCCATGCCAAGGTGATTGAGAGTCAATCACGAGTTTATAATCCATCACGGAATCGAGAGAGTGATTGAGCTATTAAGAGGATGACGAGTCTCGCCTTGAGCTCAATCTATATCGTGAGGCAAAGGGATTCGTACATGAGAGAACATTACAGTTCAGTGATATGATCTTTACATATACTTTGGGGTTAATATGTCTTACTAGAGGCCGCTATTAACATGGTAATCGAAAGGCGTTTCGGGTCACGACCAAGTATACGTGAACCTCTGTGGTCGCACGCTTAACGGGTTGGAACACTAATTGAATATGATTCGGATATGGGCTCAATTCGGATAGAGATCCGAATAGACTCCTATTGGGCCTCGGTCCACGAGGCCCACGTGAGGAGGTCTATATATGGAGGCGAGGCGGAGGATTCGTCGATTAACATCTAGCGAAACCTAGCCACCACCTCCCGAGCCAAACCCTAGCGCTCACGAGTGCTAGTACACTCGCGATCGGCGTTCGGCCGGGCGTGTGGATACGGTGGAGGCGCCGCTCGTTGCGATCTTGATCGGCGTGCGTGGAGGAGACGATCCGTCCGGACGATCGGCTACTTCCACTACTACCTCGGACAGCGTGATTGGATCGGTTTCCAATTCTTCTTCACGCTGCGCTGCGGCGTCTAAGTGGTAACGATCCATGATCCTTCCTTAGCATGATGTTCTTGGGTGCGCGGTAGAAAAGTTTTGTTTTCTGCTTCCGTAGCCTACGCGTATTCTATTAGTAACTACATATTGCTCCTTGAACTTCCGAATGAGCTTGAGCATACTGATCTTGTACAGTTTGTAAAGACGCCGGATGGCCTTGTGTACGGCTCTTTGCGTGGATACTCTCCACAAGTACCGGTGTACTTGAAACTATGGTGTAGAACTTAGTTGTCAATCGTTGTGGTGAAGTACAGCATGGTGATGCATCCAATGCATTGACCCTTTGCCTTCTCATCCTTGGTGAAGTAAACTGGTGACCTCTTCAATCCAAGACTCCGCAACAAAACTCGGAGAAGTCCTCTCCATCCTCTAATCTAGTTGTAGGAAGCTTGAGACATCTAAGACATTATAAAGGAAAAAAGTTAATTTACGGATTTCAAAAAAGTAAATTTTGAATAAGGTGGAGAGCAAGAACCTTAAGATAGAGGAAAGAGAATAGTGAGTTTACTAAATATCCAGTTTGTTTAGCTTGATATACAAAATAGATTTTAAAATTTGGCTATAGCGACCACTCTAACTAGGGTTTTGTGCTACAGTCATGATTCTAATACCACCTCTATTGATATCTAAATATGCAAATCTGGACTCTCTATGTATACCGCGCACTAGTCTAGGATCACGATGGTGCACACAGTCTAAACATAGATGAAATATCGTCTATATACACGATTAACAAAGAAAAAGTTTTAAATAATAATAATTATCAGAGTACAACCTTATAGTCAAGCTTACAAATTACTAGCCTGAAGGGTTTAAGAAACTAGCAGCGAAAAACAGAAATAAACATGGTAGAAATTCAGCATGCCCACAGGCAATCGACTAGGAAGCGAAGTTCTAATCCACGAAGTTATCGAAGTATCCTCTTTTTGGTACCTCCTGCTGATATGGTTTCTTCTCTTAAACTGAGTAACAGCAGGCATAAAGCCATGAGTACATTGGTACTCAGCAAGTCGTTTGTAACAAAGATGCAATATAATATACAAGACTTATGAGTGGATAGCTAAAAGGTTGTTTTGCATAAATCAGTAATTTAAAGTAAATACAATAACTAGATTGAAAATAAACTTTAAAGAAAATGATAATAAATAAAAAACCAAAAGAATTAAATAGACTATAAGTGAACTAATCATCCACTTAATAAACCACTAGTGAATTACCTATCCACTTTCCAAAGTTATCTAACCCAAATTTTATGAACATGGATATTCGAATAGTTTTACACTTTGCAAAGATTGCATAATTGTACCCACACGATGTGATTATCCTCACGTTAAAGAAACATCACAACAAGACCTTTGCAACACTTAATCACAACTCAATTTCGTCCGTTAAGGTTTTGCCATCGAGTAGATTAATCACCTAGTCGACAATTGCCTCTCTTATGCCTCATGGAAATCAACAACCATATTCAACTCAATAGCAAAATTGAAATTGAAATCTCATAAATTAATCAGTCGAGTCTATCCCATACAAGACATATAATTTGTATGATAAGGCTCAGATCAATGGTGCACAAAGTTAAATCCTTAAATATTACTTAGGTGAGATTTCCACATCTCTCAAAGTGAATTCACACTTCCCCCTTTACTGCACGATCACTCATCCAAGTGAAAACCAACTTTGCAAAATCAACATTAATGACACACCAATGTTATATCACATAAAATTTATAACTATGTTACTAACCACGATTCAATATCTCATTAAGTCAAATTAAATATTTGATTACATGTGATGATGAACTCAACGAGACTATAAACATGGCTAAGCAAATTAATTGTACAACCTATGTGACAACTAGTATGGTATCACTAAATAATTTTTCCATCCTTTGGTGACAATGGAATCTTGGCATTTGAATTATTAAGGAAGGAATTAATCAATTATGACAGTAATTACCAAGTACAAGGGTTTGTAATAAATTAGCAATGTATGATAATTTAAAATAAAATAAAAAAATAATAGATTAAAAATTTTGTTCAGCATAATCAAAGGACATGACTTACCTTGGCATTACCTAATTAACTGCTCTGGATCTTCAAATCTTGTTTCAGCTCATTCGAAAGTGTGATCTAACGAGAAAGAAAACACAATGAAGCACAAAATAAATTCAAATAAACTTCAAAAACTTTAAAACAAGAACTAAAATATAGAGCTTGATTTTAGATGAATTTAGAAAAAAGAACGGGATCAATCGGAGTTAGGATGGAGAAGAGCGGGCCCTTGGAAAATCTAATCTAAAGAAAAATGCTGAAAATTAAAAAAAGTTACTGTGTTGTGGACTCGGCTTATGAAATAGCTAGTCTATGATAGATTTGGCTCATGGAACAGTGCTCAGATGGCTAGCTTGCTGACGTGGCAGCTAGGGCTGATGTGGCAAGACACATGGTAGATGATGTGGCATGCTAATTTGGCACCAGGATGGCTCAATTTTGCTGACGTGGCATGACACGTGGCGATACATGATTGAAGGATCGAGGAGGCTGACTAGAGGGGGTGAATAGACTGTCTTAAAAATTCTTTTCTAATTAAAAATAATTTTTATTTGGTTAAAACCAAGAATATAATGCGAAAGCTAAACTCAAATTGGTTTAACACAAATATAACCTAAATCAACTAGGTACTCCTAAGTACATCAACACTCTGCGTCCGTGCCAAGATTTGCTATATTAGAATGACAAGCAATCACATATAATTCTATGAATGTAAATTACTTGAAGGTAAATTGAGCACAAGTAAACAAACCACAATTGACATGGTTACTTTTTTACCGTGGTTTTCAGAGGTTTTCCGATCTCTTTTAATCCACATTGAGGTTAACCCAAACGAATTGGACCGACTCCAAGAATTAAGCCTTCCACCTCGATTCCACTAGTGGTGGCTCTTTCCCGCTCCAGGTAGGTGAGCTCTAACCTTCACAACATTGTCAGGTCTTATCACAACCTTCCTTGACACGATCACTACGTACAACGCTTTTAACAGTGTCTAGGAGTCAGCAAACTCCAAGAGTAACAAGTCAAGTCTCTCGTTTGACTCTCACCACGTACAACGAATGCATAAGCTGAAGTAGATACTCAATCCACCCCTAGATGCAACACATGCAATATAGACCACTCTCCTTGCTCACAAGGTGCAACACATACATAGTTGAGAGGAGAGCCTCACACTAGCTCAAGAAACAGATTAGAGGTGCCAAAGATCTTACCCCAACCGGCCACAAAGGGGTATATATACCCATACTAAAAAAACTAGCCGTTCGAAGCAAAACTCATTAAAAATCAGAATTTTTGGTAGTTCTACAATTATAAAAATGGAACTACCGCTCCCCTCGCAACAGTCAGAAAACTAGCCGTTATCAGCAAAATCGGTAGTTCTGCTGTTTATTTTCCGGTACTACCGATGATCGGAAGTACCGCGCCACACATACAGAACTACCGCTCTCGCGGAAAGGAGAAGACCACCTCACAGGTGTCTCTCTGGAAAAAACATAAATCCCGTACTTCCACTGCCGGTAGTAGTTTTAACGAGGCGGGTGCGAGAGAAATGAATATGGCGGCCACTGCCACCATCGTCGCCACCGACTTTGTTGTGTACAGTAATTTCGGGCTGAGTTTGGACTGACACGGCATAAATGCTGGCACGGTAAGCGAAGCGGGCTAGCACGGCACGATGAAGTGACTGAACCGAACTAGTACGGCACGAAGTGGTCCAAAGTATGGTGGGCACAGCCCAATGCCCACCTCTACCTGCAACGGCACAGGCGTGCAGCCAGCTGGGAGCTGTGCGCTGAGCTTTCGGCAATCGGCATAGAAATGCGGCGCGCGCGGGGCAAAACACGCTCCGATTTCTGCTTGATCCGCGACCTCGAGGCCGGTTTCCACAGCTCACCCATTGCCGCGGTTGCAAGAGCCACGCTCCATACAGCAACGCGCGAACCGCGCGCATCGCCGTCGCATGCAAGCGGCCGACCGGGTGCATTCTCGCCGTTGCATGTCGCTTTGCAAAGCCTAGCTGTCCCTGAACTACGTGTTGCACGAGCCGTCAGCCTATCACATCCAACGGTGCAAGCGAGTATGCATGTACCTGGATCGATCAGGCGGAAGCGGAGCAAATTAAATCCTGGGAACAACCACCCGGTGACTTGCTCGTGAAATCATTTTGAACTACTCATATGGACCCTTTTAAGCTCAGGCAAGCCCTTGTTACTTTGTTTGATCAGTAACAATACCAGAGAACAACCATCGTATTATTGTACATACTGAGCTAGCCAGCGAGAGCACAACACATTTATTTTGAGCTGATGAAAATACTTGATACATTCGAATAATCGAATTAAGTAAACTAGCCATAGTTTTCCTCATCACCATTTTTCTTGAGCATGACTCAAGGTCGACATTACTGCTAAAGTACAATATAGCTGGTAATTGTTGATCATACCTAGCTCCTCTTAGCGATCTTCACACTGCTATTTTTATTTCTGATCACCATTTCCGTGGACATGGTTGAGGGTTTTTATTTCAAGAGTGCAATATACCTGGCAATATATTAATCATGCAAGCCTCCCCTTAGCAAGCTGCTTCACAGTACTGCTATTGGCTCCACGTAGAGTAACGTTATCATTTCTTTGATCTCGTGAGAAGAAGTGAACGCGTCGCCGCGCTTATACATGTTATTCACCGTCCTTGCAAAGTTAACCACCGTTTTTGGCACGACCAGTGGCTGTTCAGTCGTCGGCGTGACGTAGTGTTCTACCATATCCTTCCATGAGTCCTCGACGAGTTCCTCCATCTTTTGGCACGCGTCGTGCATCGTTGCTCCATGCTCCTTCATGTAGCATTGGATCGTAGAGGCGCAGTGGTCCCCAGTTTGCTCACGCTGCAAAAAAAAAAGGTAATAGAAAACACGCCAATTACATATATATGGTGCATGCATGAGGTAAACGAAAATAACTTCAAGATGCAAAAAAAGATGGATGCAAAGTCACATCCACAGATGGTAGAGATGCAGATTAAGGACCTTGCTTGATACAATGTCATTGGAGAAGCGCACAAACATATCGAAAGACCTGAAAAGCGGTGGGTAGCTCAAAACCCACTCCAAGATGTCCATTGCTGCTACGTCATCCATTCCAACAAATGAAGCAGATGCTAGTGTAAAGCCTCCACTGCTTCTGGTTGAGACCTCAAGATGTTCGTCCATTGTTTTTGGCACATAACCTTCGTCACGCCATTTTAGCTCCTCGGCGTATGCCTGAACTAATCGCTTTAACTGCATCCGTTGAATAAGAATACGTGTAAGATCATTTTAGAATTCAGATGCTGATACAATTGCCAAAAAAATTATGAATTGATCAAGAAAACTTTTTGCTAGTTCGTATAATATAACTGTATTCAAGAGAAGAAAACATTTGTGCAGCTATAGCGTTGGGATTGATTCTGCATGTCCTGGCAGCACTCAACCGTAATATATATATGTGTGTGTGTGTGTGAATTAACCAGTTTGATATAATCGAACAAAGTACTTGCCACTTCTTTCAGATAAAACACACGATGGCTCTTCTCATGTCCTAGTTCATCCTCAAATAAATGAAATGTCTTCAATAAATATAAGTAGAAACCCTTAATGTATTCTGGAAGCAGACCCGCCGCATTTTCATCCCACCTGCATTGTAGTATTTTAGCAACACTTGAACTTTATGCCTACAATAAGAAAACCAATTATACTTCAAAATATTTCTAGAAATACGAGCAATGAATTTTCTTGGTTTTACATTTCTAATATGGATACTTCCATACTTAAATAAGAGTGATTTTTGCATTATCTTTTACACACAGACACAGGACATGTATTTTTTGCTACATTTTCAGACATTATAGTTTAAAGAATAGATCTACAGAGTGTTTCATATTTTCCTATATCTTTGTTTTTTTCCGACGAATTGAAATTATAATAAAACTAGCATATCTACCCGGCAATTGTGTGGCTATATATTTTAATATAATTGTCTTTGATATACAACTCTACATTTTATAATTGAAATATAATTGTATTTATTATATAACTCTAATATCTATATATGATTAATCTGCACCGTTATAATCTGGTTCCACCAAAATAAGTGGTAAACATCTTTATCTCTTTTTTTTATTAATATGAGAATTTCTAGAATTTTTTAATTAGGATTATTATGAATTTTCTTAACTCAAAACGAAAGATGTGTCTTATATATATGTATCACCGGTTGTTTTATTTATATAGATTACGAGTTGCAGTTTACATCTTGGTGCCACCAATAGTCCTTTTCTATTAAATCAAACCCTTTTATTATGATGTGGGCATATCATGACTAACCATCAGCCAATCAAAAGAGTCCTGTTAGTGCCATGGACATATCAGTTGCACATGCTTATCTCTACTGCTGTAAAGAGACTATTCCGTCATATTCATTGGTTCACTCCCCCTCCCACATCCCATACAAAATTGCTAAAAAACCAAAAAAGAAAATGGAAATAACCCCTTCCACAATCAAACTCCCAAATAACATGCAGGCCTCTAACTAGCTAGTAGTACGGTGGGTTCAAGAGGGATTTGGCTTTGGCTTTTTGACTATTTACCATAGTAACTTACTTTTAAACAGTGTATTTTTTTTAAAAAAAGATAGTCTACAAATAAATTGTAATAGATATTGTATTGAGTTCAACTATATTGGTCAAAATCACATGCGAATTTTTTCCTCTTCATATCGTCTCTCGTGAATAGTCATAATTCAAAAATCATAACCCAAAAACTAAAGCCAGAACTCAAAAGAATCCACCTAGTGTAGAGTGCCCTCTCACTACCACTTTCGTGAATAACTGATATAGTTGAACTAGTGTCCACAGTTGATGGTCCATGCAATTCTTAAGTGAAATACTAAGGAACGCTATACTGTTCCCCTCCAAACCAACGGGATAGGCATCAACCATTGGTTCCGATCACTGCAACATGTCTATGAAGCACTAGAAACATCTAGACTATCCCTGTACACCCATAGGAGCGTATGTTTTCTCTTTTTCTCGTGAGTCCTCCTTACTCGGTTGTTGCCACATCTCTCCTCCCAAACTCCTGTCTTCTTACTTTCTTTTCCACACTCTCCCATTTCCCCATCTCCTCCACCGCCTCCCATGGTCACCACCACCGTGCGCCTCCCTAGGCTACCTCAACATGCTAGACTCCATGCATTTTCATCACCGAATATGGCCTTCTCCATCATCATTGGGCATCCATCTTCACCTAATTTGCTCTTCCCCATTACTACCAATGCTGGATTGTGTCATCTCCATTACCGTCGAGCTTTGTCTTCACCCGATCTGGCCCATCCATCATCATTGGACTTCATAGATTTGGCCTCCTCCATTCAAACATGTGTCAGATCTAGCACGAATTTGGCCTGCACCGATGTCATTTGGAGTCGAAGGCCGTGTCCCAGATCCTTGCGCACATGAAGCCCCTGCTCTATTATTGCATGGATCAGCTTCATCGTCGAGAGGGAAACAACCCGAATCACCAGCTAAGGCCCATAAATGACCGCTCAGTGATAAAGGAGGTGGGGGTGCAAAGACAGCCAGGAGGTTTGCCTTGTCGATAAAATTCCATTTTTTTGTGGTACTTTAGTAGATTTTACTCTGTATATCCTTTAGTTTAATTTAGTTTTAATTTTGTTGTATTCTTTAATGTAAATACAATAGCGGTACTTGACATAGGTCTCTCAACGGAGGTTGTTCACCATTTCTCCAAGATCCTAGAGCTCGCTCGACCCTACGTACATCCCTGCCTCCATGGCTGTGCTGACCTTCTTCAATCCATGGTGGAGGGAGAGGAGCTCGTGCCCTTCCTCCCTCGGTGGCAGGCAAGTTTTTTTAGAAGATTCATGAAGTTGAACTCCAAGTTTTATGAGATTTTATAAAATTTTATGGCCTTTCATAACCAAGTTTTATAAAGTTTCATGACTAGATTTTATAGTGTTTCATTAAATTTCATAAAGTTTTATAAGATTTTATGGTTAAGTTTCATGGTATTTCATTAAATTTCAGGAGGTTTCATGTCTAAGTTGACTAAATTTTATATCTAATTTTTACAGTGTTTCATGGGGTTTAATAATATTTCAGGAGGTTTCATGTCTAAGTTGATTAACTTTCACGAAACATGTTCAAAACTCTACGAAACTATGTAAAACTCTTATATTTTAGATGAAATCCGATGAAACGTGGGTATACCGTTAGAAAAGTATCTAACGGTGTACCGTGCACTAGCCCTCCCCAATTCTTAAAATAGAGATCTAAGTGAGGCATTAAGGCATAAAAACTTTTGTCAAACCGTATTCATCCATAAAAAAAAACTACTGTCAAAATAGTTAAGAACATGTGCAAATTAATATGATTTAAAGACATCACTTCTGTTCTTCGATTATTTATATAAACCCATGTCGATATTTTTGCATACACAATTGATGCCAAATACCAGATGATAAAATAAAAGTAAAAAATATTTGCATCAGGTTAGAGATTGTGACCTGTTAATTGCTTCAGCAAGTTGCATACTTTCTTCGGTTGTAGCATATGTGTCAAAGATATCATCTAGTATGGTCATAAGTGATGTCATCTTTGTAAGTATAATCCGGGAATGAGAATTTTGAGGTTCGTAACATGCCCCGTTCATCCAAAAATACATTTCTACTATTCTATCTCTAGAAAAACTCAACTTTGCTAGTTCATGGAGCTCCTTCCACCAGCTGCAACGCACATATATAGAAATTATCCAATTAGCACTTTTATGATTGAAATGAAGGGAACCGTCTGTTACAGAATGAGAAATCTGAATAAACTCACAGTGTGATCTTCTTTAACTCCTCACAATAAAGAAGTTGTAGAAGATTGAAATTCAATTTTGTGAGCTCCAATATGGATTCATTTCGTGTAGCCTCCATTTCATAAATAGGGACGTAGTTTCTCATTTCTACTATGTGAGCCCTTCGGAAAAGAGGTGCTTCAAGGGCCAGAGAAACTTCGTTTGCTAATGGTGATTCCAATTGTTCTAATACACCTTCAAGGTGACTTGTAGTGAAGATTATGGCCTCATCAAGCACTTTCTCTCCATGAGTCCTAAGGTATCTTGCATTATATAAGCTTAAAAGACTTCTTGTATTATAGTCAACAAAACTCCCTTCCTTATCTTTAAAACTTAGGAATTCATCTGCAAAGTTGATCAAGTAATGAATGTCAGCCATTTATGTTTTCAAAATATACATGACATACAATAGTGGGTTAAAGTATTTATCATACTAAAATTTTACCATAATACTTCCAATTAATAGAAAATTACTTGCATGCCAAATTTTATTTACATAGATTATTCCTTGGCTATATACAATGGGACATATCCAATTAACTTTTTTATTTATAGTCCGACTTCAAAGTTGAATTATATAATTGTTTGTTATTCTTAGATAAATATATTCCATTCAGAAATCTTCTTGGTTAAAAGACATTTTCTGCTTCGTAGCAAATAAAGGTAATATAAAGGTGGTTTTTACAGGTTTGCACTCCAAATTTACTTCTCCTCAGCCAATTAACTTATTACTTAATCAATTGGTAGAATTTGTTTGTGACGACTAAATGTAAGGAACATTGATAAGTAAAGCACATTGATCTCTGTTGGAGAGTCGAACAACATATATTCATGATTAGAGGAGCTATAAATAAGAAAAAAATTGAATCATGCTAACAAATTAATTATCAAAATAAGGTGTTAAACAACTTCATGTATACCAAATTACTAAGAACAAGGCCTTACCAGATGACACGTCATATCCATTCTTTCGAAGAAGATAAAATCGGAGTGAAACTAAGTTTAGATCTTTATCGTTGTAATCAGAGTTGTGAACAAAGTGCAACAGCTCATTGATCTCATTTTCGTAGTAGATATCCAGTCCAAACCGTTGTAATGTGATTATAAGGTCCAATATTTTTGGTACTTCATTTGTGCCCTTTATCATCTTCCTAACCTCTTCTCTTAACACTTCAGCCCTTTCTTTCATGTGCTCGTGCTGCAAAAGACAAGTATTAGTCCATTTTGTCAGCCAATTTATGCCCGTTCTAAACAGCTGCTGACTAGAAGCTGTTTTGAATATATTAGTTTCTTAACATGGTTTTTTTCTTTTTCTTTTGATATAACTTTTTTATTTTTCCTCTTTATTTTTATTTTTCTTTAATTGAATGGCTTAGCTAAAAACTAATAACCTCCATGGTGCTATTTTAATTAAAAGTCAAAAATTATCAGCGACAACCGAATTGAATGGGGCCCTAGTAAGTGTAACGCCACGTGTTACCTGAGGTGCAGTGGGCGGCTGGTGAGTGAGGAAGAAATCACCCCACAGACTCGGGTGGAAGGTAGGAGCCTTTCGCCCCTCTTCGTTGTTGCAACGACCAGCTGTTGGCTCCATCTTCTCCATTTCAATCTTATTTGTTTTGCTGGTGTGTAGATGTGTCTGGGTGGCGATGCCTGCTGCGTTGCTTGCACCGGCATTTTATAGACGATCCTTACACCAGCAACAATTATTGACAGTGATATATAGGTAGTGACAGCAGTTGAGTTAGGTACGTAGTGGCTGCGAAGTACATTCGAAATCGGCGGCAAAAAAACGTGCATTGATTAAGACCGAGTAATCATTACAGTAACCGGGTAAACTAACCAATACTGGCAATGCATTCGGAGTGTAATTAACGATTAATTGTCTATTAGATTTTTACTGATCATTAGGGCAGTCCCAATCTGGAAACTACGCACGTTTCCATAGCGACCACATCGAGAAGAAACCATCCTTAGAAACTACCTCACACAATGCTGGTATCTTCACGTAATAAATGTTGCTCTTTTTTCTCTCGCTTTGTTTCTCCTCCTCCCGTTTTGAGTATAATTTCCTAATCCGCGGCACAGGCGGACGGCGAGCAGCCGGCGGCAGCGCGGCGCTGGCGGGCGTCGAGCGCAGAGTCGATGGGGCGCGCGCGACAGGGGAGAAGCGACGCCGCGAGGCGCGCGGAGCGGCGAAGGCAGCGAGGCGCGCTGGAGAAGCGCGCCAGGCGAAGCGCAGCGGGAGAAGCGACGCGAGGCGCGCGCCGGAGAAGCGACGCCGGGCGAGAAAGCGCGAGGAGAAGCGACGCCCGCGCGAAAGCGCCGCTGGAGAAGCGGCGAGCGAGGCGCGCGCTGGAGAAGCGACGCGGGCGAGGAGCGGCAAGCGAAGCGACGCGAGCGCGCGCGCGGAGAAGCGGCGCGCGAAGCGCCGCGCTGGAGAAGCGACGGAGCGAGGCGGGAGAGCGAGCGCACGCGATAAAGCGGCGGTTTCCTCCCAACGCCAAAATCGTAGTTTCTTCGTGCCTTGGTTCAAGCGAAGACTTCGTTTCCTTTAGAAGAAACGGTTTCCTCTATTCTTCCTCTCTTTCCTCATTAATTAGACTGCCATGTCAGCATTTTACTTAGTTGGCAAGTCATTTAATAGAGATAGAAACCACAATTAATTCCCCATTGGGACTGCCCTTAGTGCAACAATTAAACTTTTGATGGTAACTCCCGTTCGATGAGCGCATATTGTTTTTACTATATTGACATTTATTATTGTGGTATTTGGTTGATTTGGTGCCCGCCGTATTTTTTAAGGAGTACAAGGAGGACGTACGCTATAGTGTATGTACACGTACGTCACATGCGTACACATGTGCATGTTTACTTACGTACTTGTTGCATGCATTGCTCGCAATAAGGCCGCCGATCGACGGCCAGTGGCACGTTGACTGAAGAATGCTTGTGAAGCCAAACTAGAACATCGAATGCAATCTAGAAGGCCATGTGATGGCCGGATGAGGATGGAAACGAGGTTTATGGGACCTATCAAGTAAGAGGCCATTTGGTTAGACTGAAATTTAATAGTTTATGTTCGAAATTACACTGTAGCTGACTGAAATTACACTGTAACTGATAGTGACGTATTTAACGTAATTAATTTTAAAAAATAAAAATAGAAAAAAATATGTTAGCCCATATGGATAATGCAAATGAATATAAAAAAGAACAGGCAAAAAACTAAAAAAAGCCAAAAAATTAGAAAAAGATGAAATTTATAGATAGTGAAAAATAAGTTAGAAGTTAAAAACTTAAATCGAAATGAGTGGAACCAAATCAGAAAGAGAAGCATGAAGATGGGAAGAGAAACTACACTAAGGCCCCGCTCAACTTCTAGCGACGCCAGCGGTAGCTTCTAGCAGTAACGTTTTTTTACTGTAGTATTTTTGTCATTTTCTTTTTTTATTTTTTGGTATTTTTGTGTTTTGTTTTTTTTCCTATTCCTTTGCATTATTCATGATAGGCTAACATGTCGCTTCTATTTTTAAATTTTTTAAATTTAATTATGCCCAATAAGCCAACTCAGATATAGTAAAAATCAGCCAGCTGCAATAAAATTTCAGCCAAAAGCCATCGCTATTCCGAACGCTACCTAAGGAAATATAAAGGTGGAGGAAAAAGGGTGGGACCCCCTCCTGCTCGATGCCAGCAAGAAACTAGGGAGGGGGCCGGCTTGAACTGGAGAGGAGGCTTGAGGAACAAGGGAGGATCGGGGAAGGTCCCAGTGGAGAGTCAGTGCCACTGCTAGTGGTGGAAACAGGAACTAGCAAAGGTCAGGGGTGAACAAAACTAGGCTTTCGCGCCCCTCGTGCCTTTCCACCTGGAGTCAACGAGGGCTGAACGAGGGCTGGTGACTTTATAGCAACTTAGATACATTGTATCATCAAATGCAAATCTTGCGTAAGTAATAAAAGAAACTAAGCATATTTTTTTGCGAGACTAAGCATAACTTAGTAGTAGGGGCGGACCTAGCATTCGAACGAGCCTGGGCAACCGCTCGAGCTGCCCCGTCGGCTAGACATCCTCCCATATGTGGTCTACAGAGTATGCATCAGGTGATCAAGTTTCAGCTGCTGGGGATGTTTATAGCTTTGGAATTATTGTCCTTGAAATATTCTTACGAAAGATGCCAACAGATAGTATGTTCACCTTGAAATTGACACTTCACACTTGTCCAGGGGTATAAGGAATGTGATCGGATGAACGTTGTCGAAGTGTGCCAAACTGCCATATGTGCCAAAAATGAAAGCTTTACTGGCCAAGCTTAATTTGCCGGCCGGCCGTGGCGTCGAAGGATGGTGTCGAACTTGGTGCATGTGCATGCACGCACGAATGTTCGTTCAGTCCTAAATTCACACGCATGCAGTTTATTTCGGCTTAAGCTTTTTTATTTTAGTTTATTTTTTTACTATTTCTAAATTTCATCTTTTTTAAATTTTTTTAGCTTTTTTGAGGTTCTTTGTTAGTTCCTTTTTTCGTATTCATTTGCATTACTTGTAATGGGCTAACTTATTTTTTTATTTTTAATTTTTTAAATTTAATTATACTAAATAAGTCACCATCAGCATATGGAATCGTGGACCCGACATTCGGCAAGCACAGGCGATGCCCAAGCTGCCCATGCTAGACCCCTCCTATATGCGGTCTGCAGGGTATGCCTCAGGTGATCAAGTTTCAACTGCTGGGGATGTCTATAGCTTCGGAATTATTGTCCTTGAAATATTCTTACAAAAGATGCCAGTAGATAGTATATTCAAGGATGGTTTGAACATTGCAAAATTTGTCGAGATAAACTTTCCTGATAGGATACTACAAATTGTTGACCCTGAATTACTAAAAAACCAATTGGATTTCTCATAGAAAACTCCAGCGGCTTCGAAGGATGAAGGCTCTGAATGTTTACTTTTAATGCTAAGCATTGGAGTTTGCTGCACCAAGTCGTCCCCGAACGAGCGCATGGACATGCAAGAAGTGGATACAAGCTACATGAAATTAAGGAGGCATATATGTCGGACCCGGAGTAACAATTCTAGGAGCCTTTGTGTAAATCGCACTATCTCAAGAAAAACTAGTGCACACAGGGTTTTAACAGGGATACATATCGTGCATAACAACCATTTATTATAAGATAAAGTATGGACCTTAAGACCAAATTTTACAATAAAAGGGCTCATAGCCGACTAAAACAAAATAGCGAAAATTAAAAATATAGAGGAACAACCCATCCTACCTGCCCACAGACGAATGACTGTAAGACGCAGTCTTATTCGTCGTAATCCTCACCAAAGTTGTTAACATCCTCCTCTGGCAACAGAATTAACCAAAGTAAGCACTTTAAAGTACTCCACAAGTTGCACCGGGGAATATAACAGAGTGAATGCATGCATATGGAATTGCAAACGAAGGCTTAATAAGGTTATTTGTGCGGAAAACGGTACTGAATTTAAATACAATAATATAAGTGTAAAAACTGAATTTTAATACATCCATAAGAAACAATATTTTAACAGAAGTAATATCGTTAGTGTAGGCTCCGACCTACACTAACCTAACCACGGGTATCCCACCCGGACCATCATCAAAATAATTCTTGTTTGTCCAAAATCCAAGTTTTATGAAAACAAAGTCTAATCCGTGAAAACCCTACTTAGTATGTTCATGACGCGAACACGGCTATCTAGGATAGTTTATAACTCTGCAGAGGTGTACAACTTTACCCACAACACATGTTCTCCCACTTGTGCCACGCGATTAACACACTGTCTTAGGTGTGCGATGGAGGGTTCATGACAAGGCCGTTACAAAGTTCCATAACAAAAATAGTCACGCAGCCACTAAGATTTCATCACAACTTGAATCCACAAGTTGGAACCCCCTCTTATGCTATGTGAGACTTCTCGCGACCTACGCCACGCTCACATTCAGCCTATAGAGAAACTACGTTTGGACTGTTACAAATTATTTAGCCAGGTCCGTCCCATGCCGGACTTGTGATAGTACGAGGTGACTTTGTAAAGTAATTCACAGAAATGGTCCTTAACCTGACTTAGGCTCAACCACAAACCCTTGTGCTCGACAATAAACAACGTGTCACCAAACACGATGCAAGCCAGCACCTCACCACCTAACCAGTAGCCTAAGTCCAAGCCAAGTTTTCTATTTTTTATTTTTAAATTATTTCATAATCTCTCTTGACTCACCGAAGTCAAGAATACGTTAATAGAAATAGTCATTCCATGTGAAACAATTTATCCCACCTAAATTCTTCTAAGCATGGCTAAGCATTTTACTAAACATGTTTCTGGTTAATACTACTGTACCAACTAGTTTTCATTCTAAGTGACAAGGCATGTGAAATCGAGGTCAAATTGGCTTTACACAAAGGAACATGGGAGTAACTAGAGTTCAAATCGTCTTTAAACTACATTTGAATACAATTAAGCATGCATATACAACAAAACAACATAAATAAATTTGAAATACTAGGAACAATATGGTCAAAGGTGTAACTTGACTTGCTCGAAGTCCTGCTGCATAAAGTCGTCAGAATCAAACTCTCTCGAATCGTCGAAATCTAAACGTGAAGAACCAAATAAAATTCAAAAATAAAATTTAGATAAAATTTAAAAATTCAAAAGGAGTACAGAAATGAATAGTTCATGATTTTAGAAAAATTTAGAAATTTTAACTGGTCCAATCGGAGTTAAAACAAAGAAATACGGGCTTCCGGAAGTTTTAATACAAGAAAAAGAAAAAAACCTGATTTTCTAGAATTAATTTTGTACTGAAAAAGGAATTATGACGTCAGCAGGCTTTTTAACCAAATTATTTTGTGAGGAAAACTAACATTATGATGTTAGCACAATAATTAAATTTCTGACAGAATTATTTTTATATGGATAATCGGGCTTATGATGTCAGCATGACATCAGCCCTGGGATTTTTAAAATCAACATGAGATTGACATGTAGGCCTGGTCCTCGGTGGACTGAGTCCATGGACTGGGGTGTAGCTGGCGTGGTATGGCTGAGGCGGACGTGGCGTCCACCTGGCACCCACGTCGGCTGCCACGTCACCTCGGCCTGCTGACGTGGCATGGCCGGCGGTGGTAGGGTCACCAACATTTAAGTGGGCAGCAACGCTGGCTGAGTAGCGCACGAGCAAGAGGGGAGTGAGGGGACCTCTCTGGTACCTTACGCGGATCCCGAGGGTGACTGGAGAGGGCGGGCGGCGGTGAAGGGCGGCGGTCGGGGGAGGTGGTCGGCGGCGAGGGTACTCTAGCGGTGGAAGAGCTCGGGGACGGGGTGGCCGATGATCGCCAAGACACAAGGAAGGTGGATGTGGCGTCGGCGAGGCATGGGGTGGTCCGAGGCGACGATGATTTCTCGTCGGAGCTCCACCGGCGAAGGAGAGAGGAGGTGCATGGTGCGACAGACTCATAGGCGGCGAGGGAGGCAATTGAGTGAGGGGAAAGGGGCGGCGAGTCGAGAGGGACCTCGGGGAGGAATATTTATAGGCGGAAGGGTGGTGTCTGTGGGGTAATGGCTCGCCGGAATCAAGGTGGCCGTGAATGGCGAAATTGGCGAGAGCGGGCTTTAAACCGAGGGAAAACGGTCTGCTTGAAAGCGGCGTTGTGGAGGGAGATGAATGCATGAATGCACGAAAGGGATTGGCGGAAGTAATAGAGGTTTAAATTTTTGGTTTTGGGCGCTAATGGCGGCAGCGGCGGCGTCGCGGGGAGGAAGAAGCAGCGGGGACGACGGGCCCGACAAGTGGGTCCTACCTGTCGGCGAGAGAGGGAAAAGAGAAAGGGAGGGGCGGTGGCTGGATGCATGACAAGTGGCAAAAAGGGGCAGAGTAGGCCATCAGATCCTGAGTGAACCGGTAAGTGAAGGGTAACGGCCAGGATTCAATCGGCAGCGGTTATTAAATCGGAGCCGTTTAAGTGAGGACCAAAGGGGTAAGTGACTGTTGGCGACCGTGATTAGATCCGGAGGTGGAGGGGAAAGATCTGGGCGCACCACACGTCGGTCCGATGGGAAAAGAGGGAGGGCGAAAGGGAAGTGGGGATGGGCGGCTGGGATTAGAATCGGTGGCGGTGGATCATCCCAGGTTGCGACACGCGTCGGCTCGAGAGAGAAGGGAGGCGGGGAAGGGGTTTAAGTGAGATCGGGCAGTGGGGATTAAATCGGGCGGGTTGGGTTGGCTCAGAGCGCGACACGCGTCGGCCCGAGGGGTTTTCGATTTAGTTTTCTTTTCAAGATTTTCCAGAAAAGTTAGGAGGCTTTAAAATATTCAGAAAAATATCAAATAAAGTCAAAAAATTCCAGAAAAATTCATAATATTATCTGGAACCATTCTAGACTCAAACAAATATTTTCAACTTATAATAGCATTTAGTTTTTTGTAAAAACACAAAGTAACTTTAAAAGTGAGCTTTTAAAATTCTAGAAAATCCCAAAAATTATTATAAATACATAAATGACTTAGGAAAATTATAATGAGTTTATTTTGACCTTTATAAAATGAATAATTTAATTTTTCTCACTTCAAGGCTTAGAATAAAATACAAAAATTAAATAAAAAGGCACAAAAATTTTGAGATGTTACAATATCTCCGAGAATACTAAGGTAATACTAGCTTACTGATATGGTCTGATTATAGTTTTGAGATCGTTTATTACATGACGTGTTTGTGGTTTTGAGATTGTTTATTACATGACGTGTTTGTGTATTCCTTTCCCAGTATAATCACAACTCTTGCTACTATATCGTAAATAAGTTGAGAACTAAAGCCGACGCTCACATTGCAGATACCCGATAATTCTTTGTGGCTTGGACTGTTGTCGAGGTAGGATTGGGCCGACTGCCTCAACCTACAGCCTGTGTTATCCTTTTTCTATGGATTACTAAGATTGTTAGCTTTGGACGAACGAGAACTAAGATTTCAAATGATCTTGCTTTTCTTTTAGATTAAGTTGTCCCTGAATGCACGAATTGGTAATTTTATTCAAGTGGCGTGGACTTATAGCCCTTTCACCATGGCCTAGTATAATTGCAATATGAATTATACATATCTTGTTTTACTATTAGATAATTCTACTAGTATATATCATCTAACCTAAATTTTATTCATAGGTCTACCGCTGGTTAGTTAGGGTAAAAGATGAACAAGGGATATGTCAGTGTACTAAATGACTAGATCAATATGCCACACTGGGACTTTCAAAAAGCGGTTTTTAGCTTTTGCTATAATACCTAACTTTCAAACGGAGTATTTTTTCAAGATATGGTCTAGAAGTTAATTGTAGCATACGTTAAAAACCCAACATCTGTATCATCCAAAACCGTAAGGGATTATGTTTCTATCCGTAATCTTTGTTGCAAATAGCTAAAATTTAAAATTTTCAACCAAAAGTCATAAGCCACAGCCATATCAAACATGCCCTATATCTATCGCATTATGCTACAAAGATACTTGAATTACCAGGTTGTAACTAGACCTCAGCATTTTGTGGACTGGGCCGACAACAAGCCCGATTCATTTCGGGCTTAGAGTCGCTGCCCAAACTTGGCCGGTTTAGAGTTGGGCCTTGGGCCACACTACACTTTTTCAGCGCTGGGCAAGGCATTTTTAAATATGTTTTTGACTTGTATTACAACAATATCTAAGTTTGAGGGTCTAATTAATTAGCACAGCAATCACATAAATTCAACAGTCCAATTCACACCATCTTTTCTAACCAAAAAAAAAGAGATTTGTATGCATTCTTTTGTTTTTTTTTTTGACAGTAAGGGCAAGTCCCTGATTTCATTAAGGAAGTGTGTTTTCTGGAAAGCATACTGAAGTTTGCCTTGAAACTGACACTTGACACTTGTCCAGGAGTATAAGGAATGTGATCGGATGCACGTCGTCGAAGTGTGCCAAACTGCCGTATCTGCCAAAAATGAAAGCTTTGCTGGTCAAAGCTTAATTGGCCGGCCGGTCGTGGCGTCGAAGGATGATGCACGCACGAATGTACACGCAGGTGCTACAATACGAGCATAATATTTTCTAAAGCTGCCGATTGGCTGCGTTCTTCTCTCGAAAGGAAAGACGGGCGTCAATTTGTCAAAGCCACGCGGAAGGGGTAAAAATATGCCTCTCTGCAATGTTAAACCCCCAGATCTTCTCGCTTTCTCGATCGTCAGCATGACGACGTGGCGGCAGCGCGACCACCGGCTCCTCCCCCGAGTTTTCAGCGCACGGTGGTGCATGCATCCACGAATCGCGCGTGGCTTCTTGCTCTGGAGTTCGGACGCCGCCCAAGTGCCTCCATTGATTGTCGCTCCTCGGTCCTCCGCGAAATGGTCTGCGCAGCCACCGTTCATCTGTACAACACGAGGATGGCGACGCATCAAGACAGCGGCGGTGAGGACAAGAACGATGTGATGGTCTCGGTACGGCGGCTATTTACTTTGCAATATCGTATTTATCTTTGCCTGCTTAATAGAAGTCTAATCGCGTGTCTCAGAAAAAAACCTACCCCTACACTCCGTGAGACGGCTGTGTTGCAGTAGCACGTCCTACAGGGTTGTGCAAAGTCAGCAACCGTTTTGGGATGCAAGTAGAGCTGGGAATTGGGTCGTGCCGTGCCGGCACGGCCCAAGCCCACCGTGCTTCGTGCCGGTTCGTGCCGTGCCGGCTCGGCCCAGTCATCCCACCGTGCCGTACCGTGCCGGCCCGCCTCACCTCCGGCCAGGCCCAAGCACGGCCCGAAGCCCACCGTGCCGGCGTTCGTGCCGTGCCAGCCCAAGCCCAGCCAAAGTAACTATGCACGACAAAAGCGGCGCGACTATTGTGGCGTAGTGGCGGCGCCGTCATCTTACTTTCTC